>JBBMOL010000117.1:0-627149 GCA_037954665.1 Laguncularia racemosa | reverse complement strand
CACAAGAATAGGACCGTGATGAACCTTCTGAGAGCGATGCTTTCAGAAAAGGGGGTACCTAAGACTTTCTGGCCTGAGGCGGTGAGATGGACAATGTATGTTCTGAATCGATCACCTACACTAGCTGTTAAAGAGATGATTCCAAACGAGGCGTGGAGTGGAAAAAAACCATTAGTAGAACACTTTAAAGTGTTCGGATGTGTAGGGCATGTTCATATTCCAGATGTTAGGAGAACCAAGCTCGAAGATAAAAGCATGAATTATGTGCTTCTTGGTGTTAGTGATGAGTCAAAAGGATACAGATTATATGATCCTATTGCTAAGAAAATCATTGTGAGTCGAGATGTGATATTCGAAGAAGGAAGTCAATGGAATTAGGATGCATGCTATGAAAGTGAGTTTTAGATGGAACTTATTTCAAGCAAATCATAGGAAGTTTAATGTACCTCATAACTACACGACCTGATCTCATGTTCATTGTAAGTCTGATTAGTCGTTTTGTGGCTAGTCCAACTGAATTGCATCTCCAAGCAACAAAAAGGGCATTAAGGTATCTAAGAGGAACAATTAATTATGGAATCTTGTACAAGAAGGGAGGAACTGGAAATTTGTTAGCCTTCACAGACAGTGATTATTTAGGTGATGTTGAGGATAGAAAGAGCACTTCTGGTTATGTTTTTATGATGAGTGAAGGTGCAGTAGCATGGTCATCAAGAAAGCAGCCCATCGTTACTCTATCAACCACTGAAGCCAAGTTTGTAATAGTAGCGGCATGTGCTTGCCAAGCTGTTTGGATGAGAAGAGTATTGAATGAACTTGGTCATTGACAAGAAGGAAGCACTTTGGTGATGTGTGATAAAAATTCTGCTATCAAACCATCCAAGATTCCTATTTTACATGGTCGATCTAATCATATAGATGTGCGATTTCATTTTCTCAAAGATCTTACTAAAGAAGGTGTTGTTGATCTAGTTTATTGTGGAACTCAAAACCAAGTTGTAGACCTGATGATGAAGGCATTAAAGCCGGAAAGGTTCCAGAAATTTCGTGAAGAGATAGGAGTGTGTAGTGTTCCAGAGGTGAACTAATTGTCTGTCGAGCAATAAGTTCAAAGGAGGGATTGTTGGAAGTGGTGCTGATATTTGGAAGTGTTTTTGGTTTTTTGTTAGAATAAATACTTATTATTTAGGAATGTCTTTGATATTTTCTAGTAGTTGTTACCATAAAGTATGACATGTACTTTAGTGAGATGATTTTTCTCCTTTTTTCAATTAGAGCTAATGTATGGCTATAAAAGCCTTAAGCTATCATCAATAAATCACAATCTTTGCATCATATATTATCTGTTATTTAAAATTATCCTATCAATAATATAGTGAATATGAATATTGAGTGTTATTCTCACAAAAATTACGATTATTAGTAATTACTTTTTTTAATCTATTATCTAACTGTCAAATTAAAGTGTTTAAATAAAATTTAGAATTAATAAAGTAATAAACTAGAAATAAATAAACATGATTAAATAAGTAGAACACAGAATAAACGATAGGCAATAAATGGCAAAACACAATACTTAGACATTGAACCCCCTTAGAACTACTCATGCAATCAAATATTATATATCAATATTATCAACATTCCATTGATTGTGGGAATTTCTTAATTGTATTAACATCTTTCTCAAAATTATTAACACTTAATTCTAGATTGATTAATCATAATCTCTTCTTAATTAAAACCCTCAAAATTACATTTCTTATTTATTAAATTTCACTATTAGGTTTAACCTTAATTTAGAGGATTTATGTTGTCTTATTTCTAAAGTCGCGTGTAACTCCTTCCAATTATGCAAAGTCAATTTACATGTAAGATTTCTTAGTCATAGATGTATAAAATCAAACATGAATTGATATACTGGTTGTCGAGTCTAATTTTTTATTTTCCACATTCATATTCTTAATCCGATTTATACTAGACCCTATACTTATCTAATATAAATCCTCAACTTAAACTAGGATCTTTATTTTATTTGGAGTCGCCACCCAACTGAAGTTGGGAAAGATTATTGAATTAGAACTGATTGAGCAGATTAATCCTAATTTAGATAACTAGTCAACAAAAACTCCTCTTTTCATTTTTGTAAAAAAAAAGGAGGAAAAGAACCAAATTTTTTGGACTCGGGGGCTAACATATTAAAACCTTAAAGTTACTACTTTATTCTTCTGAAATCTAAACCATATTCTAATGTCTTTTCCTTTATTTTTTTTATTTTTATTTATATATTTTATTATTTTTATTATTTTGGATACATGTAAAACAAATTATGACAACTTGGAAAATGATTTTTTTTTCTTTTTAGAATTGCCCCCATAAGGGTGCCTACGTACCTGCTATTGAGGATTAAACAAGTTGTAGTTCACTTTTTGTAAAAAGCTTTAGTGAGTTGATTAATTTTAATTATGAAAATACCTCAAATTTACGTTTTTTTTAATCATTTTTAAGACTTTTGGAAAAAAAATCTAAGCCTAAGTTTTATTATTTTATTTTTTGAAAAAAATAAAATTTAAAGAAAAACCAATTTTGTATTTATTTAAGAAAATGATTTTTTCTAAGTGATAAAAATTATTTTTATATCCCTATTATTAATCTACCTCTATTATTAATCCTACTTTTAATCATTATTACTTTTTATATTTTTATTTATATTATTTTTTATCATTTATTATTTTATTATTTTAAATATTTTTTACATTTTTATTTTATAATTTTTTATTATTTTATCTATTCTAAACTAAATACAACAAAAAAAAAAAACTAATCTAAATTCTACAATTTTTCCTAATATTATTTTTATTATTTCTTATTTTCTATTTTCGAATTATAAACAAAAAAATAAATAAAACACAATAAATAAATAAATAAATAATAATAAAAAATGGAAAGTCCGACTTACCTGAGTCCGGGTATAGTGCGCGGGTCGAGTCGGATCGGGTCGAAGAGTTAGGTCATGGCAACTGGAAGTCCTTGTCGGCGGCGTTCCAACGTCCCTTTTGGTTGAACGGGAGGTGTTTCCGAAGCTTCTGAGGACGAGGAACCTGAGGACTGAGGTGTCTTCTGTCGAAAACCTCTCCACGTGGTGTTTTGAGGCGGCGGTGGTCAGCGATTGTGGCCCATGAACTCCGGCAGCTCCAATCTCTCCTATTTTCTCTCCTTTCTCTATTCTGATTCGTGCTTTGGCTTCCCCACATCGTGCTCTATTTATAGGCATCAGAAATCAAGCTGGATAAGCTCAAATTTCCTCCGATTGGGGCAAATCAGATTTCGATTGAAAAACCCATCTCCGATTTGTTTCGATTCATGTAAATCTTGGATTTTGTTACGATTTTATGCTAATTGGATGATGTTTATCTCATTTTGGTTAAAGATTTAGTGGATTTGTGTAAAAAAAATCGAATTAAAACGGCCAAATTCCATTTCTCCCGTTGCCGGCGATGATCTCGGACAGAGGTAAGAGACGAACACGCGCCCAGCGCGTGTGTTCCTTCCGTCTAATCAACAGCTAATGCATGTCCCAGGTAAAAAGAAAAACAGGCAAAACACGGATCTGCTTCCCCCGCGTTTCGAATGCCTGACCGAGCCCCTTCCCCTGTGCCTTAGGCCATGGTTCGGACCAGCTGAGCCAGCCCACTTCTTAATTTTTTTTTAATTTATGCAAATTGCATATATATGATGCAATTTTTATTATTTTTATATTATTTTGAAATTCTAAAAATTTGTAAAAATTATTTAGCTCCTTTTCTTATTATTTCTATGATTATTTTTCCAAAATTGATATATTTTCCTTATTTATTTTATTTTTTAATATTTTTTCCTTTTTTTTTGCTAAGTTATAAGAAAAATTATAAAAAATGAAAAAATTGAAAATCAACCATTATTAATTATTAGGGGCAAAAATGGGGTGTTTACACCAGTAATATCAATTGAATAAAAACTTAAGAAAACATAATTGGATCATAAAGAAGTGAAGAATCAATTAAACTAAAATAAAAATTAAATCGCATTGTCTTCTTAGGGTTCAACATTCTGGATACTAAACTAAATTAAACTTCAAAATCCATATTTATAAAACCAAAACAAATAGCTAAATAATTCAAGATAGAAAACCCTTTTTGATCCTCAATTCTTGCACTTGAATCAATGGAAAATCATTTTTTTATCCCTTTCTCTGCTTATTTTGTTGTCTCTCTCTAAAAAACTCTTCTTCTTCTTCTTTTTTTTCACTACCCTTAGATTCTCTTTTATATCTCAAAGATTATCCATATCATCTAATCTTAGAGCAATCTTGAATAAATATTAGCCAAATAGCTCAACACAGAGTCTAACATGGGTGTGTTAACCAACATAGCCACAACTAACAACATAACCATGTTGAGTGGGAAAATGTGGAGTTAAGAGATACATGGTCACTAACATGGGCGTATTGACAATCTTTTTCAACTTTAAAACTTCCTAACTCTTCTATTTTAGCTTCAAATCAAGTGAAACTTGTCTACATTTGTTTATTTTGCTCTAAGTTATCTTTATAAGGCCTAAAATCAAAATATAGACTAATTAAGTACCGAAATCAATGAAAATGCACATAAAACGAGTAGAAGCACTATAAAAATTCATCAATAAAAAGTGCAATTGAGCACTTATCACACATGCAATACACAATAGTAGTCACGTACATGGGATTTGTCCTAAAATACTCCTTAACCAATGAAATCAAATATCAATTCCTAGAATTAAGTGCAATGTTAGTAATGAATGCTTAAGTACACTATAGGGTCTTAATTCATAAAGCTATTACTTGATTTATTACTTGATAGGACCTTATAGCTCAAACTATCATCCAATTTTGATTATAAATAAACAAGGTCAACTTAATTTGATAATAGGTTAAGCCATAAATACCTTAGCTAGTAAATTGGTGGAAGCAAATTATGAATTCAGTCGATTGACTTATAAATTTGGTTTGGCTTAAATAAGATTCATTAGGTTAAGATTGGATAAATGGAATGGTCCTAACCTAGCCATTGGGTCAAACGAAAAAAAAAAAAAAATCAATGTTTGGGGCTATTAATTATAAGCCCTAAAGGGTTATTAAGTAAGAATGTTTTATAATAAGGGATTTCAATGAAAACATGCAACAAGAAAAAAAATTATTTTCTAATTTTTAGTTTTTTTTTTAATTTTTTGAAAATAATGAACTCTTATTTCTTTTTGTATATATATATTTCATATTTTTAGGTTTACACATGTTGATGCCTACATATTCACTATTAAGAATCAGTCTGTTTAGTTCTTATTTTCATTTTTTGTTTTTGGGTTAAGGGCCTATTTAATATTAATAATTTTTCAATTTTTATTTCCTTTTAAATTTTTTAATTTTTTTGGTCTTTTCTTTTGAAAAAACTTTAAAGATTGCCTAATTTGATGAAAAGTATTGATTTTTAGAAAAACAATTTTTTAAGAAAACCTTAATTTTTAAGGAAAATCAATTTTCGAGAAAGACCTTATAAGCTTGAAGTGGCAACCAATAGGAGGGGTGAACTAGTTGTGCAAATTTAAGATAAAATTTGTTAACCCCTTTAGTTAAATTATTGTATGAAAGCTCTTTATACAACATCAAAGTTATACACGTTTATGTGCTTCCTACCTTAGATAAAAGTGCTCAAATACACAAGTTATAGTATAATAAACAACAAGTAGTAAAGTAGATAAAGTAAAGTAAGAAGAGAGAAAGAGAGAGAGATATAAGCTTAGATATATAAAGATTCAACCCCTTCTACCTATGTCCTCTCTACTAGCATTATCAGCTTAACCGCTAGGAATCTACTATACTTTTTAAAAGCAAGTACACACGACTTCTACAATTGTGACAACTCTAATAACACCTAATAGAAACTATTGTTTTTGTGTCTCTTGTGGTTCTCTTGAATTATCTTGACTCTCATTAGTCTAACCCTCCAACCCTTCACACAAAACTCACTTCTCATACTAAGTCTTTAAGTCTAAATCTTCGATCTAAATAGACATTCACAATAGGCTCTCTCACTAGAGCGACTTCTTATGAAAAGCTCCAAATAGTTGAAAATTTCCTAAGCTCTTTTACCTAGTAGAATATCTTGCAAGATTCAATCTCTCGAGAATACTTTTTGTTGGCATTACTCAGCTTCACATGATGCAATGTTATCTTTATAAGCTCTCTATACTTTGCTCTTGGTCTTCGGTTCTTCTTATAGAGGTTGAACTCGTCCAATAATAGAATGACTATAATATGTAATGACTAGTATTTGATTTCTATATCTATTTAGATCTTTGAATTAATTGTTTAATGGCTATGAAAACTTTGTTTTGAAAATATTTTGATTTGATAAAATATACTTTTTTAAAGACAAGATAAAAATTTGAATTATTTTCTTTTAGAAACACATGTATAGCATAGCTTTCTAAAGAATAAGATACTGACATTAGTACATGTCATATACAACTAGATTCTTCCTATATCAAATTGCAACAAATCTTTGGACTTTCTTTTTCCACCTTGTTCTTTCTTAGCAAGATTAAGCAATGTTCATCACACATTGTAGACTCCTATTAGTTTGTACTTAAAGAAGATTAAGCAATAGGTTTGGTTGGGCTAAGGCTTTAAGTCAAGCAAGTTTAAATTGACATAACATGAAATCTATTAGTAGAAAGTGCCATGGAAAAGAGTATAGTACATGGACCACCTAATTGATAATTGATACGAATGAGTAAATTTTTTTTGTACTTTGCGATCCCATAGTAATAATAAAAAGAATGAGTTTTACTATGAGTGGGAGTAGACATGTAGGAGAAAATGCATCCTTCTAATTAGGAATCAAAATAAAATTTCAACACATAATTATCTAATGGTATAAATACGAACTAATAGGAGTAAATGGTAATCATTAATGGTAATTTTTTTAATATATATATAATTTTTATTTGCTCTTATTATTATTGAACTTTACATATGTTATATCACTTCTAATAAATCTTTTGTTTGAATTTAGCTATATGGATGCTTTGGATCAACAAATACTTTTAACGCATGAGAACATATATGAACTCCCTACAAATTCAAGCTTGTCAAAAGTAAGAGAGGTTATCGAGGAAGTTGCAGGCAGTTTCTTTTTTTTTTTTTTCTTTTCTTTTTTTTCTTTTTTAATTAATAATAAATTATAAGACTTGTTAACAGTAAAAAATTAATTATACTATATAGATACAATACATATCTTGGACATCCTATTGTGTCAGCCGGGCACTTTATATAGCCTCTAAGGACAAGGCCTTAGTTAAAGTCCTAATAAGATTCATGAGCGTAATTAGTTAAAGTTCTACATGAAAGATGCCATCGATTGTCAATAGTAAACAAGTTTTAGTCCCTTCACTCGGCCACTATTCTTACAATCTTATCTTAAAATTACATAAAAGTGATAATACTAATCTCAAATTGCTCCAACATGAAGCTACAACATATATATTGTATAGTTTTTTTTTGTTCTTTAGCCAGTCTATCTGTGCCAGCTAGTTATTTAGACTGATATCCTTATCCGTTGTAAAGTTTAGCCGCCTCCATATAATATTTTCTCTTCTAAAACCCAAAAAGAAAACTCCTCACATTTTTTATGATTAATTATACACTACACAAGTATATAAAAATGTAAAACGTTTTCCTTTTTCTTTTATTTTAATTCTAAAAGGGTGTCTACGACTACGAGTTTAGTCTTTTCCCCGATTTTAGTGAATAAAATACATTGGAAGCAACAACTTAGTCAGCAAAACGTGCATCCTATAATTTCAATGTTGTTGAAAAAGCTGGTTGGCGGTTGCGTATGGCCAATGGCCATGTGTCCTTAGGCAGCAATGTCCCTTGAAGGGTTACGTGAAAAGGCCATGCATGATTGATTTGGATTGTAGGGTTAATCTTCCACTTTGCGTAGCCACGAGAGAATTGAACCCATTCATGGCTATTGGTTAAACAACGAGATACGAGAGAGACTTTAAATTTAAGTTGATTTCGACCTACCTTTCTTTATCTGATGATGTACTTCTTAACTTTTAAGAAAGTAATAAGGAAAAAAAAAAAAAAGAACATGAAAATTCGGACACATTTGGTTTTCCTCGTTATATTAGTTAGTTCTCCAAAATTGCATAAAATCGCACGTCTTTTTGTAATTCAACATTTGCTTATCAAATCTTACACCTAAAATTTGAAATAGTTAATAGTAGGAGTGAGTGGATTAGGAATGGATAAGATAAGAGACTTTACTAATATCCTACTTTATAAGATACAAGATTATTAAATTTAGAACTAGAACTTATAATGCGATATCTTGAAATCACCCGGTATTTAATAAAACCTACTAGATACAGTATATCATGTGAAATTTATAAATTTTATCATTTTTTTAATAAATTTTAAATTTATGTTATATTAAAAAGGTGATTTATAGTTAATATTATAAATTCTTTATATATAAAATCTATAAAACCTTTGACAAAATCTATAAAATTAAAAAAAAAATCCTTTCTTTATATTTTAAGTTTATATAATTTTATTACTTAAGAAAGAATGAATAGAAAACGTAAAGTTCAACAAAAAAAATAGGGAAGAATAAGAAATAAAATACAATAAAATAAGATGGGTAGCATTAGTTTAATCGTTTAAGTTATTAACTTAAAGGCTTGAGGTCCTTCAAATTTCTTTCTATTAAAATATTTATTAGTCGAAAAATATAATATTATTATTTATTTGTTAATATTATTTATAATTTTTTATAAAGTAGGTATAAAGTATTTTAAAATTTATATTCAGTATACTTTAGAGTACAGATTTCATAATAGATATAGAATAAGAAGATCTCATATCCTAGGATCAAGTTTCGAAAAAATCCATACTTCAATTCTATACAATAACTCTCAATACCTAGTTAAAATCTATTTAGTTTAGTAAGATATGAATTAATACTTTATCAAATAGGGCTAGTCGCTCACCCTTGATTAATATTATACTCACTTAAACATCTACTTATTAGATTTATTAAGTTTGTAATCTTTAAAAAGAGTTTATGGTGAACGCTGGTCGATCGAGATGTAAAATTGCGAAAGATTAGAGGCGATGTAGCATAATAAACAAGAAAAAGTTACATGTATGAGGCAAAGTGATATGGATCAGAAAGGAGCACCATTTTCAGCTACATTATCTGGAGTATGGATATTGGATAGAGCATTCTTATCCTTAAATATTCAAAATATCATACATATGGTGACACGACGTATAATAATAATAATAATAATAATAATAATAATGTCTAATCAATCTTGTTGTGATCGATCAATTTTTCTTTCTGCAAATTCCTTGGTAATTTATTATTTAGACCATTCATTCAGTCTAAAATAAATAAATTGAATTTCATTTATTTATTTGAATGCTTTAGTTCTCGTTTCATTAATTCCTTGGAGTAGGATTTTGTAAAATCCAATTTGCTTTTATTTTTGGCAAAAGATAAGTGATGATGTGAGAAAATGGGTCGAGAATATTCTTATATTACTCTCTAATTCCCATGAAATCCTATTATATTCTCACTAATTAATCTTTTATATTCCTATTTTATATTTCTATTTTTTTTTTTTTATAGTCGAGACCCAAATCATACTATATCAAAAAATATTCCTCGTGCCACATATCAAATAAAGTAACATTACAACTTTTTTTACATATATAACTAGAGAAGCATGTATTCACGATATTTACTATATCAAAAAGTTGATTATATATATATATAATAACTCCCTACATGTGTATTTTGGCCATAATACTTATATTTTAGAATGATTTTAAAAATTGTAGTCTCGATGGAATATGAGGTTTGTGGAGCTGAATAAATACATTTTCTTGTTAATAATATAAATATTTGCTTTATTTTTGTATGAGCTACCTAGCTAGAGGTGTATGGATTGGAGTTGGGCCCCCTCGTAACAAGAGATGTCATACCATATCAATGTACTGGCTAGAATTTCGGCTGGTGGACTACTTGCTTGTTTCATTCGGATTGATCATTTGTCTGTCGGGCTCGACAAAAGGAAAATAAAATTATATGAATGGACATTTTTTACCAGACTTCTTACAGTGATAGTTTGATATATTATACAATACATATACACATTCTCTCTCTCTCTCTTTTTTTTAGGTTACTAATGTCAGCTATGGGAAAATGATGATTTCTTTTTTCTTTTTGCCTAAAGTTTAAGGGTACTGGTAGCTTTTAAATAAGTTGATCAAATGGGTTAAAAGGTTAATCATTAATCATGCTATGTTTTTGGGTAGGTTGCAATTATACGTCTGAAAATTATTAAAATGATAAAAACACCTTAAAATTTTAAAATATTACACTTATACTCCTTAAGAAATACTAAATAAATTTTCTCCAATACAAAATAATTCTTTTACATAAACATATACTTGTAATTATTATTATTATTTTGCCAACATATCATATAATTTGATGGTTTTCTTGATTTAGTTAATATTTCATTTGTTAAGACATGTCAAATTAACCAATAAATTAACTTCAAAAAATTATAAAAGTTGTTTATCAATGTAGAAGATCTACTTAATACTATAATAGGGGAAAGATTTTTTTGGTATGAATATTTTTCGAGTGATATAAGTAAGATATTTTAAAATTTTGGAAATTTTTTTCAAGAGGGTTTGTTATATTCACTCTTTACTTTATTTTAAATTTGGTTCTAACTCAGACATAATAAGTCATAGATTTGCGGTTCAATTATCGATCTTGGTTCTTGCATCTTAGAATCTTTGGATACTATTGTAGGATGCGATCATGCTTGTGCTTGTTGCCTCTCATCTTAGAATCTTTGAGGCTGTTTTGGAGATTATATTACATTTTAAGATGATTTATGAATTAGAAGACAATCGACCACTTATTAGAGTAACATGAAAATTATATACGACTTATATGTTGTGGATCATAATAACAGGCTTTTAGTTTTGCATATCTCTACCGTTAGTTAAAATATGTGGTACTTAGTGATATCAGGACTTTTTTCACCTTAAAACTCAAATATACAAAGAAAATGAAGGTGAAGAGAAACTCGTAGTGTCCTGAACCTTCATCTTCTTGCTACTCTCCACCACTTACCTTGTGCACCTTATCGATATGAGAGTCGAAGTCCACACATTGGATATACTTTGGCACCCTAATAGTTCATGTGTGCTTTCTTGCAGGCTTACTTTCCTCATGCCTACATTAAACTTACACAAATATAGATTACTTTTAAAGTAGTTTTACAATTTTTTTTTTTTTTTGCATGCAATTGATTATTTATACATGATTAATATATAAACATTTTTTATATTGGATATACGATCTATAATTAGATGACCTGTACTTCCTATCTATTGGGATGGATATATTCTGTTGACACCGTTATCCAAAGAAGTAAGCCCGACCACTTAATCCAATCCCTTCTTATACGTAAATTGCTGCTGCTGAGTTGTACAATGGAGACACTAGGTATCATCTCCATCAGCACCTGGGTCCATATTAATCCTTAGGTGACAGTGACTATGACGGCCAAACCTTGCATGCTATTCTTGTTTTTCCCAAATATGCATGTATCAAATGTTTAATATTCTTGTTTTTCCTTCCCAAATATGCATGTATCAATGTTTAATATTCTTGTTTTTGCCAAATATGCTTGTATCAATGTTTAATATTCTGAGAGAATTGGAGCTTTTATATAACAGATGGAATATCATATAAAAAGTTGTATTTGTTTTCTTAAACAATTCATAACTGATTTATTACTTAATTATTTGCCATTTGCAATCACTTAGTAATGTGGATGTAACATAAACGAGAATATGTATATGTGATGTTTGTGCTTGTGTGGATATTGGCAAGTAAATAGAATGTATTGTCTATTTGCTTTTTAGAATGAAATAGACTAGAAATAGAAAAATTATATATTAGGAATAATTATTATTGATAATAGGTTAGGAATTTTTATTGTAATGTTTATTTTATATAATTTTTTATTATAGAGAATATTCATTTAAGTATTTACTTTACCTTATTAATTACTATATTAGCTTGAGAATATGGGTAAAATTACTAATTTGTTTATATTTAATCATTAATTGTAGTATTAATAAGGGTATAATGATATAATATTTGAACATTTTATTCCCACTATAGGGGAATAAAAAATTCTATCCTTTTTTAGGTAATATTTATTCTTAATGTAATAGAAATAGAAAAGCTTTGAAAATTAAAATTTTCTTCTCATTTTTCCAAGTAAATAAAATAATAAACAGTTGAAAAGAAAAAGAATTCAATTTCTTCTTTATTATCTCTAAGTAAACAGGCCGTAAGAATACAATAGAAAGATAAATCCCTCTAGTAAATATTTTATATTCAGTAAGGGTTATCTTGCTATTACAATAAAAATATCTATTTATCTTTTTGAATTGTTCTTCAAAAAAACAGCCACAAAATAAAAGAGAAGATCTAAATCCTTAAATAATCTAATAATTAAGAAAAATAATGACTTACTATAATAACAAATGTGACAAATCTTAACAAATAAATAAACGACTAAAAGGTAAAATGAGAAGGAAATCATATAAGTACATGTCAAATCCAAACAAAATAAAAATATAGAAACAAATTTATTTTATTTTATTTTTTTCTTTAAAAGCAAATATATAAATAAAATAATATAAAGGATAAATTAAGGATAAGATCCATGACAAAGAAATTGGATTATCCTCAATAATTGGAAGCGAAGGATAATTGGAGTTGCTATTTTTATCAGCATCCAAATTATTTGGGAAAATGGAGCACGGAAGGTTACGTGAAGCGTTTAAGAAAATCCAACAACTGATGTGAACGTGTTGAGTAGTGACGATGGAAACGAAAACAAGAACGCGTGGCGAGTCGGAGAAGTCGCATTTCCATCTGAACTCAATGCAATATTTACGTGCCCATGATTTAAGGTTAGGAAATTAACTCCTACAGCTGTTGCTTGCTACACGTAATGATAAATTTATTTTTATATTTAGGAATATTAATGGAATATATATATATATAGTAGTATTTATAAAAAAAGGGAAAATTATCTTTAATTATTAATTATTATAATTAAGTTAAAAGGTTAAATAAGTAATCTTAAATTAATAATAATTAATGAGAGTAAATTAGAATCGTGATTCTATCCCTCGCAAAATCGGAATTGAATTCCTTTTGGAAATTATAATTTTTTATTTTAAGGAATTGCAATTATGATTTTTAAAAATATTTTCAAACATGAAAAAAGTAATTAAGTTTAGAATTATGATTACATTTTAGATATATTCTTGTATACCAAACGTGTAAATATATTTTTGCTATTCTACTAAGTTGGTTTATTTGGTTTTACCAAAAAAATCAAGTAAACTCTATTATGTCCGTTGATAGTTTTAGGGGGGTGTTCATGATTTGGTTTGGTTTAGTTTAGAGCCAAGTTAAGGTGATAGCAATAGTAAGCGGGGAAGCAGAAGCAAGAGGTCTTTTCAAATAACTTTTTTGTATAAATAAAGCTTATTGGTGACATTTCATTGGTCTCTAAGGCAAAGTCTCACTTAATCGAGACTCGATCTTCTCTTCTTTCTTCAATCGGTCACATCTATCTGTAGTTGGTAGTGACATGAGGAAAAGGTCTAAGTGAAATGCATTTCAAGTGTTTTGTTTTAGACCTCTTGTAAATCAAATTGCTTTTGGTTTAGGGTTTTTGAATCAAGCGATATGAATTATGGTTCGATTTAATTTAATTTAAAATTAAAAAAAAATCTAGATCATAATCTAATAACTTTTTTTGCTTTTAATAGCATCACTAGTATGGCTTGAAATTTGAGTAAAATAGAGTGGTCATTCCATAGTAGAAACAGCATGAAGTCATGCAACGATTGAATAGATAATTTTATCTATTTTGCTGATTTGATGCTTCTTCTATTGTTATTGAATGCTAAGGAGAAGTGCCGTGGAAGATGGATTTATGTTCGAGATCGAATGGCAACAATGATAGAATTGGCCGCTAGCGTCAGAAGATGGAGACGACAGCCGCAATGGAGTGCAGGCGTGAGGCGATGAGCTGTTACCATCAGGGATGAAACTGAGAATTAAGGTTAGAGAAGGATTGAGGACTGGATACGATAAAGGCAATAAAATGTGAGAATTGAGCTTTTAGTGTTAAACCTTGAAAGATAGTAAAATTTGCTGGCCTTAGTTTTTAATTGATTCTATGAATCACCACTTACCATAACTTCACAACAACGAGATATACAACTGAAACAGAACAAAACTACCACAATCTCGATAATCCAATACCAGCATTAATATAATTAAGAAGCTATAAAAATTATTCACTTAGTTTGATTACCCAAATTTAGACACTGAACACAGGTCAAATCGATCTTGAATTAGCCTAAATTAATCAGTTCTCAGGTCTAAAAAAAAAGAATCAGAGACCAGTTCAATGTTTTCCAATTCTGAGTTGGTTCATGTGAATCAGTCCTAAATTTATTTATTTTTAGCTTAGATTTGGCTAGTTCACTATATGAATTCATTAAACCGGTAAGTCCAATACCGAATTGGACCAACCATCTTAAGTTAGTTTATGATTCATAAACTAACGAACTAATTTAAGTCTAGTTACCAATTTAACCTGAACTTGTCCACTCAATTCTATATACATCCGGTTTAGATATTGAATGCTATCCTTAACCGAATTTTGTTTGGTGAAGAAAAGTAGAAATTGGAAGATTTTTTCTTTTGGATGGAGGGTGGGGACCCAGTTGCATTTTTCCCCCCTTCAATCCGTTGAATATTCAAAGCTTTATATCTTGGGCAACTTAGTGGTCGTACTGAGCCAGTAAGGGGGATTGTGAAGAGATTTAATTTTGGGTGGGCCTCAAACTAACTCCATGATGAGTTTATGTAGCTTATATGGTCCAAAACAAAAACAAATATAGCCTAATGATTACCACACTATGGAGTTGGGCTTGAACTTGATGGTGAATATAACAATGTTGCCGAAATTCAAAGCTTCGTTGACAACAAATCACAGTATTTCCACAGCGGACTCCTACTTCAATTTGAATTGATGCTCCTTTGTCATAATTTTATTATTTTTACTATAATTTACCGAATGTTCTAACATTTCTACATCTTTGTGAATAGTGGTACAATTAATCAAAATGTGGTGAAAATTCATTCCAATGTGGTAATTATAAGGCATGGAAACTTGCACGCCTTTTTTGGTCCTAGTCTGGGCAAGTGCATCCTCCATATGGTTTACTTTATGCTGGTTTTCAAGATCCGGCATCCACGACAACCAGTGGAATATGATGGAAAAATATGTTAGATGGACTTAAGTTTTTAGATCCTCATATACAAAAAAATAAAAATATAGATACTAAAATGGAAAAAAAATTATTAAAAATGTAGGTTTTGAAACAAAAAAAGTACGAAAAACTCAAGTGCTTCCATTGTTTTTTAGTTTTTCATTTAAAAAATATATTCCATTTTAGGATCTAATTTTAATGGCACTTATAATAGAGAGTAATAGAGATCCTATTTTAATATGTTTTTGAAAGCTTGAGCTCTAAAATAAAAATTTTAAAAATATAAATACCAAAAAAAAAATTGTTAGTCTCAAATTAAATAATCAAGAGGGGGACAAAATTGATTACTTTAACAAAATTTTAAAACTTTTTTTTATATTAAAAACACCTGTTGATGACTTAAGTTAGATATGGCATGAAACAATATTAATTGCAAATAATAAATAATAAGGAAAAGAAGATCAATTGTTGGGATTATAGAGACTTCGCCTTGTAAATCAATTCTCTTTTCTAGCTTCATTACTAGGGATTTGGTATTTCACATCGTTTAACTATAAAAATAATCTAAAATATCACAAAAAGATCCACTAACATTTTAACTTCAGTCACTTTGCTTTGCTTATTTAGCTTAAACAAGTTATTTGCAATTCCACGGACATAAGGTTGTAATCCTCTCACTAAACACACTATCTCTCTCTTGAAAAGATAGCAAAAAGAATCAAGGAAAAATATTAAAGTGTTCCTCTATAAATAGGCTCAAATAAGAATACAATAAAGTAAAAATGTTGGTATAAACTAGTTTTTGAGTGAGTCTAGAAACTTTTTCACAATAGCATAATGAAAGTATCAAATTTATTTCCTTGAATTCAAATTGATATTGTAATCTTTTTTGCAGTAATGGCTAGTTGGAGATATATTAAGGATATGACTAATTCTTGGAGTTTATCTCTGCTATTTGAAATTCAAATCCTAAAGAAAAATACTATAAAATTTGTTCAAAATTCTGCCCTATTTTTTTTCTCTTAATAATCTCCAGAAAAGAAAAGAAAAAACTTAAAATATCCTTTTATATTTGCATCTCCCATTTATTTTGAATTTAAATTTCCTTGTGAAATCTTCATCAAATCTAACAAACTTAATTTATATCTTTATCTCTCTAGAAACCTTATTCAATTTAAGTCCAAAACAACCTAATCATAGATATCCTTAACTAGTTTTGTTTTATATAAACCGATAATCTGATTAATAAAATCGTTGTCATGTGAAAGCTTGGAAAATAAACTTTATAAACCATATTATGTAAAATCCAATATATAATTGAAAATACTTTTTACTTTAGTCTTTACACTACACTGTATATTTAAGAAATTTGTTAGTAAACACTTAACACATGCTTTGTTATCATCAAACCAAACGAGAAGACTTAACGAAAAGATAAACTTAAGTCTTTTTTTAATAAACTTTTCCCCGATGTGTATTGCATAAAGTGAAGTGTAGGCTTGGTTTTGGCTTAGGGTTGGCAACTTATGTTCGTGTTTAAAAAATCTCAACTTATAATATGATTTGTTTATTAATTGTATATGAAAAATTAAATCGTAACTCAATTTTTTTAACAAGCGTGTTTCATATCCAGTTTTAACCTATTTATTGATAAAAAAATTTAAATAAATATATTATAATTATCATGTTTCTATTTGAAAAACCTAGTATCATCTCTAATTTGCTTAATTCTTATAAAGGAAATTGTATTGAAAATTAAACTAATGCTTGCAAAAAAAAAAAAAATTCTATTTTTGAGTTAAACGTATGAATAACTCTAGTCAAAACAATATAATTCAAAGTATTATGTAATTAAATTAAATGAAAATTTATGGTATATTTTTTTATGAGTTAATCCACAACATTATTTGATTGATCTAAACAAAAACCTATCAATA
Organism: Laguncularia racemosa; assembly: GCA_037954665.1. Taxonomy (NCBI): domain Eukaryota; kingdom Viridiplantae; phylum Streptophyta; class Magnoliopsida; order Myrtales; family Combretaceae; genus Laguncularia; species Laguncularia racemosa. The sequence goes on along the minus strand of JBBMOL010000117.1, from coordinate 609,731 downwards.
CATTCAATCTAGTTTTACTAAAAATACCAAGTGACTATATTAATAAGTTTGAAACTTAATAAGACATGTCTAAATAGACATATATAGAAGTTTTGAATATATTATGCTATGCTTTTCTATTTAAATGTTAAAAATTCAAATATAGAAAGGCAAAAAAGTTAAGAATAACTATCCAGATTGATGATAGAGTGATAGTAATAAATGACTAATATTTATGTATGAGAGAAGGGAGGGAGGAAGAGAGATAGTACAGGTGCAAGTGGATACTAAAGAAGAAATTGGAGTAAGCAAATAGTAGGATGTGAAATTAAATTATTAATATTTAAAATTTTACTCTTAATTAGTTTCATTGGTTGACATATTTATTAGACTTGTTCATTGAATAGGCTTGTACATAAGTTAAGATGCTAAATTTGAATTCAAACATAGTTATGAGTAGGTTTAAATAGGTTTGATATACTTATTAATCATATTAAATTTTATTTACACAAACTCATTATATTGTGTCTTGTCTGATTTGGTGGGTTGGGTCTCAAATAGTGAGCCTCATTTTAGCCATTGTAGACATAAAATTATTAGCATGAACTGTACAAAGAATATCTTATCGATTGCAAGTAAATACATAAACGTTCAATAAAAGACATCCCAAGATCTATGATGACACCCGAAAAAAAAAAAAAAAAAAACCTCCCGAATCCAAGGTTGTATGCTTCTTCATTTTGCTACAACAAAAACTCTTGAATCCAAGGTTGGTCACAAAGACAAGGTCCCTCTCTTGCATTTTTATTCCTCAGCTTGATTTCTATAGACAACCATAATCGTATGCAAAATCCTCAAACGTCTCTTTTAATCAATCACTAGTCACTTTAAACTTTAAAAAGTTTATATTTATACAGCGAATCCATAATGGCATCGTGGCAAGATCATATGTCCATGGCCAACACATGAATCTCAGGAAGATTCAGAAGAAGACGAAGGATTAAAAGCTTTCTGTTCAGTGCAGCTAAGGACTTCATGAGGCCCTGCCTCTTCTCGGTCGACACCCATCAGATCGAGATAGTACAAGTAATGAGAGACTATGTTATCCATGTGTTCATCATCACTCTTTCCACAAACTTCATCACCATAAAGAATGTTCATGGTGGTGCCAAATCCTGGTACCCTTTTTTCCAATGTGTCGTTCTTGGTAGGTTTCCAATTTCCAACAAAGACATCGTGTGCAGAAGGTTGATGCTTCTTTATTGGTGTCATCCACCTCCAGACTGCTGCCTGGAAGGCCAATGTGGCATTGTCTTCTATGTATTCAGGATGGTTTAGTAAATCCACCTTCAGGGCCTCACCAGCTTTGCCGTAATTGTAGTTCCTAAAATGGAACCAATCACAACAAAACTGAATCCATTTACTATGCAAAACACGCAAATGCTTCTAGAGTGCAAATTTTATTTTATTGTCTATGCATAAAAGAGCGGTAGGATGTAATTGTTTAGGATGCTAGTGAGAGATATGATACCAGTAAAGTGGAAGGGCACCACGACCATAATAAGCAACGCCTGGAGTGCATGGGTATGTAAACTTGTAGTACTCGTCACAGTAGTATGAATCGGGGCTCATTTCTTTGTTGTAGCAGAGTCCCCATGCCAATGGCCCTCCTGTAGCTACTCCATAGCCACCTGATGAGATTTTCGGCATCAAATGTGTCATCAATATGCAAAATTTTGCAGAAACATGAGATAAAATTTTAGAAAAAATAAGTTATATCGTGTTCTCGCAGAAAAGTTTCTAAAAGTTCCAAATCGGGCTTTCTGATCAGTTTCTGCAGTGTTATTGTGAGCATTAGCGATGACAGAATTTAGTATAAATGTAAAAGTAAAACCATTTCTGCATATTTCCCAAGTTAAACTTCTGATAAGTCAGATTGCGATCAAATCCTAACACGAAATCAAATTCTAATATGGTATCGATGCCAGATGCGTATATGAACTCTATGATTTCGATCTCATTTAGTTATTTAATGTGGTGAACTTCAATCTAATGTAGAACCTGTCTATATAACCAATAAATCATGCCAAGTTTTGCTGATATATAAGCATTGTTAAAGGTTCAGACTACACTACCAACTAGCCTGATGTATCATGTTAATTATCTGAATTTCAATGACTTACAAGAAGTTTTGCTTCCAACATGACCAAGAAAAGCAGCAACTTCCTTCATTCCCATAAGCTTCCCACCAGTAGTCCCAAAACCTTTAGGCTGGTACACAGCAGCAGCGGTAATAAACGAATGATAATCCCAAAACCCGGCGGCATGCGCCACGGGAGAGTTCCTTTTCGAGAACAAGTTCTCAAACTGGTAAGCCTGAAAATAATCAGAGATGGTTTGATTACAACAATAGATTGAAAACCCTTTACATTCCCACCCTTTATCACATAGTTTCTTTCCCTTAACGGTCTTAACTATTGGTTTTACGGGCGTATCATCTGCATTCACAAAGAGGGTGAAGGACAGAAGTGAAAGTGTTGCAATGAGAGACCACAATCTGGACTCCATTTTCTTTTCCTTCTCTTTGGTGTGAAGAAGAGGGAAATGGGGTTTGATATAAAAGGCCAAAAGGTGGTGTTGTGTAGCAAACGAGGAAGATGGGGGGTGTGCTTTCATGGAGGGGTTGGTGAGAAAGGGAGAGAGTTATGAGTAGGTTAAGGTTCTTTTTCATTTGAATTCAGGATGCTTGGAGTGTAAGCAAAGAAGTATTGAAGCCATTGGAATTGCCTCTTGTTTTGCTTCTGGTTAGGTTTTTATTTTGAGAGTGAGTGCATTTATATGGTCATTGAATGCTGGAAGTTGTGATTGGCGCCTTCTTACCAAGAAATTCGACCTGTTAATCGGTGGATACGTGGTCAGTGAATCAATTCTTGTACTTACTACCGATAATAATAATTCTATTATCCCTTCATTCAATATGTATGAATTACTAATTTATTATTATACAAAGTAATAAATAACAATTCATACCTTCATTTTTATAAATTACTATTCAATATAATATATATATATATATATATTTATCATCATCTTCTCATAAATGCCTTTATATTAGAAATATTACTATTACTATATTTATCATATAATATAATTAATATTTTTTATTAAAAAAACAATAAATATTTTAGTTTTATCACTAATTAATTCCCAACTTTTTATTAACATCAACTAAATAATATAATAGAAATATTATAATTATTACAACTCTATTACATTTCTATTGAATCACAATATACTAGTTACTTGCAATTTGCATGTTTATACATAATATCTAATACACTTTACGATTAGATTTATAAAGATATGATTAATGCAACTCCTTTAGAGAAAAAGAAATTAACAGTGAAATTTTGGAGCTTCTAATTAGGATATCTTTGTACTTATGAATTTTGTTGTTATTTGCAAAATAGGTAGAACTTATTTGATATATATTTACTAAAAAATTTTCAAAAACAAATAAAATGTTCGAAATTGTGACAAGTGATAGAGTCTATTAACTTTGAATTTCCAGTCATCCCATCCTTAATCGATTACAAGAAATAGTGCACGTACATTGCCTATAAACTTAGAACATAATTTAAACATTAAGCCCTATAAATATTAGAATTAGCATTGAAGAAACTATCTTTTATTTCATGATGCGTAGGAAAGCCAAATATGGACAATTTCCAATAAACAGACAGTGAGCCTAATGGTGGCCCGTCCAATCATTCTATATATCTTTTTTTTTTTAAGTTACAATTATACTTTTTAAGAAAAATACGTGGATAAACTTTTCTTAAAAATGATTCTAAGAAAAATATTTTCAAATTATCGTTTTAAAATCATAAATTTACACTGTAATTTACTCAAAACTTACATTATTATTTAAATATAAATTATAGTATCAATATATGATTTTGAAACAGTATTATGAAAAAATACTTTTCTTAGAATCATTTTTTAAAAAATATTTGCTCCACTCATTTCTCCACTTTCTAAAAACTTATAAAATTATATTAATTTCTTAATTTTTATTAAAACGGTACATAAATCTCCTAAAACAGTTGCATAGCTACTTTTTTTACATATTAGTTGCCTATGTATGTTTTTAAGTTAATATGGATGATTAAATTAATATATTTAATTAACAAATATTAAATTACTAAAAAATTGAGGAAAAAAAAGGGAAAATTTTGAAAGAAAATAAACAAGCAAAAAGAAAAAAAAAAATCATGTGTCCATTGTTGGCCACTCAAGGGCAGGAGGTTGTCGATCACACCCTAATTTAATTTAATCTTGAAAAGTGTGATTTTTGTTTGCCTACCCTCCTTATTTATCTTTACATATTACTAGAACCACCCTTGGTAATCTTCTATTTTGTTGGATCATCAAGATTTTTTCATTTTTTAAATTTATGTATTTGAATCGCAATTGAAATTATTGTAACCAATAAGGACATGAAGTGGGAACACATCAAAGATGGTTTCAATATGTTATTTCCAGACATTTGTTACTAACATAAAATTTCCAGTATGGAGAAGTTTGGCTCTTTTGATGGATGGGTAGATTTACATAGAACAATTTTTTTTTTTTTTTTAAGAATAGGACTCTTAAGAAGGTTTTGACATGACCAATGAGTAAGTAAATAATTTCATTTATCTATACCAATTGGTATCTATTATGTTAACAATTCTTATATTATGTTCATACCTTGTCTAGACTGTGTATCCGGTCAACTTTCTTCTTTTATTATTATTATTATTAGCAAGAAGATGCATATGGGTAGTTAATACATAAAAGGGGATCCTATAACTATTTTAAGAAGTCTATATGCCAACTTTTGGAAAAATAAGAAGTGTATATAATTTAAAAAATTTTCAGGAAGTATCTATATGACTTACCTTCTTCCTCTTACCATAATGGACATACAAATATTAGGTATGTAACAAAATTGCCTAGCTCAACCATGCACATTCTCACGCCTTGGCCTTAGATTAAAATAATAATAATAATAATAATAATAATAATAATAATACCAACTAAGGTAGAATATATTTAAGTTTTTATAGTTTAGTAGTATTAACATTCTTCATATTGAATGGATCAAGTTTGAGTCTCTTCTCTCTCTCTCGTTATAATCATCGGAAAAAAAAAACTAAGATATAATATTAAAATCTTTGGAACTTTGGAAAGGCTAAATCCTTTAAAGTCGAATAAATTTTAAGATGGGCATTTGATGTCTCTTGTTATGTGTCCCTTCATATAATAGCTATATTGTATATAACATGATTTAGATTATAAAGTGTCTTAATCAAAATATTTATAATTTAATAATATGAACATTAATTTTATAGCAATAGCAAATGAATTAGGTTTGATTTTTTCTTCCAATTATAACAATAATTAAAAAAAAAAAAAAAGATCTTTTACTTTATGCAAGGTACCTTATGCCTGAGATCTAACATTTTATTGATAAAAATAATTAAATTTAAAAAATATAAGAGAATAAGGAAATAACTATAGTGGAGAAGATGTACTTTTACCTTCAAGTTTAAGTAAAGAGTATATGTTTTAAATAATGCAAATAATGATGTTCTAACACACACAGATTCTCTTTCTCTCTCTATATATTTGTGCTTATGATAGAGCTAACTATCAAAAGTAAATAACATCATTAATATATATATATATTTCACTTATTTTAAATAAAAACTAAATTGTAATCATCCTTTCAAACCAGAACCCAATCGATCCAGAGCCTAACTCAACATATTATTTTATGCGAATAGTCATGTCATGAGATCATCAGTTATGACAATTCCGTTATATATTCCTATGCACGATACGAACGTACAAGAATTAGAAATCAGTAACTAAAATTAACAGTATATTATAATAAAATTTTATTCCTCTAACTCTAAAATATATATTTGTCACAATATTCATTACACGTAATAATTTGTGAAAAAGATAATTCTAATATAGTAACTTCATTAATAGTCTTTAAAATATTAAATTAACTAATAATCAACCATTCTTCATAACTAATATATTTATTATATAATATAATAAAAATAATATTAAAAATATATAATGATATAATATAATAAAAATACAAAAAAAAATAATTATAAATAGAAAAGGAGGTTAAAAAAATTTGTATGTACACTAGCAATCTTGGCTATCTAGGGCTAATCAAAAGCTAATATATGTATATGATTGATAGAAAATTTAACATATTTAATAAAACATTTATTTTTATATTGTTTTGAAAATATTAAGAACTAAAATAAAAAAAAAGATAGGTTAAGAATTCAAATCAAACAGTAGGTAAATGTGAAGGAGTAAAAGTATACTTCTCCCTCAAAATTAATTAATAATTAATCACTCTTCATAACTAAAGCTAAATCTATTACTACTTGTATTCATTAAAAACACTATCCTCGAATCCACTCATATACCACAAGTCATAACAAAGTCAATAGTAACTACCGATATCTCAACATGCATCCAAACTTGAAAATAAATATCTTAAATATGGTGAAAGGCAAAGATTAATATAAAGATACTGCATATAAACACAACCATATACACATTGCATGTATACCTAATCAATATATTGGTGCATGATATCGATTATCCTACTATCTAATTTTAGACCTATTGGCAAGTACACCTATCAATTATATAGTATAGTTGATAAAAATATCAAGTGTCGATCCTATAGGGATTATAAGTACTAGTAATTATCTTTTCTCTAATTATCTAATCGAAAAAATTAAATAAACGAGTAAATAAAATAAATAACGAATAAATTAAAGAAAGCAATAATCAATAAATTTAATATATTCAAGTATTGAATCCCCCTAGAGAAGGGAATCAAGCCAATGCATCAACAAGACCCATAACAAGAGGAAGAGCCAGAGGACTATAGAACTTAACATTGAGAATCCTTTTAAGCAAATGGAACCCGAAGACATTCACATAATGTCTTCATTTACTTTATATACTTGTTTTGTATTTAATCAGGTACATTTGTCGGTATTACATAAAGACGATCAAACACACTAGTACTTGGTTTGGAGATGAGTTTGGTCCATGATGAATCGAAATGAACTAAGAGGAGCTAGCCTTGTGTTGTGTATTTTGTTAACTGAGATGGGCATAAAAAGACAAGCCATGTGTCACTATTTTTCTTATGTTATTTTTTCACATTTAGATATTAGTATAAATACTTGTAAAGGAGAACAACAAAGGGACTTTCTTGACATATTTGTAGCTTGTTTCACGTGAAAAGAAGACTTTTCTCTCTTTCATAATACACTCTTATCAAATTTAAATTAGGGTTATGGCGGGTAAGGCTTGGATTGTTATGTGTTGAATCAACAATAACAAGTTGTTTCTAATTCTACTAGTGCGTCATATTTGGTAAGAATTTGGAGTTTCATTTTGTTCTTGTTCCATGAAAATTAGGATTTATGCCATACTAGGAAATCACGCCATTTTTGAAACAATTGCTCAATTGTATCTTCAATTAAGATTATTTAATTGAAATTGGTTTGGCATATCATCTTTTGATATAAGAGTTACGGTTGAGAGGGGAAATTTCATGTGGGAGTCTTGATTTTGAATTGAGGAATTAGGGTTTATACCGTGCCATAGAGCAATTAATTTTTGTGTGAATTGAAATTGAGAAATTGTTTGAATTGTGTCGTGTCTACCTTGGTCATTGTGAATTGAAGTTGAAGAAAGTATTATTTAGGGTTCTTGCCGTGGAAGATTGGGAGATTACTACAATCGATTCCATAATTGTGTAATTGTGTAGTAATTGTGCATTAAATTGCTTTGATTGCACTATTGACTTAAGTTTTTGAGGAAATTGTGCCGTGGAAGGTGTGTAGTGCCGTGAGGGTGTGGTGTCGTAAGAGTGTGTATGTTGTGCCTTGAGGCTATGTTATGCCATAAGAGTGTGTGTGTTGTACTGTGAGTGCATGTGTGTTATGCCATGGGTGTGTGTTGTGCCGTAAGAGTGTGTGTGTTGTGCCTTGAGGGTGCGTTGTACCATGAGTGTATGTGTGTTGTGCCGTGGGTATGTATTGTGTTGTGAGGGTGTGTTGTGCCATGAATGTGTGAATTGTACCGTGAAGTGTGTGTTGTGTCATGAAGAGTGTATTTGAGGTTGGAGAAATTTGTGTTGTAGAGGTGTGATTGTATAAAAAAAAAAAAATCAAAGCTTAATTCAACAACCATGTCGAATGATAGTGTGAATGGAGGAATTAGAAATGAGGCTAATAGTCAACTTGGAGGAGGAGGTTAGGGATGTCATGCTACGAGTGAAAGAAGAACCTTAGAAGAACAATTACAGGATCTTACTACTATTGTTGCTACACTAGCAACACAAGTTGATTAGATGACATTGCCACAACCACCAGTGGCAAATCTATAGGCACCCCTACTTCAAGTAGCCCATAACGATACACGTAGGGAAGGAGTAGGAGGAGGAAATAGGGGTAGGTGAATGGGAGGAAATTATCATGCTTATCGGGAGGAAATGGATGATAACTTTGAGGATGAGTTTTATCCAAATCGTGAGTTCAGGTCACCTAGAGGTCTGAAATACATGAAATTGTAGATGCCTTTATTTACTGGAAGGGGATCTGCAGAAGAATATCTTGATTGGGAAGACAAGGTGGAAGGACTCTTTGAATATTATGAGATTAATGACCATACTCAAGTTCGTCTAGTAGTAGTTGAGTTTACGGGGTATGCCGCCTTGTGGTGGAATAACCTTATGGCCAGTAAGAGAAGAGATGGTGATGTTGAGAATCATACCTGGCAGAAAATGAAAAAAGTTCTGAGGAAGAGGTTTATTCCAAAACATTACAGACAGGAACTGTTCATGCGTCTCCAAACATTGAGATAGGGAGGCAAAACAATAGAAGAGTATGTTCAAGAATTTGAGGCACTGATGATCCGATGTAGAGTAGTCGAACCTCCTAAACAAACTATGGCACAATTAGTGTCCAGTCTAAAATATGAAATTGCCTACATAGTAGAGTTGCAACGATATGACTCCCTTGATGAGGCCATTTAGTTAGCTTTGAAAGTAGAGAGACAAAGATGTTCCAACCTTTATAGAGCAGTGAGTAACAGGTATGGATCTAATACTAAACTATATGGGTCAGATAGTCAACAGGCTGAAACAGGGGGAATTGATAAGATTGTGGAAGCAAATGCAACCGTTACTAATATTGGAAGGGAGAAGGAAATTTCTGGAAAGGGGAAAGCAATTGCTAAGGCAAACATTAGGCAAATAGTACCCGGGTCATCAGGTGGGAAGAGTCGTCAAATCCAATGCTTCAAATGTTTGAGCTTTGGACATTTAGCTGCTTAATGTCCTAACAAAATGGTGATGACTGCTATGGAGGTGGAAAGTAAGGATGGTAAGGAGGAAATACTTGAGCCAAATGATTTGTCAACAGTGTTAAAGGAGTATTATGATGGTCCAGATGCTGAGGCACATGAAGACAAGAGAAATGATAAATATCTAGCTATTAACATGTTGCACAGGATAATGACTACATCTTAAAATGTTGAGGACGTATAGAGGGAAAACCTATTTCATACTCCCTGTAGGGTTCAACGTAATCGTTGTGCTCTTCTTATTGATTATGGTAGTTACACAAATGTAGTAACTACTGCAATAGTAAATAGATTGCAATTAGTCACTATTCCACATTCTAATCCTTATAAATTGCACTGGTTGAGTGAACAAGACAGTCTATATATCACACAAAAGGCTAAGGTTCCAATCAGCATATGGGAGAACTATCAGGATGAAATTATTAATGATGTTCTTCCTATGCGCGCATTACATATACTACTGGGTATACCTTGGTTATTTGACAGGAGAGTGCTACATGATGGGTTTAGAAACACTTATGTGTTTCAGAAGGATGGTGAATGGGTTGTTTTAAGTCCTATGTAACCAACTAAGGTACATGAATTCTAAGAACAGATTAATAAAAATACTAGAAAGAAGTCTTTATTATTGGGGCGGAAGGAACTTAAAGACAATTTGAGTAGAGTGAAACAGTCACAGGAAATTCGGAAGCTTTATCAAAAAAGTTCTGAACATTTTAAGAAGACTCCAGGGCAATCACGACTTCAAGGCAACAAGTATTTGCAAACCAAGGTTTTCAGTCCATATGGCTTTCAGAAATTCTCATCTACAACAAAGGATTCATTAGATTTGAGGGCAAATCTTCCATAGGCCTGAGGAGATGATGGGAATCAAGCTAATGCATCAACAAGGCCCATAACAAGAGCAAGAGCTAGAGGACTACAGAACTTAACATTGAGAATCCTTTTAAGCAAATGGAACTCGAAGACATGCACATAGTGTCTTCATTTACTTTATATGATTGTTTTGTATTTGATCAGGTATACTTGTCAGTATTACATAAAGACGATCAAACACAGTAGCACTTGGTTTGGAGATGAGTTATGATCCATGATGAATCGAATGAACCAAGAGGAGTTGGCCTTGTGTTGTGTATTTTGTTGACCGAGATGGGCATAAAAAGACGAGCCATGTGTCACTATTTTTCTTATGTTATGTTTCTACATTTAGGGATTAGTATAAATACTTGTAAAGGAAAACAACAAAGGGACTTTTTTGACATATTTGCAGCTTGTTTCACATGAAAAGGAGACTTTTCTCTCTTTCATAATACACTCTTATCAATTCTAAATTAGGGTTGTAACGAGTGAGGCTTGGATTGTTGTGTGTTGAATCAAAAATTACAAGTTGTTCCTAATTCTACTAGTGTGTTATATCTAGTAAGAATTTGGAGTTTCATTTTGTTCTTGTTCCATGAAAATTAGGGTTCACACTATACTAGGAAGTCACACCATTTTTGAAACAATTGCTCAATTGTATCTTCAATTAGGATTATTTAATTGAAATTGGTTCAGCATATCACCTAGAATTACTAATGTAATTTATTAATTATTATTCAAATTCTTATTTTATTATTGGACCGTGGAAATTTCTAAATTAAACTAATAGCTCTCTCGAGTCATATTAATTCCTAATTCTAGGTTGATTAATTAGAATTTATTCCTAATTAAAACTTCTAAAATTGTATTACATTCGATTTATGAATCCTGCTATTAAGTTTCACCCTAATCCAGAAGAATTCTGTTGTCTTAACTCTAGGATTGCATTCAACTCCTTTTAATTATGCTACATCTATTCTTATATAAAATCTCACGATTTTTATATAAGAAATCAAATTTCAACTAATCTGCTAGCAACATTAAATTGAAAACAATAAAAACATATAGTTGAATTACAAGAATAGTAAATAAATAATTGAATAATAATCATAAAAATTACATATTCATTATAGGGTTCATCATATCCGAATATAAAAGAAATCAAGTTATAAACATATTAAATCTAAAGACAATAATAAAAGAAAGCATAAATAAAAACATTAAAAATAAAAATATAAAAATCTACTCTAATCTCCTAATCTAATTCTATTCTATATATATATATAAGATTTGGCATGCTGGACGTTGGATAGAATCAAATCTTCCTTACGTTTTCTGACGACTGCTTTGATGCGTTTTTTCGGTGACTTTTTCGGCTGTTGCTTGGATTTATCTTGGCTGGTTCTCATCTATATATATATATATATATCTACTAAATGCACCAGATATATTTGCAGATGATAAGTATGTAATCTTCTCAGACTAATTTTCTGCATGTTTTCCGACTGATTTTCTAGCGTGCTCTAGCGTGAGCTTTGCTGATTTTCTGGTTGATCAATACGAACGATCTTCTTGCATTTCAAATATGTCCAAAATAATTTCTGCTTTGTTTTTCGATGGACGAATCTCTTCGCTATATATATATATATACATTGAGCATCACCACGTTCTGGAATTTAGCATCGCACGGCCATATCTTCTTAACGTGTATATTTCTGTCTAGACTTTAGTGTCAACATGCCCACTAGCACGGTTGTGTTGGCTGCCGTGTCACTTTCATGCTTCCTTTGCACACCCTTCTTTCCTCGGTTAAATTCACAATTGGACATGATTTGTTTTTAATTGTCGAACACGTTAATGTTTATTTATGTATTGAACTTCCATCTTGTAAAAATTATATTTTCTTCTTCAATCTTCATATAATTTTTCTATTAAACCATAATTTATAATTTAAGGACTTTGAAATTGAAATAAAAATTAATTTAGTATATTATTTATACAAAATATAAGAAAATTAAATAAAAAGTTATTCTAATTTATATAAATAATTAATACTTTATAACCCTTATCAGTACACAAATAATATCATACTCTACATGCACAAGCCCAGTCTATCCTTTTATTCAATGGTAAGCACATATCTAGGCATCCCAAGACTGGTTTCTCATATCCCTAAAGTTCATGAGTCATAAAAATATGGATCTATTGATACCTAGAGTCTATGAGTCAAATTGGCTCATAGTAGTTTCGCTACTAGTATTAGCTAGTAGACAACTAGTTTAGGTCCATTAGACATGCACTAATACCAACCGATGGAAAACTAAATTGCTCTAATACCAATTTGATAAAAACTAGATTAATCTAACATTAAAATGATACACATCTTGTATCTAAGGTTTTTAAAACTAATAAGATAATGAAAGAAGATATCATGATGGGTTTTTAGGGGAACTTAAAATAACTATAAATAAAAATGGACATGGATGCGCTAAGATTAAATATGGCATACCAATCTCAAATTGAACTAATTTCATATTGAATTAGTTACATCAATAAAATAACCCTTGGTATTAAATGGACTCTTATATGATGCATGAATTCTAAATAACCAGCTTGTTACGATCTATAAAGATTGATAGGAACTCAACAAAATAAGAAGAACATAACCTCTCAATATTCAATAATTAGGACAAATCCATCCTACTAACCCATAATAACCATAAGGTTTAACAACAGCTAAAATTTGTTAATTCACATAGGATGCTCTTATATAGGCCAATAAAAATAATCCCATTCATGATGAAAGTAAATAATAAAACAAGAAACTAAAGCTAAATAATGAACTACGAAAATATTACAAAAGAATATTAAACTTGTTGTCACTTGATCTTTGGTAAGGTGTATGTGACCTACATGAGACTAAAAAAAAAGAAAAAAAGAAAGCTTTAGGGGTGTCGAAGTTGATTCTAACGTAATCACTTCAATGCTCAAGTCAGTATGTGGAAGAATAGAGTAATGAGAGAGAGAGAGAGAGAGAGAGAGAGAGAGAGAGAGAGAGAGAATATAAGAGTTTAGAGTGTTAGAGAGTTTATCCTTTACCTATAGGCTTGAAGTAGTATTTATAGGGAGTGGATGAGCTAGATAAGGAAAGTAGTTAATGCTCGAGATCTCCTCTTTGACTTTAAATTTTGTGGAGAAGAATTAGGGAAGTAATGGGGCCGTTAACTAAACTTATCTACCAAGCTCTTTTCACTTATCTACATTTGAATTGTAGGCTAGACCAATTGACTTAGGTTTCATAGCGTTGACTTGGGGCTTTAAAGGCCCAAGCCTTGGGTAGCTCATCAATGCTTCACATGGTGATTTAGGCTTGGTGGCTTACATTCAAAATAATCTTTAAAAAAAAAACAAACATAATTAAAATTGGAAAGCTAAAAATAAGCAACGGGAGAAATAAAATAAGGACTTATAAAATTGCGAAATGATGTTGCTAGTAAAGGGGGAGGGGATTTGATTGGCCTTACATCTTACTTGATTTGAGCATCTCGATGTCTTCTTTTCTTTTCTTCTTATTTATTATTATTATTATTATTTTGAGGTGCTTGGTGGGTGGGGGAGGCAAGGGTGGGGTGGGTGGTGTTGGTTTAGTTTAGTTGTGGGGATTGAGGTAGGGGTAGGGATGGGGGGATAGAGCATCTCTTAGTCGACCTAAGGATTTTCTTTTAACCTAAGCATTACTGATTAACATAAGAGTGCTTCGATTCAATCCCATTCACCTAAAACTCATTTCAAATTTGTTTGATCTAAGATTCCTATCATACCCTCTTCCTTAGAAGAGTTTTGTTTTTGTATCTTAAAAATGAACAATAAACTACATCTTATTAGGTTAAAAACTAACCTACAAAACTTAAGCTTCAAAACATAATTCTAAATATAATGAAAACTGCCTGCAAACACAATTGGATATCCTTCCACTCATCATGCGCCCTATCAATGAAGCTTAATTGAACTAAATTATCATTATACTACTTTAATGAATTAACATAATTGACTCTACTCATGGCTTGTAATGTATGATTGTTTTTTTTTTAAGGTTGAATTATTATAGTAATATATTGGGTAAGCTCATTAATTATTTGGCTTAACTTATTTGGTTAGGTAATAAGGCCCAACAAGTCTGCTCTATCTATTAAAATAACTCAAGGATAATTGGATTGGTCCATCCACTTTCAACCTTTTCAAGCAAGTTCATGTATTCATGACAAAGACTATTAGCCTTGGGCTTATAGCATATCGACCAAGATAACCTTGGAATGAGCATACTCCATCTTGTTTGCTAATTTGAAAGATGTCAATAAGGTCAAGAGCCTATAAATACCCAATCATTTCTCCTCATTTGACACAACTATAAAGATAAGAGAAACAGTGTTCCATTGTAAAACCTCTTCTCTCTAAGATCAAATAGGCTTTCAAGTGAAAAATGATCTCAATTACTTAAGAATTGCAAGGTTGATGTTCGAGGTTTCCTCAGCTCCCTTGTCTGTCACTTGTCTATTCAAGACTCTTGAGATTGTATATTTTTCCTCCCTGTCATTCTCTCCAAGTCATCTCATTACATGCCATCTCCACATTACTTCCCTAAAGCCATGTGTAATGCGATACTCACACGGTACTCTTGTGAGCACTCTAATTGGAACTCTCATTTGCAGTTTAGAAACTCCACTAGAGAACAAAGCAAAGCGATAACAAAGTAATGACACCTCTTGGAAAGAGAGTGATTGGACTATCTAATACTACTTAAGAGCAAGATCCCAATATTGAACCAACTGAGCAGAACCTGCCTCAAGTGCCTCAAAATATTAGTTAGGATGATTCATAGCCTAAGGCTCCTCTAGATCCTACACAAATTATGCGAATTATGCAGGAGAACACAAGAGCTCTTAATTAGTTCATGACTATGCTCACTCCCTTCCACCAATGTCTAATGCTACCGTGTAACAAGGTGTAGCTCTACCAAACAATAGTACTATTATGTAGTAAGGCGTCACTCATGCACCCAACTAGTTAATCCTCTTGCTATCAAAGAGGATATCTCTAGGGGGGGGGGGGGGGGGGGGGGGGGGGGTGGTGGGTAGGTCGTAAAACCCTCCACCAAACATTGTAGCTGAACAACTCCTAGTGTCTAAAGGAGAGAATGTGAGAGTCTGGCTTAGTGGTTCATCTTCATGTGTTTCTCTTCCCAACATTCTTAGTAGATTTACTCGTTATCTTGCTTCCACCCCTACCTTACAAGTTGTATCTATAATGTCAACTTTAAGAACTTCCTTTATAATAAGGAAGACTTGGATATGTACATGAAGGAAATATAAATGAAGTTAGCTGTGGAAGTACTAGAGTTGAAACTCCTATATCATCAACATATTACTGTAAAGCCCGACCTTAAGGACTATGCCAACCCTAAGTTTATGTTGTTTAATGGTAAGAAAGGAAGTGTCAAATAACACTCAAATTTATTGAGACCTTGGAGGTATATAGGTTTGATGATGACCTAAAACTTAAAGAGTTCTCCAACTCATTGACTAAGAAGGTATACACTCGATATATTAATCTCCTTATAGGATCAATTGATTCATAGGGGACCATGTGTAAGCTCTTTCTGGAGATATTCTTCACTAGTTAAGAGTGGGTCATAATCACAAATATGGGAAGGGTGTGCTAAAACCTAGAGAAGGATAAGATGGATTATATAGAGTACTCCAAAGTGCACCTTGGATATTTAGGATGTATGTGATGAGAGCGAATTAAATCAAATTTGAAGTTCAATATAACTTTAAAAATGAGGCAATACCTATTTTATAAAAAAAAAATCTAAAGGAATATAAATTTTATTTTTTTTATTCATATAAAGAGCTTTATAACATAAGTTATACTAAACTTATTGCAAGTCTTGGGGTTATCAAAACTTAATAAGAGATCAACATGTACAATTCAATAATTTATATGAGAGCAAAAACTTAGTTTCATACGCTTGAGAAGCCATTGAATCCTGACATATACCAATGTTGCAATTATTTGCATAGAACAAAGAAAATTCAAGGCACTTGTGTTGAGGTTTATGAGAAATCACATCCATATTTTACAGAGGAAGCATTTGCTAAGTGGTCTAACGTACTCTCCCTCCCTAAACAACCACAAATTTTCTCAAAAGTCATATATGGCTTTCATGGCCTAGCTTTCCTCATTTACATATCGAGACAAGCAACTTGTCCCTTTTAGACTTAACGATTTTAAATCTTTTCATTCAGTGAATTCAAAATTGATTGGAATGGTTGGAGCTAAATTGAGGTATATGAGTTTTCCATGCTAAAAATCTATTATTTTCATTTCCTATTTCCATATGCCTTAATTTATTTGTGTAAATATTTGTGCATAATAGATGGTTAAGAACTTAAAGATTCTAAATTTGATAAGATGTCGTAATTTGGTCAAAACTCCAAAGTTTTTATCCCGCCCACTACTAGAGCAACTCTCTTTTGAATACTAGGTTTTCTTTTTCTGGCTGATCTAATTTCAATTTCTTTTTTCTAGTTTTTCTTTCTTTCTTTTTTTATATTGTGCAGGCCATGCGGGCTAACCCGCACTCGCATCAACGTAGCCCATCCCGACCCGTAGGCCATGTGGGGCGAGCCAAAATAGCTCACACATCTTGCGAGCTAAATTTTCTAGATGGCCTCGCAAAATTTTGCGAGTTGGGCGAGTCAGCCCACCTCACATTCCCAGGTCTAGATATACTTCGAGTCTTATATCATAGTGCCTATGTTATTTTCTTCAATTGGTGCTAAAATAACCCAAGTCATCAATAAAAGTACTTAAGTTAATAAGAGAATTTCAAGGTCAATCAATAAGGGTCTTCCAAGTTTTAGGGGTTAATTTTTCAAAAATAACCATTTTGTCCTATTAGTCCTAATAAGTAATTGAAGGTGGTGGGGGTGGTGTGGTGTGGAGGTGGTTTGTGAATTGATTATACTTTAAAACTTTTTTTACTAAACAACTTCCTTTGATTACTTGTTGGTGGATATTTGATTCATCTTAAATTTTTATTGGCAGCGGAATTTGTAAAATTAAAATAGTAAATAAATTTTAAATATTGATAAATAAACAAACAAATAAATAAAGAATAAGGAATAAGAAAATCAAGCAATGATTTACAGTGGTTCCATCTTATATGTCGGTTCACTCTTCTAGACTCCACCTATTGAGATCTCGATTGTTTTTACCTATTCATTTTACTATATCAAAGAATAATTCTCAAAGAGTGTTACAACAATCAATCACTCTATGGTTATTCTAATATAGTTTCTAGTCTTTTTCTCTACTCTATAACACTTAGCCTCTACAGTCAAGTTAATAAATAGAAAAAGTATAAGGAAACAAATATAATTAAACTTCGAAATGAAGTTTTTAGTCTATGAGGACCTAACAAGTATTAGTTTAACATCCCAAACAATCATAATATTGATTTTAGTGCATACTTGAATGCTTCTCCCAAGATTATAATTCTATTGTTGTTATTGTTTCATCCATCCTATTTCGTATTTATAGATGATATCCTAATGTTCAAAACTTGATTTCCTCCTTGATCTTGGCTATCTTCATAATCTTGTCTTTAATTTCTTTAACTCAAATTTGTTGTGCTATAGATTTGGCTAATAATCTATCTTGAATGTTGTCAATCTTCTATTAATGCTTCAAGATCATTCCTTTTTCTATTTTTAATCAATAATTGGCTTTTCATTTATAACTATCTTCCGAAATGTTGTCCCATTATATTTTTGTTTGGCTTTAGTGGAACGAGTTAAATATATAACCTAAATATATTTAACCAATAGAGGTGAGTCTTGACTTACAATAAATTATTTCCTTCTTGTCTTCAATCTTTTATAACCAATGTTTTCTTTGAATATTTATTATTCCTCCATTCATCTTCCCTAGTTTCTTCTTCGAATTTATCTTCTTCTTTTTTTGACCAAATCGAAGTACAAAATTCTAAACATATACTTCTAACTTCTTTTTTAAATTACCTTTTGGAACCAACATTTGTTCAAATTATAATCCGACTCCAAACAACTAATTTTTATGCAATCAATAATCAATAATATGCAATAAACTTTTACCTTTCTTAAACCTTTGGTATAGATTTTATTTTCTGAAAAACTTGTTTATATATTTGTTAAAATTAAACCTTATTCTCTTATTTCTTACATGCCCTTACATGTCACTCCAACAAGAAGTACCAATAAGTGGATCTAAGCAATCAATTAATTGATTTAAAGCATTAATAAGCCTAATTGAAGTTTAAGTAGATAAATTAAAACCCTAATAAGATCAATAGGGTTACATGTAACAAAAGATGGGAGAAGAGCCAAAATTAGTTGGTCCTACTACATCCTTTTAAGGTTTTGTGACCCACTCGTTATTTAATGAATGTGCCACCAGTTTTAGAACAATTATTTCATTTGTTGTCTTCATTATCAAGGTATTTCGACTCCAAACTGTAATTAGCTCAACTAAAACCTAGGTAATTAAGCTTAATTCCTTAGTTCACTTAATGTAAGTCACTAATCATTCATTATTGGCTCAAGTCTTGGACTTTAAAGTCATGGAGGGTTTTAGGGCATGAAACAACATGAAGCTCAAATTTTTCATTTTTTCCTTAATTCAACTTATATTAAGCCAGACTCACTCAAAAACATTTTAAAAGACTAAAGTCACCGCCCAATCAAAGTTAGGGAAAAAAAAAAAAAGAAAAATTAGGATCAAATGAGTGGATCAATCCTAATTTTAGCCACTATTCAACATAAAAACCCTTTTATCATAAAAAGTTTTTTTTTTTTTTTACCAAGGAAAACAAAGTTCAAGGGCTATCTCATTAAAACCTTTTGGTTTTCATATATGAATTTTCAAAAATTATGAAAAAAGAGGTTTTTTCTAAAGTTCCTTCCCTATTTCTTTATCTCATTCTCCAAGAAGGATTGTCACTGAAAATTATAGAATTAAAAGACAAGCATATAAAGGAAAGCATATATTTTTTTTCTGCTAAACAAAAAGAATAGATAGTATTAGCAAAAGATAAACTAATAATGGAAAGTAAAAACAATCAAGACAAAATTTAATAAAAAGATTTCATATTTTCCCGCAAGAAAGAAAAAGAAAGTTAGTACTAAGAAGAAAAAAATGAAAAAAAAAAGTAAAGAAAACAATTAGAATAAGATTAAAAAATTTACTTTTATAATTTCTTGAAAGGAAAAGAAATTAGTATTATGAAAACAAAAAAAAAAAAAATGACCTTTTCTTATGGCTGTTTGGAAACATAAAATTTTTATTTATTTATGGCCACCCTAAAGATGTTTACATATTCACTAGCCGGAATCAAACCGGCATAATTCCTTTTATGTAACCCTTTAGTTTGTTAGTTATTTTTATCTTTAAAAAAAAAAAATTGGCTTTACGTCATTAACAATTTTATTTTTTTTATGAAAAATCACTACCCTAATTTTTGCCTCTTTTTGGAGAATTCTAGAAAAAAGCCGCTAATTTTAAGAAAAAAGACCAATTAAATATTTTATTAAAGAAAACACTTTTTGGAAGAAAGTTTTTTTTTTTTTAGAAGACCATTTTTTTAGAAAAATTATAAAAGACAGATCTTTTGATAATAACAAAATAAAAATCACGAGATAAAAACCTAAATCACATGAAAACATGTTAGTATCAACATTAATACTAAATAATGTCCTAATATATATGAAATAATAAATCTAGATTTATTCCTTTTTTGTAAATTTTTAATTTTTTTGGCATTTTCATGAATATGCAATACATAACATGCAACTAATATGATATTGAAAGCTCTAATACATATTATTCTAACATGAATATTATCACTTGAAAAACCACTTTTTTTATATATAACATAACATATAATACTTAATATATAATATAATAAAAGGAAAAAGGGCAAACACTTGCCTTGTATGCATGTTGAAATTAGGTTGTTTGGTGATTCAGGTGCCAATTATATGGCAGCTTGAGAGTTCTTGATTGAAATTGGAGCAAATCACAAATTATTAGATTCAATTAATGATTGGGTTTCACTCCAATGATGATGGGGGAACATCTCTATGTGATTCGTTAGCTTTGATATTCCCTTATTTGAGAAATTTTTGAAGAGAGAGAGTGTAAGTATGGTGTCGTAGGTAAAGAGAAGGTAAGGATTTGGAGTAATTTTAGAGCTTGGTGAATGGAAAAGCTTTGTGTTCTTACTTTTTATTTATAGACAAATGATTTAAGATGACTTAAGATAAAAAAAAAAAAAATCTTGCAAGAAATTGGATAGAATTTGTCACTTTTAAGCTATCTTTGCTTTTTAGTGCAAGCTTCCAACTTTGATGCAATCAAGATGCAATTTTGATTCAATTTTGCAAATAATTCAGGAAACTAAGACATGTAATCTCTTCTAAAGTGTGTCCTTGCTAATTTTACACCACTAAACCAATTAAACCCATCCAAAAATAAGCCCTAATTAGCCGAATATGCAAGATTATGTAATATTCTTGCATGTCCTTTTTTAATGAAATCAATAGTATTTTAATGTATTTGTTTTATCAAGAATATTACGCTTAGTAAATCCATGTAATCAATTGAAAAAGATTGCATCAAATTTGACATTGAATTCCTTAAAAATTGGAGCTCAAATGTCTTACTTTTCATAATTATTTTATTGAAGCTTCTATAACTAGTAAAAGAAAAATTATGAATCTAGTATGCATATGCATACTTTGACTCAAAAAATTGCTTTTGACCTTTAAAAATTATTTCCATCCTAAATTGGTCACAACATGACTATTTTGCGAGCTTTTCAATTTCTTTGTATTTCTTTTTTTTTTTTACTCTTTTGTATTTTTGTATTCTTCTTATTATTTTCTTATTTCAATTTTTTAGAGTTTATTTCATTTCTATTAATTTTTTTCTTTTTTATATTTTTTGGCCTTTTTCTAAAATTATCACTTTTCATAATTAACGAAGAGAGAAAATATTTAGAGGACAAAAATAGGATGTCTCCAACTACATCTCTTTATAATGAAGTTTGATGAAAACTTCATTAGAAAGGAAAAAAGAGACTGCCCATTTTTTGCCTAAGTGAAGTTCTAAAAAATTGAATTTAAAAAAGCGCCAACTGCTAACAAGATTGGGCTTTTAGGGAATCAAATTATTTGAAATAACTCTAAGCAATATAAGGGTTAGGAAGCATGCCTCAATAAGCAAGTAATTAAAGTCACAATTAGACAATGCCTTAGTTAACAAGCTATCCAAGAAGACAAGATAACGCCCTAACGAGTAAACCATTTGATGATATAAACAGGAATAGTGCTCTATTGAGCAAGCCATTTATGGGACAAGCTATCTAAAAAGATAGGATAACACTCTAAGTAGCAAGCTATTTAAGGAGATAGGATAACTCTCTAATAAGTAGGCTATTCAAAGATTGTAAGATAGCTCTTTAATGAGTAAGCCATTTAAGGAAGTTAGAATAGCACTCTAATGAGCAAGTGGAAGGTAAGAGAGAGCTCTAATGAGTAGGTTGCCTATAAAGGCATGATAGGACTCTTATGATCAAACCATTTAAAGAGACAAGATAGTGCTTTGATGAAGAGCACTCAAATGTGTAGGCCATCTAAAATGAAAGGATGGCGCTCTAATGAGTAGGTTATTTAAGAAGACAGGATAGTGCTTTAATGAGCAAGCCATTTGAATAGACATGATAATGCTTTAATGAGCAAGCCATCTAAGATGATAAGATAGCACTCTAAGAAGCACGTTATCTAAAGAGTAAGATAGCGCTCTAATGAGCAAACTATTTGAGGAGATAAAATAACATTACGATGAGTAGGTCATCTGAGGATTATAAGATAGAACTCTAATGAATAGGCTTATAAGTAGATGGGATAACACTCTAATGAGCAAGCTTATATAAGTAGATAGAATAGCGTAAAAATTAGCAAGCCATCCGAAACAAAGTGCAAATTATGACTTAAGATTTATAGGTGTAAGGGTTTAGATGGACCTAAACTTAATCATTTGAATATCAAGACGACTATTTGCTTATTTATTGATTTTAATTAAGTGAATTCAATGATTTTTTTTACTCTTTTTTTTTCTAATTTTTTTTTTGTAAGACCTTTAAGGGGTCTAAATGTAAGAACAATTTTGAAAACTTTTTTCCTTCTCTCTTTCTTTCATTTTTTTTTTTTTTTGGAAGAAGTTGGTTCAAGGCCTTTATTGCAAGATTTGAAAAACTTTTTTCTTTTTCTTTGTTTTTTTTTTTCTTTTCTTTTTTGTTGTTGCTAACATGTCAGATAGCCTTAAAGGCTTTGAGAATTGTAGATAAATGGCGAGCTTGCCCCACTACTCTTGCTCTTTGATACTATTATCTGAAATCTTGGGCTTGTGTTTAGAAGTTGTGATAATTGAGTCAACCAACATCTAGGCTTATATCCTTTAAGTAATTGAAAAACTCTTGTTGTATCTATGAATCTTTTAAGGGCTTCAACTTCAAACTTAGAGGCAATTGCCTTTCATGCCTTTGGGGAAATAACCTTAGCTAGTGTTTATCTTCAAGACCTTGTGTTCAATCTTTTCTATGTTGGAGTGGGTGGGCAAGTGCCATGAGTTTGTCTTCCACTATTCCAAATGGTTGTTCTTATCGATTCCTCAAATTGTGAGCCTCTTTCCCTTGTACTTTTTATCTTTTGCCCCTGAGTGTTAGATCTTGTTAGGCTATTGGAATGTTTAAAATCATGGTCTAGGATTATTGGTCATCAAGCATTAGGATCAAAGCAAGTGACTATGGAACTTGGGCTCATAAGTAACTTCCGAGGCCTATGTGAGCATTCTTACTTGTTAGCAATGCATTTTCTTTTTTTTTTTTTCGTTGAAAAAAAAAAGAAGAAGACTTTCTTATTCTTCCCAAAAAGAAAAATCTTATCTAAGTGCATTTTCTTCTTTTGAAAATTTTCTTTTTGGTTTTTTTTTTAGCTTTTGAAACCTTTTTTTCTTTTAGGGAAATAAGATACCTAAACAAGCAAATGTGTCAACTATTTACATAATGGGAACTTTAGTACAAAGGTGACAAATGCTAATGTAAAAAGTGACAATCTATTGGACAAAGGTGACAACTGCTAATGTAAAAATTGAGAATCTATAGGTAAAAACTTTTATTGTAGAGGAGTGATAAACATTCAAAAGGTGATGACAATTATTTACATGATTGACAACCTATGGGTGACAATCTATGAACGGTGATTACGGAGGTAGTGGACTATTTGCATTACAAAGGTGATAGAATAACAACGCATAATATATGATACTATTGAAAGATGATAAACTACAAAGGATGATAAATTATTGAAAGGAAACAACTATTGACTACCTAAAGAGAGAAATTTATTTACAATTGACGAGAATAACTAAAGTTTTTACTTTTTATTTTCTCTTTTTTTATCTTTTTTTTATTTTCAAGTTTCATTATTTACAAGACCCTTACTTTGTAACTAGGATAGTCATTATTTACAAGATGACAATTAGTTGAAATGGAATGACTTATTGAAAAAGAGATTTTATTACAAGAGTTGGTTCATTAAATACAAAGGTAATAACATGAAATGTGACAGCAATTAATAATCTATAGGGAGAAAATTACTTACATCCCGTCAAAGCCATTAGGAAACTCCTCTTTTTATGAATTTTTATATGGCTTTTGCCAATTTTTTATTTTTTTAGTTGTATTTACTAAATCCCTATGACACCATTTAAAAAAATAATTGTTTACAAATTATTTTTAAGCAAAACCCTATTGGAAGAGAAACTTTACAAAAAGGTGGTGGATTTTATTATAAGGGTTGATGAGATAATTTATAAAAAGGTTAAATTTTAAGGGGATTAAAGAGCAACTACTCACACGGTTAATGGTTGAAAGTTACAAATATTTACAAGGTTGACATTGCATGAGTTCTAGTTATATATATTTACAGAATTCATAATCAAATGGCAATACCTAAGGTTGACAATTTAAAGATTAGAATTATTTGAAAGGAAGAGGCCTTAGTTGAATAATTATCTCATAAGGTGACAAGTGGTGATAATTATTTACAACCTATAGTTATTAATTGCTTACACATTTGATGTATGGTTTTTTTTTTCTTCTTTTTTTGTTAAAGTTTATTTGTTTGTTTTTTTCAAAAACTGAAAACTCATTAAGTAGCTTTTTAAGAAGATACAACAAACAAATATATGCATGAAATAAACAAAAAAATAAATGAATAAGGTAAATAAAAGCACACGGATGCCAATGTAAGACCCATGTTTGAACGATAGCTAGTGTGGCAAATTTTTTTTTTTAGTTGCAAATTTTATTAGTATTCCAATAATATGTGAACCAACCATTTTTTACAAAAAGTGAAATGTTAAGTAAAATTTTTTATGAAAAATAATTTATAATGTGCTATATAATACATTGGAATATTAATAAATTACAACTCTAGTTTTTTTTTTTCTTTTTTACAATATGCGATACTATTTTTCATTTGCTAATAAATGATCATGAATGTAATAGGGTAGATTCTGTAGGTTCATAAGCTTTGTAGCCTCTCATATTTTCAAAGAATGGATCTCAAGCCACACTGAAGCATTAGGCAAAATATCTAATCGGCCCCAAATGGTGGTTACTCCTCTGCACCCGAAATTTATACAATGGCTCCCCATCCTAGGCTCCTAAAACAACCTAGATTTGACTGTATTTGGCATACATTTTGCAAAAATAAAATTCCACCCAAAAATTGGCCTATTAAGCCTTTCTCTGTTATTAACATAAATGAAGAAAAAATTAGAAATTGAAAGAATTAAAAATAAAAGCCTCTCACTTTTGTTATTTTTGAAAATTATTATATAGCTAGCCCACTTAGGTCCCCAATGGAGTTGACAAACTATTGACTTCGAATTTTTCCTTTTTTTTTTCCTTATTTCAACTGATATTAAGCCCAACCTACTCAATATTTGTCACTTGAGAAAAATTAATGAAAGAATGAATTTTGAAAAAATACCCTTTAAAAGTTTTTTGAAAGATTGGAGTCACCATCCAATCAAAGTTGGGAAAAATGGAAAATTAGAATCAAATGGGTTGATCAAACCTAATTTCAATCACTAGTCCACATAAAAACCCTTTTCACATAATTTTTTTTTTTAATTTTTTAAACCATAATGTGTCACCCTAGGGAGTTGTTATCTTGTTTGTGAAAAAAAAAATATGACAACATGAAGTTCTATATAGACCATAAAGAGTGGAATAAAGTCTTGTTTGCTTAGTTGAGAGGAGCATAAGTTTTCTCTAAGATAAATATGAGATTTAGGTATCATCTATAGAAGGTTAAGCTTAAAGATGTTCCAAAATTCACTTTCATGGCATCATACGAGCGCTATGAGTTTCTGATAATGTCATTTGGATTAATTAATGAACCTATAGGACTTACAATCCTAATGAACAATGTGTTTAAAGAGTACCTAGACAAGTTTACGGCTCAAAGAGCAAAGATGGGTATGAGAAACATTTAAGAGTATTATTGCAGATGCTCCATGAAAAATAGTTGTGTGCTAAGTTTAAATGAAAGTCTGATTAGATCAATTAAGTCATGTAATCACTAAGAAAAGTGTGCAAATGGGTTAAAGTCCATAGGCCAACCTAATTAACCCAATTAAAATATGAGTTAAGGTTAGTGAGCCATTTTAACCCAACCTATTTAACTCGCATGCTTAAGTGGGCTTACCAACCACAAGCCAAGTTAACTTGTCAACCCATTAAAATTAAAAAAAAATTAAAACTAGAAAGCAAAATAAGTTAATGAATCAAACCTTACTAGCTACTACTACTACTACTTGGTTAGTTCACTCTCAAAATAAAAGACCCTACTGACTATTCACCTCCATTCCCTCTAATCCTTTCTTGTTCCTTCCTTGTCATTCATTGTCTCCATCACCAATTCATCACATCAATCACCACTTGCCACCACCATAACCTACATCTAACTTTGCTCATCTTCACTCATGCCATCACCACTTAACTCTCCTCTAACCTTGTTACTCATCATCTCATTGTCTGATTATGCTCATGTCCGATATGGTTTTATTTTGCGTGTTTTTTGTTCATAATGCATGCAAAAACTTGGTCTTGTATGGTTTTGTAAGTAAAAATAAAAACTTGATGAAAGTTGTGGATATTAGAAACCAACATCTATTTTTTTTAAGTTGTATTAAAATCAAATTCAAATATGAAGTTTTTTTTTATTATTCTTTGTACTTTGATTCTATATACTATATGATTTAATATGTTTGTGATTTGTAGAATGACTATAAGTTATGTTTGGATTCATGAGGATTCATGTGCTTTCTCATTGTTGTGATAATGTTGTATTTTGTATTTTTACTTATCCTTAACTTAGTCATGCGCCAAATAACAAATTGTTTGCTTGTGTGGTGAATTGTCTAGGATATGTAAGTTCATTGTTC
Organism: Laguncularia racemosa; assembly: GCA_037954665.1. Lineage (NCBI taxonomy): Eukaryota > Viridiplantae > Streptophyta > Magnoliopsida > Myrtales > Combretaceae > Laguncularia > Laguncularia racemosa. The sequence continues at coordinate 582,815 of JBBMOL010000117.1, read as the reverse complement.
TTATCTTGAATATGAGATAAGCAATAATTTATAATGTTTATCAAACATCATTAGTGATGTCATCAAATGAAGTGTGTGTGCTAAACCAGGTAATACATTGACTCATCTTTATATTAGTAATTTATATTATTTCTTTTCTTGATGTGAGTTGGATTACATAGGTATTACATGCAATATTATTATTATTATTATTATTATTATTATTTAGAATGGATCATATTATTAGTATTAGCAACAACACTACTACTGAACACGATAATCTTATCTATTGTATTGTAGATGAAGGTGAAGAAAAACTTAAGACAACATTATCAAAAGAGGGTTCAAATGTGATTTTTGATTAACAATGTTTAATGTTGACATAACTAGTTTATAGCCATTCAAAGTCCTATTTTACTTGAAGTTTTGTATAATGGCTATATATTTTATCATGTTTGTAATTTTAATCTTTTAATTTAGTATATGAACTTGAAAGTTAGATAATCTTTAGAACTACATAGATATGCTGGTAACTAGCTAGCTATTTGTTAGTATGGTTTGCACTATAAGAAAGTGCTACTTTTGATAAGCTCCACATACACTATTGTTTACACAATATACAATTTTCAAGTGATAAGTTGGATAGTATGTAAAAAAGCACTAAATGTGTATCAATGTTGAATTACATCAAAGCCTATGGCATTGATATTGCAATTGTACAATTTTAAAGAAAGAAAATAAAATGGATGACAACACATTTAATACCCAACTTTTATGTAATTTTTTAATTAAATATCTAAATTTTTTTATTATCAATTTTAATATTCAATTAAACTTTTTACTATTAATTAGTGTTTAAACTAATTTCGTTAATTATCATTACATGATGTGACATTACGAGTTAGTAATGTTACACATGCCCCCCCTCCCCCACTACCTTTTTTTTTTGCCATACGTTAAGGATATCTTGCTAATGCATAACAAATATTTTTAGGCTAATTCTTAGGCCGTTGACATCCACTAGTTGGTACTACGGTATGACCCACAAGCGTCTTTTAATTTAAAGGAAAAAACCTTACATTAGCAATAAAACACATCACTAATCATAGTAAGACATGACCATAGGAGTATAAGAATGTCATTTTCAAGAATAACGGATAAAACACCAATTGTCCCAAGTATGGGTGCAAGCATAGATTCAAGATAACATAGTAATAGTGTTTTTTTTTTTCCTAAAAAGATAAAATAAAAATTTAGAAGTAAAATTTTAATTTTTAATTTTTGTCGTTACAATAGTTGTGATTCTTGTGGTAGGAATAGATCATTTTAGTTAGGGTAAAATTAAATTAACCCATGCCTTTTATAATACGATGAATCAAGTGACATGTTAAATACATTAGACTTTATGCTAAGTGTAAATCTCATGAGATAAAGATGAAATTTTCATATTTTTAGTGAGCAATTAGAAAAAAAAATTAATTGGATATCAAAATCTATAGTAAATCATAATATTAAGGAAAAAAAGAAGAAGCTTAGATTCCTATACGGCAAACTAAGTTTTACTAATCATAAATTATATTCTCACCTACTTCAACCAAACGCTAGGATTACTCAAGATCAGCTTTCTATATATCCTTTCATGACATATGATAAGGAAAGTAGGGCTGAACGAGCCGGCATACATGTTGCGAGTCCAAAAATTCGATTCTCCCTCTTTAGTATAGAGTTTTTTTTTTTACAAAATAAAAAAATTATTTTCATCATTAACTTTTTTTTTATCATTTCTTATTTTTTTTTATAATCATTTAATTTGTTTAAGTTTATTTTTTTTCTTTTATATTCTAATAACGGTAACTAAACACAAAATCATAGTTTGAGTATAGAAGTTTTATATTATATTTATATGTTATATTTTCTTTTTAGTTATTATTTTTATTTTTTAGTTTATTTACTTACTTTACTTTTAATTTTACTATTTATATTGAATAATTTGATAAGCTAATTTGAGTTTTTTTTTTCTAGCCGTGCAAGCCAATTCGCTCCCACGGCTATTTGGCCGACTCGGACCCACGGACCACGCAAGGCACAGGCTAAAATGATCCGTTGCTTCCGTAAGCCAAAATTTTCTGCCCATCCTATAAAATTTTTGCAGGTTTCACAAACCAGTCCCGTCCCGTATTCCCGGTTCTAGGAAATGCAGAATTTGGAGGTACTGTAACTTTATCCCTACTTCAACACGTGACACTTTCGTCATGGCTCACGGGATACTAACAATGAACGGAAGAATAGTCCCACGGGATGGCGAGATGCACGTTTTTAACATCTACGCCACCATATATATGGCATGACTAAAAACGTATATACTCCTTCCACAAATGCATGTTGCCGTCACCTCCCGTCCCGCCTCCATGCAGTTCGCACATGAAGAAAGTGAAAGCAAGAACCCACTTTGACGCCACCTTGACCTTGTTGTCCAGTCGAGCCCAGATCCTTTACTAAACGTACCGATTTTAACTATAAAAATTAATCCCCATATTATTTTGTCAATTAATTCCCTTTAATATTGATTTTCATTGACAATAATTTGATGGGTTTGCTTCCTTATGCAGATGCAGGGATCGTCTGTGTTGTTATGAGATTGGTTTGGAGGATTTTTTTTTGTGTTTGGTTTTGATAAATGGAGAAGGGCTTAACGGAAGCTCTTGTCGGGGCTGAGATTCATGGGTTTCATACATTGCAGGGTATGAACTTTAACATTAGTGGTAAAATATGATCATGACCTTGTTCTTGTTTTTCTTTTAGTGTATGATTATGGGTTGTGTTTTTTGGTTTCAATTTTATTAGGTTGCGTTTTCTTAATGGTATAGGAGGTGCATGGTTATCAAAAAGTGCGATCAGTAAGTCGTGTAATTTATGGGGACTCAATGATCAATGAGTGTTGGGTGGTTTATGTTTTCAGAAATGGTTGGTGCAATTCGGGCCATGCACCTGGTAGCAATACTATAAAGAGTTGCAAATTTTTGCAGTTTAATGTTGAAACATCTTGATAAGATGAATTTTCTAATTGAAATGAATCGTTTCAGTAATAAAAGGAGGAAGAAAATGTTCTTCCGATATAGGATTAGTTTGTTGGCCAATTTAGGGATGAACTTTTAGCTATATTTGATATTCCATAGGCAATAGTTATCAGTACAGCAGGTTGATCGTGAGTAATGTGTATTTTGTGACTTGAACAATCACCTCTATCGAACAATTGTAGCTTTTTCCATGATTGTAAAATTTAGATTGCTGATATTACATGGGAATGAAATGTTCCATGGTGGAGATTGGAAGAGCAGAATCATTTTTTTTAAACGCCTGCTGGATTAGTAGTTTTTTATGCATTCTCCTTTGGTGCAATTTATTGCTCATAACACATGCCTGATGATTATTCTTCACTATGTTTAAAGCTTCTTACTGTATTAATGCATTTCATTTTGCCACTCCTTGGTTCCTTTGCAGCTTTGGATGTTAGAAATATAATGGAAGAAGCCAGAACAAGATGGCTTCAGCCAAATGAAATATATGCAATACTTTGTAACTACAAATACTTTGGTATCAGTGCCAAGCCCGTGCAACTCCCCAAAAGTAATGAGTCTATCATGTTTCTCATTTGGTTAAGTTCAATCTCAGTGCTGTTGGCAGTGACAGTTTGAACAGTTGAAATTGTTCCAATAACTTGTTTTTGAGGAGGATAGTAAAAGTGAGATTATTCTTAAAATGGTGTATGCTTGTTATCTGTGGCATAAAAATATATCTGGGCAAATATAACAAACAACAGGTTTTTGAGAATAATAGTTTAACAAATAGCATCAAGAGTAGGTTGTCAGAGCTTCTTACTCCTGAAAACAATCATGTTCTCCTCTTTTTCATTACCTCTTTTTCAAGTTTCGTGATTTTGTATTGGAGAAAATATTACAGTAATATAGTTGAACCTAGGTCTTTGAGTATGACTTGAAGCATTTCTGAAAAAATAACTATTCTTTATTGAGCAATCCTTCATTGTTCTTTGCTTTTTTTTTGTTGCTTTTTATATATATATATTTTTTTGTCTCTTAGATGAAACTGAGAAGAGTTGATCAAAAGGAATTGGTAATTTGTATGCTTTCAGGGCTAATGCAATATGACTATTTTACAATTTATATGAAGAAGACATATAAATGACGACACCAATTTGGTTGGGATGCATGATTTGTTTTCTGCATAATTGACAGGTGGAACCATTGTATTGTTTGACCGTAAAATGCTTAGGAACTTCCGCAAAGATGGCCACAATTGGAAGAAGAAGAAGGATGGGAAGACTGTGAAAGAGGCTCATGAACATTTGAAGGTGAGAACTTGTTGCAGACTTTAGCAAGATACGTTTGAGTGTAACCTACATTTTTAGTCTTAGGATGCTGCATTTCTAAAATATCAATAGGTCAAACAATTTTATTTTTTTGAAGTCCTGTGTACCATCATATTGATGAGATGATGCTTGGAAATTATAGATGCTTACATGAACTTATGGACACATGTCAATATATTTGTTGAAAGCATGTCTCCGTCCATCTTGCATATTACATAGATTGAAAATCTTTTTCATTGGGCTCTGAATAACTTGCACTTATATGAAAGAAAATGCCACATGCATAATACATTTGTGCTGCTATTTATGCTAGGTTTTCTTTACTTCTCATCAATATTTGCTTCCTGATTCACTGCTTAATTACAATTGTTAGCTTGTGAGTTTTTGGCTTATATCCAGGTCGGTAATGAGGAAAGGATTCATGTGTACTATGCACATGGCCTTGATAACCCAACCTTTGTCCGCAGATGTTACTGGCTGCTCAACAAGTATGTAATCATGGATTCACTGTCTATACTCTTGTTTTGTACTCTAAAAACCATTTTTTATAGCAACTCTATGGTGCTAATGTTAAGTGTTAACTATTTCATTTGAAGACAACTTTATGCAATGCATAATCATTCCTACGTGCAGGGAATTAGAAAACACTGTCCTCGTTCATTATCGAGAAACAAAAGAGGTCAGTTTCATACTCTCCCATTTGTAAATTACTTGCAAAATTTTCTGATTATAACAAAGATGGCAACCCACTTGCAAGGATGCAGTAGTTTCACATGTATGAAGACTCTTGATGTAGAAATGTTTTTCCCTGTTGCTTGGTCAGAAGCTTTTTAATCATTTGGGCAAAAGTTAGGGTTCTGATAAGATTCAATAAATAAGCATCATCATTTAGGGGCTTAAGTACATTTTTCTTTTTTAGTATACTAAATGAAGGTTTTGTTTGTGCTCTTGATTTATCTTACGTTTTTAATTTACAGAGAAGTGTAATAAAATTATTATAAAAAAATTAAAAAAAGATTCTGAATGAATATGATGTCTAGTTTAGGTAATGCTTTTGCAGCTTATGTTAACAATGATCTACCATTTGGCTTATGCAATGGAGCAAATTCATACACATAAATCATACCAGAATACTATAATCTTTCTGAAAGATTGGTGCTTTTTTGTTGATTTTGTTGTTTTATTGTTATGTCTTTCTCAATATCTTAACTTCCTAATTCACGAAGCAATGCATTTGAGGAAATGGTTACTGAACTTTCACTTTCATGCCTTGACAGTTTGGAGTAGTTTATAGTTATCTACTAATGCATTGGAGCAAAGTTGTGTGCATTAATGATATCTGGGGGTTAAAGTATTCCATGAATAATATAAAGTAGGAATATGTTACACATGAGGCCAGCTCAAGCTCACATTCAAGTCAAGAAGTTGTTTTCTTCAAGTTCGTCTACAAGCATAGGAAGAAAAAGAACACCTGATGTTGAGTTGTCACTAGGAATTATATTTATATTTATTAATTTGTGTTTGTGGGTCACATGTGAAATTGTGGAATGTTGTAATGCTATGCTATAATAGCAGTGTGTGTATGTGGGTCCTTTGTGCAGGTTTATTCTGGTCATTCAGTTTAGGAGTGCATGTTTTGTTTAGTCAGCTAATGGGGTTGTAGTGGTTACCTTGATATGACCCCTCTGATGTGTGTGTAGTGCAGTGGTACAGTAGTATATGTGTTTGTGCAGTTGTGTGTGTGTGTTGTCTTCTGTGGTGAAATAAGTCTGTAAAGTAGATTGTATGTTGTGGAGTAGTAGGGTAAATTTGTAAATATGTAGTCGAGTATAAAGAGTAGTAGTAGTCAAGAGCAGGCAATTAAGCAATTTGTTATAAACCAGTTGGAAGATTAAAACCTTAGCAGAGGAGTACCAATTAGGTGTTTTGCTTCTCTGTTGTGAATTCATAGCTGTGGGGTACCAAATATTGGTGACTTGCTTCACAGTTGTGTCCACTATTTCATCTTTACTATTGATATCTACCATTTTCTTATTTTTCATTACTTTCGAGAACCCTAGTTGTATCAATTTATTACCAAACCCCTCAAAAAGGTCCTTGCCACCTAGTAAAGAAACAACTATCCCACACTAACTACATCCTGCCCATGCTGGTCAACCATGGTGTCTGTGACTTCAACCCGACCTTCATCATTTTCCATTAGTTCTTCCTCAAGGACAGTGACCCATAAAGACTTATTTGGACATTTATGTCCAGGATGGAAGGGTTGATCACATCTAAAACAAATTCCCTTATTTTTCTTGTCCATAAATTCTGCACAAGACATGCTTCATTGTGTCCTGTCATCTGTACTCCACTGCCCCATATTACTTCCATCCAATGCCAAAGCAGAATTTTCTTTCAAGTTTGTAACTGATTTAACAACACCAGTAGCTTGATTAGTAACAATAGGACTAGATTTAGATCTTCAAAACTTCTACAAAGGCTTCTGATTATTAGAATACGTTGAAGAATAATGTTGGAAAACTCCCTCACTTTGTCCAGCCTCATACATGTCACTATAATTCCCCTTTTGCACAACAAGAATGCCATAGTCAAACTCCTTTTCAACACTCCAAGAAATTTCTATTGCTTCAGCTAGAGAAATGGGTTGCAATGTCCTCGCTCACAGCCTAATATCAACCCTCAATCCTCCCAAGAAAATAGCCTAAAAGTTGGAGTTCAGTTATCTCTAGAATCAATGAAGTCAAAGCCTCAAATTCTTCAATATAGGCAGCCACGTAGTGATTTGTCAAAGGGTCGACAAACACTCATAGGGATTACCAGCGGCTTGTCTGCCGTATCATAGCAAGAGTTCTTGCTTGAACAACTTCCAATCAAGCTGAGGATAGCGCCTTTGAATCATCTTAAACTAGTACACCAGACGTCCCCTTAGTGTCATCGCAGCCAAGGCAACCTTCCTGTCATTCCTAACCCAATTCATTTTGACATACTGTTCCACAAGGGCAAGCCAATGTAGAGGATTAAGTCCTTCAAAGTTAGGAAGAGGCATGTCTTGAGTAAGCCAATTGAAGTCATCATCAATAATAGGATCACTAGTGTCAATGTGAACCTGTTTTAACCATCATATAACCAGCCCAGAGCTCCAATCTCTACTCTCCAGATACTGTCCACCAATCGACCTCAATTGGTTGTTTCCTAATTTCTGCTTGTCATCCTTCGTTCTCCGGTCTAACAAGTCGTTCTCCAATTTTTGATCATTAGTCATCAATTGCCAACCTCGAAATGTCTTCCAAGGATTCTTGTCCGACTTATGTCTTGTGATCTCCAGCTGTGGTTCTCCGACCAGCTTTCTATGTTCATTTTCAAATTTCCAATGATCGTTCTCTAGTTCTTGATCACTGATCAACTTCAATTAATCATTCTCCAATTGTTTACTACCACTTGCCACCATCGATTCATCATTCTTCCCGCTTAACAACTGAAGTTTGTGTCATTCGTCTCTTCATTAGCCCTAGGAACACTGATCTCCTCTTTTAGAACACTTTTCCTCCTTTGTTTACTCCATATTTCTTGTAACAAATTTTGAATAGTCACAACCGATTTCTCCAAATTTGATATACCAGCACTCAACTGAGATTAAGCTTGTTGCAAGTCAGCCATGCTCTCTCCAAATTCTTTTCAAGCGTCAATAAGATTTTTAGTAAGTGATATAACATTCTGATCTATTGCTGTAATCTTATTCTCCATTGCTTCGACAGTCTTCTCTAGATTCTCAGCATGTTCCTCCATTCTCATCATTGTTCCAATTGAGTTTCCCACAGACGGCACCAATTGATACAAACAGGGTTCTCGAAGTTAATGAAAAATAAGAAAATGGTAGATATCAATAGTAAAGATGAAGTAGTGAACACAACTATAAAGCAAATCACCAACATTTGGTATTCCACAGTTAGGAATTCACAACAGAGAAGCAAAACACCTAATTGGTACTCCTCTACTTGAGTTTCAATTTTCAACTGGTTTACAACAAATTGCTTAACTGCATCCTCTTGACTACTACTACTCTTTATTTATACTCCACTACATATTAACAAAATTACCCCTACTACTCCACGACATATAATCTACTTTACAGACTTATTTCACCACAGAAGACAACACACACACACACTACTGCACAGAACATATATACTAATATATTGCTGCACTACACACACATCAAAGGGGTCATATCATACCTATTGAGTCATGGAGTGAAATCAGGAAATGGCAGTTGTATAACTGCTCTTGTACTCACATTATATGGCAGAAATGAAGAATGAAGGGATAGACCTGATTTTACTGAATATCTTCTAATTCATGCGATCTTTGGGTACTCTCTAACAGGCCCATAATTCTTGACCATAGGTAGAAGACATAAAAAATGCTGATAACCCAGACTAATACTGAATTGACAGTTGATCATCCTAATACTATGTGTTTATCACGATCCTGTGACAGAATATTGGATCATGTTTTAGACATGTTCTCAGAAAAGTATAGTTACAGTTTTTGAGCATGGTCCTTAGGGTTTGAATAGTCTTAAGCTCTGCTTAATTCAAGCCTCATTTCTGACAAATTTAGACAGTGTGCTACTGTACAGATAAGTTTTCCCTTGCATGAAGTTCAAGGCTCTAATATTTTGTTTGCCTTTCGGATGTTTGTGATACAGTTGCAGGGTTCTCCAGCCACACCTTTAAATTCAAATTCTAGCTCTGTCTCTGACCTTTCCGCTACTTGGCTTGTATCAGAAGAATTCCATTCAGAGGCAACTGCAGCATATCAAGCTGGACACACAGAACTGTCAGGTAAATTGTTTGGCTGAAAAAGGTTATTTTATTTGAACTTAGTTGAAATTACTTGCTTTTGCTGTTATGATACTCTCCGGATGTGCTTGGAGGAGCAATTCAGGGGTTTGGTTATTGTTAAGTTGATTTTTTAAGAGAATACTTGTAAAGAAATTACTTTCTACATTTCTAACGTATACCATTTATTTGACATATGTTTCTGTTGCCAAGCGGTTGCTAAGAAACATATTAATGGATTGAAAATACAAAAAGTAATTACTGTAACCAATATTGGGCCAAAAAAACAAAGAAATTCTTTTAGGTGATAACGAACCCAGGCTGCAGCTACCCAAGAAATCAGGAGGTGTGAGAAACACTTATTTCTTTGGTATACCGTGGCTCAAACACAGTGAATGTGGAGAACCAATGGTTCTTTCGTTTGCTAAGTAATAAAGTAGAATTCTGGAATTTTCAGACAGGTCAAGTGCTTTTCATCATGCAATGATAGATTGTTGTTTAACAGGTTCTAGTGATAGGCTGACTGCTCAAAATCATGAAATGAGGCTTCAGGAGATAAATACGCTTGAGTGGGATGAGTTAGTTGCGGATGATCCCAATAATATGAGTGCATTCAAAGAAGGTACTGATTCCCAATTTTCGTTTCTTCTTTCCTTGTCTTTTTGCTGGAATCAGAAAAGTGATAACAACTCTCAATTAAAAAAAAAAAAAAAAAGGCTAACATGAGTTGTTTTCAGGTTTACAGCCCGAAAGAGTTCCTTTCCTTGAGCAGCATAGTATTGCAGGGACAGACTCCATCAATAATGTATGTCATCTAAAATATGGGTTTCAAATAATTCAGACATTTTCTAGTCATCATGTGCTTCTTAATGCATAAAAATGTGTTCTTTTTCCCTATCTTCAACATGCCAAAAGAAATTTTAAGAGCACATCCACATGTGCATATATGAAGTATATTGCCTTCTCTTTAATGCTCATTTCTTCCATCAAACGTGTCAGAGATGGGTATTTTCATATGAATGTTTGGTCATTGTTTTGTTCTTTCAGGGCAGACTATCAGCATACATGTCCCCTCTTGGTAATATTGTTGATCATCTCACTGGAGTGGGACTTCAAACAAATTCAAATCCTTCAGGAGATTATGATGCATTAAGTAATAGCAATTCAATCCTTTTCTCAGGAAACAATGGTTTGCAGAGCCAGGACAGTTTTGGACAATGGATGAACTACATTATGACTGACCCCCAAGACTCTCCTGATGGTGCCACAGTGAATTCTTCACTTTCGTCTAGTCACCATACCAATGCCTCTCCAGAAATGGATAATATGCAATCTTCCATACCTGAGTTAAGATTTAGCATAACTGACATTGCACCTACATGGGCATATTCAAATGAAGAAACTAAGGTATTTTCCTGGATCTTTGGAACTTAGCTACCCATTTTGTGTAATAGGCAATATAAAGGTAGAACTAGCAGTCATTTTACATAACTTCTTTAATTAATTGAAATATAAGTCCTGATTAGAAAAATGATACCACTTTTATTATGACCGGGGTGCATGATTCCATTTCCAAGCATCTATTTTGCAAAAAGAAGTGGGAGTATGATGAAAATAATGTTACTATATTCATATAATAGATAAAACTTATGCATTATTTCTTGGCTTGTAAACATATTTTCAGAAGCTTTAATTACTTCATTGAGTTCTGGTGGCATTGATCATTTCATGGAATAGCCTTTGTGGGGCGGTTCATGGAATATGAAGATATCCTATACCAATTATACTGTTGCTTCTCTGATAGAAAAGTAAACCAAAGTATCTCTGAAACAGCAAAACATCATTTTAGGAGTAGCAGCTGCATTTCATGAAAAATAACTTAAAACCATATTGTAGGAACCAGCAAATATTTTTCCTGTTTAGTTCCTTGTTTTATGGATGGCGTCACATTTTCTAGTCACATAAATGACGAGTTATGTGCTGAAATATCAATTAATGCTTGTATTTGTTTCTTATAGATTCTAATAACTGGCTTTTTCCATGAGGAATACAATGGACATGCTAATCCAAACCTAATTTGTATTTGTGGTGAGCATTGTCTACCTGCTGAAGTAGTGCAAGTTGGAGTGTATCGTTGTTTGCTGTCACCGCAGCCTTCTGGATTGGTCGATTTATTCATGAGTATTGATGGTCATAACCCCATCAGCCAAGTTGTCAATTTTGAGTATCGGTCTCCACCTGTTCATCAACCTCTAAGCTCTGCTGAGGATAAGTCAAAGTTGGAGGAGCTCAGACTAAAGACAAGACTTGCTTTGTTGCTCTATTCTGCACCAAAATCTCTGGATATTGCATCTTTTAAGGTCAAACCAGCTGTCCAGATGGAGGCCAAGAAGTTTACCTTCCAAACCTCAAATGTTATGAGAGAGTGGGCTTATCTGATAAGTTCCATTGAAAACAATAAAATGTCACTTCAACAAGCTAAAGATAGTTTATTTAATCTTATGTTGAAAACCAGACTGAAGGACTGGATATTGGAAAGGGTAATTTGTGGATATAAGGCTTTTGAATATGATGTACATGGCCAGGGTGTTATTCATTTATGTGCTATTTTAGGGTATACATGGGCGGTTTCTCTTTTTTCATGGTCTGGCCTGCCAATAGATTTCCGGGATAAGTTTGGCTGGACGGCTCTTCATTGGGCAGCATATTGTGGGAGGTATTTCCTTTTGTTGTTTAACATGAAACTTCTTATGTTGATAAATTTATAATGAACTGATTAGTTCATTCGGTTTTATTGCTACTGTTGCATTTAGCATTCCCATTGGTTACACAAAACCTGATTTCTCAGAAGTTGCTATTTGGCATCAGCCTTTTGCATAATGAGTCAACCAAATATTCATAGTAAATTCCTTGGGAAAAACTTTTGAGTGAGTAAATGATTTCTTATCCTTCTTGTACCAGGGAGGATATGGTTGCAAAATTGCTATCTGCAGGAGCAAAGCCGAATGCAGTTACAGATCCCACCCCAGAAATCCCAGGTGGATGCACCACTGCTGATCTTGCTTCTAAGCAGGGTTATGAAGGCTTAGCTGCTTACCTAGCAGAAAAGGCCCTTGTACAGCATTTCAAGGACATGAGCATAGCCGGAAATATATGTGGTGCCCTGCAGACTGGCACAAACGATGCAGAGCCTATGGAGGAGAACATCAGTGAAGAGGAGTTATTGATGAAGTATAGTTTAACAGCTTATCGAACTGCTGCTGATGCAGCGGCACGTATACAGGCTGCATTCAGGGAGCATTCATTCAGGATAAGAGCCAAACAAGTAGAATATTTGAACACAATGGATGATGCGCACGATATTATTGCTGCAATGAAGATTCAGCATGCATTTCGCAACCATGAGTTAAAAAAAAAAATGGCAGCTGCTGCACGAATCCAATATACTTTTCGGACATGGAAGACCCACAAAGAATTTCTCCATCTGCGTAATCAGGCCATTAGAATTCAAGTAAGGCCTAATCATCTTTAATGCCCTTATGACTTGTGAAAACTTGGAGCAAATGGTGAAGGAATTACTTGAAAATTAATGCATGTACCTATAGAACTAAAATATGCAACATGGCCATTGGCTTGAAATTTTTCTCAAGAAAATGATTTTTTGACACTTCTATTGAGACCGCCCATGCTGAAGGTAAGGGTTGCATTTTACTAGTCGCAGGTCCTCCCTATCTGAGAGATTCACATCAATCAGAGTTCCATTCATCTTTTGAAGTATATCTTGCTTACAGTCTAGGAGCAACACTAAAACTTTGTGATGATTGTGGCGATATAGCCAAGATATTTTTGATGGATGGATATGCTGATGATGGCTTAAGCTAGGTTCAAGCTTGTGAGACAAAGAAGGCATTGTGAAAGTACCAGCATAGTTATTCAGTTGGTCCTTTAGATGCAACAAGGGGACCATTATCATGTTCTTGACATTCAATTTGATGTCGTACTTTTTTACATGCAATCCAGGAGATTTCTGGACATTGATGGGAAAAGTTATGTTGCTTTATCTGACTGCAGGCAGCTTTCCGAGGCTTCCAAGTACGAAGGCAATATCGGAAAATTCTGTGGTCTGTAGGAGTGCTTGAGAAAGCAATTCTAAGGTGGCGAATGAAGAGGAAAGGCTTTCGTGGGTTTCATGTTGGGCCAGTGGACAACTTGTCATACCAAATGCAAGACAGTGATACAGCGGATGACTTTTTCAGAACAAGTCGTAGACAGGCTGAAGACCGCCTCGAGCGTTCAGTGGTAAAGGTCCAAGCAATGTTCCGCTCGAAGAAAGCTCAAGAACAATATAGGAGGATGACGCTGGCACATGTCCAAGCAACGGTAGTTTTTAGTTTGACGCTTCTCATTCTTATCTTTGTTTTCCATTAGATAACACTGGATATAAATTATGTAGCTGGAATACGACAGCATGCTCGTAGCTGATGGTCGGATGGAAAGATAGAGAAAATTTATTTATTAAAGATGGATAAACTCAAGGGAAATAGAGAGTTTACTATGAAGGACGATGTGAAGGGTCTTATGGTCCAGCAATATCTCCTAGCCTCTACAAAGCAAGGTGTAGAATCGATCTCCTACCCTTGTGATAGATTGTATAACTCTTGACTAGGCTATAATCAGGGAAAGGAAGAAATGCCAAGGGGCAATGATGATCCACGAGTTGTACATCAGTGTGCTTCCTTCCTTGCTATACGTTCCTAATTCCGATCCTTTCAGGTTGTCCTGACAGAATGTAAAAGTGATGTGCTGGTAGCCATCGACTGGCAGGTAAAGGACTGAAACTTATTACTGCATATACCATACATCTTTCGTTAAGTCGTTAAGATTTTGCTAGGAAGAGCTAAAGTTTTCAGGGCCTTAAGTTGATTCTCTCTTTTCATCGTTATTATGCAAGAGTAGATATGATCTTCAACATGAGCCAATGCCTTGCTCATGTTGATTCGTGCATGCCTTTTCAGTTTCTGTTTTCTTACCAACTATAGACATTGTAAACGATCCATGCCAACCAGGACACCCTGGGACAAGATTTTCCAGGAAATAAAAAAATGATGGCCGAAAAAATATGAGTATGCAGGCATGCACGCTGTAGTGGGGATAGACATGATCAGTCTGGCTTATGGTTCCATTAATCGGTACTTCATGGTTTGGTTTGGTTTGGCTCGGTTTGTGCCCGGTAATTGATAGCCTGACCATTCCACCAAACCAACATTTGAGCCAATGAGTCACCCATGAAGAAAAAAAAAAAGCACAAAAATTTGAAAAGAATGAGGGAGAGAAGTCCAAAAAAAGGGGGGAAAAAACCATAATGTAGGAGAGAAGTGTATCATTAATATTTTCATAATTACTCACTTAAAAATTATAAGTTAAAGTAAGAATTTATTGTGATATAAATATATAAAAATATATATTTAAGAATTTATTGTGATATAGACATATAAAAAATATATTTTCTCTCTTATCTAAAGCTATGTGAGTAAATTATTACATTTTAAAAATTTTAATACCCAATACAAAATAAGTTTTTCAATTTTGGAACAAATTTTTTTTTAAAAAAAAGTTTTTTTTGTTTTTTGAAAAGAATAAAAAATCAAGACCAATTCAACCCTTTCCTATGTCTAGCCAATTATATTATTTTTGCAAGTTTTCGATTAAGAGAATGATTAAACAAAATAAATATGGACAATTGGTCGATAGATACAACATACAAACGGTTAACTTAACTTGCTAACAACTCAATTAGACACACAAATTGCTAGTTTGACCTACTTAATTTGACACGATACATGCATGAAGAGGAGGGAGGGGAATTTAGATTGTCACAACTAGGATAGTTGTATGTTTAGTTATAGAGAAATCTTTTCTTTTTTTTTATTTCATTGATATGCTTAACTAATTGTTTGCAATAAATAGAAGAGTATATTTATAGTATAAGAAGCGATCCTAATTGCAAATAAGAAAATTTAACTAGAAGAATATATTAGGATACTAAAAGTAGACAAAGTTTTTGACTAAATTAATGTTTCGGTTAATTATAAATTTAATACAGTTGAATGCCATTGAAACTGATCAAATAACCCACTTTCTTATAATTAGTTGTTAACCACTTATGTGTTAGTCAACTAGGTACTATAGCAAATGCTGATTACTGTAGAGTAGGGGTGGGAATTGCGAGGCGAGTCTGCGAGCTAACCCACCCCGCCCGCAAAAATATGCGGGGCGGTAAAAAAAATTTGACCCACAGAGGTGCGGGCCAAACCCGCTTGACCTGTGAGGCGGGTAGGCAATCCCCGCGGGCGGCAAGCCAACCCACCGGAAAACGTGCATGTGCAGATGGGCGACGGCGGACTAAAAGAACGACGCAAAAAATCCAGATCCGGAAAGAAGAAGGGCCGGGGGCAGGGAAAAGAGTCGTTGAGTCACTTAGATTCCTTTACGACGACTGGCGACTTGACGACCGATGACGTGACGGCGCTGACACCACCGGACCGCACCTTCTCCTTCGCAACTCGACCTCATCCCGGACCGTCCGTGCACCCCCTGTCAGCTCGACTCTCGCCGGCATCGTAGAACTGGTAAGAGGACTCTCGCCGTCCACACCGTCTGACGTCCGTGCCGTGCACCTTGTCCGCACGCACACTGCACCTTCTCCTTCGCACTCCGCAGCTCAACGTCGCGCCACCACCGCCGGCCGCTTCTTTTACATAATACACAAAAAAAAAAAATTATTGCGGGTCGTGCCGGCCAACCTGCATAGCCCGCGGGGCGGGGCGGGCCGACTTTCCTGACCCGCCAGACTTTGCAAGCTACTGCAAGCTAGCCCGCGACGACCCGTGGGCTAGTGCAGGTCGGGGTGGATCGGCTCATTTGGCCCGCATTACCGACCCTATGTGGAGTCTTAACTTGGTTCAATTGAATCTAAACATTGAAATGGTCGACTTACAACCAAAGCCCCCAACCACCCAAACAATATATATATTGCATCATGGGTACCTACAGAAAAAGGCACAAGGATAAACTCTCATCATTTCTATAGGGTAGCTAAAAACTCATCCTCAATCTATTTCCTGATTTTCTCCTCCAAGATCTAGAGCCATTCTACGAAATTCACGTTTTATCTCTTGCGTCTTACTTAAGCAAACACCCATATCCAAAACTAACTTCAAATCTAACCGTGCATCATTCATCTCCTCGACATAACCTTAGAGGAACCGATGAGTCTCAGACAACTTTCAAGAAACAGAATGTCAATCCACCTTGTTCTTCTTTCATTGGTTTAGCAAGCAAGGTAAAGCAAGTTTTAAAACAGATTGACTTAATACCAAATATGTTTGACGTTCCTCTAATTTCTCTTTCTTGAGCCTCTATAATCTCCTGCTTGATGTGATCAATAATCATTAACCTTTTTGAACTACTACCTACTGCATAGCTGCTGTTGATCATGGCACGCCTCCTTTTGACTCATGGGTAATAAAGTAATAATCCACTGATCTTCTTCCATGGAAAATGAATGGGTGTTCATCAAACTGTTGCACTGGACTACAATCTAATCGCCATGGTTTTCCCAAGTATAGATGATAATCATCCAGCGGAACCACATTGCATGAATAAAGTTTCAGTTCTTCTAACTGTAGTACAAATAATCTATCAGATATTACACACCACCACCACCAACAACAACAACTCAACCTGATATGATACACGAATCGCTATTGGGGTTCTAGCCTACTTGATTCAATAATGCACAAATCAAGAACAGGATTTCGATTGTTACAGCCTAAGGTTGTTGATGATAATATGCAAAACCAATTGTCTCTAACATAAGCTCATATTCGACCCTCTGCAAATAAAAAAACCTTGACCTATGACTCCATCATAAGGACCTGCAAGTTTCGTGTCTGAAATTATGGTTAACGATTCCACCTTAAGTGAACCATAACCAACCTGCAGGTTGGGTATTTCGGTTCTTGGTTTTTGAACGATTCCAGGTTGTCATATTCCTCGTGTATGTCTGTCTCTTTTCTGCATATTCGTCTGAGGAATAATAAGCTGCTCGACGTAGGATAACGAAAATGAAAATGATAAAAGAGAATGGGAACAACGTGTAAGATATGAAAATTTATGGAAAAACACAAAAATCAATTGGAAAACTAAACTAAATAAAAATTATATTGAATATGTTTAGGAAATCACGATAAATAAAATAAAATATGTTTTTCTATGAAAAAAAAATAATAAACCTCATAAAATATATCCGATAGCTTTATATCATAGCGAGTTTTTTAATAGAACCACATATACAAGTAATAAGAAAGGTAGTATAACATCATATCACACACCTTAGATTTATGATGGAGTCACACCATCAAAAAAAAGAAGATGCATGACTCTAACTTCTAAGCAAAAATAATCGTTTTTCGTTGTTAAATTCATGTCTCAATGTAATTACAAATTATTTATTTATAAACTAAATAAGACCTAACAATTAGGAGATAGATTCTTAAGGGATAAAAAAAAAAAAAGAAGTAATTATCTCAAGCCTCAATTGGAGGTGTGCTAAGAAATCAATAGGGAAGATTGATATTCGACTTTGCAAACAAATTAGGAAAAATAAATATTTTAGCAATTGAATTATGGGAGGTTTACTAGGGATTGCACTATTGTTTGTGTTTGGGTTACAAAAGGATTGAAATAAATATGATTGCCATGCTACTATTGATTTACTAAGTAATTTAAATAACAGTAAGATGAGACATTACAATAAGGAAAAACGATTCAGTCGACTAGGTCTTTTATTGATACTTGGTACGCATTATTACTTTAAATTAAAATCATAGAATTGGTCCATGAATAGCTTTATATAATAAAACCTATAGGAATATATTCTTAAAGTTTGAAACTAAAACTTATATAGCTTTCAACATGTGTGTGTTGAAAATTTTGGTTTTGCATTGAATTAAGTCACCATATAATTTTTCATTCATTCAACAGTAATTATAAAAATGACTTTTCATACTTAAATATCGTTGCAAATTTCAATTGAAAAAACGACAATAAGAAGTACGCCAAACCTCAACAATAGCATAAACTTGGCATTGATCGGAGAGATTAAAAAAAATTAATATATGGTATCAATTCCGAATTATCTAATAACTGCCTAATTCATCACTTGATCACAAGCATATCTTCTTATATTTAGTTGATATTAAATTTAACAACTAAAATTTCAATTATTTTTTGGTTAAAGATTTAAACTTGTCGATTAACAATTTTAATATCCAATTAAACTTTTATTAGTTAAAAAATAATTCAAAATTCAAATATCATATTTGACATTAATAATTTTATAGAGAAACGTATGAGTTTGCTTTTTTGGGGCCAACTTTTTTTAAAAAAATGGTTTGAAGAAAAATGATTGCCAAAATATCGTTATAAAATCATAAGTTGATATTATGATTTCAAAATATAATAGAAATTACATATTAAACAAACGATTTCTAAATTTGAAGAAGTCATGTATACGACATGTAATTTGAAATTAAAAATCACATATTTTATGTGATTTTTATTATATTTAAAAATTATAGTTTTAATCTGTAATTTCATAATAATATTTCAAAAATTAGTTTTTTTGAAATCTTTTTTTTTTTTGAAAAAGAATTTCTCCCTTTCTAATTTTATATGTGATTGTTCGGGGACTTCGTCAACTTTGACGTACCTCATGAGTGAAAAAGGACAGGTAACATGAAAAAGAAGTATTTGGTTGGCATCCAAATGCCGTCCGTACTAGATATTCTCATTTTTCTGTCTTAATATGTGTTTTTTTTTTTTTATCCCATGTTGCTTTCATCAATGATGAAGGGACATTAATAATGGCACATGATAAGCAGTAAATTTAACAAGAAACGTTTTGTCAATTTCTACTTAGATAGTTGGACCAAAAAAAAAAGAATATTCATATAATTATTTGCTTTGTGAGCCAAGGTGAATGCTTAATACTTTATTTTATTTGATTGTACATATAATAACATCAATAATAAATTAGGATTATAATTGAAAATAGTAATATCTTTTTATTTTAGTCATGACATGACCTTATAAATGAATTAAAATACACGGATAAAAAATGGAAATATGCTGAAAAAAAAGTCAAAGAATAGTTATTATTTGACTCATGCGAAGAAATTGCAAATACTCATTTGGCAATAATAAGAATTCCCTAAAATAGAAAACACAGCAATAATTTTACAAATGAAGAATATATATTTCATTTTATTCATATAAAACCAAAAAAGCATGGTTTGGTTCTTCATGAGCCACAAGTTGGAGAGGTTCAATAGGGTCATAGGCCATAGGGTTTAAACTTTCCATGGGTCTATTTTGAATTCTCTTAAAATAAAATAATTAAAATCAATGAGAAACTGTCATACTCATAATAGTATAAAATTCTTACTTTCAAAAATTAAAAACATCAACTTGCTTATAAGTTGACTTAAAACCATATTCAAAATTTCCCATGAGTTCGATAAGTTATTAATAATAAATTGATAATTATCATATAATTTATTAATGAATAGTTGTTGTGACTAATTAACAAGTAATAATGCTTTATTTACAAAGATTTTTTTATACATGAACTTACAAAAATGTAAATGAAAGATTCTCAATATAATGAAGCTATCAATCTCATAGTACTATTATAAGGAATCTCTCAAGTAATAAAAAACATGCCAAGTCTTATATTTTTTTTTTTCTTAAGCTATCATTAACCATTCTTAATTGATCGACAATACACAATTAATATATCAGTTTTATGGGATAGCTTGTGTAACAATCTTATAAGGGGCCTAATAGAATTGTCTGAAAGTTGTCATATTACATGCGTACCCATAATATGAAAACCATCTTACAAATTAAAAGTTGCAAAACTCAAAATAAATAATCTTTCCTCATCATAACTGACAATACATATGATTGATTATTATGAAAATAACTATTGAAACCTATATATTATAGTTCACTAGAATCACAAAGAATTAGAATTTCTTACCAGATAATAAAATTAAGTAATTTAAACATTTAAGAACACTGGTTCAAAAAAGTTTTGGAAAATGATAAAATTCTAAAATAAATAGGTTTACAAATTCTTATTCACTCATATAGACTTTCAACTTTTTTCTGATGCATCTATCTTTCAAGTATGAGTTTGGATCACTCGTCACTTTGATCCTAACCCATTCCTAGCTTTAGAGCACCCTATAAGACAAACTATTAAGGAGTGACCAAAACCACAACTTAATGAGTTTATCCATCACTACTACTATTCTTATCAAACATTAATTAGCACAATATGATATCTATCTACACACCGCATACGTGATAAATGCAAGCAACACATTTATGGGAGTTCAAAACCATGAAAGTATACTTATCCGTATGGAGCACCTTACCTTACATGAGAGGCCGTTTGAGGGCACCATCCCCAAACAAACTCAACACTCATATGTCGCCAAGAATAAAATGCCACAAGGGCCAATTTAGGTGAATTCCACATTAAGCCATCCACCATCAATCAATTACTCAATAATGCCTCTATGATCAAATTAAGTGATTCCACATTGGGGCATGTACCTACAATCAATATGTTAATAATGCCTCATCGGCCTCAAATAAAAGATGTTCCAACCTCTTTACCCTCAACAAAATCAGTTTTGATAAAATTACCATCGGCGACATTGAAATTTTATAAACAACGGCTTCTAAGAGCACGTACTAATTTTAGATAAAATCTTTATGAAAACATTTCAAAAAAATTAAAATATTTCAAAATTTTGTGACAAAGGTTGAACACTTTACATTCCTCTCTTTGTGCTATTGGGTCATAGATGTGTGACAAGTATATCTAGTTATTTTAGCTAGTAATCTAAGTTTACCAATTAATAAGGCGATCATATGAATGATAGCATTTAAGGTAATCAGTCATTCCATCAAACAATCAATAGCAATCAATAGAATATCACACAAATAGCAAGAGCAAGCAGATAGTAGATCATTTAAATTACCTCATCGAGGCATGACTTAAGGATCATAATAATCTTCTAGTAGGAACAGAAAGTCGTCCAATCTACCTAAATAATTAAACATATAAAGATATACACGTAAGAATAGTTATCACTAAAACATGCTAATCTAATACCCCGATCCTATCCCTAAGTCTTTAAATAGTCTTTTAATGTATCTTTTAATATTTAGATTATTAATAATCTAAGTCCAAAGTCTCAAGTCCTTCATCTAGGTTTACATTGAGGTCCTCATCTCGATAAGTCATGTTATCATACGCATCCAAATACATATCCAAAAATAGGTCCAAAATCATAAGTAGGTCTAAAACATTTGAGAAATGAATAAGGTCTTTTAAAAAGAGTTTTAAATGTCTTTTGTAAGATCAATTTTAAAGACTTTCTCATAAGATAAAAGGACTCCTTAAGTTTTTTAGTCCTTTTTAATAACATGTTTGGTTACTTTCTTATACTAAAATATGATCAAAGCAACCCCAAAGCTATTTTAACATAAATAACTAGAAGAGATAAGGAACAATCTTATGGTTTTTGGAAAAGAGTTCCTAAGCTCGAAAAGAGGTTCAACCTTACAAAACTTAGCAAATATATAAGCCTCGATACACTAATCAAACACTGTGATAAGAATGGCTATAAATAGATATAAGAGCTACCTTTGATGATGCACAGGAAGAGAACTAATGGAAATACTCTATTTCATGAAAGTTGGATAAGTTTAGTGCTTGTTCTTCTAGAAATCAAGTAAAAGTCATAGGATGTTAGTTCCTTACCTTTTGAATGGAGGTTGTTTCCTTGGATTGATGATAGTTTTGATATGTAAACTAGTGGTCTCTTCAACTAGACTAGAAAATGAAAGCTGATTGTCGATTGTTGGGAAGTGTAATGGTTGATAGAACCTATAGCTTTCTTGGTCAGAAATCTTTTAGAAACTTATCATAAAGGCCCTGTAACATAAGAAATAGTTAGAGTTAGTAACTTCTTCTAGAAATTCGCTAGAAGTCTTACCAAACTTTTAGAAGGTTCCTTACCTTAGTTCTTAGAAAAAGTGGTCCTCAAGCTATTTGTGAAGTTTAGGGAAGAGTGTGGGTCTAAACATTTTATTTGATTTTCTTAATCAAGTAGAATTTCAATGGAAGTTAGGTATGGAAAGTGAATGGGGATGGAGTTGGCTAGAGGTGAGCATGAGGGTGTGGAAGGTTACCTATTGCCATTATTTCTACCCCTTTTATAGTAATTTTCCTTTATTGTTTTGTGTATAATTGCACCCTATTTTCCATGTCTAGAAGGAGGTAATAATTAACTAATTTTAGAGTGTAATAATGGCTTAGATTAGATTAGGTTAAGTTAGGCAATTGATGATTTAGGATAAGATAGGAAGATGTAGGGTAATGGTGCTTAAATGGATAAAATCACATGGTTATTTCCCTTTCCCTTGACCCAGTCATAAAGTGTCCTTGTCCAAGTCACTTTCCTAGTTTGGACAAGATAAGTTAGAATAAATTAAGATAAGTTAGGGTAAGATAAGATAAGATGGAATAACATAAGATTAGATGGGTGAAAATGAAGTTGATGTAAATGTGAAAGCTAGGGGAATGAACCGATTTTAGCTTGGTTGTTTCATGTGATTTTCAAGTCCTTTTCTTAGGTTAGACATGATAAGTGATGTGCTCTGATACCAAAATATGATGTGCCTTACTAATTGAATTGCAAACACATCCAAAAGTAACGTGATCAACAAAATCCAATCAACAATGGCGTAATCACTAAATCACCAATGATCCCTAATTCACGAGGATTCAAAGACTTGATGCTAAATTGAAATGAGAAACAAAGTAATTGTATAAATAGCAATGGATGACAATAGAAATGAATTAGAATTTCACTCAGATTAAAGTGATTCAAATCTAAAATGGATGAACCCTAATTCACATGTAGAACAAGAAGTAACCAAACAAATTGCACCTAAATATGATGAACTAAATACAATTTGATAACAACAAGAGGAAGATTGATGTTACTCACAATCCACTCAAGTTAATCTCACCACAATTTCACTTGTGAAATTGATAAGAGAAATTTTGCAAGCAAGGATCCCCTCACTGCAAAGAAGTGTGTAATTTCAAAATGTTAAAAAAACTCCCTCAAAACCCTGGTTATACTTGCTCCAATTAGGGTAAAAATAACACAACAAATTACAAATAAGTCACTTAAGTGGCCGGTCTTAAAATCAACAAATTACAAGTACAAATAGTCTTCAAATGGCTGGTTCTTTTCTTCCATGGAACAATTGTTAGATCAATTCTTCTTTAATTTATGTAGGTCCACAAATAACCCACAAATTGAGTTTTAGTGAATTTATCCATTGTCCTATAAAAACCAACAAATGTACATGCTGAAATGCACAACAAATATAAAATAGAAAAGAAGATACTAAACAATTATTCTCGAGGTATGATTGTTCAAAAGGATTCTCATTACCAAATTTTGTAATCCCTTGGCTCTTACTCTGGTGATAGATCCTGTAAAAATTTGATTCTTATCAATAAGATTAGGATATGGTAGGATAAATGTGATAAAGATAAGATAAGATTAAACAAGATAGGATAGGACGAGATGTGGACTTGTGAAAGTGAGATGTGAATGCACATGTGAAAATCGAAGGCCGATCAGTGACTTCTTTGTCATTTCCATGCACTTAGTCAGGATTTATGTAAGTTAAGGCATGATGACATTAGACTAGAAGAATTAGGCATGTGTGGAATGAAGTACATGTTAAAGTGGAAGAAAAAAAACCGGTTATCTATTGAAATTTTACAGCTTGTTCACGCCATAATGGAGGGGATGCAATCTAGTCTT
This sequence comes from Laguncularia racemosa, assembly GCA_037954665.1. NCBI lineage: Eukaryota > Viridiplantae > Streptophyta > Magnoliopsida > Myrtales > Combretaceae > Laguncularia > Laguncularia racemosa. The sequence goes on along the minus strand of JBBMOL010000117.1, from coordinate 558,615 downwards.
GTTTGTATCATTTTCTCATTGATTATTCCTATGAAAAGTGTGTCTAAGAAGGTAAGTCAAGTTAGGGCATGATAAGGGGTCATTTTCTAAAAGATAAGATAAGATAAGGTAGAAGAAAAACCAAAGATTCCATGCAAAATTGGTCTTGTAGTTGGTGTCTAGCTTTAGAGTGTGGAAATAGTTGCTTTTAGATGTAACTCTCTAGGATTTTGAGTGTAATTAAGCAATTAAGGTTGAAGTAATGATTTATGAGAAAAAACTTATTATAATTAGTTAAAATTTAGATGTGGTTTTAAGCTTTGATTAATTAAGGTTTTCTACATTGAAATTTAGGAACTACCAATTTTGAGTATGTTAGGGGCTTGATTCGTTATTGATTTAGACTTTACCTTGCTAATCTAAGTTTTATAATATTAACCCTTATAATTATGGTAAGATTGAATTAAATTAAAAAGGAATTAACTCAAGTCAAAGCAAGTTTTCTTAAGTGACCCAATTATCTATGGATAGTTATTTAAGCCAATCTAGAAAAGACTTTAATTAACCGTATTCAGGTTTTTAAATCTAATACTCATGGAGTACTTAGGGTTAAGTACTGATCCTATAGATAGAGTTTAAATAAATTTGAGATTAAGTTACTAGGTGAAAATATAAAAACAAGACCGAATCCTTAAGTAAGAAGTTCAGTAGAAGATAGCGTAGTTGATGGTTTTCAATTGAACTTTTACTAAGTCAATTCCATCAATACTATTGGAAAATGATCTCATATGAATCCTTGGTGTCTAATCTATCAAGTCTTTCTTAAGTCAACCCAGGTCTAAATTCCTATTAACTAGGTCCACTCAAGTTTACTCAAAGGTGTCAAAGAGAAGACTTAGATTACTTAGTCAAATTAAATCAGTTGACTCAAATCGACTTTCATTTTGACTAAGTTGACTTAATTCAACTCATAATATATCGAGTTATCTCTAACTCTTGAGCATCATCTAGTTTTATTTAGAGTTAAATTGTAGGTGTATTTTCTTATCTAAATGAGTTTCTAAAAATACCATATATGAAAATTCTTAGGAATTACATATGACGTTTAAGCTAGAATTTATAATTTCGATTTTGAATTCTAAGCGAAATCTATAGTATTCATACTTGTTTTCTTCCTTCATAAGGTAATTTAGTTAGAGTAAGGATCTCATTATCATGTAACGGTTCAATGTGCAAGCCAAACCATGAGGTCTTAAGGCAACTCGAACATTTTACTTCAACCAACTCAAGTTTTTATACTAGTAGACTCTAGTCAACTCAAATCTTCTTTTATTTAATGTGGAGTTTACTCAAGTCAATACTTTATTTTTAGAAAGTTAAGTTAATTCTTGGTTTACTAAGTCAACTATAATATCCTAACATTACTTGGCTATCTCAAGATAAGATTTAGATTTAAGAACTAATTTATCTTACGAGTTAAAGGTATTTGAAATATGAATAATTTTATTAAAAGATTGGTTTGATGATTTTCTTTAAGAAGTTATAAGAAACTTTATCATCAAATTTATTAAGATAATTTCTTCCAGAAGTTAACTTAGAAGACCTCTTAATTAAGTTTTTTTTTATACCTTACTTAAAAAGTTAATCAAGTAAGCTTCCTTAAGAAATTAATGAAATAACCCTTTTCAAGAAGTTAATTTTAGCTAAAATAGCTCTTTAAACAAATTAATTATCTGCATCTCTTAAAAAGAGAAAAACTGTATACATGTATTTAAGAAAATCCTAAAAATTCTTATTACACAAAAATTGAACACTAACATTTACAAAGTATAGACAAACATCGTAATTGATTGAAAGTCTTAACATTAGTAGTTTAAAAAATATTAGGTACTGTATTCTACTTTGTTGAGATTTTAAATTATTGTCCTAATTAAATTTATCATAAAAAATAGACTAATCCTCCGAGGACACAGCTTGTACGAGGGAATAATTGATCATGGCACAAGCACGAGAATACCAAAGGCCAGCTTGAGACCAGCATGGAAATACCAAAGATATGGCTAACTCCCATTATAATTGCATTGGTTCTATCATAGGCACGTCTCTTATTTGCATTTAAAAGAAAATATATGTTCCCTTGTACACTAATTGCAACATTTTACCCTCTATTTGAACTTAAAAAAAAAAACATATACTCTCTGTATCTTTTACTTTACATCAATTAAAACGCCCGTCCTCTATTTATATTCAAAGGCCAACATACATCCTCTCCATAAATAGTTAAGGGTCCAAAATGCAAATACTCTGGCCTCCTCTTATGTCTCCCGGGAAACAAATGTGATAAGAAAATGCCTAGGAAAGCTTTTCATTTTTCAGTAAAAGAGAAAACTAATCTTTAACCCAAGCTATTCATATACTATAAAACAACCTTCATTATAATCCATCTTCTTACATAAAACAGACAGCATAAATATGTACATAAAGCGGCAGACCTTGTAGGGGCTGAAACTGGCAAAACCAAGATGTGCTAATATTCACTGGGAAATTTCTATCCAGACAGCTATTTGATGTATTGAGACAGCCACTGAAACCCTTCACCGTATCCCATCTTCCGCACAATGCTGCACATAAACACCTCCAGTGGGCGGAGATTAGTGTTGTCGAGGTTAACCTTCCCCTTCCCTGTGGTGAAGTTAGTCAGCCCCAAATAGTAGCGCAGCTCATCTTCTGAAGCAGCATAAGGTATGTCTATCTTGTTTCCCAGGATCAGAAATGGGACGTTGAGAAGAGACTCATCTGACAGGAGGGCATCGAGTTCCTTTTTAGACTCTGCAAATCTCTCCTTATCATATGCATCAACAAGGTACACCACAGCATCAACCTAGATGATCCAAAGCATGCACGGTTAAGATACAACTTCAACGACAATCACTATGCTAGGAAGTCTCTCTTCAAATTCTAAGGCTCGAGTTACCAAACAAATTAAAACCATTGTCTTTGAAACAAAGTACAGCAAGAGAGATGGTAAAGTCAGCAGAATGAAAGAGATAGATGAAGAATACAAGGTGCAGATAGAACTACTTAATATCACAGATCAGCAGGTAAGAGCAAGGCTGCCATGTCTCTTCTTCACAAAGACTTGCAGTGAAAGCTATGACGGTGCATGGCAGTAGTTGAAAAATAAGATTGAAAAGGCGTTTCATATCTTGCCACATACAATGATCACAAATGCCAAGAATGAAGAGGTAAAAGAAAGTGAATCCACTTGCATCAAACTCCTGATATTGAACATGCTTCAGTCGCCAGCAGCATCAATACAACTATACTCTGTAGGAAACTGCTAAAAATGGCAGAGGGTTTTGAGATAACAAGTGACATCAAATGATCCACCTAAATGTACCACAAGGGAAGGAGAGAAAATGCACCAAAAAGCCATATGAATATCATTGAAAGATACAACCACCATGAAATGTTTTGAGAATGGAAGTTCCCAGAATTGATTATGCAGTCATGCGACACTAGTCCTCTTATGCAAACTACATGCCTATCAAAGCTCTCATGTCTGACAGGCAAATGCAAGTGTCTCAAACTCACACAAAAAGGATTCAATGGTTGCCACTTTCTTGACACAACACAATAACACGAGAAGCCAACAATATTTAGAGTGCGACTACAGAGAAGAACACCAAGCAGACAGTGATACATGTATAACATAAATAAATCATTTCTAACATTTTAAGTTGCTTCATATATTTAATGCTTCACTAATAAAACATGAAATGAAACATGGTTACAACACAATAACACATATCAACCTTCAGATGCAGCAAGCAACAGCTCAATAAAATCAAAATGAAATAACAAAGCAGAAACGAAATGAAACACTTGTTGAGCCACATCCGGTTAAGCCTACATATGGAAATAGAAAGTGAAAGGGCACAAAAACATCTAGATGCTTAAACCATGAAAAAATACATCTAAAGTGAAAGAAGCAATCCTGAATTGAGATCCAACTTCTAAGCTCGATATTGTACCTTAGCATAATAATCCTTCCATACTCTGCGAGCAATCTGATGTCCACCCAAGTCGAAAGCCTTGAACTTTATTTTCCCTATATTAAGTTCTTCAGATGTTGGGTACTGTGTGGGTTGGTGCTGTACTAATCTCTACCAAAGAGAAACACAATACACAAATAAAAAATAAAAAGTCATTAAACAACTACTATAATTAAACTCAATATATGCATATTATAGCATACAAACATCATAATCGCATCAAAAAGAAAAAATATCAGCAATAAAATTAAGGGGAAACAGTCAAAGTGGAAGTGCTCTCAAATTCTATGCAAGAAAGGTTTTGTTTAGCGGGAAACGTTTTCTAAACTTCGAAATAGAAAAAAAAAATTCATTAAATAAAGAATAATTACCCCCTTCAAAAAAAAAATCCAAATCATTTCTTCAATTGTTGATCCTAACAACCCAACAGTGGCTACTTACCATCTCACCTACCACTAAAACCACTAGTTACAAAGTTAATCCCTTTTCTTGAACTTAGAAAACTCATTCTCACATAACCATAACTAGAACTGACAGAATTTGAAAAAGAAAGTACATAAAAATTGCTAAAAAAAAGAACAGTTATTTACTACTTCGAAGAAATTATATAGAAAGACATAACAAGTATCATTCTTCTTATGTATCTTGCACCTCATCTTTCAACATGTGAAGCAAAGTTGTTTTGCCAGCATTATCAAGTCCCAGGAACAGTATCTTTGCTTCCTTTTGCCATAGTCCAAGAGAAGCCAAAATCCCATAAAACCAGTCAAAAAGAAACATTTTTTTTTTAATCTCTCTTTTCTTCCTCCTTCACTTGTATGATCAAAAATAATAAATGATGTTGCTAAGAACACACTGGGTTTTTCTTTCTTCTTTTCTGTGGGTTGTCCTTTGTTTGAAGTTCAAGTAAAAAGAAAATCCTAGGAATTGAAGACAGAAGACAGGAGGTATATATGCGAAAGAGGTGGCTATACCGGGTTAGCCGGTTAAAAATGTCAAAGATTTGTTCGTTTGATCTTTCCTTTTTTATGTTTTATTTTTTTATTTTATTTTATTTATTTATTCTTTTTTTTTCCCCCGAGGATGGAAGATGCTATTGGCAACTCCACCAATTTGACAAAAGAAATTATACACATTTTAGTGCATGCATTTATCAGTAATCTTTAAATTGGACAAAAAACATAAAAGCATAATTTTGAATTCAATTACATTTTATTTGGGTATATTTAATTCTCAATTAATTTTACCAATTTAGTCAATATAAACATAAAATAAATTATAAGCAAAATATTTTGGAAAAAAATAAAAGTGGATTTTGAGCGACAAATTTGTGTGAACATGGTCTCATTGACTTTCATGTAAATATCTTTAACAAAAAAAAAAAGGTAATAAGAGGGATTTTTTTATACTTTTGTTTATATTTTTTATAAAATTAATTCAAAATTTTATTTTATTTTTAATTTAATATTAATAATAAAGATTTAATAATAATTAATAATAAATATTTCATATATATATATATATTAATAATAAAATTAAAAATTAAATTAATCCCATTAAAATACTAAAAATATAATTATTAAACCTCGGACATCACCACGCTTTTTCTCCAAAGCTCAATATCGACCGGCATAGCCTGTTGTTGGCGAAAAAAAAACAAGACAGGCATTGCCTGTAAACCAGAATTGTGTCTGCCAGCAGGAGAAATCTGATTGGTTAATTGATGTCATGAAGCACCGATGATTAGCCACCCATTAAAACCTAAATCTGCCAAATAATGCAATTAAAATCCGGGATAAGGAATAAGATATATATATTTTTTAAATAATTCTTAAAATATACTAATAAAAAAATAATTTCAAAAATATACTATTTAAAAAAATTATCAATTTTAAGTCGGTCTGAAATTAGTGTTATGCTGATTTTAGCTTTAATCTTTTTTATTTTCATTATTTGTAAAATCAACACATAATTACAAATAATAAAACAGTGTTTGAATTGTTAATTTTAAGTCAATTTGAATCAGTACCTCACGTATCAATTTTAAATGACATATTTTTTAGATTATTTTTTTAATTAGTATATTTTAAGAATTTTTTTTTTTTTTAAAGAAATACTTTACTTCTTATCACATTAAAATCCTATTTCAAATAAAAAGAAGAAGAAGAAGAAGGGTGGGGGTTGGTGGGGAAGGGGCTAAATTTGCAGGACAACTTCAGTATACATACATACACCCCTTAAAAGCTATTAATATCACAACTTTTCTCCACCAATGTGATATCAAATTAATCCTTTATATATAATTATAATTATTTTTTGAACTATATGAAAAAGCTCAATTATAATATATAAACAAAAAAATACCTAATATCAAATGATAAATCTACATAAAAAAAAAATCAAATATGTATATATTCATATGAAGAACTAACTTGCTATTATATAGTAAAAGAAATTTTACAGCAACAACAATTTCCAATAAATGCATAGAAGCTTAGTTGAAGTATGTAACTTTTTATTAACTATATGATAAAAGAGCTTGAATTGAACTTAATTAAGGGTGTGATATTGTTGTACATTGGGAGGATGATTTTATGTATGTTTTTGAGATCATTAAGGGACACTATTGATAAATTTTTAGCGTAAATTACTTGGATAACCACCAAAAATTTTAGAAATTGTTTGAACTCCTAGGTTTTTAAAAATCAGTACTTACCCTCCTAAAATGCCAATGTGGTAGCTTATACCAAAATATTAGTTAACATGGAAACATGTAGATGCTAACATAGCATTTACTTAAATATTACACAATTAAATAGGTATTGCAAATTGTATTACCATTTTCATGTGTGGAGCTATCTGTATCTTTAGTCTTCCATTTATATTTTAATTTGCTCCTTAATCTGCTTCATATCCACCACTTCCTCAAACTTCAACATTAATTAAGTTTTTTTTAGTGACAAATATTCAAGCAAGTATTCGACATGGAGCAGAATAGAGTGCAAATTAAAATATAAGGAAAATTAGGCTAGCAACCACTTGCACACAACCAATACCATTGAGCGCCCAAAAAAAAAAAAAAAAAAAAGGATATGGCAATACTATTTGCAATACATATTCAACTATGAATATTTTCCATACATCCAACCTTAAGCATACACGTAGCACAAAGCACCAGAAGTGAAATAAATATTCCATTGTAGTAATTGTCTTTTTCATCTCTTTTCAAATCTTGACTTTTTTTTAATTAACTTTACTCTAATCACCTATTTAATAGCTCAAGATTTCTATAATGATAATATAAGAAACACCACTTGAAGAGATGTTAATGTATACTACAATACGATATTATAAAGAACTTGTAAAATTTATAAATGCATGAAAAATATTAACATAAGCATCATAAAAGAAAGGAGCATATATATGAGTGTAAGTGTTTGTGTTGGTGCAAAATAAATATGCGTAAGTGTAGGAGAAAGAGTGTGCTTTTCTGAAAGTGTGCGTGTATTGAGTTTGTATTAAAATGTTATCTTAAGTGTTTGTATGTATTTGTGCATGTGAAGGTGGAAGTTTTGAGCATGTGTAGGCAAAATGATGGTGTATGAAGTGTGTTGTTGATTTTTGTTTTTTTTTTCTTTTAAATTTTGTCTGTAGAGCTTTGATTCCACGAGTCCAAAGAACTGACCCACTTGGGACCCGTGGCCCTACGGGCTCGAATCCATTTCACAAACCAGCCAGCTAGGTTGGTTCCTATTCCTGACCCGTGCCGACCTCTACATTTTACCTATATCCATCTTAAAAAGTAGTGGGAGAATAAAGTGAAAACAAGACATTACAGTAAAAAAAAAAAAAACTTGACCGAATAAATAAGTCTTAAGCATCATTAGTCCATGCCTTAATCCGATAAAATGTTTTAAATAAATAATACTTGTATCAAAATTCAGTTAAATATTCTATGATGATTTAAATCATCTATATCTATTTGCCAAATAATAATAATAATAATGTATATCTATATTCATTATACCAAGAAAGTCCTTATAATATACCGCTGAATAAGACACTCAAACTTGGCTATGATAAATAAATATGTATCAACTTGAAATAAGATATCGTCAATGACCAATACATACCAATATAATTCTCAGATTTCTTAAACAAAATCTCTTCAATTATTTTTTAACCCCCAACACCATTCCTAATCACAACTTCCCTTGGAATTTCCAACTTACACCCTTTAACCATGCAATCTATCGAGGCCAGAGTAACCTCACTCAAAAGTGCCTCAATTAAACGGAGGAAGACCGAGTCCATTTGGACAATTTTCCTTGAGGGTCCTCCTAAATCATTTAGAATTCAAGACCAAGAGCATACTTTTGCATTTCGATATACCCACCGGAACACGTACACCGACCAAGAGCTAGTGCTAGTCCCACCGAAGCAAAAGATGCTAACGTAATCCACTGCTCACCAGTCAAATTGCTGTGTCTAGATTGTCCAATTTAAGTCCATATTATAGGGCGATGATGAGTCCCCCTTTACTTGCATTTTCTTAATGCAATAGGGCCAAAATGTGCTTAAATAATCTATTGAATAATTCTTGCATTGTTTAGGTTACCTTGCTGTCATCTTTGAGCAGACTGAGTACTCTAGTTAAGGTCGATAACATATTCTGTAGCCGCCCCATAGCTGCATTGTTACCTTGATTTTGCATAGCCAACGGCTCCTCATTATGCTTGTTTAGCACCAATGTCAATGTGTTTTAACATATCTCTCTGTTGTGAGTATCATACTAATCCTTTTTCAAAGATGGATTTGGATAATTGAGCCATCATGTTTACAAATACTACACTTATGACATAGCTTGGTTAGAAATCATGATGTCTTCAGCCTCCAGGCTCCAGTTGTTGTATGATGACCCAAGCTTTCTTTTTGTATTAATATTTTACCCACTCTTTATAGTCTCTTACCCATTGAGGTCTTCTATAATTTATCCTGGGCCTGCAGATATGAACATTACACATCATGCAGAAGATTTAAATAACTTACCTATAGATGATTTATTGAATCTCAATAAAAGCATAAGCTGACTCAAATGACAACAACAACAGTAGATGGTTTTTGAGGGGTAATCCAGCATGTGATCTTGGAATCATCCCAATTTTTCAATTACCTCTAAAACACCCTCTGCTGCCCGTGGAAAAAATGAAACTCCCTACTTTATATGTTGAGATCACCTCCTGAACCCCACCATAACCTATAATACAAATAATGTTGCACATAAGAGACTTCTAGAGGTCACACCGTGTCATCCGTAAGTCACCTTGCCCTTGCCCATTGTGAAGTTAGTTAACCCAAATGATAGCATAGCTCAGGCACAGCATATGGGATGTCAATCTTGATTCTAGGCTTCCCCTACAAGGATTGGAAGTGGATGAATTGACATCAAGAATTCAATTTTTCTTTTCAAAAATAAAATGATAAGAGCATCCCTTTCACAAAAACCTACAGATCACCCCTTATCGTGCCACTTCAGCACCTTGTGATCTTTAAGACCCCTTCCAGTTTATAGAGTTGAATCACCGAATCAATGGATTGCACACTATCGGACAAAGCAAAAGGGAAAAATAACATTTCAAACTCCATGGATTTAGGCTTTTTTCCCACTATTAGACTAGGGTGGTTGGGATCACATACATCCATATAATCTACTAAAGTGGATCAGTAATGCCCATATGATGAAAGCAGATCTTGGTCAATGGAATCCCAAGAGGGTAAGAACTCCAAACTATCCAATGATTCTTCGGCCAAATACGATATACAAGTGGGACCTGTACTATGAGCAAGCTGTGCTACAATGCCCATAGACGAAGTGGTTCATTTTAGATCAATTCTTCGCTGTAATCACTTCGATCTACCCCCTTAGTGAAAAACCGTAACACACCCTGAAGAATTCCTACCAACAGACTTTCCTGTACTCAAAGTGAATTGTCTAAGTGCTCTCCCCTCTTGGCTTTGTCTCATTGTCTATCTCGTAATAGCAAGTCACTCCACTATTAGTACCAAGGCTAGATAGAAGGTTGTTCATCCAGCCCAGCAAATCCATTGTTTATCCGGCAGTGCGATGCAACTAGTCCATTATACATTATATCCGATTAAGGGCCCATCTAGGAAGAGTAAACAGGATTTAGATCTGAGGTTCCTTAGAAAAGAAGAAGCTTTCATAACTGTTCAAGCTAGTTTTTCACTTTCTAAGCAAGAAGTTTACATCTCTTGAAACCAGATACTCGCCTTTGTGCCAGCTCTTTGTAAGCTTACCTTCTTATTAGAGAAAAGGGGAAAGGGGCAACCTATCTTACTAATAGAAAGGGGGTGAGATAGGCGACAGGTAGCTTGCTTCCAAGCCGGCCCGGCCGCGAGGAATCAAGAGATCTTTGCCGGTGCTGACTTGGATCTCGGGTGACGGAATAAGGCGGCCAGAAGCGACGAGCAGTCGCGGTCGAAGCTTGGCTCTAGCCGATAGGCTAGCAGTAAGCTTGGCTACAGCGAAGCGCTTACCAAGCGCGAAGGAAAGGGCCTTCGCCACTTGAGCCGTATGCGGGGGAACTCGCACGTGCGGTTCTTAAGGGGGAGAGCTAGTAGGAGCCATCCCTCCTATCCCAATAGCGTATATTTGGAGCTCAATATGAAATCCTATTGAATCATCAACCTCTACTCAATATCCTTGGATGAGTCCATAATCACTACACGAGATGAACCTTGGTTTTGTGAATTGAAGTTGACCTTGGTGTAATAGGACTCCCAATTACTGTGCATGATCATGTATTGAGGTACTCCTTGCCGGTTGTTGGAACAACACGAGCCAGGCCAAGCCACGATTCGGAAAGAAAACTGGGCTAGGTCTTCTTCCATTAGAAATGAGTTGTTCGACTTTCCGGTCTTTCTTTTGAATAGTGGGAGCAAGATTTCATCTTTGAAAAAGTTTCCATTATAACAAAATATAAAGGGAGACCAATCAAGCTTGACACCTCCCCCATGAGATAATCACAGATCATTCATCTCATAGGAACGCATCTAGCTCTCTCTTTGACTCAGCAAACCTTCCCTTGTCATAAGCATCTACTTGGTATACAACTACATCCACCTGTTCGATTTTAAGAGAGAAACATGGAATAAAACGCATTAATTGATGCCCATTTCTCCAAGTCAATTTGGAAGGCTTACACAGCACCTGCACCTCCATCCTAACACAGCACTAAAATTTTGTATCAACTAGTTTAAATGGGATGTAGAAAGTAAAAGCTTAAATGTTTCAAGGATAATAAACCCCAAGAAGATAAAATACACAAACGCCAGTTGTACATAGAATGAAGATCCTTCCAGCACAAGTGCAACTAAGGCACACCTTAGTCAGAATAGCCCCTACATTATACATGTAAGAAGACATTAGCACTGTTTATTTAGCTCATCAAGAGCTCTCGCTCTTAAGTCATTATATCCTTAACCCCACCTCTCAAGATGAAAATGCATTGCAATTAAAAACCCCCAAGAATATTTGTAATTTTTTCCCCCTATGATAATATACTTCATGAGGAATAAACGAAACCACATTGAAAGCCTAAGACAAAGAAGAAAGCATCCCCATTCATCTAAAAAATATAGAAACAACAGGTACACTTCCTTCAAAAGCAAGAGAATGACTATGCAAAATTAAGATCCCATCAACAGTGAGAGATAAATAATCTATCTCCTATGCATTGATGACAGTTACTTTTTTCCCCCTCCTTTGAGGTAAATGCTAATGACTTACTCATAATGATTCTTTCTTTTATCCTTCCAACCGTGGATAAGAGAATGAACTTCAGAAAAATGCCTCAGATGTTGAATAAAGAACTTAGAGATCATTGGGGGCACGATTCCAAACAATTAACAAATAGATAACTTGCCCTATTCTACATTTCAAGATTTGAAATAAAAAATAAAAAGAAAAAAAGGAGAACCAAATGGCATATAGCCTAGCTATTTCGAAAGAAGCTGCTTGTAGACGAGTGCATACACCCTTTCTAGAAGGAAGAAGGAAACTTGTTTGGAAAACTACTAAAGCACCTCCCACAAAATTAAAAGAAGGGCATTAACGAAATTAGATTTTCATTATTTGCCTCCCATGAATCAGATAAAAATAAAAATGAGTTTATCTGGGATTATGAAGGCAGAATATTCACATCAAACAGGGAATATATAATAATATGATGAGTTACAAGTTATATTCCTTTTCAACAAAACAACAAGGCTTTAGATGAGTAATCAAAGACAGAAATTGTCATAACGGAATCAATAAAAATGCTTTGGCATAATGCATGATGAAAGGGATATGAATACATCAACTTTGGAGGATGAAATCGATAGATAAAACTCACATGCACATGGAACGAATGAGCTTAGACTCCAAAGGATCCCTAGTAAAACAAGTATATTCATATAGATACACTTTGAATCATTGTGTCCTCCAACAGTTGATTTATTCAATAATAGTGCTTTTGCCAGAAACCGTTTATAATGTACATTGGCAAGGGACATGTGAATACGAACACAACTGCACATGAACGTCCCTTATAGTCGTTTGGATGGGCATTGTGATACCAAAATCAAATATCAGCCTATTTCATGGCTACTACTATGATGCATATTTCTTCCACCATTCCAACCATTAAAAAGAGAGGAATAGAACAAAGAGTTTAAAGATCATTTGTCATGCGTTTGTGAATAACCAATCAATAGTCAATAGTAATTACCAAAGAGAAGAAAGATTGCTTATTCATAGGATGGACAGCATATGGCACATAACTTCACTGCTTCAAATGCAGCTGATTCTTATAAACAAAAAGCATATGTCCTCTCCTGGAAGGAGAAAGAAACATCATATATGGAACCCTACTATAAGTACCTCCCACAAAAAATCAAAAGGATGGCACTAACAAAATTCCAATTTATTGTTTGCCTCCCATGAATCAGATAGCCATCAAGAGAGAGAAAGAAAAGAAAAGAAAAAAAAAATTATCTAGGATCATGAAGGCAAGCTATCCACATAAAAAAAGTACACATATCACTAAAATTATGAATTGTTTGACATAATACATGCAAACAAACAAACATACATTAATTGACTTTGGTTGGCAATGTTACAAGGATGAAGTCGAATATCAAATAAATTTAACAATTAAGCAGCTCAAACTTATGATGACACCTAGCAGAAAACACAATTTTATTGCAATAAGTATGGTTACCATCACCACAACTTTTGCATTTGAGTCCTCAAATAATCAAAACTTTTATAACTGGACTTTAATCCAAAACCATTGTAACGGATTCTGACACAGAGAGTAAATGGCTATAATGAGACGATGACACATGAACATCTGGTGTAACACAAACTTGGATAGATGGAAATATCATATATAAATCTTTAATTTTTAGAGTAGAATGCATGTCGATAACCAAAAGAAAAATTCAAATGCATGCATACAGAGTTAAGCTGCAAAGTATGAGTGTAAGAACAAATTCAAACACCTCTTTTGCACTCATCCCCTACAAATGTATATCGCATCAGAACTTTAAGCCATATGCGCACATAAAGAGTACTTTGTTTTCTCAAAGAAATCTACATATGTATACTGCATTGCAATGCTAGACATATGCTTTGACCATCAAGACATAACATGAACCAAAATCTTATAGTAAAATTCCCACGGATGATAAACATAAAAGCATGTTTGCAGCAGATGACTCTGTGCATTAACAAAATAAATCAAATATTATAATTTAATGACAAAAAGAAATAAAAACTAAAAATAATATCAATAGTAATAATAATAATAACCAAAAAAAGTATACCTTTAAATAATAATCTTTCCAAACTCTACGAGCAATTTGGTGACCCCCCAAATGAAATGCCCTGAATTTGATTTTTCCAGTACTCAGTTCATCTGATGCTGGACGCTATGTTGGTTGATGCTGAACCAATCTCTGCAAAAAGAAATAAATCATATTTTACATCAAAAATAGAATGAAATAATCATTTCAAAAAAAAAACCAACAATAAAGTAGAATAAAACAAGACCTCGTCCTTTAACACGTAGAGAAGGGTTGTTTTGCCAGCATTATCAAGACCCAAAAAGAGAATCTAGGCTTCTTTTTGCCACAGAGCTAGAGAAGCTAGGACTCCATAAAACCAACCTCGAAGAAACATGCTTTATAATTTTTAAAAGAATAACAATGATAATATAGGAGGAATCATTTTAAGAATGTCTTTGAAATAAGAGGAAATTGCAAATGGGCACTGCTGAGTTTGGTAGAACGGAATAAAGAGTGGGATTGGATGAAGAAAAATGATGAGATAGATCTCTGAAGGTGGAGGCGGAAGATGATGACAGCAGGGTTCCCTCGTGTGAAGTGCTCTAGTAGAGAGCAGTAACAGGTATTGAACATGGTGGTTCTTTTATATTATTTTAATTGATTAAAATCCATAGATAAATAGCAATGCACATTTGCAATATGTTTGGTTCACGGTAATTATAAGGGGAGAGGATTTAAATGTGACCTATAAGTCTTAAATTTTTATAAAACGTGTTTTCACATTCCATTTGTTACTTTGCCATCAAATAAAATGATTAAAAAAATGTAGAATTAAAAGAATTTATATAAAATTAGGAAAACAAAGAGAGAGTTCAACTTTTATTTTTCGATTTTTAAATACCATATTACACTTAGGTAACATTTTATTAATAAAACTGAATAATACAAAAAAAAAAAATGAGTAACATTATATAAGGAAATGGTATAATATAATTTTTAGAGTGTGTAATACATAACACGAATTTTAATGACAATATAGAATTAGTTTTGTATTAATATGAGAATTCATAAAAAAAAAAAAAGTTTTAGTATTAACATAGTAGCAAAAGAAACGATGATATTATAGAATTATTTTTCAAATTTTAAGAATATATTTATTTGTTGTGTGAAATAAATTTTTGTATCATCACAAGTATAATAAAAATTTATTTTGTTTTATCTACTGCCTTACATGTTCTAATTTATAAATCAAATTAAAAAATTAAGAATTTTATTTGGTTCAATATTATAAAATAATAACCAATTAAACACTACCTTTAAGTATATTTACATGTTCTAATTTATAAATCAAATTAAAAAAATTAAAAATTTTATTTTATTCAATACTATAAAATAATAACCAATTAAACACTATCTTTAAGTATGTTTACTTTAGAGGAACTTGTAATATTGATATAGAAAATATTCAAAATTTTTATTAACCAAGGAAAATCACTAGTGATAAAGATTTTTTTTTTTTTTTTCATTTTTCTTCTCGGATCCGAGTGAAAGCTGTTGCTCCTCCATCGCATAAACATAATAGCTCCTAACCATGGCTCTCCAATATCGAGGAAAAATAATTATTAAAGTTTATTATGAAAGCAAAACGATATGTTTTATTTTTATATAACAAATGTTGTCATTGGGATGATTTATCCATTAATCTCATTTTACTTTTTCATATCACATTTATTGTTTATCTAATTAAATGATTACCATTCTTTTTTTTTACTTTTTTATATTTTAGAATAACTAATAAATTTTTTATTGATAAATTAATAGTTAACTAAATAAATTCTTATTTTATAATATCTATTTTTAAGTAGCTATACCATAAATAATAATTTCACTTTCAATATTACAAGTGTTTTGGTTTTATTGTACAAAGCATTTATAAATGGTAACTGTCATTATGCTTGATGTAGGGTAAGCAGCTAACTCTACTATATAGGGTGCTCAATATATCTTACTTGATCGAATATTAAAAGTTATTGGATAAGTTTTGAGTATGAATCTTTTGAAATCTACTCCCCTAATGGTAAGGTATAGGTACGAAATATTCATATCCTATACTTACACTTAGAACCTATACTTCAAATATATAGAATATAGGTTTTAAGATATCATGCACTTACTTTAGAAAAAATTATTAAAAAATTTTAATAAATAAAAATATTATATTTTTTGTAATAAATGTTTTATTAAAAAGAAAAGAAAAATAGAGCTTAAATGCATAAGTCAATAACCTTAATGGCTAAACTTAATATCGTTCCTCTTTCTTTCCTCTGTTCTTCCCCATTTTCCTTTTCAACTTTACGTTTTTTTATTTGTTCATTATTCTTTTCTATTTATTAAGTAGTAAGATCACAAAACTTAAAATAAGAAAGTAAGAGAATTTACACCTTTTTTATTTCACAAATTTTGATTGAGTGTTTTATAGTTTTTTTTTTTATTTTGTATATGAAGAATTTAAAATATCACGTATAATTACTTTTTTAATATCAAATATAATTAAAATTTATAGAAAAAATATATATAGCTTTCACATGACACTCTTATCCTATAAGTTTTACAGGGTACAAGATACAGAATACTATAGAATAGATTCTGATTCTAAAATTTGAAAATATGTACCTTACAAGGTAAGATACGAGTAGGATTACATACTCTACCCACCTTATATCTATTCACCCTTAACTTGATGTATAGATAATTTCTTCACAACTAATTCTATAAAAATGAATTAGTATTATTGAATATTGAAAATGATACTTTTTGTATACTGTTAATGAAAAATTCTTACAAAGTCATCTTTAAAAAAATCATAAAATACTTATATTTATATTATATTGCTCTTTGTATTATGCTTGTAATTTTTTTAGAAATATTTTTTGTCATTTATTTCTATTGAGAACAAAACTTATACAAATTTCATGTATTGATTCCATTTTTTATGTAAGTCGATAGCTAAATTTCAATTAATATATATACCAATGAAAATAAAAAAAAAATATTATTACTTTAGTCTTTTACAAAGTACACTACACACTAGTAATGATTTTGTAAAATGTCAACAGTTTCCTTCCTATTAAGTATTCAAAACTGTTGCGAGTGAGTTAATAAAATGCTTTATACATAGCATGCGTTATAATAGTGATAACAAATGAATCTAAAAGACATGCACTTCAATGCGTGTCCAAAATTAAATATATCAATGTAATAAAATTTAGAATATAATGCAATTAATAAATAAAACTATAAATATGAATGATGATGGATTAAGAAAGTAAAAAAATAAAAATCCATAGACAATGGAAACGGAGTAAAAAAGGAAATAGCAATATTGTTATAAAATATTTGTTAAAATACACTAAAAATATGCTAATTACTTTATCAAAGAAGTCATTTGCCTAAAAAATAATGAATAAGACGCAAATACTGGTCACATTCACATACATGCTAACTCTTATATACCAATATATAAAAACCATTAAAGGAACATGTTAAAAATCTCTATAATATAATTAAAATATACATAGATATCAGTGAATGCAAATTAATATGAAATCCAAAAGGACGGAAATTATAATTTATTTAACTAAAGACATTTTATAAACAGAAGAAGAAATACATATTAATTAGAGCAAACCAAAGAATAATATGTGCTTTTCTTAAATCTCCTAAAATCACTAAGACATTAAAAGGGTAATATTTACTTTTTGACTAAAGGCAATAGATTCCAAAGATACACTAATAAAAAGAATACCAGCAAAGAAGAGTATTGAGACATCAATTACCAAAAGTGCATTCATCATTATAATGACAAAACTAAAAGTTCTAGTATTAATGATAAATTGATGAACAATTCCAATATTTATTGTCATTTATTATGTAGGGTAGAAAAATATTTTAATAAAATAGAAAAAAATTATAAGCAAAATGATCAATATTTAAGGTTAAGTTGAAATAGAGAATCAACTTTTCAAATAGTTAAAATAATGATCCAATGTTATGTTAAATAGTTAAAATAGATAATTAATCTCCAACTCAACCTACAGGACAATAAGGTTGTTTTGAAGGAAGGGAAAGCTTGTTACAATCAAAGCACAAGCTAATTATAATAGTCGGAAAAGGGAAAAAGAGAAAGGCAGTATGATAATTATGAGATATAAATAGATTAAGAATTGTAAAATAACTCATAATAGCATATTTATTAATATAGTTACAAATTAGTTTCTTTAGAAAAGGAATATAACATCCAATCAATAGATTTTAACAAACTAGTATAAATAGCAAATAAGACATAAGAAAAAGGGACTTTTATCACTTACAAAAACTGTTGTCTCTTAAGGAGTTTAGCCTAACTCAAACAAGGCTAACTTCGATCTCCTATTCTCCTTTGTTAACTTGCAAACATAGAGAAACATTAGTTAGATCCATGTGTTAGAGAGAGTAAGAGAGAAATACATATTAGGTTTTGATACTTGAGAAAGAAAAAGAAGTCGACATTTTAGAGAAGTCGAAAGAGTATTCCTTGGTATAATAAAGTTTTGATAGTACGTTGGGCTTATGTAGAAGGTTAAGCCTAAAAGCGAGTAATCCTATTGTATAGGTACCTATGTATACCCTATTCGACTGAGTAGGTTCTTGATGAATATTTAATAGTCATGGGGTAGGTTTTAGGTACACATTTTTTGGGAACTTGCTCCTACAATGCAAGGTATGCATGTGGAATCTTCTCACTATGTACAACTCCAAAACCTATACATTAAGATATATAAGGCATATGTTCTAGAGTACCTTACAACCACCCTATAAAAATTTATTAAATAATATTAATAAATGAATAATAGATGACAATATTATATTTTCCAGCCACTAAATGTGTCATGCCACAAAATTTCAAGGGTAATAACGACTCGTCACATATTTTACTTAAGTAAAATATGTTAAGACTTACTATATAATGAATGGGTTTTTAAACTAATTTTATTTATTGAAATTGCTCATTAGTTTTGCAAACCACTTTGACATTTCATAATATTTTAGAAAACTCCATAAATTTTTGAAAAAAAAAGAATTAATACCAATGACAAAAGCAATTCCTTTATAAAATTCATAAAATCCAACATTTACATAATTTATAAAGCCCTTTTTACATAAGAAGTAAATAACAGCTATCGCTAAAGTTCTTCAGCTCGTGATATCCTAGTCCTTGAAGTAGTAGTCAATGCATATTCAATTTATATGCTATCAGCAAATTTATCAACACCTGAAAAAGAAAGTAGGGAATGAGCCACTAAAGCTCAGCATATAACCACAAACACATACTTGCATATAATGCGTACCTTTTCCAATGTAACAACAAGGATTTATTTAGATATTTAATTTAAAGTATAACAAGTAGCATAGGAGTATTCATAACTTCGAATAATTCGAGAGATGAAAGGGGTCTAGTCCTACTCAATAAATGTCAGGAAACTACTATAACATATCCAGCTACCATGATTAAAAACATAATTGAAAACCATATCTAAAATATAAGTAGTTTCGTCTAAGTGTTTACTCCAAATGTTAGGATGTTGCTATGGTCGTGGTCCATTCGATTGATGTGCACATGTTTTTTAAAATAATTTTTTAGTAAAAACTAAATCGGCAAGTGGATGAGATCATACACTATAGTAAAAATTAAAACTAAAGTACTAAAAAAAATATCATTAAGATAGAAATTAAATTATTCACAAGCGTAAGATCATAACGAAACTATCCTTTAGCTAATTACTGCATGCTTTCAAGATATTCACAAAGACTCACCCATCTCTCAATATTCCTAATTATAGCAAAAACATTTCTTTTGAGTAGTTTATTTATAATCACCAATTATATACTTAATTCCTCTTACAAATTAACTATTCTAATTAATATTGATACTCATGCATATGTTTATGTCACAAGTATCAATATCAATTCCATTAAAAAATATGAATCCTAAAACTAAATTACCTTGCATTTTTCACATCAAAGTAAAAGTAATTTAGGACCAATTTCATGTGAACTTGCGATTCCCTTTCAAGTTTCTCAAGTTCTATTTATTAAAAGATTATTGTTGATTATAAAATATGAATTATGAAATTAAATGATTAATATTTCAACTAATTAGATGTTAGCATATAATGAATTCATCTATTGGTTAGTCATCAAGTTATGTCATAATCCTACTAAGCTAGCTCATGAGTATAAAAATTATGATGCACGAAATTACAAGAAACTCGACTACAATAAAATAATTTAGAAAAGAAAAAACTAAAGAAATTGAATCTTCCTTTTATGTGTTCGCTAAATACTCTTCATGTGTCTTGAACTCCATGTGGCCTTAGGATCAAAATAACATTATAAAAGAAAAAAGGAAAAAAAAAAGCTAAGATTACATGAAACAAGCCAACGAGACTATAAAAGAAAATTGAAAATATATCCTAAGATGTCTAATACAAGGCTAATCACCCCTATTTAAATGCAAATTCAAGGTATCTCTTTCCTCAAAACAATTTATTCTTTCCTGTTCCCTTAATTAAAACTAATCCTCTCGATTAAATAGCATTGACTCATGCATGGCTTGATTTGTTAAATTTTGTTAGCATATGGATTTTTCTTCAATTATGGCATGAGCATGTCGCTGACTCAAGCTGGTATGTGTTGGCTCCCTTAGTTTATGTGGTGTGATGCTATTGAACATGTAGATGCAATAAGGATTTGGAAAGCTTACTAGCGTGACATGTGGTGTCTCTCTTTGTGTTAATCACTAACTTAGTATATTCAACTAACTTTTGTATGTATTTTCTATAATCGCAAATTTTTCCTATCAAAATTAAAAAATATATACGCATAAGTATAGTATAAAGCCAAGATTAAATATGTAATTTTTATATTTATCACTTATCATCACGTATATGGTGTATTATATATACATTGTCCAGTTGACTTCTCTCTACTTCCATAAATGCTTCACCCAAATACCAACCTTATTAACTACTTATTGCACTACCTTTGTGGCTAAGATGCCTAAAACTACTTTTGTTTCCTTTTGGATTAGAAGACCATGCATAAAATAATGCATAGATACTTTAGGTCAAGTTTACATATTAATTCATTTTAATTTCCTAAAACTAGCAAGTAGTGTACAAATTATCCTGTACCTAGAAGCCACAAGCCCTAAGCCAAACATCAATTAGAAGGTCCTCTAACTCAATTTGAAATTCACATGCAATTAAGAATACAATTAACATTGATTAGTATTTGTATATATTCAATTAACTTTACTTACAAATACATTTAGTGCTTATTTACCATTTAGCTCCAATAAGCTAAACTTAGTGTTCAATTAAGTGTAAACCTATTAGACTAGTGAGTTTATTAAGTATTACTAAATAGGCTCACTATGTTAACCCAATTTTGTAATAGATTCTAATTCTATTTAATTTCATTAATTAATTAGTAAATTGACTTGGTTAATTGAACTGGTTCAAAAATAATGAACCGATTAAGATAAAATGAAATCAACTAGAGATGATTTGGATTCAATTCATCTCTAGAAGATTCAACCTTAAATTAGTTCATTTTAATATTTTATTTGATTAATTATTAATTAGTCAACTTTCTATGTTTTGAACCACTTTGGGGGTTTTGATTCACGATATGAACCAGTTGGTTTAATTAGATTAGTTTTGGATAGGTTTGGTCTACTTAGGGAAAGGCTTGCCTATTCCCTATATTTGTTCTTTGATTTATTTTATTATTAGGCCCATATTGTTAGTTATGTTATTTGCTATATTTTAAGCCCATTTGCCACTATTTAATACTAATTACTAATTAAGCTTCATAAGTCATTACCACAAATAACTTTTCGTACTTTGTAACTATCCTCATAAAAATTAAACTCATTTTCATAATAATTTTAATCCATGTCTTTAATTTTATTTTAGAATAAAAGTGTTTTGATTTTGATAAAAATTATCCTTATAACTATCCTCGTAAAAGTTAAACTCATTTTCATAATAATTTTAATCCAAATCTTTAATTTTATTTTAGAATAAAAGTGTTTTGGTTTTGATAAAACAATTGATAGAATTTAATTCTTAAAGCTAAATTATACATGAAAAATGATATTAATTCAAATATCATATAAAAATGCATTTTTGATGATTTAAATGAATAATTTGGATTAGACTTGCTTTTTACAAAGAACAAGTTGAATTTTCATGAAGAACATTTGAATATACTCATGAATATTCAAAACTCCATTAAAAAATTCATTAGAGAAAATTATAAGTAAAAAAATCAATATTAAAGGTCAATTTCAAGTAAATGATTAAACTTTCAAGTAATTAAAATAAATTATTAACATTATCCCAAATAGTTTAAACAAAGAATCCCATTATGATGCCATTACAGATAATAATTTATTCTCTGTTTGAATCACTTAATAAGTTTATGGGATAATAGCAGATTTTCTATTTAAACAACTTAGTAAAACATTGGCTTTCTATTTAATTACTTGAAAGTTTGATCATCTATTTTAATCACTTAATATAATATTGATTTTTTATTTTAATCATTTGAAAATTCAATTTTCCATGTAAATCTAACTTTAAATGTTGATCCTCTTATTTGTAATTTTCCCAAAATCAATATGCATAACAATACTTACACAAATTAAATCATACCAAAATACAAGCCATCATTCTTAAATTTCCAAATTTAAAACCGGCAATAAATCATCATTCAATTCAAATTAAATCACCATTAATCATCATAAACATTTTGAACTCTATATAGAAACATTTTCTTGAACATATAACTTATTCATTTTAAATCCAAATCTAGTCAATTCAAAACCAAATGATTCTTAACTCTTTCTTCTACCTATTTCATCATTAAACTAATTATTTGAGCAAATTAAGTTCTCCATATATATATAGTAATGATTTAGTTATGAATTTCACTCAAAGCACCATAACTTGACCATTTTAATTTTGAATTAACTCAAACCAAAACTATATATTTCTAAACTTCTTCCTATCATTAAATTAACATCTTAACTTCATTTTGGCATCAAATTAATATTTAAAAACACCAAATTTCACTCTAGAATAACTTGCAACTTTATACAACCCAAACCATACTCACACTTACTTCAATCATTACCATTTTACTTCTAATAATTGCTTAATTAACCTCAATTTTCATCCATTATAAATTATTTAAACTTATCAAAATAACATTTTTAAATATTCTAAATGCCCATTTAATTATCCATGTTTCAACCATAACATTCTAAAATCCATTTCATCAATTTCTCTAAATAAACATATTCCAATGAACTAAATCAACATCTCAAACTAACAGTTACTCATCTCATATCGTTAAACCACATGAGTCAAATCAAGAACGTACCCATATCTACACTAATACCCATGACATGCTTATGAATTACATTATTCAACTAATGAAATCATCAAACACTTATGTATGTTCATTAAAACACCAATCAAACATTAAATCAACGCCTAAACATCAAGAATCATTGAGTCAAAATTCCAAAAACCTTTATAGGGAAAAGTATATTTTTAGTTCTCAATGTTTGTCTATTTTTCTATTTGAGTTCTCAATATTTTAAAAATATTATAAAAATAAAACTTTCATTAATTATGTTAAATTTTTTACATATCTTGAGTGTGTATTAGCTCCTAAATAGCCTTGAATTAGTTGGCCAAGGTAATAGGGTACATACAATTTTTTTCAACCCTTTTTCTTAATTTTAATAACTTTTTTTGTATTTTTAATTATTTTTATTATATTATATTATTATATTTATTTCATATTATTTTTATTATATTATATAAATAAATATCTTTTAATATTATCATTTCTATCAAGTTAATTATTGTAGACAAAGTTGAAGTTAATACGTGTTATGGATTAATGGCAATTTTAATATATTTGATAAAAGTCCTTTTTTTTAATAAGGTTTTCAAGTTGTTAAGGACTCAAATAGAAGAAAAAAAAGAGTTAAAGACTCAAATAGAGAAATAGATAAACGTTAAAAACTAAAATGTACCTTTTTCAACCTTTATATGTTCCTTATGCCACATATATATTCAAGTACCCATTTCTTCAACCATTAATCACTAACATACGTCTTAACTTTAATTAATTTAAAGATCGATCACTTATTTTATCACTTTAGTAGCTAGAACCCTCCAACAACATAGGAACTTTAACAAATTTCTTCAGACTTTAAATTGATGTTCAAAAACCCAAAATGAACCCTTAATATTTATATTGAAATTGTAGATCAAAAGATACTTTTCAACATATCTCAAGTGCAATTGGTTCCACTTAACTTCAAAGAGCTTCATGCCTAGTACCTTAACTTTCATCTTGCAAATCAATATTAAAGCACCTAAATTAATATACTAAACTATAGATTCAAAAATTCTAATTACTATATGTAAAATCTAGCATCTAGATTTCAAATTGAATCACAATGACTTACCCCCCACACAATGGAAGCTCACAATTATGCCTGATTCTCTCCTACAAATAATTGCTCCTTCCTCACATCTTCAATTTCACCTTAGAAAAATCAAAATCCACTTAAAATTACTATTAAGCTTCTCGCCATTTAGCAAGAGAGTTAAGAGCTCACATTGTTTTGATTTTTCTAAATGCATCATTTATCTCTCTTAACTCAACTTAAGTTTATATATTCTCACTAAAACAACATTAGGTTATAGATTACCAACTTAGCCCTACTAAACCACTTTAACTACTCAAGACATGTGGGAGTATTTTAGTAACATGTAATTTAATTAAGGCATTCTATTTTCTAATTTCCATTTTACTAAGATATCCTTAAATAATTTAGTTTCTTAAGGTCATTTTAGTAACTTGGATTTAGATAATTATAGATAGTAAGAAATAATTAATATTAACTTAATTTTTTTATGTTCCTAATAAATATCTTATTGGCTAATTATCATTTTACCCTTAATCCAAAATTATACATGAAGGGTTAAATTGGAAATTTTGAATTCCAAAACTTTTATTTTGATTCCTAAATTTACTTTATTTAATTCCTTCAAATTTAATAAATGTATTTGCAGACTTAGAGATATTTCAAAATGTTTTAATAATAAAAAAAAAGGAACCCAAGCCCATGAGTTAATAATTCTATATGACTTAATCTAATATCCTCCACTCACTTTAAGTTTTCTATTCTTTTTTTTTTTTTTATTCTTCTCCATTTGCCTTTTAAACTTTACGTTTTTTATTCTTTCCCCTTATTTTTTTTCTCATTTGTTAAATAGTAAAATAACATAAAGTTATAATAATAAATGTAAGAAAAAATACTTTATTTTATTTCACAAATTTTACTATAAAATTTATAGGTTTGCATATGAAAAACTTATAATATCATATATAAAATACTTTTTGATATTACATAAACTTGACATTTATGGTAAGAAAGGAAAAATTTATAAGTTTAATAAGGTACTCTATACCCCATTAGTTTTACATGATACAAGTTACAAGATGTTACAAGGTAGATTATGGTTTTAAAATTTGAGAACCTATACCTTACAAGGTGTAGCATATGTAAGATCTCATATCCTACTCATTTTGTGCCCACTTAACCTTACAACAAATATCAAAAAGCAATTATCTAGAAGATAATATTTATAAATGGGAAAAAGAAAATAAAAATAAATTACATTGTAAAACACAAAACAATTTTAAATAAATGGTTTAAGACTTGATTTTATACTGTGTCAATTGTCTTTTATAGTTTCCTGAAAGTTGCAGTTTTAAACAAGATAATGAAATGTGAATTTCAACAAGGAGAGATAAAGTTCCTTGTATGGAAATGGTGGACATGTGGTTATTTTCTTTTTATAATTAATGACAGTAATGGGAGAAAAAAGATAGATTGGAAAGATAAAGCAGTGGTATTTCTTTTTATTTCAATCAATAATATGGGACAAGAGATAGAAAGCTTGGAGAGAGGACGTGGTAAAAATGGGATATATAAATATGTAATAAATATATTAAAACCATATCTTAGATGTGTGGGTTTGAATGATTCCAAATTCTCTTAATAATAGTAATAGATAGATAAGTCAGTTGTCTCTCCCCTCCTTAACGTAATTTTGCATTCGTCTCTAGTGGTAAGTCCCTAATATTGGCAATTAGCAACTACATAAAATGTTATTTGTTTTCCATTAACATTTTTCATGATGGTAAACCACATGGTTGGCCAAAACCTTCTCACTATTAGTAGTCATTAACAATCCCTAATTAGGAGTGGGAATACAGGGTGGGCCAACTCGTCCAACCTACAATTATTTTCGATTTGGGCTAAAAAAAAAAATGGCCTGGCTAACTCACCGTGAATGCAATTTAGCCTGCTTGGCCGGCAAAAAAGGAAAAACAAAAACAAAAACAACACAATGATAAAATAAAACAAAAGAGTCACTTTGACTTGAAGTTTAAACTTTTTCACTTTTACTTCTCTGATCTCTCTCATCTCACTTTCTCACCATTAGTTGTCATCATCAATTCGTCTCCTCACCGATCTACCCATTGATCCCACATGAGTCAAAGACCACCAATCCATCGACTACTAGTCATCATTGTCACCATCAATCAGTCATGCCACTACTTAGTTGTCATTGTCCTCCTTCTCTCATCACCGTCGTCATCTTCCTCTTGTCAACCACTACTCAGTCATCATTGTCACCGTGGTGAGTCTTTTGTGTAATTGTGTTTTTTTTAGCAAATTTTTGTGTTGTTATTATGTGAACCATGGTTTCGAGTTGGAGTTTCAAGTTAGGGGGTTTAGGGTTCGAGGGAATAGTTGTTAGGCCATTGGGCTTTGGGTTTCGGGTTAAGGTTTAGGTTCTAGGGCATTAGATTTTAGGTTTAAAATTTAGAGATGGGGTTTAGGTTTTGGGGGGTTTGGACTTTAGAGTTGAGGTTTAGGGACTATGACTGTGGTTCTATTTCTATACTTTTTGTTGCTACTTGTTACTGCTAGTAAATTGAATATATGTATTTGCTATTTGATTGGGTTTTATTATATTTGCGATTCTATTAATTTGTGTTCATATTTGTTGTGTTCTTGTTTGGGTTTTATTATATATATATATATATATATATTTAGACTCAAAGAAATGAAATGGTTGCAAAAAGAAAATGACATGGGACAAAGGAAAAAAGAGTCGATGATAACGACTTTGTAATTTTATAATATATATATATATCGTTTTGTGTGGGTTAGCAGACAAGATTTTTTGGCCTGCCTAAGGTGCGAGCCATTGTGGGCTAACCCACTTTGACCTATAGGCTGGAGCAGGTTAGGGCGGGCCGACCCATTTAGCTCGCATTCTCACCCCTATCCTTAATAGCTACATCTTAAGATTAGGGATACAACTAAGACAAATTGTTATAAGATACCTAATCACTCGACTACATAAAAATCCTATAAGATTTTTGGTCAAGTTTTGAGACATAGATTGAAACTCGATAGGATTTAAAGTCGGGTTACAAGATTAAAAAAAAAAAACTTGATGGAAAAATCCAACTAGATAAAAATAATAAATTAATTTTTTTGCTTCTATTTTGTATTTTAATTTTTTTGACCCCTTTAATTGTTGTCCTTATCTATTAACATTACATTGCTATACAATAGCAATACATTACATCCAATGATCCATTAACCATTATTTAATTTCATATATTATATTCCTATTTAGAGTTGAGTCATCACATTAAGTCATTCTTGTCCATTGTCCAATGTCCTTAAAGGGAATACTTTTAAATATTGTTATTTTTTTTTAATTTCAAAATATAGTATTTGCAAAAATTATTTTAAAAATAAGTTTTGAAAACATGGACACGGTTTGCATCTTTTTTTTTTTTTTTTTCAAAATTTGCAAAACTAAAGGCACACACTAAGTTTACACCTTTAATACAACTTATATTGAAGGCATGAGTATTATTCGTGCTCTCAAGCATTGACATCCACGCTTTTAGTGTAAATTTTTTTTTTTTAAAAAAAATTACACTAAAGGCGCGGATAACAATATGCTTGAGGTTGTGGATGACGCTTGTGCCTTTAATACAAATTGTGTTTAAGGTAGTGACTTGGTGTGCATCTTCAGTTTTGCAAGTTAAAAAAAAAAAAGAAGTCATAAACTGCATTTGTATTTTCGAAATATATTTTTAGAATAATTATTATAAGTATAATATTTATATATTTTTTAAATCACAATATTTAGTATTCTTACTTTACGATACTTCACCTGTCCTTTACTCTTCAAGCTTACCCCTAATTCTTTTCTTTTCGTTTTTTTTTTTTAATTCTCTTAGCAAGGAGGGTCACGAGTTCTCAGTAAAATGTCCTATAGATTTTTTTTTTTTTTTTGGATTTTGAGTATCCTTTAAGGAATCAAGACGGGTTCAATTTTATAGAACCCATCTCAGGTATGCGAGTCATGATTTTTAATTGAAGAGGAGTTTTCCCAACATTTTAAAATAAAATAATAACAATTATATTTATAAACGGTAACAAATTGTATGCATGTTATTATTTAATTGTACAAATATTATAATTAATTACAAGCAGATAATTTTTCAATGTTTAGAAATAGATATAATTCTTTAAAATGTAAGAATACTATATTATAGATATCAAGAGTCAAGAGTTGCGTAGGCTAAGGTTGCAACTCCTCTAAATTACATCATTTACATGAATGACATTTTCTCTAAGTTACATGATAGGTATATCAAAATAAAAGTTTATGGAATTATATATAAAAAAATAATTAGGAGTTGTGATGCAATTTTTTAGTGATTTGTTAGAGGCCATTAGATAGAAGTAGGTAAAGTATAATATTTTACTATATTCTATTTTGTAGGTATCTACTTTTAAAGGAAATTTAGGAATCGAGACTTACCTTGAAATATGGACAAGTACTATAGAACCTATATCATATGGAATGAAACCTATACAGTATAAGATATCTTATGAAATTAAAATTTTTTAATTTTTTTTAGGTACGTTGACAATAATTTATCAATTTTTCTAGGTATTTATAATTAATATATTCATCAATTTGGTAGTCTTTAACAATTTAATCAAATATTTTTTAATTATATAGTTCCCATGAAAGTGTATCTCATGAGTTTGATAATCTAATTCAAAACAATTTATCACATGATGTTATCACCAAATTGCAATATGCCATCAAATTTAGGTCTATTTATTTTAAAGCAAATAACTGCAACAAATCTATTATAGTATTTTTACTAATACAAAAAATATTCTAATAAAAAATATAATATAATAAAATAAATCAAATTTCAAATAATTTCGACTAAAACATGATCATTTTTATCTAAACAACATCTACATCCTCATTTAGCTTCGGGAGAATAAATTTTGGTGGTAGGCATAGACACTCCATATCAAGGGATGAACCTATTTGAATAGTCTGTTTTTTATTTGTATATTATCTAATCTAATTTATTTTTATTTTAAATTAGTATTTAGATAAATTATCTAATTTGTATTTGATTCACTTATATTTTAAAGTAAGGTTTATGGATTTTATTTTTCTAATAAAAACATATATGTAATTGTATTTTTATTTTTTTATGTAATTTTTTTTTTATTTCAGCTAAATATTTATATTCAACAAATAGCAAAGACATGAAGGCCTTTTTGTTGGTTTTAACTTTTTTATTAGACCTGAGCCGGTGAAAAGCACAAAATCTCGTCAGCCCAAAAAAATATGAACCCAGTTTGGCAATAAGCCCAACTTTACAAAGCAGAAAGGGCAAATTCGTAAATAAGCAAGGGACTGCTCAGCTAGGGTTTTTCCTCATCAATTAAAGCTTGTAGTTCTTTATCCAACTCCCACAGCCACAAGTCGCCGTTCTCTCTCTTGCTTCTGTCGAAAAGAAACCCTAGAAACCCAGGTACATCTTTCTCTCTCTCTCTCTCTCTCTCTCCCTCGCTCTCTTCATGTGCTTAGTTGCTTGATGTTGTAATTACTTCACTCTCTTTCTCTGTGTGTATCTTAGAGATGGCAAAGTCGAAGAACCACACAGCACACAACCAATCCTACAAGGCTCACAAGAACGGCATCAAGAAGCCTAGGAGGCACAGACACACCTCGACCAAAGGGGTATTTTTCTCTCTCTCTTCTCGATAAAGCTTCTACCTTTATGGAATATTTTCAATTCTACTTAACTCGTAGGAGATGCTGAGTGTTTAAAAAGTTGATGTCAGATGCAGATATTATAAATTACTTATTGATGTTACTGGGTGACAAATTGATGAACTGGATATTTCTGTTACGTTTGATAAATGTGAAATTGGTAGTATTTGCGGTTGGTCACAGTTTATAATTGATTTGTGGCATTGGTGAACGACATTTAGCACATCCTGAAACTTGACTATTGTATTATTCAGGAGAAAATTTTACGCGGGAGTGTATCCCTTAATTTCTTTAAGATAAAAAGGTGTTGTTTGATTACTGGTATGTAGCCTATAGGATAGTTGTGAAATGGTTTAGTCGGGGAGGGGGGGGGGGTTGGTTTGGGTTTCGGTCCTCTAGGCACTTGTTAACTGGACACAGCTATGTAATTCATTTGCTTTTTTAAGTAATTACCCTGGTCTGTAATTTTAAGAACTCATTTTCCCCAATCTTCGGTAGATCCAATGCATATATATTGCATTTACAACATTCAAATGTATTTGAGTTTTAAGAATTGGCTTGCTGAGAAAGTGCATTTAGGACATTTTTAGTTGGTAAGAATATCCCAAATGCGCATCTTTAATGTCTTTTCATAGTATTCTTCTGGTATTTATTTTTTGTTGAATTTTCAGTTGGTGCTACATGGAAGTGATGTGGCATATTGAGTGCATTGATAATATAACAAGGATAAAGTTAATGCTTGATCTGAGGCACTTTTCAAAGAAACATGCTAGCTATTGGGATAACGTGTAATTTAACTATTTGCAAGATGGAGTGGGCAATGAAGATTGCTGTCCTCTCTCTCTATTGACTTACTTTTTAGCAATTGGTCTAATATATTCCTTTTGGTTAAATTTCTGAATTTTTTTTTCTTGGTGTTCTAAGAATTGTTGGTGCATATTTTATCCATATCTGAGTGTTGATTATGGTTTGGTGCAGATGGACCCCAAGTTCCTCAGGAACCAGAGGTATGCCAGGAAGCATAACAACCAGAAGCATGAAGACTCTGCGGAGGAGTAGATGATTTTGAATTTAGAAGGGGACTTATAGGGATTTCCTCAACTAGGACTACTTTCATTTGAGTTATATTACCCTATATTGTTTGCTCATTAATATAACTGTAGCAAGTTCCTTTTACTGGTTTTATTTACATTTTTGTGTTTAATGCAGTGGTAAGACTATGAGCTGTTTATCTCAATGTGGATG
The DNA here is from genome assembly GCA_037954665.1 of Laguncularia racemosa. Lineage (NCBI taxonomy): Eukaryota > Viridiplantae > Streptophyta > Magnoliopsida > Myrtales > Combretaceae > Laguncularia > Laguncularia racemosa. Next base: position 527,165 of record JBBMOL010000117.1, on the reverse strand, counting down.
ATTTATTGAGTTCGCATATTTCATTTTATGCTTTGCTAGGTCCATCCATTTTGTGCTCTGAAATGAATCATCATTGAACAACCAGTGTTCCGTGCTGCCTTTTAATGGTGGCTAGAATTCGTTGGTGTATCATCATGCCCGCTTTTGTTACTTGGGTGTTATATTGTTTTCGTATGTGCTGTCTCAGGGGAGTTGTATTGTTTTCGTATGTACTGTCTCAGAATGAGTTCATGATCTAGATGGTAGTGGCATTGGACTAATAGGAGACCTATGGTCAAGCTGTATCCTTAACATCAAGTGAATTAGTTTCATTTTTCACGAGCAGGTGTTCAGTTATTAGATGAAATTTGAATTTTATTTATCATCCCTGAACCAGACGTACCTTTTTTTTTTTCCCTGGGCAGTACATTCCAATAAGATTGATCTGTTTGGATCTTGGTCCATGATGACCTTATTGTTGATTTTGATGATTGGATCTCTCTATGAATGGAGAAGGGGTGCTTTGGATTAGGAGTAATCACTAGTAATAGGGCTAAAATCAGGGGAAGGACAAACTTCTGTGGGAATTTTGTTTTACCTTATTTTACTCTATCCTTTAGATGTCACTGGGACACTAGGATTCATTAGATGTTGCTGTTGGTGGTTTGGGGGCCTAAAGACATGATCGTTTGTTGCTTAGTAAAATGCTTATATTCTCTGCTGGTCTGCAGTGTGGTCTAATTGCATTGTTTCCAGATTTTTGATGTGTGCAGCGGAACATGGTTTCTCTTGTTTTTAGGTCTGCCATGGTGTAATCATCTTCTTCTCACATGTTATTCTTGTATTAAGAAGACAATCTAAGAGTAGAAACTTGCTGGTAAGTACTGTAGAGTACTGGCATTCTTCTGGGGTTGGTTTTCTTCGTGAACTGCATCAGTACTAGACTTGGACTTTTATACACTACGGGTATTGCGATGCTTTGGGGGTGGTTTTATTGTTTACTCACCAGGTAGTGTTTAAAAGCCATTAGTGGTTTGATAGTATTTGTATCTGATTTATATAAGTGATAATTTGAAAGTAGCTGCAAGATGAAAAAGGGAGTGAAACAGACTTCAAAGATAGGCTCTATGGTGATGTCAATTAATCCGTGGATATAACATTAGGAACATTTATTTCTGATTGTATCTTCTGTTTTGATGTGACTGAATCATTCAAAACTTAGAAGAATTAGTTTCTACTAAAGAAGCTATTAGTGTTCGAATTGATTTACTCTGAACTTTTGACTCGAAGGTGGGGGAAGTAAAAGTCCTGCATGAAGTCGTTTCCTAGAACCAAAGCCTATGCTTGGGCTTTCTTTCCTCAAGTTATAGTCTTGAGCAAACCCCTGCCGTTCTTCTATGTATGAAAATTCCAAAGAAAGATGTACTCTTTTTCATCTAGACTTGTGGACAACTTACTTGTCTATAAGATTAAAATAAACCTACCTGAGTGCCTTTTACTGTTTAAGAACATGGGCGTGGTGGACTCTCGTCTCGGTATTAGTGTTACTTCATTTTCCAATATTTTTTATAAAAGCAGTTTGCAATATGTGCATATAACAAACATAAGAAGGAAAAATTCGAATTTCAATATGTACATATTGCAATCACAAGCAAGAACAAATCACACCTATAGAATCAAGCACATCAACGAATACTGACGAATACATTAAACTTCAATACTAATAAAAACTTAGAACACATTACATCAGAAAATAGAGAGATATGATAGGACTAGTAATTTAGTATATGATTTATTAATTTGGACACAACATGACATGATTATACATAATTTGAAAAACTCAACACGATTAACAAAAAAGTTAAACTCATTTTAACCCACTTATAAGTGTGTTGAGATTTGAATTTAGCATCCAATCCTATTTATGAGCCCACTAGCCCGCTTAAGATGGGGGCTATTCACATTTTTTCTAAGTTTTCAACTTAAGTTCTAACCCAATTTTATGAATTTCAATAGTTTTGCTTATGATAGGGAATTTTTTTTAACTTATAAATTGCATGGTTGTGACTTGTAATGATTGATTTCTATATGATATGAGTTTCATTTATGATCTCCTTTTAATATAATATACGTATTCTATTTTTAGATGTCTTATTTCTCTAATACTCATATTAAAAGGTAATATTATCTATTCTATAATATTAAGCATATTTTTTTTTCAATTATATTTCCTTATACATTTGTAAAATTTTTAACGTTTGAATTATTTAAACATATGCTATACAAATACACTTTTCTTTACTTAGTATACATAAGGATTTATATGATTATGTTTTTTTAGATCCTGATGAATTTTTAGCATGCCCATTGAGCTCTAATGACATAGAAATAGTAGAAAAAAGATTAAGAGAATTATGAATCATTCTTATTAATATTTGTAGTGCCATATTAATAATTCTTTTCTAATGTAGACTCTTTGACAATCTATCTTAAAAAGTTAATAAAAAGAGGTGTTTATTTTGAATATCGACACTAATATCTGATTAGACCATAGCTTAATTTAACACATTAATATGATGTAGTAAATAATTTATTTATTTATTTTTTATTCTTTACTTAAGATTTTTGTTTACCGCATTATAAATTGTTATACTTAAAAGATTGAGTAATTTGTTCTTTTAGATTATGTCGAGCCTAATTTTGGATTTTTTTCTTAATTAACTCATATTAAGTCCAACTCACTTAATATAAGTTACTCGACAGTAAAATTAAATATATTTTTAATTATTTTAAGAAAAATGGGTGTCACCACCAATTTAAGTTGGAAAATAAGATAAGTTAAAAGTTAATGGGGTAGATTAACTTTAACTAGCTACCGATTTACAAATTTTTAAACAATTTTGGAAAAATATTAACTAGAAAATTTGGATTCGGAGCTATCCTATTAAAACCTAAATGGTTACCACTTGTTATCTTTTTCAAGAAAATGAATTAAAAGCTTTTTATAAATTCCCTCCACTATCGAATGTACAAGACATAATGTTTTTCATATAAAGTATGAAATAAATAAAAATAGCATGAAAATTTTTTTAATCATTTTTTTTAAGTATGAATTTTCTATTCTTATTTAAAAATGATATAAAAGAAAATAAAACTCTAGCATTTCTGTTTTAATTAAAATCGAACTAAAAAAAATAGGATGAAATATTTTTATGTTTTTATATTATAAATTGAAAATTTAAAAGGATAATTTTTTTTTTTGTAAATTTTTTATATGATAAATTGAAATTGGAAAAGAATAAATTTTTTTTTATTTTATATGCGGTTGCCCAGTAGATACCTACATATCCGTTAATCACGATTAAACCAACGTAGTTCTATTTTCATAAAACTTTAATGGATTGGTTAATCTTAAATTATGAAAACAGGCCGAGTTTACCTTATTATCATTTTAATTTTTTAAAGGAAAAATTTTAAACCTAAACTTTGATTTCTCGATTTTGAAAGACTAAAAACCTAACTTTTGAAAACGCCAATTAAATTTTTTTATTTCATGAAAATCATTTTTCTAGGTGAGAAAACATTTTTTAATTTTCCAGAATAAAACCATATCCAAAATAATAAACCATTTATTTTTATTTTTATATTTATAAGCTAAGTGTCACTAATTATTTTAAAAAGAAACTAGTTAGGAACCTAATTGTCCTTTGGTGACGGTTACACCACAACATCTAAGGCTTACACAATGGTTTCCTTCTAATTACTTAGTTTACTAATTTTCTTAATTGATTTTCATAAGTTTTTAATATACTCTATCCTTAACTAAATTAAATAAATTAAGACAAAGTTATTTAACTTAATTATTTATTATTAATTTTTAATATTTACCTTAATTTTTATTTAAACTAATTTATCTAAACTAAATTAATAAGAATAATATACTTACTTGGTGGCGGGTTGGATTTGCAGGTTAGGTGTGCGAGTTGATTCGGGTTGGAATCTAGGTTGAATTTGGGTTGGACAACAGTTGGGGGTCTTCATCGGGGGCGTCTCTAGTGGTTGTTAAAGTGTGTGGATGTGTCAACCAACCTTTGCAAGTGACGGAAAACTCAAACATAGTGCTAATTTAACTCTAGGTTGTGCACCTTGGCAGAAGTGAAACCCCTAGTGGCAGCTCACAAGTTGGATCGAATTTGGCCGTCACACACCTATCTCACGGACATAGTGGTGGCGTTTCAACTTGCTCGAGCAATGATTACCAAACAGTAACAATGCAAGGTTAGTGTGGTGGTTGGGAAATGGCAGTGAGGACGGGTATAGTGGAACTCGTGTGTGGCTTATGGGTGGTGGCTATGGAGGTTGGTTTGCGAGTGTAGATCATGTGTTTTTGAGTTATGGGAAGACAAATTTGAACTCAAAGGCTGAATATACTAGCTATTAAAGTCTGTGGAAAGTAAAAAAACTACAATCTTGCAACACTGCATTTGGATAGGAAAATTAGAAGGAATCAGGACGGCAAGAGACACACTTTTGGCTTCGAAGAGCACATAGGTTCCATTTAAATGGCTAAAAGGGATAACTAAATGGCCCATTGAAGTTTGATGTTGTTTAAGTCAAGACTTAGCTATTTTTTTAATTAATATTTTCTTATTTACTAATTTACCATTAGCACATGTTAAGGTTATATGTGAACATTGGAGAGAGAGTTTATTCATCACTTTTGATTATCGAGTCTTAATAGAGAGTTGTTTCCTAAAAACTATTATTGAATATTAAGAGATTCTTCTTCTTAATTTGTTGAGTTCTCATTAATACCTTTGATTTAGGTGATCTAAGTTATTAGAATTGTATGCTATATCAACCTCTTTTAACAATTGTGACTGTTTCATGATTGTGAGTAATATCATTGGTGATTTAATCTAAACATAGTTATTTTTTAGAGTAGTAATTAATATCTATTATTTGCTTATCTATATCCTTTCTTTTTATCATATATACATAAAACACAAAAATTACAATGATTACACCTTTCTTTTCACAAAGATTAAAATTTTATATTGTTTATTATTTAGTTACATATCAAGATTTTGTCTTCAATTTGAATCTAGGATTTTGGTCACATCACAATTTGTTATTGGATTCGGTAAGTTTCAAATATTGTTGTTCTTTTGTTAAAATTTTAGAGTTTTGAGGTTAGGGTTATGGAGATAGCACGATTGTGTGTGTGAGTGGCAAGAATTGTGGTTGTTTATGTGCATTATGTGATTGATGTTGGATTGATATTATTTTGAAATATGGATGTTGTTATTTTTTGAATTGAAAAGAAATATATTGAGTGGGAGTATTAATGATTCTAAAGGTATTTGTGTTAGTATCTTGGAAAGGAGATTGACGAGTGTAGAAAATCAATGATGAGAGTTATCTACTTTTTATGAGAGAAGCATTGGCACACTTGAATGATAGGAGAATGTAACAACCTTTATGTAGGGAAGATGATGATAGAAGTTATAGTGGTATAAACAAAAGAAGCAATGTACATCATAAATCTAGTGGTAATAATTTTAATGAGGATAATAATAGAGATTGATTATGGAGATTGAGAAATTGAAAATTCACATTCTTAAGGGTAGCTAGCCTAAAGGCTTTTAGTTTAGGTGTCTAAGGTTGAGAAAATCTTTGAGTATTATGATTGTGATGAGTATACAAATTTAAGATGGCATCCTTAGCATTCACTGGATATGTTAGCTTGTGGTAAGATAAATTGATGGCTTAGAGATGTAGAGAGGGCGAAGAAAAGGTCAAAATATAGAGGTTAATGAAGAGGTTGATGAATTGGATATTTGTGCCCAAATATTTTACAAGAGAAGCTACTGAAATTTAACTTCAAGGCAAGATAGGATGAGTGTAGAAGACTATGCTAAAAAATTTGAAATTAATGAGCCTTGAAAGGAGCATGTAACAGATTTATTATTAGGCCCATATTTGAAAGGTCTAGTGTACTGGAGTTGCAACAATATAGAATTTTGAAGGTTCTTATCAAATTAGTAGCTTGAGTTGAGAAATAATATGTGTAAGAGGATAGAAATTATCAAGACATCGGCAAAACTTAGATGATTATGATCATAGTAGAGTTGAGAAGAAATTCCTAGTTGAGAAAAAAAGAGGAAGAAATGGGAGATCAAAATAAAGACAAGACTTTAGAGGTGAGAGTTACATAATAAGTATAGCATTATTGGAGTAGAGATGTTAAGTAATTTAAATGTCTTGAGTTTGGACACACAGTAGCCTAGTGTCTCAATGTAGAGAGTGAAGAGGAAGAAAAGAATGGCTAAAAGCATAAAGTAGTGTGAGATGAAAGAATTCCAAACCGAGAGTGGCCCATTGTTTTAGATGGAAGACAATGGTTAGAAGAGCTTTAGATGCACATATTATGCTAGACTCTAAGTAGAGAGAGAATTTATTTCACACTAGATGCTCAATGCAAAGAAAAACATGTATTATTATTATTGGTGGAAGCTACAGGCAAATGTGGTTTTATTAACCTTTGTTGAGAAAATGGGGCTTTAGGCTACTATACTACAAGGTCTTATAGTTTGTGTTAGCTCAATGATCAAGGAACTTTGCATGATTATAAGTAACTACGCATTCTATTTACTATTAGAGAAGATATTGATGAGGTTGTTTATGGTGTAGTTTCTATAAGAGCTACATATGCACTTTTGGAAAGGCCATGGCAATATAATAGATTGACAACACACGATAGACTTAATAGCACTTATTCTTTCAAGAAGGATGAGCAACATATTATTTATTGCCTATGAATCCTAAAGAAGTTCAACATATCAATTTTCCTTGCATAAACAAAGAAGGGGAAACATTTGCATATGTCTTACCAAAAGTTATTTATAAAAGAAGCAGAAACTGGATTTCAGAGCTAAGGAAGGTATAGATATGAAGGTGAATCTTCAATGATTCTAAAAAGATATTGGGAATCTAACTCTAAGTGATTGGTCAAGGCAAGATAGACTCGACCTTAAAGATCAAGGAGACTTACTAGTAAAGGTAGGCATATTTCAATTAGTATAGTTTGTTCATCTAGAATAAATAAAATTATATATTATTAGTTAGATTCATAATTATGTTTTTTTTTTTAAATAACGATCAAGTCCGACTTGGTTTATGATTTGAATCAAGACCTTCACCATTTCGTCGCCAAGGAAAAAATATTTTATCAAAAAGGTATCGTATAGTTCCCGTGCAATTAAAAGTTCATAAATATGAATCCATTATATGTTTCACAAACGATTAATGAATAAGGATGGTAATTAGCAAGCCCATCTAACTGTTGATACATTGTGGCAATTGGCGGAAACATGGATAAACTCAAGCAAAATTAAATCCACAAACTGATAATAGGATAACTGAAATGTGTCGCCGATTTTTTAATTTTTAATTTTTTTTAATAACATAGCAATAGTTCTCATCTATTCGAATCGCAAATTGGTATACTTACTTAGAATTGAATCATATTAAAAAAAAATAAAAAGAAATATTTTTCTATTCCATTTGATTCAATTCGATTTGGTTTGCTGTTAAAGCATGTTTTGAAATCTATATAAAAAAAAGAACTACAAAGAAGAGGGCATCCAGGCACGCTTCTAGCCCTAAAGAGCATGTGGGTTTTGTTCGAATGATCAAAATGGCCATCTGAACGATCCATCGAAGACTGACACTGTTTAGATTAAGATTTAGCTTATTTGTTTTAATTGATATTTTCTTATTTTAAGGTTATATTTGAGCATATTTTTTTATTAGCTTAGGATAGAGTTAGTTTATTCATTGTCTTGATTATTAAGTCCTGATGAACAACTGTTTCTTGAGATTTATTATTGAATATTTAAAAATTTTTCTTCCTTCATTATCATTAATTTCTCATCAATTCATATGATTGTGGCGAATTAAGTTAATTATCATATCAATCTCTTTTAAAAATCGTATGATTATTACATGATTATGAGTAATATTAATAGGTAATTTTATTAAAATCTAGTGATTTTGTCCATTAAAATTTAATTTTAACATATGCTATATTACTAGTATTTTGACAATATAAATCTTAAATAGTTTAATATAATCATATGCATACTTAAAATAGTATTGGCTAGTTAATTTAATCTCCCTGAACCAATGGTATATCATATAAATATGTCCAAAAATTTTATATTGTTGATTCCTCCTCCTACCATGAAGTTCTCTTCTTACTTCCGGTTCCTCAGCCCACTATGCGCCGAGTCCCAACCTGAAAACCTCGGACATGCCGACATGTGTAACCTTAAAGACACATAACATACACACCGCCTCATCCTCTTGAATTTGTCTCCTTCCTCTTCTTCTACGTACTTCTCCTCTCGCTTGCATTCTTGGTGTTTTTTTTTTTCTTCATTCTGACAAAAACATTATCCTTTTGCCTGTTAAGAAGTAGCAAAAAATGAGCAGCAACTTAGAGACAAGAACCCTTTTCGACGAACTTAGTGGTATCAACAATGGTGTCCTTGTGGACCTTGGACATCCTCTCCTCAACCGTATAACTGAAAGCTTCATCAAAGCTGCAGGGGTAACTAATAACAATTATAGTAGTTCACATGTTGTAACTTTTTACGTAGAATTTTTCAAACGTTTCGTTTGTACAAATGCGTGCTGAGTACTGTCTCAGGCCGTGTAACCACGATTGGACATGGATATACCATTAGGTTACCATGCATACAAGCATATATACAGTGGCGGAACCAGGATCTTACCTGGAGGGGCAAGTCACTCTAGGCAAAAAATTGGGAGGGCAAAACCATGAAGACAGATGTATTATCGTTCACATCTTTGAATTTTTTAAAGTTTTAGAAGTAAATTAACTTGCTGGAGAGGGATAATTTGTCCAGATTGTTCTCTTCAATATCTAATGTTTACATTCAAGTCACATAAGACAAAAGGAAATTTCCATGATTTGAGATGTGAAAGTAATCAAACTTAAGTGTCCCCTATATGCAATAATGGTCTACATTTTTCAATCTAGTATTCTACATAAAATTTACCCTGTATATTTAACAATTCGGTTTCATACTTGCAGATTGGTGCGATTCAGGCTGTGTCGCGTGAGGCTTATTTCACAGCAATTGAAGGTATGTTAATCTGACCGCCTCGTTGGATCTTTGCAATATATGCTGTTTTGGAGATGTCTTAGTTTTAATTAAGGCTATAAATGGATTACCAGGTTCAGGGCTTGAATCAGGTCCAGAAGTTTCAGATGCCAAGAAGAATCGGATTCATGAACTTAGAGGTTGGTATCTGCTTCTGTTCACTCTACTTCACTTTAAATGAACATATGAAAGGACAGGGAACAGAGAATTGAATGTGCTCACTCAAGATAGAGCTATGTTTTGGTTTCAAGCCAATAGAAGAAACTGTTTTATGTTTATCATGGTGAAACAACTGAGTGGACTGGTAATATAACACAGCAAGCCTATAGCAGTTATATTACTACGAGCACATAGCCATTCTATAGTAAGAGAAGAATGACTAATGTATAATCTAGCAATATTCTTATCATTGTGCTCATGCTGTGCATTTTTTTTTATTTTTCTTGTTCACATTCGTGTCCAAGTGGTTGTCTGCCTCCATGGGACTTGTTGGAAGTATTAAACATTAAAGCATCTTTGTAAGTATAGAGGACTGTCTTTTGTCGCCTCTAAAACTAGATTTTCTTTCTTTCTTTATTTATTTTGGATTAAAAAGAATTACAGCATGTTAGGGTACCATAATCTAAGACAGACTACATTTTGAATAGTTGTTTAGCGTGATCGGAAAATATACTGATGAAGGTACATTATATTATTAGCTTTAAAATGATCTATGCATCGCCAGTACATATTTGGCTTCAACATGATTTTAATTGTCTAATTGTGTTTACAGGCGGAACCAACGAAAAATCACTTGAAGCACTGGTAAGTGATATGTAATTTCAATTCACATGTCTCTTTACATTAATAAATAATCTTTGGATGGTTTGACAGCTGCTGTGTTCTTGGCCATGTGCTGCAAGGCATATATGGTTCTTTTTTGTATTTTTGGGGCCATAACCCGTACATGTTTATTAGCTGTTATAGTATTAATTTCTCCTGTAAAAAGTAGGATCAATACAAAAATATATAAGATACGAATGGTTGCCATGTTCACAAAGCCCTTCAATGTTATGGAGATGTTGCTGCTATATACGATTTATCTTTAGATTCAGGCTCAAAAGGTTGTACTATGGTTTAAGTTGTTCCTTCTCACCTATCTAAATCCCTCGTTTACTTTCAGGTGAAGAGCACAGGAAAGGAGTCCCTTCAATGGGGTAAACATCAATTCTCTTCTGCCCTGATAATAATCCTTCGCTTCTTGAATTGAAATTTCTATCCTTGGAACCTTAAATGTTCCATAATGAGTGTTTTGCATTGAAGCTCCTGCTTATGTTGAGTGTAATTCATAGAGCCCTTTCTGCTGCAGGATTGGCAGCTGGAGTATATTCAGGAATGACATATGGATTACATGAGGCTCGAGGAGCTCATGATTGGGTAAGGTCTTTGTGGTCAATTCTCCTTTTTATAGGTCGATTCTCCTTTTTATATATGCACTCTTCATTGCAGCGCAGCTATAGTGCACTTAAATTCTTTCTATATCGCTAACTCAGCAACTAAAATCAATAGTGTTTTTAGGCCACTTGAGAACACTTCTGGATGGATGCCCCTGGAAATGTCGAGGAATACAAATTACCTGTATTTAAATCCTATTTCATGTAGTGGTGGAATTTCAGCTGGGGCTAGCTGCTTTTGTGTTAAAATGATAGTCATGTGAATCCATGTAACTCGCAACAATGTTTGCCTTCTCGTTCTTACGTACGAGCTTATAGCATGAGGACATTATTTGCGAGACTGTTGATTCATTTGTGTGTTTAATTGCAGAAAAACAGTGCAATAGCGGGAGCCATTACCGGTGCGACGATTGGGTTAACATCATCTCACTTGTCTCACGAGCATATTGTGCAGTGTGCTATCACAGGGGCAGCAATTTCCACGGCTGCGAATCTTCTAACAGGGATTTTCTGAGGTGATTATAAAGCTCAGATATCTTGGATATTCCAAATTTCTGTTTTCTGGCCATTTTCCTGCGAAGAGGAAACAGTTATTACTTGCCTAGAATTTTCCATTATTCTTTATCGGATGTACCGGTACTTGCTGGTTTCTAAATAGGCTCTGGGACTCGAGCCCTCTTATTATCTAAAATGTTACAAAAACTAAGACTCGTGCCTTCCTTTGTGGCAATTACTAAAAGTTGTCAAATGGTAAATCCCAATACAATGATGCACGTCAGATTGTTATGGGCTATTGAATGCAATGACAGGTTCAGCTTAAACGTACCTGCAATACATCATTAGCAAGGTATGCAACAAAAAAGGGTCATGCAAAACTTTCACATATCAACAAGGCAGTAAAGTCGTGCTCATCGTAGGGTTTATTGTCCGATTTCCTGATCTGTGAAGATCAGGTTTAGGGCTTGAAAACATTACCCGAGAGATGAAATGGCCATAGCCACCAGTTGCCTCGCTGGACAGACAAAAGGTTAATTGGGCGAGTTGACAGGGGTTGGGCTATTTTCAAGTCCCACATCGATAAAACAAAAGAGGAGGCGAGCGAGGGAGGATGATATACGAAAGGGCCGTAGAACGAGCAAACACCCTTATCTTAAGGGGATTGATGGGCAAATAAGAAAGCGCATGGCTTAGGGAGGTATAGTTTCGTTGTAATTTGTGGAAGCGAGGGCCCATGATCGCGCGGTCCCGACCGAATTGATAATTTGATGGTGTTTGTTGCTAGCTCTGGCAAGTTTTGGCCGTAATTGCAGGATCGTATCCTGAAGTTCCTGGTGAGGAGTCGGGTGTCTATGATTCATTCACAATCGAACAGGTGAATCCTAGGAAATTTTAGTCGAAAAGATGTAGAGTTAGGGGGTTCAACATGAATTACAGTACACCAAGGTGAATATCCAAACCAAAGCAGTTTATAATGTATGTGTCTGATAGATTGTTTGTGAATTAGGTAGGTATCGAGTGAGTGACCAATCAGGGCAAAAGGAATAAACCATCTTGAGTAACAAAAACAAAATTTAACAAGATTGCTTGAGAAACAGAAAATATTTGGCTTATTGGCAGATGAGATCCATTTCTCCATGCTTTAATGCTTTTGATTTCCGTGATTTTTAATGCCAGTACTCCTGCCTTAAATGACTGCTAAGCCTCATGTTGAGAGAGGATTGCAAATTATATTGTCATGTCATGACATGACACCTTAGGCAAGGAGAGAATCCAAAAGCTCTTCAGCAATCTTCACAAGGATAAGGTTTAGTGTTTAGTTTGACAAGCATTTCTAGTAATAGTAGATTGGTAGAGTATTACGAGACTCAGGCGTATTTGTAAATCCTTAATTGAGTTTAGTGTTACGAGAAAGCGTTGATTATGATTTTTATATTATGCATCTGTACTTTGAGTATAAAAATAAATATATGTAAAATTATTAATAAGAATACGTAAAAAATATGTTGAGCTGTTAAGATATAATTTAAAAATATAAAATAGTTACGAAATTAAAAGTTAAATATTTATTCGGATTGTTTTTAAATAATGAAAGTTGATAAAAACATTAAAAAAAATTTATAATTATTTTTTTTAAATTTAAAATTTGAAAATGTTATTGTGTAAATATTTATTGATATAATATTCATAAGATATAAAAGTAGTGGAACATAAATGATAAAACATACATGTTTCTTTAGGATTTAGCTTTTCGCATTGTCAGTGATAAAATTTGCAATATAAAAACAATTCTTGATGGTTTGTATAAGAATGAGAATAAGGGTGGTTGTAAAAAAGTTATTTGAGACAGAGAGTGTGTTTGTGGATTGACATATGGATTTTTTTTTATTGGTTATATGATCAAAGAATAAATACTAAAGACATCAAAATGGTGTTTTTCCCTTAAATAATATAGATACGTGGATATACTTTAAGCCTAAAAATGTGTCATTATCTTAACAAAATTTCAGTCCTTAAGTTTTTACTCTCTAAAACTTTTTCTTTTTGGGATAAAAACCTATAACACTAGTCTTTAAGAGTTTTGGAGGTAAAATCGCATTTTTCAAGTTTTTGCTTGTAGTAAAAGATTTTAAAGGTCATGATGTTAGGTATAATTTTCAATTATATTTATTGACCTATAAATAATATAGCAATTGTATGTATCATGGGCTATCATAAAATTAACCAATTAATCAATTAAACTAATCTAATAAGTTATAAGGTTTTAGCCCTATAGATTAGTTTCCATTTTTATGATAGGCTAAACAAAAAAATAGAATAATTAATGTAATTATCAAGATTATGGTGCCCAAGTCGGCATATAAATACATCATATTGTGTCATCCCTTTAACATAACATAATGAAGAAAATAAAGTAATATGAAAACAGAATGAGAAGAAGCACCTCTAAAGAAACAAAAAACATTCCCTAAAGTAAAGGTGTATACGTGTCAACTCAAGATTAAGAGATTGTTAAGGATTTAATCTTGTTCTTCTCTTTGGATTTAAGTACGCTTTGACTATTTGGTCCAATTTTATGTTTACATGGTACATCATATTATCACAGATGAAATACTTGCATGTTTATAGAATTAAAAAAAGGGTTAATGTCGCATTTCTTATCTCAACTTTTGCCATTTTTACAATTAGATACGTAAACTTTAAATGTATCAATTTGTTGCCTATTCCATTTTTTGAAGTTATTTATAATACCTCATTGAACGGTGTTAGTTACTATCAATTAACATGGTAATTTCAATCAATCAGATCATGGTACGTGTTATTTCTTATTAAAATAACATTAAAACTTCAAGAGGAAGTTGCCATATTGGATTTTCAATTGAAAAAATAAAAAAAAATTATATAAGAAAATGAAAAAAAGCTACATAATTTATAATTAAAATAAATTAAATTGATAAAGAAAAAATATCTGAAAAATTAAAAAAAAAAAACCTTCACTAAGAAACTCCTTCCTTCATCTCTGGCATACCCCTCTCTTTATCTCCACCACCATTACCTCTCTCTTTCTCCTCCCCATTACCAGCGAAGGAAGATGAACCATCGATCTTCCTAAAACAACCCTAAAATCCATAAACCTTCATTCTTAAATATTCTAAATTCAACATGAAAACACCACAAATTGTACCTTATTGCCAACATTGATAGGAATGGAGCAAGATGGGAGGACAAAACACCATTGAAGCTTTACTTCCCACACCACATCTAATGATGCTATTGCATGGAATGGGCAATTAAACCTTAACAAATTATAAATTTCCAAATAAATCAAGTAAGAAAAACACAAGCAACACAACTCAAGAGAAACTTAAACCAATCTCAGACCCATTTACCTTGTCCTCAATCAAATTGAAGAAACACTCCCATTTTCATGAACTAAAACCTAAAATGGAATCTAAATTTGATCATGGTACATAATTTGTACCATGGAGATGAAGTATGATTAACAGGAGGGGAAAAGGTGGAGACTTGAGGATGAAATAGAGGGCTTTTGTTAGTTTTGTTTTAATGGGTCTATAAAGCACTTTTGTTTTTGGAAATTTTTAGGGAAAATGCATGAAAAATTTGTTGGGAGAAAGAAAAGAAAAATTAGGTGAGGGAGTGATGAGGACATGAAAGGAAGCAAATCTGAGGAATGTAGCAAGGATGAATTACAAGGCCTTGGAGGTGCAATGACAAGGGCAAGATCTAAGAAGGTTAAAGAAGCTCTAAATAAATTTGTGGCAGCTTTATTGGAAGCATGCCTAAGTCATGAAGAATTGCAGCCCAAGATGGTGAATTGCTTAATGCAAATTGAAGGACTAGAGGCTTGAGGGGTGTATTCAATTCCAGCCCAATTTCTCCATCTAATTACTTGAGTTTAAATTGGCAAAATGGAGCATGAAGGCTGCATTTATGTTTGGGCCAATTTGCACCTTTATTTTTTTATTTTTATTTTTTTTAAGCTGATTAAGGCCTATTTAGCTAGTCTTAGTTTTTTTTTTCTTTTAGTACATGTTAAAATGGGCTGAACATGGACGGAATTAGCAATTTGATTTTAGGCCTTATTATAATGGACTTAGGTTGGGCCAGGTCTAAGCAAACTTGTAAGGTGTTGCCCATTATAAAAGGCAAACCCTAACCTTTAGAAAGGAAAATGCAGAACATATATTTTTTTTAAGTGAGTCTTGCTCTCTCTTGGTTCTTGATAGAATTTCTGAACTTATCAAGGGTGTTCATCTTTATGGCGTTCATAGGCTTATCAATCTTTTGATTGTGGCGCCTTGTTCTTTCTTTTCTGTTCTTGTTAGGATTCACGTTTAATTATTTCTCTCAAGGATGTCCATTAACCCTCGTCTATATCTCAACATATACGAATCATATTTCGGTGATTCTTGAGCCTAAATTGTGTTTGAGAACGTGAGTTTTCTTCTCATTCTTGAATCGTCCAATTCTGAGACTTGTAGCATGAGATACGAGGTTGTGATAACTTCGTGCTGAATCTGCGTTTCCCAACCTTGGTAGATCATTCTTGCATGATTCATGGAGTATGCATCATATCATGTGGTATTAGAGCTCAGTTCTAAGGTTGGATAACTTCTTTGTTTGTCTTGTCCTCTTTGTTAATTGAGTGCTGATTTTTTTTTTTAAAGTTAGTTACATTTTTTTAGTCCTTTATTCCCTATAATTTGTGTAGCACCTATTTGTCAATTGTCCTCAATTAGTGCAAATTCTAACATTTTGTTTTCTCAATTTCTGCATCAGCTTGCTGTTATTAACTAGCAAGTTAAAAGCAAAAGTATAAAAAAAAAAAGAGAAAGAAGTTTAATAAAGAAGACAACAGTTATAAATTCAAGTGCACACTGCTTGTTGATAAAGTTCCTAAGTGTTTTGCTGAGTCTTTTGTGTCTTCAGTCTATCATCACTTACTTGTTCTTTTGTTTGTCCTCACATTGTTGAGTCTTCAGTAAGTACTCTTGTGTGTTCATGGAGAATCTATTAAGAATTTAAAGAGAGCTTTTGAGTGGTAAAAGGCAAGAGAGAACTTTACACAAAAGCCTATTAGAGAGCAACAAATACAAGTGATACATCTTTAAGAGTGCAAACACGTGAGAAGTGTGGTGAGGTCCTATTGCTTTCATTTTTTTTATTCTTTTTACTTGAATTATGGTAGGAATAGTTGGTGATGGTACCCTTCCTCCACAAGGAAACAACAGATTGTTAGTGAAGGCTATTACAGCTCAAACGCAAAGGATGATGAGAGAGCTTACATAGGAGCTATATGAGAGAATTGAAAGGTTAGAAAATCAAGTACATCATGATGATGATGGAGGTAGAAGGAGGATTGATGGAAGGAGGGGAAGAGATAATGAGGGTGATGCTAGAGAGGATCGAATTGACAGAGTGAAGCTTAATATCCCACCTTTCAAAGGGAAGAGTGATCTAGAGGCTTATCTTGAGTGGGGGATGAAAATTGAGTAGTTATTTTCGTGCCACAATTACAATGAAGAGAAGGAAGTAAAGGTGGCGGCCATGGAGTTCACAGACTATGCTTTTATTTGGTAGAATCAATTACAAAAGGAGCGACTTAGATATGAAGAACTTTTGGTGGATACTTGGGTTGAAATGAAGAGGTTGATGAGAAGGAGATTTGTCCCTTCTTATTATCATAGGGACCTTCATAACAAGTTCCAAAGACTCACACAAGGTAGTAGGAGTGTTGATGAATATTACAAAGAGATGGAGGTGTCTTTGATTAGAGCCAATGTGAATGAAGATAGGGAAGCTACTATGGCACGTTTTCTGAATGGGCTGAATAGTGACATTAGGGATGTGGTTGAGCTACAAAATTATGTGGAGTTGGAAGACTTGGTACATCAAGCTACCAAAGTAGAGCAACAACTCAAGAGAAAAGGTACCATGAGGAGGAGTTCTTCTAATTTCAATTCTTCAAATTGGAAAGAAAGAAGTAAGAAGGAGGGAGGTATTTCTTCTAACAATACCATAGTTGCACCTCAAAGAACTCAGTTCAAGTCCAATGAGACCCCTAAAAAGACAAGGAATAGTGAGATAAAATGCTTCAAGTGTTTGGGGAGAGGTCACATAGCTTCAGAGTGTCCAACTAAGAAGATTAAGTTACTTAAGGAGAATGGAGAAATTATAAGTGAGTCTTTAGCTAGTGAAGCCGAAGAAGAGGAAGAGGCAGATGAGGAGATCATTGTGGAGGCCATAGAAGGAGATTTATTGATGATTAGGAGGTTACTTGGAAGTTATATGCAGGCTCTTAATGATTCCCAAAGGGAGAACATCTTTCACTCTAGGTGTTCAATCAATGAGAAACTATGTTCTTTGATTGTGGATGGAGGGAGTTGCACTAATGTGGCCAGCACTAGATTAGTGTCCAAATTAAATTTGGAGACCAAGCCTCATCCTAGGCCATACAAACTCCAATGGCTTAGTGAAGATGGACAGATGAAAGTGAGCAAGCAAGTGGAACTACACATTTCCATGGGGTAATACAATGACAAAGTAATATGTGATGTGGTTCCAATGGAGGCAAGCCATATTCTCTTAGGGAGGCCATGGCAATATGACACCAAAGCTGTTCATGATAGGTTCACAAACAAGATTTTTTTCATGCACAATGGGAGGAAAATTGTACTCAAACCTTTATCTCCTAGAGAGGTGTGTGAGGATCAAATAAAATTGAGAGAAAAGAGAGTGCAAGAGAGAAAAGAGATTAGTGACACACAAAAGAGCGAAAAACTTGATAAAAAAAAAGAGAGTGGAAAGAAAAAGAGTGAAACACATGTGGGATTAAGTGAAACACTTGAGAGTAAACAGAGTTGTTTAGCAAAAGAAAGTGAGGTGAAGAGGCTGCTGTTTGCCAACAAGCCACTTTATTTACTTTATTGCAAGAAAAATGTTTTAAGTGCTGATAACTTTAATAAAATTATTGCCCCTACTAGCATTGAGTTTCTTTTGCAGGAATACAAGGGCGTGTTTCCAAAAGAGGTTCCAAGCATATTGCCACCTTTGAGAGGGATTGAGCATCATATTGATCTCGTCCCTTGGTGCATCTTTACCCAATTGGCCAGCTTATAGGAGCAATCGACAAGAGACCAAAGAAATACAAAAGCAAGTTGAGGAGTTAATGACACAAGGTTGGGTGCAAGAAAGCTTGAGTCCTTGTGCTGTCCTAGTGATTCTAGTGCCTAAAAAGGATGGGACTTAGAGGATGTGTAGTGACTGTAGAGCAATCAACAACATCATAGTCAAGTATCAACACCCTATTTCCAGGTTAAATGACCTTCTTGATGAACTATATGGTTCCTGTTATTTTTCTAAAATTGATTTAAAAAGTGGGTATCATCAGATTAGGATAAGGGAAGGGGATGCGTGGAAAACTGCCTTTAAAACTAAGTATGGTTTGTATGAGTAGCTGGTTATGCCTTTTGGGCTAACTAATGCCTCAAGCACTTTTATGAGATTAATGAACCATATCTCAAGAGATTTTATTGGCAAGTTTGTTGTTGTTTACTTTGATGACATTTTGATATATAGCACTAGTTTTGACTTACATATTGAACATTTGAGAGCTGTCATGCATGAGCTTAGAAAAGAAAAATTGTATGCTAATCTTGAGAAATGCACTTTTTGCATTGATCATATAGTGTTCTTAAGCTTTTTTGTGAGTGCAAAAGGAGTGCAAGTTGATGAGGAAAAGGTTAAGGCCATTCAAGAGTGGCCTACGCCTAAGAATGTGAGTGAAGTGAGAAGTTTTCATGGCTTAGCTAGTTTTTATAGGAGGTTTGTTAAGTACTTTAGCACCTTGGCTACGCCTCTTAATGAGATAGTTAAAAAACATGTGGTTTTCAAATGAGGAGAGAAACAAGAGTAAGCTTTTGCTGCGCTTAAGCATAGGCTAATTAATGCACCCATTCTTGCTTTGCCCAATTTTGCTAAATCTTTTGAACTTGAATGTGATGCATCAAATGTGGGCATTAGAGCTGTTTTGATGCAAGAAAGCCATCCGATTGCTTATTTTAGTGAGAAGTTAAATGGGTTTGCCCTAAACTACTCCACTTATGATAAGGAATTGCATGCCTTAGTGCGTGCTTTGCAAACTTGGTAGCATTATTTGTTCCCCAAAGAATTTGTAATTCATAGTGATCATGAGTCCTTAAAATACTTGAAAAGACAAAGGAAGCTGAATAAAAAGCATGCCAAATGGGTTGAGTTTTTAGAACAATTCCCATATGTCATTAAGCATAAAAAAGGGAGGGGGAGCATAGTGGCTGATGCTTTATCTAGGAGACATGCATTACTTTCTACTCTTGAAACTAAAATTTTTGGACTTGAGACTTTAAGAGAAATGTATTTGCATAATGCTGAATTTTTTGAGATATATGCTACTTGTGAAAATGTGTCTCAAAATGGTTACTATAGGTAGAACAGATACTTGTTTAAAGAAAAAAAAGATTGTGTGTGCCTAAGTGTTCCATAAGAAATTTGCTTGTGAAAGAGGTGCATGAGGGAGGATTAATGGGACATTTTGGGGTGCATAAAACTCTGGACGTATTGCATGAACATTTTTATTGGCCCCATATGAAATGTGATGTCCATAAATATTGTGAGCATTGCATTGTTTGTAAAAAGGCAAAATCAAAAGTAATGCCACATGGTTTATATACTCCTTTGCCTGTTCCTAATTTTCCTTAAATTGATATATCTATAGACTTTGTTTTGGGGCTGCCTAGAACAAGGAATGGCAAGGATTCTGTTTTTGTGGTTGTAGACAGGTTTTCAAAAATGGCACATTTTATACCTTGCAAAAAGGTTGGTGATGCTTGCCATGTAGCTGACTTATTTTTCAGGGAAGTGATAAGACTCCATGAGCTTCCTAGGAGCATTGTAAGTGATAGGGACACTAAGTTCCTAAGTCACTTTTGGAGAACATTATGGAGTAAGCTTGGTACTAAATTACTTTTCTCTACTACTTGTCACCCACAAATTGATGGGCAAACTGAGGTAGTGAATAGGACTTTAGACACTTTGCTTAGGACTGTTTCAAAGAAAAATCTTAATTCTTGGGAAGAATGTTTGTCTCATGTAGAATTTTCTTATAATAGAGTTGTTCATAGCACAACTAATTGTTCACCGTTTGAAATTGTGTATGGATTTAATCCTATAACACCACTTGATTTATTGCCTATGCTTAATATTACTGTTTTTAAGCATAAGGATGCATAGGCTAAGGCTGACTATGTGAGAAAGCTACATGAGCTTGTGAAAGCTCAAATTGAGAAGAAAATTGAGAGTTATGCCAAGCAAGCTAACAAGGGAAGAAAGAAAGTTGTATTTGAGCCCGAAGATTGGGTTTGGGTGCACATGAGGAAAGAGAGGTTCCCTGAATAAAGGAAGTCTAAACTCTAACCTAGAGGGGACGGTCCTTTCCAAGTGTTAGAGAGGATCGATGACAATGCCTACAAAATTGATTTGCCTGGTGAGATAAGTGCCACTTTTAATGTTGCTGATTTGTCTCTTTTTGATTTAGGTGATGAGGCCTTGGATTTGAGGACAAATTCTCTTTAAAAAAGAGGGAATGATGAGGACATGGAAGGAAGCAAGTCTAAGGAATGTAGCTAGGGCCGGTAATGCGGGCCGTCTGGGCCGGCTCGCAAGGCTGGCGGGTCAGAAAAGTCGACCCGCCCCGCCCCGCGGGCCAACCCGCAATGACCCGCAAAATTTTTTTTTTCCTTGTGCAAAAAATTAAAAAAAAAAACCTACAACCAAATTGAATACATGAATTGATCTCATTTAAGCTAGCCACTACATGTGAATTAACCCTAGTGAACATCTATGCCACACACACATATATATATTGTACGCGTAATTTGTTAAATCCTTATTAGATTCATGTAAACATATAACTTAAAAATAAAAAAGATGCCCTTACATATAAGTATTAAAAGATTGAAGACAATACCAAAAAGTTTTTAGTAGGAATAATTTCTCTATGGTGTTCACCCTCTCAAATACGCGTCTACAAACGGTCTCATACACGGCCGTGTATGGGGACCGTGTATGATTCTGTGGAAATCTTGATCGAATACACGGTCACGATGCACGGCCGTGTATGGGGACCGTGTATGATTATGTGAAAATCTTGATCGAATACATAGTCACGATGCACGGCCGTGTATGGAGACCGTGTATGATTCTGTGGAAGTTTACCAATCACTACACGGCCGTGTGTTCAGGCCGTGTGTCCCGTGTCTCTTCTCTTGTGCCTCCATCATTTGTAAACAAAGTAAATTAGATTAGTTGACATTTAAGTTACTCTCTCTCTCTTTTTCTTACTATAAAAATGATGCTTGAATAGAGACTTCAATTTATATATACTTAAAACGATAATCAAGCAATTAAGATAAAGTACTTTTCAGTTTTTACTAATTACATAGGAAAACAGATATACTAATGAAGCAAATAAAATTACATATATAAATCAATCATCACTATCATAATCATCAATAACTAAATTGGAGTCTCCTTTCGATGAAGTAGTCGCAGTCCCACCCACACTCCCATTGTCTTCTTCTTGATCTACAATTTATAAGATTACACATATAATTAGGAATATATTATATTAAGGTGAATACATTAAAAGAAATTATTGGAAATAGAACAAAAAAAAATTACCTTCACATGCAAATCCTTGTAACCAATTTCGTGTACAAAGAGCTTCTACATTGGATGGAAGCATAGAACTGCGATACTTATTAAGTACACAAGCGCCGATACTGAAAGCTGACTCCGACGCTACAGTAGTAATTGGAATGCTAAGCACATCGGAGGCCATGATAGATAAATCAGGATATCTCTGGCTTTGACTCTTCCAATGTTGTAACACATCCAATTCTGAGTAGAAGTCCATATCCATTACTGGCTCATCTAGATAAATATCTAAAGAAGATTTACCAGAACTTTGTACTTCTACTTGACGGTATCAGAATTCCTACATTATTAAGAAAAAACTATTTACATACCAATATATATTACAAAAAAAATTATTGAGGAAATAAAAAATTATTAAACTTACTACTAATGTAGCAAAATCAATCTCCAAGCCCTTTCCAGCTCTATGTGTTGCTGCTCCCTTACTGCTGCTACCTCCAGATATGTCTTGTGTTTGAGGAGATGATCCAACCTGATTGCTTCTACTTCTAGATATGTGATCTGTTTTGCTCTTCTCATATTCTCCATAATGTTTATATAACTTGCTTTTTATATGAGCCATCTTCTCTTCACAAGTGAGGGGATAAAATTTGTTAAAACAGAAGCTCAAAAAATCAAATTTCATTCGAGGATCAAAGATTGCTCCAAGTGCAAGGATAATACTATAATCACTCCAATACTTATCGAACTTCTGTTTCATTCTAATGGACATCTCCCTTATGACATGATCTTCACTATTTAAATTTTCATTGAGCAAGCATTCAATCCTCCATACTTGCAAAAAATAGTGGTTTGATGTTGGATATGATGATCCTGACATCAAATTGGTGATATTATGAAACGGGCTCAAAAACTTGCATATCTTTTCTGCTCTTTCCCACTCATCAATGGTTGGACAGTATTTGTAATGACGATCATTCAATTGAAAGCAAGAAAAAGCACGTCGATACCTGAGTGCGCTATCAAGCATAAGATAAGTGGAATTCCATCTAGTAGTTACATCCAAGCGCAAACCGATATTCGTATCAATGTTGCCAACCTGTTCAACACACTCCAAAAAGTGTTTCATTCTACTCTTAGAACCGTTCACATACTTCACACTTTCCCTTACTTTGTGCAATGCTTCACTACTTACATCCAATCCTTCTTTAACGATCAAGTGAAGAATATGAGCACAACATCTAATATGAAAAAACTCACCACCACATAACAAACTATGTTGTAAATTCAATTGCTCTTTCAGAAAATCTTGCATACAATCATTTGCAGATGCATTATCCAATGTAAGGGAGAATATTTTCCTATCTATGCCCCAATCTTTCAGAAATTCAAATACTTTTTTCGACAACTCAAACCCTGAGTGAGGAGGGGGCATTTTAGAAAAAGCAAGAATTTTATTATTCAATTTCCAATTGGCATCCACAAAATGTGCAGTCAAACAAATATATCCCTCACTAGTAGAAGCAGTCCATAAATCAGAGGTCAAGCATACTTTCCCTGGAATTTTTTGCAAAATTTGTTTCAAATTCTCCTTCTGAGTCAAATATAAATTCCAAACATCTGATGTAGCAGTTTTTCTACTGATTGGCTTATAATCAGGATTATATAGCCTTATAAACTGTGTAATCCTCCTATATTCAACAAATGAAAATGGCAAATCATGCTCAATAATAGCCATAGCCATGACCTCACGAGCAAATTTAGGATCAGGTTTTCTTGATCATAACTTCCCCGCATGATCAATTATCATATCACCAACATCATGATATCTAGGAATTTGACTCAAACGACACTTCTCTATATGTCGACGTAAAGATGAAGTTCCATGTGAATGTGTTCCAATCACATATTCCTTCCCACATGCTTTACACTTAGCCCTATTTTTACCATCATTCCCAATACCAATTTTTGTAAATAATTCCCAAACTTGAGAAGAAGAGCTACCTACTCGAGCCTTCTTACCCGCACGTTCTTCAGATTGAGAAGATCCTGGTTGTAGATTATCGTTATGCCCACCAACTTCAGATACATGATCCACATTAATAGGTTCCATTGGTTCCATTGCAGCCTCGTTACTTATAGGATCCATTCTGTAAATATATAAAAAATATTATTAGTAGTAGTTAAATATATGTAAATAATTAAATATAACCACCACACACCATACGACCACCACCACCCTACTCTCCATTCTCCATTCTCCATTCAAGACGAATTGGAGATAAAAGCAAGTAAAAAGGGGAATGCTTTGAAGAAAGGAAGTTACACGGTTTTACAAACGGCCGTGTGAAGGAATCAGGAGACTACACGGTTAGGATACACGCCCGTGTATCAGCGTAGAAGAGTTTGTAGGACAGATCAGTACACCGTTAGGAATACACACCCGTGTAAACTAACCGTGCATAGGAACACATTGAGGAGGACACACGGTTGAGTTACACACCCGTGTAGTTAACCGTGTATGAAGAACAAAGAAGCCAGAGGCATACACGGCTATTACAAACGGCCGTGTGGGATATACACGCCCAGAGTTCACTGAGTCAGAGAGATACACGATTTTTATACACGACCACCACACCACACGGCCCACGCCACACGGCCACCCCACACGGCCACACCACACTGCCACCACACCACACCACGCCACACGGCCACCCCACACGGCCACACCACACTGCCACCACACCACACCACACCACACGGCCAAACCACCAGCCACACACAATACAGTAGAGGACAATAGTAGAGAAAAGAGAATTGTTTTACCTTAATTAACGGCGTCTAAAAGGTGGCCGGCGGTGGTGGCACAACGTCGGTCTAGCTGCGGAGTATTGGGGGTGCACGGATGGTAGGGTCTGGGGTAGGCTGCTAGCTGCGTTGGAACTTATACAACTTCGACTTCTTCAATGTGGCGTGGGCATGGCATCACTGGCACTGGCATGGCAAATTGGCAATTTGAATTTTGAACCGCACCCGTCGGCTCGGCGGCGTCACTTCAAGTCTTCAACCGGTCATCTCACTTCTCAGTTGGCGGTGGCGGTGCAGGGCATGGTCGTCATGTCGTCCTCGTCACGTTGTGCAGCAGGTCGTCGTACGTGCGTGTCATCTCAAGCCGACGTTGCCGTGCCGTGCTGGTGCTGCCGTGCAGTGCAAAGTGCAATTGCAGAATCCGGCGGTTTGGCCCGTAGCCCCCGAGGGATTGCCCGCCCCGCCCCGCGGGCCAAGCGGGCGCGGGCCATGCGGGTTAGATTTTTTTGGCCCGCCCCGCAATTCCCACCCCTAAATGTAGCAAGGATGAATTACAATGCCCTGGAGGTGCAATGACAAGGACAAGATCTAAGAAGGTTAAAGAGGCTCTAAATAAATTTGTGGCAACTTTATTGGAAGCATGCCTAAGTCATGAAGAATTACAGCCCAAGATAGTGAATTGCTTAATGCAAATCGAAGGAATAGAGGCTTGAGGGGTGTATTCAATTCCAACCCAATTTCTCCATTTAATTACTTGAGTCTAAATTGGCAAAACGGAGCATGAAGGCTGCATTTATGTTTGGGCCAATCTGTACCTTTATTTTATTTATTTTATTTTTTTAAAGCTGATTAAGACCTATTTAGCTAGTCTTAGTTTTTTTTTTTTTTTTTTCTTTCAGTACGTGTTAAAATGGGCTGAACATGGATGGAATTAGCAATTTGATTTTAAGCCTTATTATAATGGACTTGGGTTGGGCCAGGTCTAAGCAAACTTGTAAGGTGTTGCCCATTATAAAAGGCAAACCCTAACCTTTGGAAAGGAAAATGCAGAACATATTTTTTTAAGTGAGTCTTGCTCTCTCTTGGTTCTTGATATAATCTTTGAACTTATCAGGGGTGTTCATCCTTGTGGCGTTCCTAGGCTTATCAATCTTTCGACTGTGGCGCCTTGTTCTTTCTTTTCTGTTCTTGTTAGAATTCACGTTTAATTATTTCTCTCAAGGATGTCCATTAACCCTCGTCCATATCTCAACATATACGAATCATATTTTGGTGATTCTTGAGCCTAAATTGTGTTTGAGAATGTGAGTTTTCTTCTCGTTCTTGAATCGTCCAATTCCGAGACCTATAGCATGAGATACGAGGTTGTGTTAACTTCGTGCTGAATTTGCATTTCCCAACCTTAGTAGATCCTTCTTGCGTGCTTCATGGAGTATGCATCATATCGGGGAGAGAGAGGTCCTAGTGGTTGGAGGGGCTATTAAGGTTATGATGTTTAAGTTGCTAGTGTTAAAGGAGGGTCGGAGAGGATGAACGATGAAGATGGCAAAATAAGAAAAACTAAAAATATTATTTAATATTTAAATTCAAATTTCAAGTTTATTTAATTAAATAAGAAAACACTTGTGGAAATAAGTTGACATTTAAGATGTTCACGAGGACATGTGTCGCAAAGTGGTTCATCAATATTGCCATGTCATGTAACAGTAGTTAATGGAGTTAGTTAGGTACTATTGTCGGCATTGAAAAGTTGAATTAGGTAGTAAATTGATTTTTTTTTTTTTAAAGTTCAAGTACTTAATTGTAAAAATAAAAAAAAAGTTGAGATAATAATTAACTCATAAAAATATTTTCTATCAAGTGGTATCAAAGTAGTCATGTGTGAATTTAGAGCTTTGATCACATAATAAAGTTATGGTGTTTTATTCTATTAGGGTTTGATCTCCCTAAATTCATCAGTTTTCAAATAAGTTTATGTCAACTATTTGGTATAATTGACAATTATTAAGTTTAAGGATCTAGAGTTTATGAGCAAGTGGAAAAGACTAATTTTCCATGTATGTAAAAATTGTCTCCATTACATAAAGATATATATATTTAAATTACGAAATAAATACCAATTATTTGATTAAATATACATGAACATGTCAAAAATTCGTTGATCTTTAAAACATACATTTCTAAAAATGCTTAACACAGAATAGAAATTGGTTATTTTTAATGAATTGTTGTAATTCGGTTGGTTTTATGATAATATTTTTTGGCTATCAAAGAAGTGATTTTATTTTTATTTAACCATTATCCAGCCTCTTACCAGGTAAAGTATAACTAGAGAGATAGCTGGACAAGTCCAATTCTAGTAGCTTTAGGAGAGAGGATGCGGTGTTTAGTCACTAGTTACATGGACATAGATATCGCATATGATTGGAGATTTTTTTCTTTTATTTTTTTTAATAATTATCATGTTGTTGTCGTGGTTTTTTCTTTTAATATATATATTTGGTATCATGAAGGATGATTGATGTTTGTTGGGGGTTTGTTCTAAGTGGAAATCGTAGAAGAAGAAGAGCAAAAACTGGCAAAATTATAATTCTAATTCGTTCTTGCTTTATTTTATTTTTTGATTTTATAGTATAATTTAACGGGAAATTGTTACTTTTAATTTTAAGCCCGCTATGATACCAAAATACACGAAAGTTGCACTTGGATGTCATTTCAATATAAAAGACCAGGATAATAAACCTATTTGCCAGAAAGAATGATGTGGCTAATGAACTTGATGAGGAAGGTATGCTCACTAACAACTGAAAGTCTAATTTGATAAATTTAGCAAATTATATTTAAAAATGCCCAAAATTAAAAAAAAAAAAAATTCGGCATTAACCTTATATGAGGTTCTTAAAAATATTTAAATGATTGTATTAAAGATAATAAACAACTTTCAACAACAAGGATCACAAAGTTGGGAAATTCAAATATATAAGAATAAAATACTGAAAAATTAAAGATTGTTAGTACAGAGAAGATAGCCAAGGATAATAAGCGGATTGTTATTCTAAGACACTTAGGAAAGCCAAGAGAGAGCCACTATTTGCTTTAATCTATGTGTAAAAAAAGAAGTTTACAAAAGCAGTTATGTTTTTTCTAAGTTCATAAATAAAATGAAGTTGTTCTAAATTCCAAGAGGGCTGGTATTCTGTGTCGAGTGTAATCCGATTACTATTACCATCTGAGTTCTTTTGCCTGTATATCTTTAGTGACCTTGTACTTGTGCATATGTACTGTTGGTTTGGGTCACGGCGATTTGGGTTATGTAAATATGTCGATTCAGAAAAATTCCAATTACGGTGAGATCTTTAATCATGCCAGTTATGATTCGATATATCCTGCAATACACACCTAAGTTATCCAACATGCTGCAAGGAGATTCATGAAAAACTGCACTTTCATCTGGATATGGCACGTATCAATGAGGGTGGGTAGCTGCGACATTGACCAGCTCGATGGGTTAGTGAAGGCGGGAGGAAGTCGACTTGACTGGGGTGGGTGGTTGGGGGTGCCATTGCCAAGGAAGAAAGAGCCATCCCATTGAAGTCAGGAAGTCCCACATAGCTAAAGCTGGAGAAGAGCCAAGCAAGGGAAGGATATAAAATAGAAAGGCATTTGAAGGAGCAACATACTTACCTGGACGGGGTCAATGGGCGATCAACAAGGCTCATGGCCTAGGTTGGTGACCTCCATTGCACTTAGGAGGGGTGCCCGCCTAAGGTCTGCCCAAAGTGGCAGAGCCTACGTCATAATTTGTGGCAGCGGGGGCCTGCGTTCGCGCGGCCCCTAACCAAATCTTTAGTTAACTATGAGCTGAGCTGTTTCTCTGTTTGATTGGATAATAAGGAAAATTTCCAATACGAGATTTGTAATTCCAATAAAAATTATCTTTGGTCATGTAAACCTTTTTTATTATAATAAAATAAGTTTGAAATCTCTCTCTCTCTCTCTCTCTCTCTTTTAACCTTTTGATTTTAAAGTTGATTCAGTTTTCAATTTTCTTTTCTCAATCTTTATTTCTAAAATTTATGTCAACCCATTGATACTTGAGTTTGAATGAAAATTTTGATTGACTAAAGTGGCTATAGAGGCTGGTGGTTCATTCTTCGTGAAGGCAAACAAAAGAATAATATGATAAGTAGAAATGTGAAATACGAGTGTTATTTTTAGTACCACTATGTTACAAAATTTTTTAGTTAAATTTAATAAATTTATTGTGTTCTAAAACGATTTAATATGTGTGTGTGTGCTTTTTTTTTTCACGGTTCACTACTTTAACCCACATTGTTAAAGGACGGCTTGGTTTGATTATGGTTGGTTGTATTGTTAAATCGAGTTGGAAAAGAATCGTACTTGCTATGTAGTTTGCTTTGTCTTTTAAACCATGCTTTTTTATCACTCAAAATTTCCAATTTCAAAATCGAGCTGGATAAGCTCAGATTTCCACCGATTGAAGCAAATTGGATTTGCGGTTAAAAAAAACAACTCCGATTTGTGTAAATCCATCGATTTGTTGTGATTTGATTCCAATTGGATGATGTTTATCTTATTTCTATTGAAAATCCGTTGGATTTGTGCAAAAAATCGAATCAAAACGATCGAAATTCGGATTTTTCTTCTCGCTGGTGATCTCGAACAGAGGTTGAAGACGATCACGCGCCTGGCGCGTGCGTTTGCTCCAGCCAATCGGATGCTGACACGTGTCCCAAGCAGAGTAAAATTTCGCAAAACGCGGATTCTGCTTCCCCCGCGTTTCGAACCCCTGACCTCGCACCCCCCGCGCACGCCTGACCCTGGTCAGGACCAGTTGAGCTAGCCCACTTTCGCGATTTTATTTATTTCGCAAATTGCATATATGCAATGCGATTTTTTTGTATTTTTTGAAATTTCAAAAATTTGTAAAAATTATTTAATCCTTATTATTGTCATTTTTGAAATTATTTTCCAAAATTGATATATTTTTCTATTTATTTTTATTTTTTGAATATTTTTTCTATTTTTGCCAAATTAGAGAAAAAAATTAAAAATTAACTATTGTTGATTATTATTGATCCTTAGGACAAAAATGGGGTGTTTACACATACCCAAAGACTCAAAATTTTCTTTGGATATGTTTCCATGATGGTCTCTCAACTAATGGCAACCTTATAAAAGGGGTATAAATGTGAGGGCTGATTGTAGTTTTTATGGGTAAGTATAGGAACCTATTAAACATTTACTGATAGACCGTGAATGGCCAAGGAGCCTATGGAATAAAATAAACAGTGGGTCGAGTTTTCGAGCCTCTTTCTCACATGGTTTAGGTGGTTGGATCAAAACCAATTTAATTTTGCCAAAGAAAAAAAAAAAAAGGGTAATGGCTGCATGTTTGTGGCAATATAGATTTATATTTGTTCTACGTAGTATTTGGAGGGAGAAGAATAATAGAATTTCTAGAGCTTGTAAACTAATATTTCTTGGTTAGAAAATTGCATTATTGCAGTA
The DNA here is from genome assembly GCA_037954665.1 of Laguncularia racemosa. Taxonomy (NCBI): domain Eukaryota; kingdom Viridiplantae; phylum Streptophyta; class Magnoliopsida; order Myrtales; family Combretaceae; genus Laguncularia; species Laguncularia racemosa. The sequence continues at coordinate 497,011 of JBBMOL010000117.1, read as the reverse complement.
GCTAATTTATAGGTAAATACGAGGAAAAAAAGAAGAAAAATTTGGCCCATCCTTATAGAAAATGCTTGGATTCCCCTACAGAAAGGCTAGATTGAAGTAGATTGTGATGGACCATCTAAAGACGAGGCAAAGGTGGCAGGAATTAGGGGCATCATAAGAGATGAAAGGGGAATATGTTTAGGCAGTGTGTCAAAGAAATATTATACAGCTTCTCCTCGATAGTCAAAACTGTAAAGCATTTACTGTGGACGACAACCTGCAGTGGAACAAGGTCATGTTAACATCAATATTAAAACTAATTCAATGGAGGCATGTAAATGGCTTTAGGAAGGTAGCTATAATCCTAAATTTCTACCTAACGTGTTATTATATTATGCAAGCAATCGATCCAAATGTAGAAGACAACAATGAATCAATGGACAGACAAGGATTGTAATGAAGTGGCTTATGAGCTTGCTAAGGGTGCTTTAAAGCTTTTTAAGGAGGAAGCATTCCACTAGTTTACCTTCTTTGGCTCTTTTTGTTGTTTTATCTAATGATGTTAAGGATTTTTTAGGAGTCGTGTCTCAAGTTTACAGGAGTAGAGCTTTGCCCTTGATGTTTTTTGGTTTACTCGATCACTTTTGTTTGCCTTTAATGGTGTGCTGTACCACTTAGTAGGTTGTAGTTTGATGCTTGCTTTGGGAGGACTTGTATGTCTGTACCTTTTTTTGCTCTTAATGAAATAAAATATTTTTTCTTGCACCAAAAAAAAAAATAAAAATAGAGAAATGAATGATGAAATAGTTTTAAGTATTTTCTCTAAACCTTGTTTACATTTCATGTGCCTATTTTAGTATCTAATTAACATTGTTTACAATGAGGAAGACTTAGTTATAAAGATTTTAAAAACTAAAATACAGATATTGTATAAGGTTAATAATCGATCAAATACACAGTCGGTCTTTGAAAAATCTTGATTTGATAACATGTGGAGGGTGGTCTTAGAGAGAGGCATGTAAAGAGGAATAAGTAAACTCAAATTCTCATAGAAGGCATGTGACGGTAGAATAGATATGCAACTTTTAAAAGTTCTTGATAGCTTAAGTGCTTTTATCTTTTGTGAACCGATTCCAATAGAATGAAAATGTTTGTGAGAAACTTACCGATGCTTTTGCATTTTTTCAAATGAAGAGGAAGAGACTCCAACATATAGATTTTGGTTGTGATCTCAATGTCAGATGAAGCTAAAATGGATGAACTAAATAAGCCATTGATGAGAGCCATTGGATCGATACATGATAATCAATGGTTTAAATTGAAGCCTCTATATGCCTATAGATCAAGGGCTTTGATTTTGAGCTTTGGTTGGGCTTGGGCTTCAGCCCATTTCTCATATGGCTTTACAAGGCCAAGCCCAGTTGCCTTTATAAATGAGCAACTTCTTCTCATAATAAGCATAAGCATAAGGCTTAAATATGAAGTCCAAATGTACTTAAAAGAATCTCTTTTGAGTCTATTTTTTTTTTTTTTATGCACAAGACAATTGAGTAAGGTTGAGAGTGAAGAAATCAGTTTTGTAATCCCTGTTTTAAACCTACTAAGCCAAATTTCCCTAAAATATCCATAATTAGGCTTGATTTCTTAAACCCTATTACTAGTACAAGAAATTGACTCATGCTATTAAATTGGCTTACAAACTCAGCTATGGAAATAAATTTTTATATAGGCAACTGGAAATGGTTGGTTTGGGCTTTGTATCGACCCTTCTAGTTCAAGCCCATGAATCGGCCTGTTGAGGCCAGTTCACCGACGGTTAAGAATCGTTAGGCCTACGGGTAGAAGGCCGGGGTACTTCAAGTGACCTGGCAAACTGGCAGGTTGTGAACAACCAAACAACTTGCCAGTTTGGCCCGTCGATTCGAGCCCTTTGAACTAGTGGGCCCCAACTCGCTATATAAGACAAGGAAAAAAAAAACCACAAAAAGCCAAAGCACAAAGCATGCAGACGTTAGGAAAATTTGGGAAGAAATTTCAAAGGCTGCAACTCCATAAACTTTGGGAAGAAAAAGAGAAGACAACTGGAGTTGAACGTGCAAATTTGTTAGAGGAAGACATATGTAAAGATGAAAGCAGTGGAAGCAGATAGAAGTTTTGAATGACAGAAGTGCATTTTAAAAAAAAATACTTGTGTAGGTTTATAGATTTGCAGGTGATAAGCAATAGGTTAGAGCTGTTGGTGGAGAAAAAGAGAAATTTGAATGCATAAATCTCACTTGGGTGTTAGGCTTATAGGCGTAGCGTAGGTGCAGTCTGTAGGTGTTCAAATTTTAGAATTTGAATGTTGCAAGGAATCAGAACAATTTAAACGGGTTGTTGGAATATTTTATAAATGCATGTCACAGTTTCACAAGCATAATTTTCTACGCAAAAAAATTACACTCACTCTTGTACTCTCATCTTTTTTTTTTTTCTGTGCTCTCATCTTCTAATTTTTATACTCTTATCTTTTATTTTCTATGCTGTTATCTTCTATACTCTCAATATCTTCTGAATAATTGTTGTTATATATCTTGTAAATTGCTGAATATATTCTATCTTCTTATCTGCTCATATACGTATTTTCTGCTTATCCTAATTAAAAAAAATGGTAATTTTTTTCCACGATTTAGGTTTTTCTAAGAGGGATTATTATGAAAAATGTGATAAGGGAAAATTTGTACAAGAAGCACTCGAACAATATTTTGAAGTGAATGATTATGATATCTACGACTTCACCAACGAGCAATTGGAGGACATGATGATGCTACCCCTAGGCTTTGATTAAAGGCCTTTCGGTGAATAAAGCCAACCACTACCACGACAGGGTAGTGAGGAGGAGGCGGAATGAGAAGGGGAAGATGATGTCCATGAAGTACCGAAAGAAGAAATATTGGGCCACTTATGTAGTCCATCAGGCTCCATGGGTAAGCCACTTACACTACTTGAATAAGAAATTTTTACTAAATATTTTCATAAAATTATAGAGGAAGATGGGAGCATCCATGCTTATTGCAACTACTTTCAATCAAGTTACATGTGGAAAAAGGGAGAGGGGTATGATATTTTTAATAAGTACATGCGATCAAAGCACTCCATAGAGTTTGGCATAGATAAGTTGCAACAACAAATTTCCTATTCAATAGGATCACAAAGAGGAGACTTATTTCGTTATTTTGCCAATAGGCAACGAGTTGTACTCATAGAATACTTAGCAAAGTGTAACTTGTCATGGAGTCATGCATCTTCCTAACATTGGTTGGAGTACGAGCGGAAAGCGTTGAATCCAAGCTCACGTAATTACGACCAAAAAATGATACAAAAAACGATTGTGAAGTTGTATCACAACAGTAAGTGTGAATTAGCCGCTCTTTTCAATTCTCTTGAGACGTATGTTTCTATTTGCATAGATATATGGATTGATCCGTGACAAAAAGATCTATACATGAGAGTTATATGTTACTGGATAGATGATGTGTGGTAGGCACAAAAAAGATTAATAGTGCTAAACGAACGCCATACGATAAGAAATATTTTCTGTATTATAAGTATTATTTTAGGTGAATATGAATTGACAAAAAATTTTTTTAATTGGTTTTGATAATACAGCCACTAACACGACATCCATTGATAAACTTCAAGCTTTATGCCAATTCACACTAGATGGGATATTTTTCCACATTTGATGTACCTGCTACATTTTAAATCTTTGCGTTAAAGATAATATGAACTGTTTAGATTTTAAAATGACCTCAATAAGACAATTAGTTTGTTTTTTAATTTACCATTCTTCCGTAAATAAGGCATGGCAGAGATTTTGTATTGAAAATGGTATGTGGCCAAAAATTTTTAAAAAGGATGTTAAGAATAGGTTGAATTCCACATATCGACTTTTAAAAAGTACAGTTGCTTATAAAGATGCATTATATTCTTTTGCTATTATGAATATCTTAAACATTCCACTGCACCTCAGTGATTGGGTTGCATGCAGTAAAATGTTGAATATTTTAAAAGTTTTCATGAGTGTACACTAACATTTTCTTAAGTGTGCTAGGTTACTATTCACTTTTTTCCTATGAATACTGTGAACATACTAACAATCTTGCTTGAAGCTCAAAGTGCTTGAGGTGGCTGTTAATGACATGATTGAAAAGTGGTTATAGTATTATAGACAAATTCCAATAATTTTTCTTGTTTTTTCTATTTTAGATTCTCATTGTAAAAAAGACACGTTACTATCTTAATTTGTATTATTCCATTATTGACACTTTCTCAAACACAGAAGACACTTACGCCGTTATTGCGACATAAGAACTACACCGAGCAGTTCAGGTAACAAAATAATTATATTTTAACTTTTTCATTGCATTTGGTGGTCAAGTTTCCAAAACTCCCTCACCGTCCCCCGACCCACATGGATCTACACATTGTCACACCCTCCTCGCACAGCAAATGATGCCATGAAAGTTGAAGTGGCATCATTTTGGGTCAAGTGAGTACACTGAGCTTGACGATTACTTCAATACACATTTTGAATTTAGTGATAGTAATATCATAGATTATAACATCCTGAATTGGTGAAGGAGGAATAGGAAGATATATTTGATCATCTCTCGAATGGCTCGCTAGGTTTTTGCTGCTCCTGCATCAACGGTAGCTATTGAACAGGCATTTAGCATAGCGGGCCTTATTTTGTCCCAATGGCGATCAAGACTGTTACCTATCAACATTGAGGCGTTGGCTTGCGTAGGGGATTGGTTAAAGGCAAAGAGTCGAACACAAGAGTCATACGGGACGTCCAATGAAGAAGATGAATACTTCAGTGACTTCATCTCATTAGGTGAAAGCTTCACTGGTTTGAATATTGATATTGGGTAAATCAAATAATTTTATAAGGGTAGTAGTATTATCTCATTTATTTTTTGCATTAGGTTAGGAATATTTTGTAAGAGGAGTAGTACTATCTTATTTATTTTTGTTATTTATTTTCATAGTCTTATTATTGTGTATAAGAGGTAAAGCTAAATGTTTCATTCTTTTTCTGTAATATTTTTATTATAAATAAAATTCAAGGCTGGTATCCCTCGCGTGTACAGGTATTACCACCAATTAATTTCCTAAACATCGTATATTGCTCAAAAAATGGTGGATTAAATTTCGATGTTAATAAATTTAAGAAAAAAAAAAAACAAACCAACTTAAAAAATATACACGAATAATTAACAAATAATCTCAAAGAATATGAAAAAATGTAATAAAAAACAATATGGAAAAAAAAAATTGTTAGGCCAACCTATGAACCGTCGAGTCAAGGAAACTGCCTGTCTCTTCCACCACACCCCCCTTTCGAGTCGGCCCTCACGCTGGCCCATGACGTCGTGGGTTCGGACTAGTTTTGAGCCGGTTTGAAACCGATCCCATCTCTACTTTTGTAGATATATAAAGTGAAAAAAAAAATGTACATATATATTTTTTTTAGTTGATTAAATATTATTGTTAAATTAAATTAGATTGTCAATTTTGTTATAACTTAGTTTGTAGTTGAGTTTCCCTTTTTAATCGCACTATATTTTATCTATCATTCAAATTTTAGAATTTCATTGTTAAGCAAAATCATTAGGCCATTCCAATGTAATAAAAGCCTTTTTAATATGGGATAAGTTAATTTACAATATTGCTAATTTCTTAATTCACAAACATTATTCTTACCCCACGAAATGAAATTAAAGTTGAAAACCGCAACCAAAACCCCGCCAGTGGCCCAGTACTCTTGAGTTTGAGAGCTCGTGCTGCTTAGTCTAAAGAAGAAGAAGAAGAAGAAGATAGCGACGAAGAAGAACGCTAAACCCTAAACCATCCAACTTTATTGAAACCCTAAACTACCCAAAATGAGTACTATGAAATTTTGCCGCGAATGGTTTGCTTTACTTATAACAATTTTTTTAATCTTTATTTACCTTATAACAATTTTTTTTTTCTTTTTTAATCTTCCTTTTCTTTTAATCTTTCCTTGGGTTGGGTTTTGCAGCAACAACATTCTATATCCAAAGGAAGACAAGGAACAAAAAGTTCTGCTCTACGCATGCCGTAATTGCGATCACCAGGTCTCTCTCTCTCTCTCTCAGTTGCAGGATCCGTTAGAGTTCTGTAGTTAATTTCGGGTAATTTATTGAGATTCTTTTTTGGTACAATTCATGAGAAACAGTGTGTTACGGTGATAAATTAGTATATTTTGTAGTGCTTAACATTTTGATGCATAAAGGTATAGCCTTGGATGGTTAATTTTAAAGAAGATGTAATTTTGTTAGATTTATTAAGACATGTAAATTCCTGGTTCACTTATTAAGAAATTGTAAGCGAGATTTCGTATTTGGGTAATGAAGTGTATGACTGTACTTGGACCAGCACAGCAGATAAAGATGAATCATCCTGCAACCCCTCTTCCCGCTCTTAAGCAGTTGTAATTACTTCCTTATTTAGCAATGAACTCATTTACCCAATAAAAGAAAAAAAAAAAATCCTACGAGTTTAGGCACCATATGAGTCCGGTTTGAATGGTAGAGGTGGCCCAAAAAGTAGTTTTTGTGATAAGTTAGACTTGAGGGGCAATAGTATGAGTGCTGGAGTTAATTGTATATGTTCAGTGCATGATATTTTCTAGATGGTGACAGTGGTCACAGTTAATGAGTGTGTGAATAATAGCTATCTTTTTGTGCAGCATTCTTCAATCATGACGAAGAATTGGCATATAGAAATTGTGGGTGTGTTATGTGGAATAATTTTGGTCATGTCATGTTTGTCAATGATCTATCCTATTTGGTGCCAACTGCTTTAAACATTTGTTACTGCTGGAGGAAATTGTATGATAGGATTTGAGAGTTTCCTTATCAATCAGCATTATATGTACTTTGGTCAAAGTGTTTGAACTGCTGGGTGCAATCTGGAACTAAGCCTTTTTCCGTTATGTTAGATTCATAATTAAGACCTGTTTTTTTTAACAGAGAGGAGTTAAGAAAATCAGGTTGCAGGAACACCCTGTGCATTATTCTCATCTCTCTTGCTGTTTGGTAGTAGGAGCTTGAGTAAATTCTGTCTCCTATGCGTTTTGCTGGTCTTTATGTATTGAGCAGGAGTTACCTGAAAAATATTATGCCCATAAAGCCATTGAGGAAAAGAATATGATTTCATTTGGATATTTCTCTTTTAATTTTGAAGATGTCACTGCTTGACTATCAAATAGATTATAGATCATTTACCTTGTGCAGTGTAATATACTATGTAGAGGGTCTAGGGACTTTAATGTACTTTTGCTTTAGTGAATAGGTGCATTTGCTTTGCTGTTGAGGGGAGTAGCATTGGCTGTACTCAGTAAATGGATGTAAAGAAACTATTTGCCCTTTTGTTTAATAATGTCTGTAATATTTCAGCAGCCTGAATTTATATTATTTACTTGTCTATGTGGTCTTGGGTTTATTTAATGGGGTTTGTTCTTATCTGTGCATCTTATGTGATGACATCAGGAGGTAGCAGATAATTTTTGTGTCTACCGTAATGAAATACACCATTCTGTTGGTGAGCGCACTCAAGTTTTACAGGATGTAGCTGCAGATCCTACTCTACCTCGCACTAAATCCATACGATGTGCTCAGTGCAACCATGGAGAAGCTGTTTTTTTCCAGGTCAACTATCCATCATAGATCCTAATGTTCTCATGTGAATTGCTTCTATATTCAATTTCATGCATATCTTCCATTCTGCTTTTCCAATTATTAGCTCACAGAGGATTTGAGTTTCTTTGTTACAGCTGATTCGTGAAGTTCCTTTTGATATTGCTTCTTAACTTTAATGTTGAATTAGAGGCCATGATATATCCATCACTTATGAAATATGCTATTTTTAGATGGGCTGACTTGAGAGCAAGTACCTGATAAAAAGATGACTTTTGGCCACATTACTTAAAAAATATGTCTCTCTGAGAGCCTGGCCAACATACATGCTTCTATCTTATAAAAATCATCCATCTATTATCATGTTCATGTATATGATGGCTCCAAGACATCCAAGGCAACATTCTTTGCTTCTCATCTTTTGTTCTATTTTGTTTCTTTTGTAAGCATCTTCTTTTGCACTTAGAAAGTGGAGATTTCATCATTTTGTTTCTTATTATTTCCTTTTATTTTTCTCCTTATTTAGGTTTTTCTTCTGTTCTTGCTTTCTCTTTTTTCATTTTCATTCTTAATCTTAGTTACAAACTTCTGAAGTTTCGGTTCAAATTTCCTTAATGAGAAATCTTCCCACTGTTTTCATAGATAGAAGTTGAGTGGTTTCTTTGTTTATTTATATAAGATATTTCCAGGAGTGCAGGGATATCTTGTCCCTTTTCATATATGTAAAAAACAAAGGAACATCTTATCTTTTAAAAAACATTATTTGTGTTCCTTGTTTTCAGAGTCTGCACTTTCCCCCTTATAATTTGAATAGTAACTATCGGTTTCTCACATGCAAACAATACATTATACAAGCTTAGGTGATCTACTATTATTCCTACATTTTTGTTTGTAATTTAGTACACGATCAATGCTCTTGTCAAATTATTCATATTGTTTTCTAAATTGTTTTTGAAATAAATAAATGCCTGCTTCTACTACTAAAGGTTTTAGTTAAAGAGAGAGATGTGCATCTAGCTAATGTGACATCTAAGACAATTATTTCTAAATCTTTTATGGTGTCAAATAAAACAGTTCTATATCAAAACCTCCAAGCTTCCCGAGCTATCTAGCATTCAATCAATTCCACATCATGCATTCAGTTTCTGCTTAAGTATTTTGTTGGATCAGTGGAATACTTGAATGTTTATTATGTAAGTGGAATTGATCTCATGCTCGAGCTATTTTAGCATGTATATTTCTTCTCTGTGTATGTTAACTTTGGAGAGATTTCTTGTCATGGAGCCGAATACTATTTTGTGTGTCTGTGGGTTTGGCATTCCGGCATTTTCATCGGACAGAAGTTATAAGATGTTCTGTTTATTTGAAAACGTCTCATCTTGGGAAATCCTATTTTATGTTCTCATGAATTCATTTCTATGTAGTATCCCTCTTTTTTTTGCTCTTTATTGTGATTAGTGAGTGCTATTGATCCTTTGAGTAAAACAACTCAAGAGTTTCTTGTACACCATACGAATATAATGCCCAAAGCAAGTGCGGAAATTCTGATCTCATGCTAAGTTGTTGAGTATACATCAATGCAAGTGCTGTTTAGTGAGATTCTGCTTGATTGTGTTGTTATCATCAATATCAGTATATCTGGCTTAACTTTCTTCTTGTGTACAATGTAATAATTTTTCAGGCTACTGCCCGGGGAGAGGAAGGTATGACACTCTTTTTTGTCTGCTGCAACTCTAACTGTGGCTATCGTTGGAGGGATTGATAGAAGATAATACTTTTTGATTGGACTGAATATTGGTCCTTGATAATACGACTTAGAATGTAGCAAAGTGTATCGCACTCTGCTTTCTGAACTTTCTGAGCTTAGATGTTCAAAATGACTAATGGATTTCTAATTGCTAGCAAGAAATTTACGTGTGAAAGCTACTCGTGTGGTTATTTATCAAGTTGCTAATTATCTTTAAGATGCCCCTTTCTCATTCCCTTTGGAGTTGCTAATTATTGTCTCATGGACAATAAGCTCCAGAGTTCATTTCACATCTATAAGATATCCATTACATTATGCTAAATGTTGTCTTTTTAAAGGTAACTACTTACAAGGGTTTTCATAAATATTATGAAAATTTAGAAACTCATTACCCAAAAAAAAAAAAAAAAAAGAAAAATTTAGCGAGTCATTCTCTTCCAATCCTAATGGTACAGTTGGTGTGATCCTACTAGAATATACTATCATCTATGTTTTTGGGGATGAGGGGCGTAAATTCACCATTTAAATGCCCAACTAGGATTGGTTGTCCTTTATATGATGCCATAATATGGACATGAACTTATACGGTACGTGTGGAAGACATAATATAGAGATAAGACATGAAATCGATAGTATCATCGAAATGTGATATGAAGTTGATACAAAATTGGTTGTTTAGTTATTGGCCTTATGTGGTATATCTATCGGAGCATTCTCTTTGATCAAATGTGGAACGGAAATGCTTATTTGAAATGGAGTCAAAAAGTTATTGCAAAACTTGGGTCATCTGCAGAATTGGGTAAAAATAATGCTTTTCTGAAGAGTAACAGTTCATGGGAAACTGTTTTGGTAAATGCCCTTGTGAAAAATGAAAATGCAGCTACAAGATGTGTTTTCATTGCGCTCATCGAACGGTTAACAAATGAGCAAAAGCCACAGTTTGTATTTGCACTCGCACTAAAATGCTGGATGGGCTTTGTGCTTTCAACAGGAAAACAGTGCAAAGAAAGCAAAGCTACTAGTTGCACTTTCACCTAAAGCGTATTTGCTACTTGTGATTTATACTGTAGGTTTTCCCACACAAGATTACATTATTAAAAATATCCAAGTTTCTTTTCTCTTGTAAAAACATAATCATATCAACATATCTAAACACATCAACTATAATAGCAATAATCACATACCAAAGGTGATTTACAACTAATACTGAATTATATATTAGCAATATAGCAATTACATTGACTATCTTAAAATACCAATCAAGAATACTTATTACTTCCAATCATCATAACATTCAAAATTTACAAACGCTCTTTTTGTATATAAACTACTACATAAAATAGTTTTATGTCTATTAAAAAATACAAACAATCTAGCACCTAAGACCACCTCCTCTATCTCCTTTAATACTAAAGTCTCAAATCTAACTAAAATTGCTTGGACTTACTACACATTAGTTACTATGTTTGTTCATTATGGTGCAATACACCTTACAGTTTTGTCTTTTAGTGCAGTAGCTTTTCAGGATCACCCATCCTAAGAGTGCTCCAAATCAAGTATTCTTAACTTTAAAATTCCGATGAACTCCAAACTATTACACAAAGGCGCTTTATTAATTTAGAGTTCCGTCAACTTTTATTTAAGGAATCTTACACTATAGCACCATAAGCTAGATCTAGTGCAGGTGCCTGAAAAGCCATATACTCTGGCAAAACTGGTGATCCTATATGCAATGAATAAACGAAATAAACCGATCGAGTTCGAGTCAAGTGTACTGAGTGAACATCCATATTTTGCTGGCAATACATGAGCTGTGAGTGTAGGGGACGAGACTTATCGACTACTGGTTCATGACAATGACCCCTATTACGCTCCCATCCTCTCCCTCTAACTGCACGCACTCTGAGGGCCTCTAGCTGCTCCTGCTTGCCTGGTGAGAGTAGTGTTCCACCTCTGTGGCCTCAAAGCAGATGCCTCCTAGCAACTGCAAGTATTGGCACCTTAGACCAATGGTAAGCTTAATACAATCAAGAGCATCAACCTACATGAAAAGACCAGCAAACTTTTCACATTTTAGCTTTGTGAGATAAGCAATATATATTAATGCACATGTTAGCTATCTTACAAAGAGAGAGAGCAATTTACATGTCTCACCAAAGCTTCGAGCAACGTGTTAATATTTAGTATCTAGTAACACTATGATACCATGTATAGTATTTAGATCAACCCTGTTTGTCAGTGAGCGATGTGCACTCGCTGCTCCTACCTCATGCGTATATAAACTAGATGTCGCCTCATCCATTCCTCATCAATCTTACCTCGATTGCTCCAGTGGAGGGAAGGCAATGTCTCAACATGTTGTGGGATCTAGTTGGCCTTATCAAACTACCATACAATACAATACAATAGGGAAGATGTCACTCTACTATATGGAAGCACATTAGTATCAATCAAGAATATCTGGAAGCTCAGAAACATACACGGCCAGATACATGGTTAAAAGGCATGGCCGTGTATTGTGTCAGATAACTTCCAGAAACATACACGGCCAGATACACGATCAGAAAGCACGGTCGTGTGTTGTGTTAGGTACCTCCCAGAAACATACACGACTGGATACACGGACAGAAGGCACGACTGTGTATTGTGTCAGGTAATTACCAGAAACGTACACGGCCTGATACACGGCTAGAAGGCACGGCCGTGTCACACGGCCGTGAATATTTAGATATTTGTTTTGTGACTTAGTTTGTAAATATGACATGTATATTTTGTATTGTATATTTTGGTAGAAGAAGATTTGTTTTCCTAGTTTTGTAAGATATAGTTGCTTGGAAAGATATCCTCCTCATGTATTTATATACTTGAACATGAATTATGAAAAGGCATTCAGCCAAAGTTTCTCAAAAGTTGTTATGGTATCAGAATCACACAACTGAGTATTGCGCTGAATCCATAGTTCTTTTTTTTAGTCTTGGAATTGCTGGCTTGTTCTTGGTTTTTCTTTGGCTCTAGGTTGATTAATTTCAATCAACAATTTTTGATAATCAAGTTGTGAGTGACAATTCGGTTTAGAATGTCTCATGAGAAAACACATGAAATCTTAGCTATTAGATTTACGGGAAAGAATTATACTGCATGGGAATTTCAGTTCAAGATGTTTTTGAAAGGAAAGGAGCTTTGGGGTCATATTAGCGGGTCTTCTCCAGCTCCTACAGAGTCGAAAGATCGTGGTTAATGGGAGGCGAAGGATGCACGGATTGTTTCTTGGATTTTGGGATCTATTAAGGCTCATATGGTGAACAATTTATGATCCTTTGGCACAGCAAAAGAAATGTGGGAATACTTGAAGCGCGTCTACAATCAAGATAATACTGCAAGACGTTTCCAACTGGAACTTGATATGAGTAATTATAGTCAAGGTAATCTCTCAATTGAACAATATTATTTTGGCTTCCTTAATTTATGGAGTGAATATTCTGGTATTATCTATGCTAAGGTGTCAAAGGAGAGTTTGGCTAGTCTTCAGGCTATTCATGAAGTGAGTCATCGTGATCAGTTTTTGATGAAGCTTAGACCTGAATTTGAAACCGCTCGGGCTGGGTTGCTGAATAGAGATCCAGTGCCTTGTTTGGATGTATGTTTTGGTGAATTGCTACGCGAGGAACAAATATTGGCGACACAAGCCGCTATTGGTGCAACTGGTGGATCATCTGGAATAGTTAATGTTGCATATGTTGCTCAGACCCGAGGAAAGGGAACAATGCAGTGTTACAGCTGCAAAGAATTTGGTCATATTGCCCGTCATTGTAGTAAGAAGTTTTGTAATTATTGCAAGAAAAAAGGACATATTATTAAGGAGTGTCCTACAAGGCCTCAAAACAGAAGGCCACAAGCTTTTCATGCTGCGGTATTCGACTCTTGCAATCTTAGTTCGACATCCACAATCGCTGGCAATAAGCAATCTGTTCTCACACCAGATATGGTTCAACAGATGATTCTCTCTGCCTTCTCTGCTCTTGGTCTTCAAGGGAAAGGTAAGACTACTAATTCTGTTCCTTGGTTTGTTGATACCGGCGCCACAAATCATATGACTGGCACATCTGATTTATTGCATAATCAACATCCATATACTGGTACTCAACACATTCAGGTTGCTAATGGAAATAATATTCCTATTACGACAGTTGGTGATATTAGCTCCTCCTTTCGACATGTCTTGGTTTCTCCTAAATTATCTACTAACTTACTTTTTGTTGGGCAAATGGTGGATAATAACTGTGATGTCCACTTTTCTCGTGATGGTTGTACTGTGCAGGATCAAGTTTCGGGGAAGGTGATAGCGAAGGGGCCTAAAGTGGGCAGGTTATTTCCATTACAATTTACCGTTCCTCGGACTTTGCCTTTAGCTTCTTCAGTTGTTGACAATAAGGCTGGCATCTGGCATAGACGCTTAGGTCATCCAAATAATGTTGTTTTGAATCATTTGTTGCAAAGAGGTGTTCTCGGTTTCATAGATCAAAGTTTATTAGTTGATTGTTCTCCTTGTAAACTAGGCAAAAGTAAGACATTGCCTTTTCCTGTTTTGGGTAGTCGTGCCAATAAATGTTTTGACATTATTCATAGTGATGTTTGGGGAATTGCACCAATTATTTCACATGATCAGTATAAATATTTTGTGACATTTATTGACGATTACAGTTGATTTACATGGATTTATTTTTTGCATTCCAAAGCAGACGTGTTTACTGTGTTTCAAACCTTTGTGACATATATTGAAACTCAGTTTTCCACTTGTATTAAAATCATACGGTATGATAATGGTGGTGAATATATTTCTCATGAGTTTCAAGCATTTCTTCATAACAAGGGTATTGTTTCACAACGCTCATGTCCTTATACACCTCAGCAGAATAGAGTTGCCGAACGAAAAAATCGACATTTGTTAGATGTGGTGCGCACATTGTTGTTAGAATCTTCTGTTCCAGCTAAGTTTTGGACCAAAGCTTTATCTACTGCCATGTATCTGATTAATCGCTTACCATCTCAACATTTGAAGTTTGATTCTCCCTATCAACGAGTGTTTGGTAAACATCCTAATTATCATATGCTACATACTTTCGGATGTGTTTGTTTCATTCATTTACCTACTCATAAACGTCATAAGTTGTCAGCCCAATCTGTTCGATGTGGCTTTATGGGTTACAGTCCTAATCATAAAGGTTTTGTGTGTTATGATTCGATTAATAATTGATGGCATATCTCTCGGGATGTGATTTTCTTTGAACATAAATACTATTTTCAGCAACATCTTTCGACATCTGATACTGTTGTACTTCCTAACTTTGATGACTCTTATTTTGATAAACGGTTCAAGCCTGGACTTGTCCTTTCCGACCCTGCTCCTGAAAATTTTTCAATGATTCTTCGACGATCAACTCGGCACACTCGTCCTCCAAATAGATATGGCTATTCTGCAATTGTAACTAATACTACAATTCCTACCTCTTATTCTCAGGTTGCTAAATAACCATGCTGGATAAAAGCCATGCAAGAGGAACTTCAAGCACTTCAAGACAATCACACTTGGGATATTGTTTCATGTCCTGTTGGTGTTAAACCCATTGGTTGTAAATGGGTTTATTCTCTTAAGATTCGATAGGAATATGGAATTGATTATGAAGAGACCTTTGCACCTGTGGCTAAGATGACAACTGTCTGACTTATTCTATCTATTGCTGCATCTAAAGGATGGTTCTTACGATAGATGGATGTTAAGAATGCATTTTTGCATGGAGACCTCAAGGAAGATATCTATATGACTCCTCCTCCAGGATTGTTTTCCACACCTTCACATGATGTGTGTAAGCTTAAACGGTCTTTATACGGTTTAAAACAGGTTCCACGGGCCTGGTTTGAGAAGTTTCGTAATACTCTTCTTAGCTTCTCTTTTATTCAAAGTCAGTATGATTCTTCCTTATTCCTGTGCAAGACTGACAAGGGAATTGTCTTGTTGTTAGTCTATGTTGATGATATTGTTATCACAGGATCTGATACTCAATTGATGTCTCAGTTACAAGAGCGCCTTCAAGGTTCTTTTCATATGAAGGATTTGGGATCATTAACTTATTTCTTAGGTCTTGAGGTTCACTCTTCTTCTGCTGGTATTTTTCTTCATCAACATAAATATACTGAGGAACTTATTGCTTTAGCTGGTCTTCAAGAGGGACGTTCTGTTGATACTCCTTTGGAAGTGAATGTTAAATATCAACGAAATGATGGTGATTTTTTATCTGATCCATCTCTATATCGACAACTTGTTGGAAGTCTCAATTATCTGACTATTACACGTCCTGATATTTCATTTGCTGTACAACAAGTTAGTCAATTTATGTAGGCACCTACACATCTTCATTTAGTAGCAGTTCGTCGTGTTGTTCGGTATTTAAAAGGGACTTCTCATCGTGGTTTGTTCTTTTCTGCGGAGTCTCCTATTCACTTAACCACATATAGTGATGCTGATCGGGCTGGTTGTTCTGATACACGTCGCTCTATTACTGGTTGGTGTATGTTTCTTGGTAACTCTTTAATTTCTTGGAAGAGTAAGAAACAAAATCATGTGTCTAAGTCTTCTACTGAGTCCAAATATCGTGCTATGTCATCTGCTTGCTTTGAGATCATTTGGCTTCGCGGTTTGTTGGCTGAGGTTGGTTTTCCTCAACTTGGGTCTACCTCTCTTTATGTCGATAATACTAGTGCTGTTCAGATTACTGCTAATCCTATCTTTCATGAGCGTACGAAACATATTGAAGTGGACTGTCATTCTATTCGATAGGCTTATGATAATGGTGTTATTTCTCTTCCTCATATCTCTTCTGATCTTCAAACGGTTGATATATTTACTAAGGCTCTTTCTCGGCAGCGTCATCAGTTTCTTGTTGGCAAATTAATGCTTCTTGATCAGTCCGCATCAATTTGAGGGGGGATATCAATCAAGAATGTCTGGAAGCTCAGAAACATACACGGTCGGATACACGGTTAGAAGGCACGGCCGTGTATTGTGTCAGATAACTTCCAGAAACATACACGGCCAGATACACGGTCAGAAGGCACGGTCGTGTGTTGTGTCAGGTACCTCCCAGAAACATACACGGCTGGATACACGAACAGAAGGCACGGTCGTGTATTGTGTTAGGTAGTTACCAGAAACATACACGGCCTGATACACGGCTAGAAGGCACGGCTGTGTAACACGGCCATGAATATTTAGATATTTGTTTTGTGACTTAGTTTGTAAATATAGCATGTATATTTTGTATTGTATATTTTGGTAGAAGAAGATTTGTTTTCCTAGTTTTGTAAGATATAGTTGCTTGGAAAGATATCCTCCTCATGTATATATATACTTGAACATGAATTATGAAAAGGCAATCAGCCAAAGTTTCTCAAAAGTTGTTAATTAGAGGCATACAAGCCGGCCAAATGTTATTGTTTACCTGACATTATAGGTAAAGGTGTGCAATGCACATTATAAACGGGATCATTTTGTTATAACTGCTTTAATCCCTATTCCAGCGCATCCCAATGTTGTCCTACATAAGTTACATTTGGATGAGCATGATATAAATGCATGTAACGCACATTATAAATGTAGTTATCTTATCATACATACTCTGATGTTTGTCGATCTAGTGCACCCCAGTATTGTCCCACAACATGTGCAGCAAGCCACGTAATGTTAAAGTCAGCTTGCCAGTGGTATTGCCATTGATCTACCTTATGAGATGTACATCTAGCGTCATATATGGGCAATATAAAGAAATCTATCCCGTACTTAAAGTAGTAAAAGGACAACAGGGCACCCCACGTACTATGTAATAGCATTTATAGAATGACACAGATGCCAATATAATCATGCCCAGCATAAGGGGCCCTGGCTATGATCCCCTATAACTCTAAAGTCCTGTAATGGTGACAGGAACATCAAGTGGATGAGCCGTATTGCATTTGAGAGTTTTAGTAATTCCTTATATAAAGTGTCTTAATCATCCTATACAACTTCAATAACCTATTTTTTTTTTCATATTATCTCATATCCTTTTTGTTTTACTAAGTTACAGATTTCAGAAAGAACTAAAATCTTTATAATAGGTATTTTCGTAATTTGATTAGGAAAATATCTAGCTATCAAGTGTGAAAAATCTTATTTGAGTATGAGATTGATGAAAGTAGGTGGGACTTTGACTATAGTAACCACAAATTCAACATGTTTATGTTTTTAGTATGCATGAAGTCGCTATCTACATTCATTTTTCCTTTGTAAAAAAAATAAAAAAATATTGAGCATAACTTCTTATCAACTTCTCAATCCAAAAGTTGTCGTGATGCTTACTACGGTGTATCTAACTATATAAATCAAATCTACTCAATTTGCAGGTTGCATCTCTTTCTTTAACTTATCACCAAATGTGCCCTTTCTCTTCAAAAGTTATAAAACCATCATCGCTTTTCCTCTTATTAAAGAAAGGAACTAGATCTTACATTAGTTAGCTCAATTATGGGATAGTTGGGCATCGTAGTGTCTCTAAGTATATTATGGGGTGAGGTTGGTAGTATGCATTTGTTGATGTCTCGTTCACAAAATTACTAAATCCATACTACTAATATCATTGTATAGTTGGGGTGGGTACAATTCGGTTTGATATAGTTAGTTCCTCAAATCAAACTGAACCATATATTATAGTTCAATTTTTTTTTCTAAAATCGAATTTAATCATAAAGTTTAGTTCTTAATTTTTTCAAATTTGAAGAAAGATTTGGTTTGGTTCGATTCATTGTTTAAACCATTTTTATACATATTATTAATCTTTTTCTATATATAAGTTAATAAGTCATGGAAAATAGTATTTGATATAAAAAAAGATTTAATTTATTATCATTTTTCTAATATCACTCATGCCCGTTTGATATATTTAAGAAAGTTTTATTGTCCCTTTCCAAGTAATTATGATTTATATATCAATTAATAAGAAAAAATACAAAATAAAAAAGTAATAAGTTACTTAATGAAAACTAAATAAAAGAAGGAATTCAATAAGTAATATGATATATTCTCTAGATTTTCACAGCATTTTTTTTTTTTACTTCTCATTGTTTGATATGATTTGGTTAGTTTCGTAATTTTTTTGAGCCTTAAAAAAAATGATTCAATTCCGCAATTCATAATTCAATTGGTTTTTTTTTTTCTTAACCCTATTGTAACATATACTTGAAGGCATTTCAATGCCCCATTGTCGCATAACTATCAATCTCCTGGTTGAGATTGTCTCCAAAATTGAACAAAATAATCTCATGCAAGTCATGTTCAGCAAATGTCATAATTTGCTCTAAATATGGTTAAGGCGTTCATAGATTGGATTCTCTATAACAATAACATTTCCTTTGTCTTGGTCAAGTGGCATGTTAGAGTTATCTTCTAACTTAATGTACACACCCCCAATGCATAAGTCACCCACCGATTCAACCATATGAATGAGATTCTTTGCATCTTTGCTATAGGTGGTAGGTAACACCAAATAGTGATGTCATCGCCAACTATTTTAGAAAATTTAGGATGTTATGAAACACCTCCACTTGATATGTACTAAAGATTGATATAGCTCATATTAGTTTTCACTTTTATTTCTTTAGTGGTTCCTTATCATTATATGCCCCTTCATCTCCGCATGAGATATTTTTGTGGTTACATATCATAATTTGACAAAATCCACCATTTAGACCAATTGGAAGGAGCAACATGGAGTTTCAAATTAGTGAAAGAATCCATAGCTAGCACAAATTTAAGTCATACACACACACACACACACACACATATTGATATTTTAGTGGCTCCCCATCATTATATGCCCCTTCATCTCCATACAAGATATTTTCATGTTTGCATATCACAATTTGACAAATTCACCATTTGGATCAATTGGAAGGAACAATGTGGAGTTTCAAATTAGTAAGAGAATAAATAGCTAGCACAAATTTAAATCATATATATACCTAAGAAATTTTTTACACAATCGTGTATAAACTTCACCATACTAAGAATCAATAATTTACCAAAAAAGAAAAGCATAAAACATAGAAGAATAGTAAAGTAAAAAGAACAGGGAAAAAAAAAACCATCCTAAAAAATCTACATAAATTAGCCTAAACAAAATAGATTCTAACGATAAAATGGAAATTTGTGAAGCTGCATTGCTGCAATCAAGTTAGATTTTTACAGGTAGAAATCATTTTAAATTAAAGAGAATAGTAATATATATATATATAGAGAGAGAGAGAGAGAGAAAGAAAGTGAAGGAAAAAAAGAGGTAATGATGAGCAATACTAGGTAACATAACGTACACCAAGATGTGAGTTAAAAACACGAAGCATGGATTTGTGGAGGGAAGATTAGGTATTTTTTTGGTCGTTTTGAGAGTTTGCAAAAAGGCAAAGAACAAAAGTAAGAGAGAGAAGGTACGAACGGATATAAAAGACAAAATTGTAGCTCTATGTTGAGGATAAGGCCTATAGAGATCCCTCAAATATTAAAAATATTCGTTCTATTACCTGAATTTAACTTTTGTTCCTTTTAAGTACCATGACTTTTTAAAATGCAGGAATTTGTATATTTGTTAGCTAAGGTCGTAACAGAAGTTAGATTTGGGTAAAATCTAGACACAAGAAAGCTACATGGTAGCAAAGGTGAACATTAAGTTTCCTCGATTAAAATCAGTCAACCCAGTCTCATACAAAACAAGGAAAGAGCTACAACATTAACATACCTTTAACCCCATCTTAGTGCCATAAGAACCTTTCAAAGCTTCCACAACCCAAAATTAAATAAAGCTCCACAAACCTTAACTTATAGCCCTAAGTCAAAATCAATGTTCCACAACCCCAATTAGAAAAAATCTAACCTACACTAACTATTCATAAAAATGGATATCACTCATCATCACCTCTTCTCTAGATCTTCATAGCATAAGAACTCAAGATGTTAGTATATTACTTATGGGGATTGAGATGCAAGTTGTAGAGAGCTCAGAGTTAAGGGTTGCTACAATTTCTTTAGGTGGTTCAATCTTGTATCTCTAGATGCTCTTGTCTATGTTATGAATGAGCTAGCCAATGCGTTAGCAACGGTAGTTTGTTGTCGCGTTCTAAGTCTTTGGGAGTCACTAATAGAGGCTTTTGCCATGGAACCGGCTTTGCATCCTAGCTTTCCTATGTTGGTTGTGGTTTGGGCTCGTTTAGAGAAAACCTAAGATCTCAGGGGTTTGTTGCTTTAATCAGAATTCAAGTTAAGTTCATTCCTTCTTCTTACATATACAAATACTACCAAGCAGGCAATTCTCTTCCTACTCTTTTATGCCTTCCTATTTTCTAGCTGTTACACATTCCTTCCTAGGTCCTTTACATGTTCGTCCTACTCTAACTCCCCACACCCCCACTACACCACTTCCTCTGGTCAGTTACCAATGTCACCCTTGCTATCCTGTGCTGCTGTCACAATTCTTACTTCCCTTTGTTGTTGGCCCATGTCTCTGATACACAAGTGCAAATGGGGTGATCCTTAGTGGCGGCTGTGTCAGTTGAGACATAACATCACTCCCACCCTTCGACTTGGTGCATGACCTCATGTACCATGGTTGGATAGTGTTGACATAGCATATTGACCTTTTCCTATGTGGCCTTGACTGGTAAATATCCTCGCCAGTGGACCGGGATCTCCAATTGGGAGCTGGTGTGGCATGCTTCTAGGATTACTTGGGGAGTTGGGATGAGATGGCCATGGTTGATATCAGGAAGCTCGGGCTGTGCTGGGGGGTCCCCTATGAAATGCTTAAGCTTTGACACATGGAATATTGGGTGAATTTTGACTTATGGGGGCAAGTTGAGCTTGTAGGTGATGGGGCTAATGTGGTCTTCTATGCGAAATGGGCCATAGAACTTGGGTGCTAACTTGGGGAAGTGCCTCCTGCTTACTGTTGCTTGTCGATATGGTTGAAGTTTTAGGAGGACCAGATCTCCTCTTGCAAATTGGAGGTCTTGGTGGTATGCGTCATACTGATGCTTCATGGTTTGTTGGGCCCGTTCCAATTGTAGCTTCAGCTTGGCTATCATGGTATTGCGGTCTCTTAGGGCTGTGTTTACAACCACTAAAGAAATAAAAGTGATCTCACCCGTACACCACCTTGAAGGGTGTGATTTTGAGGAAAGTGTGGTAGCTGGTATTGTAGCAGTACTCAACCTAAGCCACCCATTCTGTCCATTTCCGCGGGTGATCACCGGTAAAGCACCTTAAGTATACTTCTAGCGTGCGATTCACCACCTCAGTTTGACCATCACTCTAGGAGTGATATGCTGAAGAGAAGGATAGTGTCATCCCTTGTAGTCGAAACAACTCCCTCCAGAAGGCACTTGTGAATGTTACATCCCTGTCGTTGACAATAGACTCCGGTAATCCATGGAGTCGTACAATTGTGTCAAAGAAAAGCTGGGTGACGATGACAGCTGAGTAGGGATGGCTCATTGTAGCAAAGTGCCCATATTTGGAGAACATGTCCACTACCACCAGGAGGACTGTTTTCCCATGGGAGAGTGGAAGCCCTTCCATGAAGTCCATGGAGATGTTTGCCCACACTTGGATGGGGATTGGTAGCGGTTGGAGGAGGCCTATTGATTGAAGATGTTTGGCCTTATAACGTTGACAAGTCTGGTACGCCTTCACCAGCTCCTGGACCTGCCCCCACATCCCCTTCCAATAAAAGTCACGTGTAAGTCGGTGGAAAGTTCTTTAGTACCCTTCATGACACTGGTTATGAATAGCTTAGATGATGGTTGCACACAACGCGGAGTCGAAGGGCAAGAAGATGTGCTCCTTGAAGAAAATGAGTCCCTACCTGAATGTCCATTCTAGCATGGTATCCTTTAATTGAATGCTGGCCACTAGTTGCTGCAAGTCGGGGGAGGAAGTGACCTCCCTCTTCACTAGCTCAAACAACTACGGTTGGGGGAAAGAAATTGCAAAAGTTGCCGCGATCTCTTCATGGTGCTTAAAGAGTGCATCAGCCACTCTATTCTTGTAGTTAGCTCAATACTCAATATTGAAGTCGAAACCTAGTAGCTTGCTGATGCAGTGCTACTAGGGAGACGCGGACACTCTTTGCTCCAACAAGAACATGAGGCTATAGTGGTATGTTTTCACCGTAAATCTCCTTCTCCAGAGGTAGGCTCGCTAGTGGTGAATTGCCTTGGCCAATCCAATGAGTTCCTTTTCATAGGCAGCCAATTTGAGGCGCCTTTGTGCGAAGGGCCAGCTGAAGAATGAGATAGGTTGGGTGCATTGTTGTAACACTGCCCCTATGCCGGTATCGGAAGAATCGCATTCAACTACAAAGGCATGTTTAAAGTCGGGGAACGCCAAGACAGGGGCTTGTGTCATGGCTTCTCAAAGGGCCTTAAAAGCTTGTTTCGAATCCGGCGTCCGCATGAAGTTATGCTTCCTTAGCATGCTTGTTAATGGCTCGGCAATGACCCCATAATTTCTAACAAACTTCTAGTAGTACTTAGTGAGGCCCAGAAATCCTCTAAGGGCTCAAATGGTGGTCGGCATTGGCCATTATGTGACGACCTCGATCTTATGTGGATCAGCTTCCACCCCTTGGTTGGAAATGAGATGGCTAAGATAAGTTACTTGCTACTAGGCAAAGGAACATTTGGAAGCCTTCAATCGGAGGTGGTGCTGTCGCAACAAGGAAAACACCTTGCTCAAGTGTTGTAGGTGCTCTACCCAAGTCTTGCTATAGACTAAGATGTCATCGAAGAAGAATAGTATAAACTTCCTCAGTTGCCTCCAAAAGACTTTATTCATAAGGGCTTGGAATGTGGAGGGGGCATTTATAAGGCTGAAAGGCATGACAAGGAACTCAAAATGCCCGTGATGAGTGCGAAAGGCGGTTTTTTCCACATCCTCTTCCCACATTTTGACTGGGTGATATCTGGAGCGTAGGTCGACCTTAGAGAAATAACAGGCTCTAAAGAGTTCCTCCAGGTGTTTGTCGATCACCAGAATGGGGAATTTGTCCTTAATCGTCTTCTCGTTGAGCCCTTGGTAGTCGATGTAAAACCTCCATGAGTTGTCCCCTTTTTTCACTAGCAACACGGGGGATGAAAAAGGTGAGCGGTTGGGCTGTGAAGCATCTCTTTGTATTGACGCTCTATCTCATCCTTCTGCTTGTGGGGGTGCCTGTAGGGTTTGACAACCACCAAGACAGCCCCTGATTGTAGTTTAATGGCGTGGTCACATTCTTACGACGAAGGTAGTTCCTATAATGGCTGGAAGACGTCTTGGAACTCGGTGATGAGACACTGCAATTCACTGTTTCTTCCCCCTTCCTTTACTAAGGACGCAATGCCTAGAAGGATCGCTATTCGTAGGTCACCTTGCAACTCTATCCTTTCGTTCCCTTTCAAGAAACACATCCACATGGCTATGAAATCCCAGGAGATGGGACCAAGGGATCAAAGCCAATTTACCCCTAGGATCACGTCGACTCCACATAGGGGTAGCAAATATAGATCGACCGTGAATGCCTTACCCCTAAGCTCCAGCCGAACCCCTTTACAGACTTCATCACTTCCCACCTTATCCCCATTGGCTACCACCACTCACAGCTTCTCCTGTGCTTGGAGCTCGTGGGCAGGGCACTTTACAGACTTCGTCACTTCCCACCTTATCCCCATTGGCTACCACCACTCACAGCTTCTCCTGTGCCTGCAGTGGTAACCCCAACTTAGCGACTAAGTCGACACACATAAAGCTATTCGTGCTGCTTGAGTCCATCAGCACAACTACAGGGTATCCCTTAATGTGATTGCGTACCTTCATGGTCTGGGTTTGTGGTAGGCTAACTATTGCTTGTAAGGAGATTTCCAGCTGACTTTTCTTCCCTTCATCCTCCACCCCATCCTCCAGGTTGGCCATTTCCTCCCATTCTAGCCAAAACAACTTCTTGCACCTATAGCCCATTATGGAGGGTTCATCACAATTAAAACACAACCTTTTGCTACGCCTCTCCTTCATCTCTGCCCAACTTAATTTTTTGGTATACGCGGGTCTCGCGGGGGTTTCACTGAGCACAATTGGTCGCCTTCTACTATTGCCTTCTTCCCGAGGCCCTATATTCCTTTTTTCATAGAGCCTGGCGAGGCTCATTGCTTGGGTCAAGCCGGTAGGGTGGTGTAGTTCAACCTCCACAACTATGAATATTGCCTCCTTAAGTCCACTACTTGGGCGAACAATTGTTCAAAATTTTGCTGATAATTCTCCACTGTGTTCAACTGGTGAAGCTTGGACAACTTGCCGTGCCTATTGCTTTGGATGGGGGGGGGGGCTGAACTTGAGATCACAAAGGTTCTTAAACTTTGGCCAAGTTAATTGGGGGCGCTCTTGCTTCAGCGTCAGGAACCATAGTTGGCTGTCGCCCTCCAAATGGAAGGCAATCACCTTGACCTTCTCCTCTTTAGCCACCAGTTGGTGCTCAAAGAATTGCTTGCACCGGTTGAACCACCCTAGGGGGTCTCAATTACCGTCATACTTAGGAAATTCCCACCGGGTGAGCCTAGGCAAGGGTGCTCCTTGATCCAACTGCCCACTCTCTGTCTGATTCTCGCCTATCTCCTTTGGCTCTGTTTTGTGGAACCTCTGTTGCGTTGCTTCCTTCGTCAAACTCTATAGCTGTATGGCCAAGCAGTCTTGACGCGCCTCCATTCGCTCAAGTGGGCTGGGTCGTCTTGGTGCATTACCAATAAAACTTCAAGCTATTGGTGAACCTTGGCCCAATTTGCCATCATGTTTTGCTCTAATACCAGATTGTTAGTGACAGTAGTTTGTTGTCGCGTTCTAAGTCTTTCAAAGTCGCTAGTAGAGGCTTTTGCTGTAGAACCAGCCTTGCATCCTAGCTTTCCTATGTTGGTTGTAGTTTGGGCTCATTTAGAGAGAACCTAAGATCTTGGGGATTTGTTACTTTAATCAGAATTCAAGTTAAGTTCATTCCTTCTTCTTACACATGCAAATACTACCAAGCAGGCAGTTCTCTTCCTACTCTTTTATGCCTTCCTATTTTCTAGCTCTTACACATTCCTTCCTAGGTCCCTTACATGCTCATCCTACTCTAACTCCCCACACCCCCACTACACCACTTCCTTTGGTCGGTTATCCATGTCACCCTTGCTGCTGTCACAATTCCCACTTCCCTTTGCTGTTGGCCCACGTCTTTGCTATATACGTGCAAATGGGGTGATCCTTGGTAGCGACTGTGCCAACTGGGACGTAACACAAAGGGACCGCGAGTAGCTGGAATTGTGAACCAGTTAGTTCCTAGTAATAATGTACTGCAACCATGTGAAAGCCTAACTTCAATATTTTTCATTTGTCTTCAAACTTATTTATCCATCTCTCATGCATTATTTCCTCTAGTGCTAGTCTCCAGTTGCTGCATTTTAAATGGTCATGAACATAAGTTAAATTCATGTACTAGATAGAACAATTTTAAAAGTTCAGGGACCTCCATAATGAATATTTTTAAAAATTTAGACCTCCATAGGCCTTGATCCTTATCCACTCTATGTTGCGATTTCATTAAAGCGAAACCGAAGGCTACACGTGTATTTTCAATGGGAGAATGCATGCGCAAGTTACCTTTCGGTAAAAGTGCAAGTAGCACCCCGATAAATAAATAAATAAAAAAGAAAAGAAATTACCCGATCATCGTTCATTTGTTTCAGCGGTAAAAGCATCTTTTCCTTTCTTGAACATTTTTCTAATTTTTATTATAATCCAATTGCTTAAATCATCAAATAATACCACTACTAGTTACGACAGAACTCTCATAGCACGCCTCGAAAATGTTAATATAAGATAAAAAAAGGAAAAAAGATCATAATCGTTGCTGGAATTGCTACGTCAATAATATGACAACCACATCTTAACTGCCAGTAAAAGGTAAGACATTTATGCCAACCGAAACATGTCATCAATCAATTTATTGGTGTAAACTGATTTTGCTATCAGACATACAATAAAAAGGACAATCACCGAATTGAAAATATAGAAATAAATTGAATTTCCCGCGGAAGATCAGCTTAGCTAGTAAAACTCAAAACCCTAGTATTCCATTGGGAATGAATTAATGAGCAAACGGGGATGTAGTATGCGATCCTGCAACTCGCAATCAGCACTAACACTGGTTTGCTGATCTCTCAAATGAGAAACTTTTCATTAACTCCAGCTCCAAACTAAAAACCAATATGACCAAACGGCATTAGTCTCACAGCAGCATTAGGGCTCTGCAGACATGATTCTTTGGCGAGCCATACTATGAAGCAGTATGCTGTCCCGCAACTTGCAATTAGCACAAACACTGGTTTGCCGATCTCTCAAATGAGAAACTTTTCATTACTCCAGCTCCTACCTAAAACCAATATGACCAAACAGCATTAGTCTCACAGCAGCATTAGGGCTCTGTAGACATGATTCTTTGGAGCAGTATGCTGTCCTGCAACTTGCAATCAGCACAAACACTGGTTTGCCGATCTCTCAAATGAGAAACTTTTCATTACTCCTGCTCCTACCTAAAACCAATATGACCAAACAGCATTAGTCTCACAGCAGCATTAGGGGTCTACAGATATGATTCTTTGGCAAGCCATACTACTCCAATGAGGGTTCGAATAGATTAATGACAACAAGAAGGACCCATGTTATCCAGATAATGTGAGAGATGTACCGTGAAGCTGAGCTCATAGGAATGTAGTTACTAGTACATAACTGAGATTTGAGAATTTTCTCTTTTATTTCTAAACAAGAATTTGTTCTATACAGAACGAATTTGTGGAAGAATTTTCTCCACATTCAACCACTTACCTGTTGAGACCTATAACTCAAGAAAGGAAAAAAAAAAAAAAAAAGAAAGAATTCCCAGCATGGAACGGAAGAGTAGAGTTTAACATTTAAGTACCTAAAAGAATCTATCTACAAAACGAGAGACGCAACAGAGTGTTTCCTAATATCGTTCAGTGGCTTTCCCTACAAAACTCCCTACGCTACAAAGAATTTAATAACCGCTTAAACCAGTCTGATAAACGTTTAAGTTTCGTAGAAAGCTCTGGACTCCTCCCAAATTGAGTTTCAGCATTTGAGAGCATGACCATGATATCATGTTTTAATGCCTCAACACTTCGATAATAGTTGTTCTCCAACCTTGCTTGGATCACTTCAAGAGATATCGGTACTGGGAACCTACAAAAGATAAAATGCCAAGAAATAAAAATTTATTGCCTATTGGAAATAGGGCTGCTGAGATACATAGCAGTAAAAAGTTTCTCAAGAGAGTATTTGGAGATAATAAATTTATCTCTGGTAGAAAAAAGAAAAAAAAAAAACTACTACTGAAATAGCTGTTTGGACAGGCAGAATACACCTGTTGATGAAACTGGGCTTCTGAGATACTTGCTTCAACTTCTGAATGCCATAACGGTCCTAAAGAATATTATGGAAACCGTTACCAGGATTACAAAAGACTTGCATAAAAAAAAAAAGGGAAAAAAAAAAAAAAGAACAAGACCAGCGAGATCTTCACTGGTAGGTAGTTAATACCTGGTTGCTTCCTGAGCGCTCTAGCTTCTCGATGGATAATAATAGGTTATTTCTGACCTCATCATCAATACATGGTTCTTCCCATTGGGTATCTTCATCAAAAAGTTCCCAAGGACTGTGAAGATGAGTCTCGGTTGGATCACTCTTGTACTTAACTGTGTACCTCTCCCAAGGACTATCTGGAAAATCAGGACTTTTGGGTTTCAGAGACAAAATCCGGCCCTCCCACCAACTACCATCTTCCTCACCTTCATTTTTCCACCAGACCTTGCACTTGTCTCTGAAAGTCCAGTTTCTCTTTATTGCAGCATCAAAACGAGTTTTTTCAACAAGGAAGTCAGGAAAATTAGTCACTTCTGGCAGAGTCAATTTAAAAGATTTACCAAGCAAGCAAGAAGTAGGATCTGTAAATTCAAGTGTCAATTTACAGCAGCTTTCGCCAGACCCTGGTGATATAGAGTACTCAAGACCTTCAACTTTGCAGAACTCCACAGCTCTTATTTTTCCCTTTAGACTCCTCCAAGGCCCTGACTCCCTTGAGAGACTATATTGCATATATTCCTCATGCCCCTGAAGAATAAAGAATATATTCAAAACCAATTGACAAAAAACTACACTGAAAGAAGGGTAGCAAGGGAAATTTTTACAACATATCATAAATCAAAACCTGTCTCAAATATACGACTTCATCCCCTTGTTGAGGGATGCAGCGGGATCCCTCTTCATGGGATGTCAACAACAACCATGATCCTTTTCTTGAGGATTGGTTTGGCTGCCTTTTATTTACAGGACTTGTTTCACGCAGATGACAACTGGCTCTCCGATTTCTAGTAGACCTCACCCTAACAGTTAGCCTTGAACAGGAACCCCAATCTTCTCGAGGAAAGCCATGCCTATTAACGGAATGCTTTTGTGAAACAGGCAACGTTTCCTCTGGTTCATGCCCTTGCCCCAATTTCAAACTGTTGTTCACATATTCTGCATCACATGAACTCTGCTCTGGCCCCACCAACTGTTTTCGATGCTCTATGTCAGGTGAACCTTCATGGAAATCCTCATCAGCACCAGTTTCATGGTTGTTTATGCTAGAAGCTTGTTCTCCCAAATTTTTGCCTTCATCTACTATAATTTTCCTACTTCTAGAAGACTTTGATCTTCTATAGACAGCAGTATAGGTCTTTGTTGCATGTGGATGCAAGTCAAGCGAACCATATGAAGTGGAGCAGTAATTCCTATCAACAGAGTCTGATTCCGGCATATTTTCATCTAGATGGCCTATTTTGATTCTCTTAATTTGGTCAAGTTTAGGTGCTTCTGAAACTTCCTTCTCTTCTGTGGCTGAAGGCTTTTTGTGTTCTATGTTCTGGACTCCATTGCCATAGCAATTGAATAATGTCTCTGGTTCTGGCTCAGTTGAATTTACAAAATTCACTGAAACACTTCCAGGTAAAATGTTTGATTCTGATGGAAGAGGTTTAGAACTGTCTTCACCTACATTTAGTTGGTTATTAATGCCTGAAGGAGAAAGTGGTCCACACCCAGAAGCAATATTACCCTCCTTCAAGGATTTATTTTCGCCCTCATGATTGCCAACACCAAGTTTCTCCTGGCCATCAGAAGCAATGTTCAAATCTACTAGCATACCATCATCAATAAGTTTCTGATCTTGTTGAGCCACTTCATTCATCATAGTCCCATCACTCTCTTCTGGAACCCTTTCAAGCTTCAAAAATCCATTTAACTTACCATGAATTCCATCACTATGCCCCAAGCATGAACTGGATTCTGAAACAGGGTTTGATGATGCTGTTTCTCCCCACCTGGCTCGTTTATATGAACGTACTTTAACCCCTCCCCATTTCATTTTACCATTTATGTATCCTTCTGTTAGGTTTCTAATGTTTTCAATTTTTCCTTCATGTTCTTTCCCTTTCCTGACTACTCTGCAATGATTGCCATCAATGGAAGAGAACTGTCTGTTCTGTTCCAGCATTGATGATTCTTGAGGGCCATCATGTGAGGAGCCCACACCTAAACACAGCTTGTCTAATGTGTTTCTGCTCCTCTCCAAAGACAATGGCTTGTTTGAATCACGAATTGGTAACCTTAGTATCAACTTTTTCTTGTTTTCTGCATTCATACAAGCATCAGACAGTTCTTGGTGCTCAGTCATATGCTCAAAGTCTTCATAAGATATTTCTTTTCCTTTTGAATTCTTGGCTTTCTGATTTTGTAATAGTCTATCAAAGTCATCACCGAGAATCCTTGAATCTTCCACAGCAGAGTCACTCTCTAAGACATCAGAATCAGAAATATCTTCATCTTCTCCATCACTAGATGCTCCTGTAATTCTAGAGAATAGAGTAAGAGCATTACGAGCAGCAGCTCTTTGAGGTCTCAAACCCTTCAACTTGGAAGATTTTTTCTTTGTCCTGCCATTTCTTGATTTCTTTGTTCGATTATTTCTTAATGAACTGTCATCACCATCACCCTCATCCAAATTCCTTCTTTTAACACGCCTTCCAGATGAAGTCATGATCTCAACCTGTAAAATATAAAAAATGAATCAATACATTCAAAACAACTAATACAAATCACCAATGGAAGAAACATCACATTCTGTAAGCATAAGAACTTGCCTCTGCTTTCTGTTTTCTCCTTCTAGATCTGCGAAGTCCATCTTTATTAGATTCTTCAGCCTCACTATCCCCATCAGTGTATCCAAAGCCTTCAGAGGAATTCGAGCCTAAACTGCCTTGCTCTCCACCAGACAAATTTTCCTCAGGAACATTATATTCTGAATCATTATCATCACTTTGCACATCAATTGCAGGTTCCCAATCCATAACATCTACAAATTCAGGCAATGGGTCAATTGGCATGTCTAAGTCTGCCAAAGGGAGCAACTGATACTCTGGGTCTAGACTGAAGTCCGGCCCCACAGCAAGTCGTAATGAAGATGGATGCCACTCAATCCCCATTGTACCCAACCGACGACGCTGGTACATGCTCTGATAGGGCTCTTCATATGGTGTCATTGCTGGGATTTTATCCATATCATGAAAATGAGATCAAATTCCCAAAAAAGAAAAAAAAAAAAAAAGGAAAGGAGGAGGAGGAGGGAGCCCAAGTAAGACAAATGTAAGGCATAGGAGGGTACACTCTTTACCAGAGTCGCAAAGTAAATCTTGCATATTCCGTCTATAAGGGGCAAGCTGGGTTTCCTGAATCAAATTTAAATGGTTTATGTTAGTTTGTTTTCACGAAGAATAAACCAGAAGAATCTTTATAAAATTACAAGAACTAAATAGTATTTAGTTCACCAATTTTTAAGAATAACCATTTAGATCCCAGACTGAAATCCAATCCGCAAATTTACATTTGACCATTCATCATGCAACCTAAAAACTAAGAAAACAATACTTTTCCAAGTCAACAAAAAGTTAACACTTATAATTCTTATTTGAGAAATGTCAAACCAATGCATCTTTCACCTTTTTTGGGTGAAGCTAGTATGGTCATAGTTGGACTTCCTACATCCAGCCACATGAAAGCCAGCTGACACTAATATAGATGCTCCCAAGCATTGGTCAGCATGGAGGCCCTGACCCATGCAATTCAGTTTCAGACCTCAATGACTAGACCATCACTTTAAACTCGATTTGACTACTAGGTCACCTATCATGTCTACAGTCTGTCCCCATCTACACTGCCCAGTGTCCAACAACAGCTCTACTAATACAAGAATTATGAATACCACCATTCCCATCAACAAAACCAAAAAATCCTCACCAGCACAAAAAACAGGCAACAAGATGAGTGGTCCAGGGACCACCTTCCATTATCCTCTTGCCAAATTAGAAAAGGGACCCACATGTGTGCCTTACTGTCCTTTGTGTGGGTTCCCATCTTTTTTTTTTTGGTTAAATGAATTTATTAATCCAAAAGTTCAACAATCGTCAAAGACGAGTAGAAATATTGCATCAAGGTGCAGAAAGCATAATGCAAAGTACAATTTGGGTAGGGTATAGCCCTAGATTACAATAGATTAGTATAGGCTCTAATCTGGTTTGCAATGGAACCCACATTGGGGAGAGCATCACTTAGTCTCACTTTGTTGCGTAGTCTCCATAAGCAGTAGGCCCCCACATTTTAGAGGTTTGCAAACATTCGTCCATCAAACCTTAGCCTTTGTGAAGGTGTTCGAGTTACTACTCCAAAGAAAATTCCTAAGTAGCTAGTCAATCCTTGTAACAACAAACTTAGGAAGGAAAAACACTGAACACCAGTAAACTTGCATTGAGAATAGAACTAATTTTATCAATTGTAGTCTACCTCCATAGGATAAGTATTTAGCTATCTAGGAGTTGATGCAGACTGGGGTTCTCTCTAGAAGAACCCCACAATCCTCTTTCGTGAGCTTTGAGCAAAAGAGTGGGACCCCCCAAGTAGCGTATTGGTAGCTTGCCTTCACAAAATTGGGCGGTACGAAGGATTTCATCTTTGGTGCCCATAGGGACGTGGGAGAAGAATATATTACTCTTGCTATTATTGGCCCCTAATCCCGATATAGCTTGGAAGTACTGTAAGGTTTCCTTGATCAAGGATATAAAGTTAACATTTCCTTTTGCAAAGATGAGATCGTTTGCAAAACAAAGGTGGATTAGTTTTTCAGCTTTACATCTCCAATGGAGGGAGAATTTGGAATTCAAAGTTAACCTCCTCAGTAGCATGGAAAGTGCTTCCATGCCCAAAATAAATAAATAAGGGGAGATAAGATCCCCCTGTCTCAATCCTTTTCTATTTGCAAAGAAACCCACCATTTCCCCATTGATGTTAATGGAGAACTTAGGGATAGAGATGCATTGGTCGATGAGAGTACAAATATGTGGGGGGAAATTCACGGCCTTGAGGAGGAAATCCCATCTCATTTTGTCAAAGGCCTTTGGCAAGTCCACTTTAATTGTGCATCATGACGCTCCCATTTATGAGTGGTAACCTGCCATCAACTCGTGTAACAAAGATGTTATTAGTTATCCTTTTTCCTGGTATAAAGGCAGCCTGTTCCCTCCCAACCAGAGATGGTAAAACTTTTTTGATCTGTGCAACAAGAACCTTAGATATAGCCTTGTATAGTACATTGCAACATGCTATAGGTCGGAAGTCCCCCAACTTGGAGGGATTAGCTACTTTAAGGACTAGGGAGATGATTGTAGTATTAATCTCCTCGAGCAAGTGATCTATAGTCAAGAACTCCTTAGTA
This sequence comes from Laguncularia racemosa, assembly GCA_037954665.1. Lineage (NCBI taxonomy): Eukaryota > Viridiplantae > Streptophyta > Magnoliopsida > Myrtales > Combretaceae > Laguncularia > Laguncularia racemosa. Next base: position 463,619 of record JBBMOL010000117.1, on the reverse strand, counting down.
GTGGCAATCATATCATCACCTACAATTTCTCAAGACAAGCCGAGTACCCATCAGGCCTAGGGGCCTTCTCGTTTGCTTGTGACATAAATCCCCATCCGATCTCTTCATCCATGAAAGGGGCATCAAGATCAAGTCTTGCTACTCATTCAATTCCCAGGTCACCAAATTGCTAACTTCATCCAAGCTGCTGTGAGTCGTCGGCTGGTCATAAAGTTGCTGAAAGTAACCAACTACCATTTGTTTGACCTTAGTTTTTCCAGTAGCCTCACTACCATCCTCAATTAGCCGGTATAAGGAGCTTCAGTTGTGTAGACTTTTCATGGCCTTATGGAAATAGGCAATATTTTTATCACCTAATCTAAGCCATTTGGCCTTAGATTTTTGCTTATCGAAACTTTCCTCAGCTCCTCAAAGCATGTAATATTCCTTGTAGGTAGTCCTTTCCTCTTCCATATGTGAAGTGTGCCTTGTACTGTGTATATTTGCTTGTAGCTGGACTAAATTATTCTTTGCTATTTGAACCTAATTGGGCAAGTTGGAGAATTTTGACTGGTTCAAACTTTTAAGCTCCTCCTTGAGAAACTTGAGTTTCTTGACAACCTGGAACACCTTGGACCCCTTCACTTCTTCCTCCCACGTATTTCTTATGGTCTCCTTGAAAGTCTTATGATCCGCCCAGAAGTTGAAGAACTTGAATGGGATTTTCTTGTTCCCTAATCCATAGTCCATACATGCTACCGCAAGTGAGTGGTCCGAGAGGACTAGTGAAAGGAATTTGGCTTGTGTTCTAGGAAGCTTGTTGAGCCAATAGTGATTAACCACAATCTTGTCCAACTTCCTTAGTATTGGCCTTTGTGCTTGTTTGTTTGTCCAGGTATATAAGTCCCTTGTGTAACATAGGTCTTCCAACTCCATTTTAGCAATGCAATTCTAGAATTCTACCATTGCATCTGTAACCCATACTCTCCCTCCAACCTTCTACAAGGGGGTCCTATCAGAATTAAAGTCGCCTAGTACCACCTAAGGATCTTGACTCAATGCTGACACTATTGCCTCTAAATTCTGCCACAAAGATCTTCTTTCCCTATCGCTATTGGATCCATAGATAAATGTTATAGCCAGAGCCATATCCGTTCTCAAGTTGGTGGCTGCACAATGTAAAAATTGTGCATGTTCCGTCTCAACCCTAACATTCCAATCTCTCAAGTTCTAAGCAATCCAGATCTGTTTTCTTGCAATAGTGTTTATCCACACCTACCATCGAGGCCCCAGCATATTCTTAATGGCATCTTCATTCAAAGGATTAACCTTGGTTTCCAATAGGCCAATGAAATTTATTTTTTGAGATTGACATATTTCTCTAACTTCCATCACTTTGATGGGGTCATTAAACCCTCGTATATTCCACGTTGCTATAGACATGGGAGTGGAGGGGTGGGAGTTTCATGACTAAGTAAAAGTCCTCCTCCTCTTGTGCTATTTCTTCTTCCTGCAGCTAGAGGAGCTAGAGCTTTTGCTGTTCTTAGGATGACTTCCCAATGCTTGGTTCATCTAAACCAGCAACTTATTGAGTGGAGTGTTCTCAAGTTCCTCAATCTCTTCCTCCCTATCACTTGTTGGATGGTCTTGCTAGTCATCCTCCTTATGGCCTGGAGATTCCGGCAAAACGGTGGTGGTTAGGGTAATTGGGATCAGTTCTGGAACTATGTTAGCTTGCGGTGTAGACATCTTTCCATCTTTCATTCCGTTAACCTCCATGTCCCCAATAGTATTCACTTCTCCATGTTCAGATTCATCCTCATTTCCATTCATCTCGTCCACCTCAACCTCCACATTATTCCCTCCGACCTCCTCCTTGTCCTATTTGAGAGGAGACTGGACCTCCTCACTAACCTCCCCTTTGTATTGATGATGTGGGGTTCCAAGAGGTTTGTCCATTCTAGCTCCCTCTTCATGCAATTTCTTCTTTCCTTTCTTTACGTGATTGGCTAGTATCCATTGTTCCCCACTTGCCTTGGAGTTACCAGAGGATACCCAGGAGTTTGCTTCTCGGCTTGGATCACGTGTGTCCAAAAACTTTGCAAGCAGCACACCGGTGTGGGAGCCACTGATATTCAACATGAATCATATCAACAGCCTCGTCCTCCCTCTCCACTTCCACTTGAGTGATAAGCTCCTCGCATGCATCGATCTCTACTAGGACCTTGGCATGGTTTGTCCTTTATCTAGATGATGTCAACACATCAGCTTTGAGGGGGATGCCCACGCCACTCATGATGTGGCTGATTCCCTTAGCAGATAGGAACTTGCATGGTATGCAGCTGAATAGTGCCCATATTGGCACGTTAGTTAGTTGGGGCTTGTCAAGAGACATACCTTTCCTCCATTTTTGCAATATTAAGAACCTTTAGGCAAAATACCAGGTTTTCTCGAGCATGGGGGTTAGATCACTCCCTAAGGTGAACCTAAAATAGGAAAACCCATCTTTGCTTCCTTGTACATCTTAAGATGCCGAAGTCTGTAGCTTGGACCAGCGAGTATGGCATCTTGCGGCCTCGGAAGTAGCCCACAAGTGTGGAGTCCTAGTATTCCGCACCTATGTCTTTGACTGCTTTAGGTATCTTCACACAAGGAATGATTCCCTTGGTAGCTGAAGGAATGAAATGGAGGCTAAATTCCTGGTCGTTATCTTTGCTCCTGGAGGTACAAGCATTGGCATACGACTTGGTACCAGCTGGGTTCCCGATGGCCGTATTTGCATGGCCAGGTGGTTTTGTTTTCTGGTTTTGGTTCTCAATTTCCTCCAGCAAACCATTGAATTCCTCTAAGATAGTTTTTCCAAAAGAGGAAGTACCTTAGGAAGGGGATAGTGGCTTGTTGTCAGCTTGGGGGAAGTCCTCTGCTCTGACATTGCCTTGCTGGTAATTACTCTGAGTTGACCTGTCCATGTGGGCACTTGGCTCCAAATTACCCCTTTCAGCTTTGTCCAGTTGGTTGCTTCCTAGGTTAGTAAAAGTTGCTTTAATTTTTCCTTCTTTTAGTTTGTCCTTGAAAACCACCTCTGGAGTTGTGCATGGTAAATTGCTACCTTGGTTGCCAAAGAAATCTGGCAAAAAGTGGTCTCCTAGGGTTGCCCAGCATGCAACACCAGCCTTCCTAGCCATCTCCATATTTCTGGACAGTCCATCCCTCCCTGGAGATGGCATGATTAGGGTAGACGGAATGAACAAAGAATGGAGAAGAAGTAAAAGAACAGTGTTACAGGGATGTGTGTGGTTTGCCTAAAAGAAGTGGTCCTTTAGGGGTTTGGGGATGGATGGTAGAGAGAGAGGAGAGAGCAATTTTACTTTTCCAGAGACAAGCTGGATTTTCGGTACTCTGTGGGTGCCCATCTTACTTGGCAAGAAGGTAGTAAATCAAGGTTGGGGAAAGAGGAGCAACAACTTACCATTACAAGAGAATATCACATATATATGTGACAATAAATTTAGATGATCAATACAGTTCAGTATCTTACCACATCTATAGATAGGCAAAATATAGATAATGCTCCATGCACATAAAACCTCCAACACTAGGGACCAACCTATTATCCCTAGTGTCTTGTCAATATTTTCCACCTGAAACTTAGTGTGAGCCTACCTCACTCCTTCAATTCTTAAATTATTTTCTTTCCTTGACATGATAAATTTGGAAAGAAACATATACAGAACTTAGCAATGGAAGCCCCACTTCAATATCCTCAGATCATCAAAGCAGTGATAACTCACCAGTCACTTGTAAACCTTTTTCCCATTTTGACAATTAGATCACTCCTAAAATTAATTTTGTCTGCTTAGTTTGCTATTCCCACTGGCCTAACTGCTTTCTTTCTTCTTTTGACTGCATATAATCCATCAAATTAAAGTTCCATGAGTTCCTTGTATACATTGACATAGCTACATCACAAGTTAATAAGAAATGACTTCATTCCTGCACCTGAGCCCTTCATGTTTCTACCAAGCACATAAGTAATATCCCATGTTATATGCACGATGGAAAGCAGAATAATTTAGGATCTTCATTACAGTACACCTTTAATATTCTATCAAATTTGCAGAAAAATTAACGTGTATTATCAATGGAACTCTAGTAGATATGCTGAAGTGGAGACAGAACCTGGTCAAGCACATTGCCATAGATATCCTGAACAATGGGGCGATAATCACCAAGGAAAAACTGCATTTACAGATAGCAGTTAAGTTTGAATAGATAGCAAGACAATGACCAAATACCAGTTTTGCAAAACCCCAAGACACACCTGATCGTACATGGCATCTTTTTGGGAATCCCCCTGGCCTGTGCTTAGTATGTAAAGTTGGCCAACATCATCTGAAAGAATAATTGAAGTCCCATCCCTAAATTGCACAAACAGCATCAAGTAATGTTGAAAACCTCGTATATTAAAGACCATATCCATCCAGTTTGAGATAAAAGTAAACACGCATCAAAAACTAAAAATACTGGTAACTAAACTCATAAGTCATAACAACATTCAGAAGAAGGCTCCAAGAAACATAAACCACATTAACTCAAGCCCAGACTGAATAGGAAGAGTAAGTATTCCCTTGAGGTCCCTCATAAAAGCTGTTTCCATTAGATTCGTCAGCACAAACAATGCATTAGAATATCCTTCTTTGGTGGGAAAGGAGCAAACAACTTTCATCAAAGGCCATCGGATTGTAGACAATATTTTGGTGGCTTAATAACTTGTCAGAGGATATCATAAGAATGATGAGGAATCTAGATAAACTATTAAAAATGATTTAATGAAGGTATATGACGATGTGATGGAAGTTCAATCATATATTATTGGAAAGTTTTAGTTTCCCTTCCAATTTACAAATTGGATTACTGTATTTATCTCTACTCCTATGTTTTCTATAAACATAAATGGAGAACTCACTAGCTATTTTGCATCCTCTAGGGGGATTCAGAAAAGGAATCCTATATCTCCCTACACTTTTTTGTTGGTGATGGAAGCACTATCAGGCTTACTTAAGGAGAAAAGCATAAGAGAGGATTTCAAATTCCACTGGCAATGTAAGAAGGAGAAACACACGTGTGTTTGGCCAATGATTTACTCATTTTTGTAAGGGCTGACATACATACTATGGGGCTGAGAAAGGAGGGGCTGGATGACTTTTATGTTTTGATGGGCTTAAATATTGACCCTGCAAAAAGCCAGTTATTTCAAAGATGCATTTTGGAGACAACATAAAGGCTGATATTACCAATTTATTGGGGTTTCCTACTGGTTTTTTACCAGTTCGCTATCTAGGAGTCCCTCTTATATCCACTAGACTCTCTAAAAGCAACTGCATGGTTCTCGTTGATAAACTTGCATCAAGAATTAATCATTGGACAAGCAAGGCGCTTTCAGATGTGGGTTGGGTCCAATTGATTAAAAGCATTTTGTTCTCCCTACAAGTGTGTGATAAGAGTCTGAGATATAATATTCAACTCAGGAAGTGATCTAGGGTTTCTATTAGAATTTCTACGGGTTTGTTAAGAAGATCAAGCATGAAGAAAACAAAGGAATGAAGTTACCTGAGCATAGAACTCAGCCAGAGGAAACTTCTCCAAAATTGGAATAACAGAAAACCAAATTCTCTAACTCCCTCACCCATCCCACTTCCCGCCTTATATAAGAGTCTGAACCACACCACCTGGACAAAACAGACCATGCCCACCTATTGGACACACACCTGCACTACCAAACACCCTACTCACACCATAATACACTCCCACTAACTTCCTTCCTACTACCATATCGCAATCCCACACCTATACTAAAAACAGACAACGCCAAACAACACAAACACATACAGAAAAGGCACCACACATAACATACATACACCTCCCAACACACCCCATCATTTACAGAGTATCCACACTAACATAAGCACATATAACTCCCAACACACCCCATCATTCACAGAGTATCCGCAGTAACACGCACACACCTACCACCTACTACTACTCCTATACACATTAAGCACAGGGGCACACACACGTGGAGTCATATCAATTGCCTCCCCCGGAACAATGTCCTTGTCCTCAAGGACAAAGTCGGGAAACTACAACTGGAAAGAAGAAGTGTTCATCCAAGTGGCTTCATTGGAAGATTGACCTTGCCACTGCACCAACAATTGAGGGATTTCCAAGGTGCCATCAACCCGAAAAAGCCTACCCAAAATAGCTACTGGCAATCATTCCAAGACCTTTGCATCCTCAAACATGTTCGAAGGTAATTCAGAAGATACAGGAAAGGTTCCCACAACCTTCTTAAGAAGTGAGACGTGAAACACTGGATGAACTTGACAATGAGGAGGAAGATGTAGCTTATAAGCCACTTTGCCAATTCGCTCCACAATCTGGAATGGACCAAAAAACCAAGGAGAAAGTTTGGAGACAGATTTAAGGGATAACCGATACTACAAAGTAGGGCCTAGCTTAAGAAAAACCCAATCTCCAACTGAAAACTCAACATGGCAGCGATGTTGATTAGCGTTTCGACAATTTACAGACTGAGCATGGACTAGATTTTGTCACGTTGAAGAAGAATCGCATCATGAGAACACAAAGCGTCCCCAAGAACAGGATGTTGAACCTCTTAGTCAATGAAGGAACTTAGAACTGATGGTGGTCTACCATATACTATCTCGAAAGGAGTTGTCTTGTAAGAAGTATGATACGAAGTATTATAATGAAACTTAGCCCACGGAGGCCAAAATACCCATTGCTTAGGTTGATCACATATAAAACACTAGAGATAATATTCCAAGCACCTATTCAAAACCTCTGTTTATCCACTTGTCTCCAGGAGATAGGTAGTACTAAAATGGAGTAAAGTCCCACGTAATTGAAACAATTTTGTTCAGAACTTGCTAACGAAAGTCGAGTCACGATCACTATGGTCTGGGCATGTCATGTAACCGAACTCATCTTAGAAGCCAAAACCGAACCTTGTTTGACAGCTTCCTTGATCTCATCTAGATCAATCCAAATGGGACCAAACACAGCCACACACTCTAATTCATCAAACATTCTAGAAAGAGCATCAGCTGCCCTATTCTCTTGGCCACTTCTATACTGAACTTCAAAGTCATATCCAAGTAATTTGAAGAGCCAATTCTATTGATCTAGAGTTGTAATTCATTGTTGGAGCAAGTATTTCAAGCTTCATTGATCAGTTTTGACCACAAATTTCCATCCCAAGAGTTCCTTTTCATAAGTTGATTTGGCAAGGGTCTTGTCTAACAATGCTTTACTAAAGAAAGCAATAGGACTATTCTACTGTTGAAGAACAGCACCCAAACCCCTACCCAAAGCATCACACTCCACAATGAAAGGTTGAGAGAAATGAAGCATTGCTAGAACAGGAGCAAATACCAGAGCAGTCTTTAACCGATTAAAAGCTTCCTCTGATATAGAAGACCATCCAAATCCTTTTTTTTTAACAAATTAATCAACGGCTTGGCTATTTTCCCATAATCCTTAATAATTTTTTTGTAATATCCTGATAATTCAAGAAACCCTGGAAGTCCTTTCAAAGTAGTGGGTGTTAGCTAATCTACAACCGATTTTATCTTTGTAGGATCCATCTCCACTCCCTTGGCAGAAACATCATATCCCAAATACTCCAATGTTTGTTGTCCAAACTGACACTTCTTATTGGTGGACAAGCTATGACTTTGTAGCAACTCTAGCACCACACGTAAGTGATGAAGGTAGGAGTCCAAGTCTGAGCTATACACCAAAATATCATTGAAGAAAACCAACATAAATTGCCTCAAATAAGGGCAGAAAGCATCATTCATCATGGCTTGGAATGTAGCGGGAGCATTTGTTAGACCAAAAGACATTACTAAAAACTCATAATGCCCTTAATGAGTCCTAAATGCAGTTTTGTATACATCTTTGGCAGCCATATGGATTTGATGACATCCGGCCCGAAGATCAATTTTGGAAAAAATTCATGTGCCATATAATTCATCATGCAATTCATCTATAACAGGAATAGGAAATTTATCAAGTATTGTTACCTCATTTAATGCTCTATAATCAGCACAAAACCGCCAAGATCCATCCTCCTTCACCAAAATCACTGGATTGGAGAATGGACCAGTACTCGAACGAATGCTACCAACCATTAACGTGTCTTGCACTAACTATTCAATTTCATTTTTTTGAACATAAGCATAGCAATAAGGATGGACATTGACTGGTTTGTGCCCCTCCAAAGGAATTTGATGATCCATCAATTTGGAAAGTAGAAGTCCTCGAGGTTCTTCAAAAATTAAAGAATAATCTTCCAATAAAGCTTCTAACTATTGATCCACTAAGTGATTTGCAACTATTGAGTCCTTGTCCATTAACCACAAAAAATTACACTCCTCAATTTCATTAAATTTTGTAATGACTTGTAAGTAATTGGAAACCTGCATAAAGTTGGATCACCTCGCAATACTAATTCGTCACCATTACAAGGCACATTTATTGTCATTTTCTACCAGTCCACATGCACTTCCCCCAATGTCTACAGCCATGCTATACCCAAAATAACATCCACCCCATGCAATTCCAACACAAAACAATCCACCATTGAGGTATAGTCCCCTACGCTAAACTTCATATTAACACACAACCTGTTAGATTCGATTTTATGCCCATCACCCAAGGTTACTTTAAAGAGCCGTGTATGCTCCACAGGTAAGGAAAGCCAAGCCACTAGTGCTTTAGAGATAAAATTATGACTAGCGCCACTATCAACCAAGAGTATAACATAAGCAAAAGCTATCTTACCTTGCATTTTCATTGTGCAAGGTTCATTGAACCCCTGCATTGCCATTAGAGATAATGACACTGCAATGTCGTAACAAGGATTCTTAGTAGACTTGTTCTCACCCATACCAATTACCCCCCATTCTTCTACATCTGTCTTGATCTTCCTCCAACACTAGCAACCTTAAAAATTTATTAGGACCACGGTGATTAGCATTAAAAGGTTGATCACACTTCAAACATAAACCCTTAGCTTTCTTCTCGAGGAATTCTACATGAGACATCTGTCGTTGACCATGCGACCTTCGTCCTCCATCCTTGCCAATGGCCGAACTATTTGAAACCTGAGAAGTAACCCCACTAGATAACTTCGCTTTGGAATGCATATTACTAGCCTCTCCAGTAGGAGCTGTTATGTGATCCATCTGACGTAGTCCAATTGCTGACAATTGAGGGCCATGCTGGTTAGAATTCAAAGTAGGTTGGATTTGACTAGAATAAGCAACTCGATTAAGTGGAGGAATGTTAGGCCGTACATAACTTTGTCTTACGTCAGTTTGCCCTCTTGTCAAATTTGCCGAAGATACAAATATTCCACTATTGAACTCCTCTATCTTCAATGATAAGTCCATTGCTTGCTCTAAAGTAACTGGAGAGAATGTATCAACACGAGTTTGCATTTCTTCCTGCAAAACACCCAAAAATTATCCTAACTGTTGCAGCTCAGGTATAATTGGTGCTTGTGAAGTTAATGATTCAAAATCCTCAATATATTGATTGACTATTCCACTTGCCAAAGCTATGACAAGCTCTTAAAAGAATTAGAAGCAAACTGTCCACCATAACACTTCATGACTTGCTCGAGCTTCAACCAATCCAAATCTAGGACTCGTCTCTAAAGCATCCGTAACGAATGGACACGACGTCCCCGCATACACACTACTACTAAGGACACCTTACGATCTTCTCATGTTTGTAGAACATCAAAATACTGTTCCGTCATCAAAATCCAGTTTGATGGATCGATTCCATCGAATAGAGGAATCCCCACTCTTGAAGCATTCATCTTGTATTCCTCATTGAAATTGTCTGAATGAACTGGTGCAAGCCTTTGTTCATCAGTGAAATGAGTTCGATCTACTAAGTCCAAACTTCTCATTGATTTCGATTGTTTTCCCTTAGCTGCGACAGTGGTAAAACTTTCATTGGTCAATGTTCTAGAATTTCGACCAACAGTCTAAAGATCCTCTAGCAATTTCTGCATCTTATCCATTTTTCCTTGCATAGATGACACCTCTCCAATCATCGTCTTTTGTTTGCAATCCATTGAAGTCAATTGATATTATATCCCCACCACTTTGACGTGAATCTCCCCAACATTCTTCTCCAAAACTTCCACACGTGCCTCCATTCAAGTCATATTGTTTCCCACAAACGGCACCAATTGATAAGAGTCCAAGATATAATATTCAACTCAAGAAGTGATCTAGGGTTTCGAGTAGAATTTCTATGGGTTTGTTAAGAAGATCAAGCATGAAGAAAACAAAGGATTGAAGTTACCTAAGCATAAAACTCAGCCAAAGGAAATTTCTCCAAAATTGGAATAACAGAAAACCAAATTCTCTAACTAACTCCTCCCATCCCACTTCCTACCTTATATAAGAGTCTGAACCATGCCACTTGGACAAAACGGACCATGCCCACCCATTGGACACGTACCAAACACCCTACTCACACCGTAATACACTCCCACTAACTAACTTCCTACTACCATATCATTGTCCCACACCCATACTAAAAACAGACAACACCAAACAACACAAGCACATATAGAAAAGGCACCACACATAACATACACCTCCCAATCCCAATACACCCCATCATTCACAGTGTATCCACACTAACACACGCACACATACCTCCCAACACGCCCCATCATTCACAAAGTATCCACACTAACACATGCACACATACACTCCACACACACACCTACCACCTACTACTCTCCTCCCATACACATTAACCACAAGAAGAGCACACACACACACACACGGAGTCATATCAATGTGTTGACCATCCATTTTCTTTCTTCCAAAAAGCATTCCAAACTTGCGTGAATCCAAGCTTAAATGCTTCCATGCAATGGCCATGATGAGGATAAGGCCAAGGCAAAGGTAAGGCAAAGGGATGTTTGTAAGCCTAAGAGTGAAGGTGAGTTTAGTATACTTGATTTGCAATATGGAACAAAATAGCTCAACTTAAGCACATTTGGACTCACTATGGATCTAGGAGACTCCTTGTGGTTTAGGTGGGTAATTGGGGAAGCGTTGAAGGATCGTAATTTTTAGTGTATTACTCCAAATGATGCTTCTTGGATATGGAGGAATATCCTTCAATCTAGGTAGCCAGCTCTTCAGCTTTTGAGATGAATAATTGGAAACAGTAACACAATCTCTTTTTTGTATGATTCACGGCATCCTAAGGGGTCTTTGGTGGATTGGCTTGAAAGAATCACTATGGAAGTTGTTTGACCAAAAGAAACTACACTATGCTCCTTCATCAATGGGATGGATTGGGAATGGCCAGAGTAGAATCAGTGGTAGTCTTCGTTCTATTAATCCAAATCAAGCAATTTGATAAATTAGTGTGGAGGGACTTACCATCCAAGGAGCTATCTATCAGAACTGCTTATCATCTAGCTAGAGAAAGAAATCTGAAAGTTCCTTGGGGATCTTCTGTTTGGATCAGGTCTCTTGGTGCTCCTAGACATGCTTTTATCCTTTGGATCATTGCTCATCAACAGATGTATACAATGGATAAGTTAACAGTATGGAGGCTGATTGCTTCAAATGCTACTTTTTATGCTTTTAAGGAACCACAAAGGCATGATCTTCTTTTAGTGAAATGTGACTGCTATGGAAGTTTAGGGAAGAATAGAGAGATTTGTGCACTGGCCATCAAGACCTCCCTCTTTCATGGGCTCAATATCAGATCCAATATCTTTGACTGGAAGTTTTTTTGGTGCACGAAAGAAGAAAGCCATAACTGTAGTTTGCTACTATTTGTAGAAGGAAAGAAATGCTCATTGAGTTGGTAATCAAAGCTGTTCTGCTGAGGCTTTATCAAGGACTACACTTGTCTTTCGTTATTTATTTATTTATTTTTAAATACTTTAAGGAAGCATTTTTGAATTTTTTATGGCCATTTTATTGACATAGGCATCCTTCCATTTCTAGATGCCTAGTTTGATGCCATAGGTTTCTTGTGCACTTCCTTGTTTTGTAATTTCCTTTTCTGTTTCATATAATGAAAATACAAAAACCTCAGCACACCCCAAAAAGCAGAGACAGAGAGAGAGAGAGAGCTCTCATCTGAATAAAAAATGAACTTACGAGGAAAACTTCCCATCAACCAACTTGTACCGAGAAATCTCATAAATCCTGATTGGTGTGCCTTCCCATATCTGAATAGCAAAAATATTTTTTCAGAAGAATAGCAAAAATATTGTTTAGACACAGCATAATGACAATAAAAGAAAGCAGCCATAGAAAAAAGAGACTTACATCCCAAACTATGGTTTTTCCATCATAACCTGCACTCATAGCTATCCTTGGGTTGAAAGGGTGAACATCTAGAACATATGTCTGAAAAATAAAAATGTCACATACAGCATCTATGCCAGACATAAAACTGGAAGATAAGATGCAAGCAAGATTTTGAAAAACGCATGAACCTAAAAATTCATAAGTATTCAACATGCAGAATTGACAGTAAGCTTTTAAAACTTAATAGACCAAGGGGGAGAAAAACAAATTCAAGAAAACATAATGTATCAAAAGAGTAAAGCATTTGAATTAAAAAAAATATATACATCTTGTTGAAACTGGAACATTTAAACCAAAATACACCATAGTACAAAAATGCAAGCAGCCCAACATTTAACACATGGTAAAGTTGCAAGTAACTTTGTGTATAAATACATATGATGTGTTACAGGATCATGTTTGGCTTCTAGTTTGCGGTTTACTTTGGGTGATGTTGTCCTTTCCTTTATTAATTTTCCTTCCTTGACGCCCTATTTTGCTAACAACAGGTAGGGCTCGTTAGAGAGAACCCCAAATCTCGAGTTTTTTTTTTTTTTTGAGGAAAATATTTGGAAATGTTATATGTCATTCCTTCCTGCAGTTTTTGTACATAGTTGTGGCAAGAATAACTTCCTCCTCATGACCATAACAAGATGCATAAAAATAGGAACTACCTAGACCCAACACCAGCTCTAGTAACTGACACTACAAAAATAGGACTACATGCTGACATATGAACAACAAACAAACTGACATGTGAAAATAAACCAAAGATGCTGACATCCTAATTTAAGTATAACATAAACACATCAAATGACATGCTAAACTAGTTCCTCTTCTTCCGTGTATACACGTGCTTAAAAGGGGTAAGTAGCTGCTTCCCCTGTGCAACAACCCATGTGTGTGTAACATTGCCCTCCCCCTTTAAGATGCGGCTGACCTTAGGTGCATTGGAAGGGAAGTTGCGACATAGTTCTTCTGTTGACTCTCATGATGCATCAACTGGTGAAAGACCCTCCAATGTACTAATACCTCATCATGATCTTGGAAGTTTCCGCACATCTATTAAGGCCTGAGGGTACAATCCTGTTTGTTTGTTTTTGATCATTGGAAGATTAGGTGGACCCATTGGAGTGCCCTGGGAATGATTAAGATAGGAGACATAGAAAACTGGGTGGACTTTAGCTTCCTTCGGAATAGAGAACTAATAAGCCACCTTCCCAATTTTTTCCACAATTGGAAATGGCCCATAGAATTTGGGGGACAGTTTCTTATTAACGTGACCTTTCCATGATTGTTGCCTGTAAGGCTAAGCACTAAATCTCCTTTTTCAAAATGTACTTCATGGTGGTGGATATCATAAGTGTGCTTCATCTTGTCTTGAACATGCAGTAACCTTTCCCTTATTTCTTTAACCATACCGTCTCTGTCTTGCAAAGCTATGTCCACTGCTGCTACTTTTGAGGGGCCTGGAACATATGATAACAAGCATAGGGGTGGGCGACCATACACAACTTGGAAGGGTGACATTTTTAAGGTTGAATGGTAACCAGTATTATAGCAGTACTCAGCCCATGAAACCCAATTTGCCCATTTCTTTGAGTTATCACTAGTGAAACAACGAAGATACATTTCAAAAGTCCGATTCACAACTTTTGTTTGTCCATCACTTTGAGGATGGTAGGACAAACTGAAACACAATTTGGTGCCACTTAACCAAAATAATTCCATCCAGAAAACACTTGAAAGTCGTATAACAATCACTTACGATTTAAAGATGCTATCAAAAAGGATTCTTGCCATTTACACTGCAGTATAAAGATGTAAAATAACTATGAAATAGGCATACATAGAAATATGATCTACTATCACCATCATGACCCATTTACCACGGGATGGTGGAAGTCCATCTATGAAATCCACAGAAATATTGGACCATACCTACATTGGTATTGGAAGTGGTTGTAGATTTTCTACCTTGTTTCGTTGACATGTTTCACAAGTGCAAACTGCTTCTTGAATATGTGACTTCATCCCCTTCCAATAAAAATCAGCGGATATCCTTTGGTGTCTTTTTATACCCCTCATGATTCATGCTATGGATGGTCAAAATAATGGAATGCTGAAAGCAGGAATTTTTTTGCAAATACACCCAATTTTAAAATAAAATCAGATCATCTCTTATCTTCCATGGTTCGGCCATCTCTCATGCACTGATCCTTCTCTTTAATTCTTGGAATTCAGTATGGTTTTGGAGTTTTGTCCTCATGCTATCCAGGAGACTAAAGATAGGTGCCGAAACAGCCAGCATGGTGCCCAAATCTTCATCTTTTCATGACAGGGCATCAGCCACAACATTCTCTTTGCCCGCCTTAAACTCTGAAAAAATAATATCCCAACAATTTGCTTATCCAGTGTTGTTAAGGGGATGTTGAAACCTTTTGCTCCAATAAGAATTTCAATCTATAATGGCCTATTTTAATTACAAAATGTCTCCCCCCAAAATAAGATATCTAATGACAAACTGCCTTAGTCAACCCGATTAACTCCTCATATGCTGGTAGCTGAAGATGTCACTGTGCTAGAGGGTGACTGAAGAATGCGATAGGCGTGCCCTCTTGCTAGAGCACTCCTCCAATGCCTCTATCAGAGGCATCACATTCTATCACAAACTCCCTAGAAAGATTAGGAAAAGCTAGAATTGAGGTTTGTGTCATGGCTGTACGGAGGGTGAAGAAAGCCTCTTCTGCTTCATTAGTCCAAATAAAAGAGTTTTCACACAACATGATTGTCAACAGGTTGCTATAACACCAATTACTTACAAGGTGGCAATAGTAGCCCATAAGCCCTAGAAAAGTGCACAAAATGCTTTAACAGTTGCTGGTTTAAGCCATATCAGTATGTCCTCTACCTTGCTGGGATCCACCTCCAATCCTTTAGCCAATATAGGATGTCCCAAGTAAGCCACTTGCTCTTGTGTGAGCAAACATTCGGATTGTTTCAAATGCAGAGAATTATTATGCAGTAAAGAGAAAACAACCCGTAAATGTTGTGTGTTCAACCCATGAGACACTATATATTAAAGTACCATCAAAGAAACTAGGACAAACCTTCTCAAATACCGTTGAAACACCTGCTTCATAAGAGCTTAAAATGGGAATGTGGCATTAGTAAGCCCGAAGGGCATAATTCAAAATGCCCATGATGCGTGTGAAATGCTTTCTCAATATTGACCTCATTGATACAAACTTAATGATATCCAGATGTAAGACGCAATTTGGAAAAAAGTTTCACCACATGAAGCTATTCCAACAACTCTTCAATGACAGGAATGGGGAACTTGTCTTTTACTATCTTCTTGTTCAAAGCTCGATAATCGACACAAAACTTGCCTTCCTGCTAGGATAGGTGATGAATAGGAAGATTGATTCGGTCATATAAAACACCTCTCTAGCATATCTGCTCACTGCTTTTCTATTTCATCCTTTTTGCCCATGAGGATACCTATATGGCTGAACCACCACTAGGGAAGTGCCTGGTTGCAACCTAATACAATGGTCGCACACTCTAGATGGAGGAAGCCCCTTAGGTGCTTGGAAAAGCTGAGGAAATTTGCCCAACACCTGCTGCAATTCCTTCTCTCTTGCCTACTGTTACAGTTGCCAGCCTTACTGAAATTTCACACTTAGCAATAGGCATTTCCCCTTAAATAGCCACCTTTCTTCCCTACCATGTGAACTTCATCGGCATTTTGGAGAAATCCCATTGAATAGGACCCAAATGCCTTAACCAATTCACTCGCAGGAACACCCCATTGTTGCAACCGTAGTGGATTAACTAAAGAATGAAGCTAATTTGAAACAAAGAATAGAGACTAACCTCAGGTTTTCCATCGAGAAAGAAATGACAGCTAGAGAAGTTAAAACTTCCTCTAGAATCTTGTCTACTAAGGTCCTTATTTCCACTTTGTTTCTATTTTTCTAGCTGCCTGCCTGCTCCCCCATGGCCTTTCATATTTAAATTGGCCCCTTATTCCCTTATTCACACAACTGCCACCCACTAATTACAAGCAAGTACATCACCCACTAATTACAAGTACATCACCATCCAACACCCAAACACTATTATTTTTTATATTATTTTTTTTTCCTCACAACACAACCAATCACCCACACCAACACAACAAAATACCACACCACACAATATTTACAACATCCACACTCCCACACACATATCTACCTTTACAACACCCGCCTCTTATACATGCTAAACAAGGGTTTATGAATTCTAGGAGTTGTATCAATACCCCCCCTCCCTAACAACGTCCATACAATTGGATATGCTCAGCATCTTCCCAAGTAGCATCTTGTTCCAAGCAACCTTCCCAATGAACCAACTGTTGAGACACTTCAAAACCGTCCCACACAACAAATCGACAACCTAAAATTTTGCTAGGCTGATGTGATGGATCATTAACATCTGCTAATAGATCAGTGGGCAAACTATCCACTACTAGAAAGGAACCGCAAGACTTCTTGAGCAATGAGACATGAAAGACAGGATGGATTCAACAACCTGGTGGTAATTGCAACTGGTAAGCACGCAAGCAAAGCAACATATCATCTTGGTCATGAAAAGCCTCATGCAAATCTGGAAGTTCAATTTCATTTGACAAGTAAATAGGTATGGATGAGGGAGGTCGACCATAGATAACCTCAAAAGGAGTCATAGATGCAGATGAATGAAATGAAGTATTATATGAGAACTTAGCCCAATTCAACCACTTAACCTAAGAACTCAAATTTTCAAAAAGTGAAACAATGGAGATAACACTCCAAACATCTATTTAAAACCTTGGTTTGGCCATCCATTTCTAGATTGTAAGTTGTACTAAAATGTAATTGAGTTCATTGCAATGAGAAAGGCTCTCTCTAAAAGCCACTAACAAACAAGGGATCTCAATCACTAACAATAGTTCCGAGAAACCCATGTAAACAAACGATCTCATGCATAAATGCTTCAGCCACAATTCTTGCTGTATAAGGGTGTTTCAACAAAATAAAGTGGACATACTTAGAGAGTCAATCGACCACCACACAAATTACATCATACCCTTTAGAACGTAGTAATCCCATTATAAAATCCATTTAAATGTCATCCCAAACAGCCCAGGGAATAGGCAAAGGATTAAGTAACCCAGTAGGAGACAGACGTTCAGCACTTGTTTCGCTGGCAGATTGCACAACTAGCTACAAAAGCTGCCACATCACACTTCATTTCTACCCAATACAAATTAGAGACCAACCATCTATAGCTGCAAACATATCCAACATGTCCACCTAATGCACCCATTGAGACTTTACTGGAATAACCAACCTGTGGTGAAAAAATAAGGTACATTAACGAGCTTGAAACCTGGTCCAGCGTCTTTCCTCTCTTTCAAAAGTTGCATTTTAGCAGCTAAAAATGGATCCCACAACACATCATGGCGAATAGCTTCCAAACCTGTCCAAACTGGACCCAGATTCCTCGCAATTCAACTTCCTCAAATTTTCTAGAAAGAGCATCAGCAGCTCTGTTCTCCCCACCATTCTAATATTCAATATCAAACTCATAACCCAGGAGCTTGGCTAGCCAATGCTGTTGATTAAGAGTTGTAATTCGCAGGTTCAATAGGTGATGAAGACTCTTTTGATCCGTCCTCACAACAAATCAACAACCAAGTAAATAAGGACTCCAATGATTTATAGACAGCACCAATGCCATTAACCCTTTTCATAAGTCGACTTAGCTAAAATTTTATCAGCTAAAACCTTGCTAGAATAAGCAATAGGACATTTGTTTTGCATAAGAACAGCTCCCAAACCAGTTCCTGAAGCATCACACTCAATAACAAAAGCTTGAGTAAAATCAGGCATAGCCAATATTGGAGCATTCACCAAAGCCTACTACAATGCTCTAAAAGACTGCAAAGCATCATCATTCCATGCAAAGGAATTTTTCTTCAAAAGAGAAGTCAATGGACGCGCTAATTATCTTTAATAAATTTCCTATAATAGCCAGAAAGACCAAGAAATCCACGAACTCCATTAATAGAAGTTGGAATAGGCCAATTCAACACACTATGTACCTTGGCCAAATTAGTGCTTACCCCTTCTATGAAAATAATATGCCCCAAATACTCCTAGGAAGTTCGACCAAAAATACATTTCTTGTTGGCGGGAAAATTGACCCTTTCGTAATAATTTAAGCACTATCCATAAATGCTCCAAATGCTTTGTCATATCACTACTATAGACAAGGATATTATCAAAAAAATACTAACACAAAATTCTGAAGCTAAGGACTGAAAAGATCATTCATTGTCACCTAAAAAGTAGCAGGAGCATTAGATAAACCAAACAACATCACCAAAAATTCATAATAAGCTTGGTGAGTTTGGAATGCCGTTTTAGCAATATCATCAAGAAACACTCTAATTTGGTGATAACCAGCATGTAAATCAATTTTAGAAAATATGGTAGCACCATGTAACTCATCTAGTAACTCATCAATGGTAGGAATAGGGTATTTATCGGGTATAGTTGCTTCATTTAAGGCTCTATAGTCAACGCCAGCACCACGAGCCATCATTTTTTTTTAACATTGGACTAGAAAAAAGACTAGAGCTAGCCCTAATAATACCTGCACCCAACACTTCCCTCACCAATTTCTCAATCTCATCTTCCTAAGTCTGAGCATATCTATATGGTCTAACATTGGTAGGCCCTACTCCCTCCTTTAAAGGAATCTTATGATCAGTAGGTTGAGAAGGAGTTAAGCCTTTTTGATCCATGAATACAACAGTAAACTCTTCCAAAAGCTTACTAAAGAAGAACCAGAAACAGAATCCCCATGACTCTGCAATTTAGGATCACCACACAACAAATATTCCGAACCATCCTTAGGTATTTTCATTATCATGAGACTCCAATCAACCTTAATTTCCCCAAGAGTTCACAACCATGCCACACCTAAAATCAAATCCTTGCCACCCAAATCTAATACATAATAGTCAACAATAATGTGCAATTCATCAATCAACAACTGCAATTTACAACATATTTCACTTGATTGAATAGTATGACCATCACCTAAATGCACAGTAAAGGGTAGAGTATCACATTTCAACAATAGTAAATCATCCACCAGCCTTGAATACACAAAATTATGACTCGCTCCACTATCAACAAATACAGAAATCTGCTCATTACAGAGTTTTCCTCGAAATTTCATTGTTTTAGGACCATTCAAACCACTGAACACTAATAATGAAAGTTCCATGCGTTTGTCGTTCCCAATTTTTACTTCAGTGACCTGTTGTTCTGCCTCATGCTCTTCTGCTTCCACCCATCCATCATCATTTTCCTCAAAATCATCTTCCAAAATAGTAAACCATAAAGATTTGTTAGGACACTCGTGCCCAGGTTTGAAAGGTTGATTACATCTAAAGCACAATCCCCCTATCTTTCTTATCTAAGAAATTGGCATAGAACATATTTCTTTGCCCTTTCCCGGCCACACTTCTTTGTCCTGTGCCTACATTAGAAGATGAAACCACAGATATACCCTTCTGACTAAAGGAATTTTGGTTTGATCCCACAGTAGAAGCAGCAGAAACTCGATAAGTGTTATTATTTCCTTTTGGCCTCCATAGTTGTGAAAAGTGTGAAGACTCAGGTGCAACAGAATTAATCGAATTGTTAGTTTACATCGGCAAAGAAACATATTGGCCTTGCAGCACTTCATTTTGAGCAGGCCTACTATTTTCTCCCATTCATGTATTCAAATTATTACAAATGCTGTAATCAAATTCTTTTTCAACAATCAACGAAATAAAAAATTGCTTCTACAACCAAAATTGGCCTCAATGTACGCACTTGTAATCGAATGTCCTCATGTAAACCCCCCAAAAAAATATCCAATAAGTTGTAACTCAATCATTTCTGGAGAAAGGAAGGTCAAAGCTTCTAAATCTGCAATATAAGCTGCCACTATTGTAACCTGCCTCAAAGTTGACAAACACTCGAACGGATTACTAGCAGCTTGACCTCCATAACGTAACAACATTTCCTGTTTAAGGGTATCCCAATCCAATTGTGGCAATAGTCGACAAAGCATCTTGAACCACTTCATTGAATGTCCTTGTAATGTCACAGCTGCCAAATCCACTCTTCGCTCTACTTTGATTCTATGAACTTCGAAGTACTATTCTGTAAGAGCTATCCAATGTAATGGATTAGTTCCCTTGAAATTTGGTAAAGATACATGATTAGCATGAAATCTATAATCATCGTCCAACATAAAACCCAAATCAGCTGTTTCAACTCTATTCAAACTCTAATCAACTTGTTCTAACCTTCGATTTACACTAAATGAGTGCTGGTCATTTCGTAGAACAACTTCAGTTCGATTAGCTACAACATCAACTTTCTCCTTAAGCACCTCCTTTCTGTGCTGCTCTCTCCACATTTTTTTTTTGGGTAAATAAATAATTGTGTTAATAAATAGAGAATGTATAGTTGCTAAACGCAGTAATGGGTTACAGTAAAATTTAGTCCTAGAACTAGAATTTTACAAAAGTTTATGAAAACTTGTGTAAACAAAATCAAGGTACAAGAAGCTTAGTGTAAGTTAAAATTTGTTTAGCTAAGGACATTGGCAATGGTAACAGAGAACCGAGTCGACTCAAGTTCCTTACTCTCCATATACAGTATACTGTTGCTGCAAATGCTACTCTTCATAATGGGATCAAAGGGTTGCTTAGAGGCATTGGGTGCATGAGGCTCATGGATGCATTTTGCCATCAGAGGAAGGATGGTGGGCATTTAAGTTCCATCAAAACTTCCTTCCATACTTGTTTAGAGAACGTGCAATCAAAGAATAAGTGGTCATGGTTCTCTTTCCCAATTGAACATAGGTAACATGTTGTTAAGGTAGTCACTCCCCAACTATTGAGTTTATTTAGAGTGTGAAGTTTCCTTTTCCAAGCTAGCTATAGGATAAATAAATGTCGTGGCATGAAGTATTTGTTCCAAATCACCTTAGACCAAGGGGCAATGCCATTGTGGGTTGATAAAGCCTTGTAAGCATTCTTGATAGAGAAGATTTCGGACACATTGTTACTCTAGGTGAACCTATCAGCTTTTATGTGGATTAGGTATTATATTTGAGGATATTGTAGATCCATTCCAAAAGTTGTTCTGTGGAAATTCTCAACCATTGCCTTGTATAATAGAACACAACCTAGCATTCAATGGAAGCCTTGAAGTAGCAATTGTTCTAGGACTATGCACCAGATTTAGATGCCTAGTTAACAGCCAAAAATCTGACCATAGGGATATGGAAAGGCCATTACCCACTTCCACTTAAACATGTTTCTTGCTAGCAGATGAAGCTTCAACAATTTACTCCAACTCCAAGAACACTTAGTGGGAAATTTAGTCTCCCAGAATGATGATCCCCTAAGGAAGTTAAATTATACCCATTCACCCTAAACACCTTTTATTGAGTCTCTACATAGATGCCAAATATGTTTTAGTTGGGCTGCTTTGTTCTATGTTTCAAGTTTAGGAATACCCAAACCTCCTTAATCAACCAAGGTACACACCTCTTGCTATCTTACCATAGCTTTCGTTGAAATATTAGGCCTCCCACTCCATAGAAATTTGCACATAAGCCTTTCAATAGAATCAACCACCTTTTTGGGTAGAATAAACAACGATACCCAATATACTTGCAGTAAGAATAGCATTGATTTGATAAGTTGAATTCATCCAACATAGGATAGGAACTTAGAAGTCCACAAGTTGGTTTTAGCAAAGATTCTATCAATTAGAGCTTCACAATCAGATTTGCGGAGTTTGAAAGCAAGTAGTGGTACCCCAAGGTAATGGATGGGGAGATTCCCCTCTTTAAATTCCAACATCTGAAGTATCTCTCCCTTTGCTGGAGATGGTACATTGGATAAGAACATAAGGCTTTTACTACTGTTAGCTTTAAGGCTCGAAATAGATTCAAATATTCTCAAGGACTCCTTAATCACTCCAACAGACTCCATATTACCTTTATAGAAAATCAAGAGGTCATCGGCAAAGCAAAGGTGCGTGAGTCGCTTTGTCTTGCATCTCCAATGATAAGAGAATCTAGAATTGCCAGTAAGCTACCTTAATATTCTTAAGTATACTTCCATGCCAAGTACAAACAGATACAGGGACATAACCTCTTGAGTTAGGGATGAAACGAACCAATTCACCATTAATGTTGAAAGAAAATCTAGGGGTAGAGATACATTGTACCACCAGCTTGATAAGTGTGTAGGGAAGTTCATGCCAGTAAGTACTGCCTCTAGAAAACTCCAATTTATGGTATCATAGGCTTTGTGAATGTCTACTTTGAGCATACACTATGGGGCCCCTTTATTGTTGTGGTATCCATTAGCTAATTCTTGGGCAATGAAGATGTTACCCGAAATATGACGACCTCTAATGAATGCAGATTGTTCTTTCCCCACTAGCAACGGTAAGACCATCTTAATTATTGAGGCTAGTAGTTTGGTGATTGCCTTGTAAATTGTATTACAGCAGGATATAGGCTTGAAATAAGCAAGATTAGCAATCATAGGTACAAAGGAGACAATGGTGCAATTCAGTTCCTTCAGCATATTTCTAGCCACTATGAACTCTTTCACCCCATTAATTATATCTTCCCCAATAATGTGCCACATAACTTTATAAAACCTGACAAAAAATCCATCTGGTCCAGGGGTTTGGTTGTCTACTTGGTCGAAGAAGGCCATTTTTATTTCCTCATTCGAGAACGAACTAATGATTTGCATGGCTTGTTGATCCGAAATGTGTTTGGACATAGTCTTGTACCTCTATATTTGAGATGACCTTTTGTTGACCTCCCAACAAGTTGGAGAAGTAAGCAACAATTTCCAAATTGACATCTGCATCCCCACGAATCTTTGTTCCATCCTCCTTTTTCAAACTATGTATAGCATTTCTATTTTGCCTATGACTAATCACTGTATGAAAATATGTAGTGTTCTTGTCTCCTAGTTTCAACCATTTCACCCTCGACTTTTGTCTAAAGAGACTCTCTTCCACCCCTCTTAGTAGATAGTATTCCTTGAATGCATCTTTTTCTTGGTCAAAGAGGGATGTATTTCCATTGGCAATTGAACTTTGAGTCGCAATTAGATGTTCCTTAGCTAACTTGACTCTTGTTGAAAGGTGGGAAAATTTGGCATTATTCAAATTTTTAAGTTTCGCTTGAGCAATTTCATCTTTAGCTACAACTTGGAACATTTTGGATCCTCTAACTTCCCGTGACCAAATCTCTTCTACTTTAGGGAAAAAATCTAGTGATTCTATCTAGAATTCAAAGAATTTGAAAGGACATCTCCTTCTTGCTGTACTAAGCTCCATATGTAAAACTCTTACCAAATGATCGGAAAGAATAGGGGGCAATAAAGCTGGCATCACAATTGGGAAAATTATCTAGCCAACTTTAGTTAACCAATATCCTATCTAATTTTTTCAAGATCGGGTTATCCAATTGTTTATTCAACCAAGAGTAAAAATCCCCTTCAAACCGAAGGTCATCAAGTTCTGCTTCATCTAGGAACTGTAAAAAATCCATCATTGCTGATGTTTTCCTCAAGTTACCCCCCTACCTCTCATGGATCGATCTAATCACATTAAAATCCCCAAGGAACACCCACGGATGATCAGCTAAGGAAGGAGCCAATTCAGTTAAATCCTTTCACAGTTATTTCCTCTCATTACCAGAATTTGATGCATAAACAAACAAAGCATAGAATGATCAATTGGAACTGAGATGAGTGCAGTAGCAGTGCGAGAATTGCTTGTGCTCTTTCTCAATTCTAATATTCCATCTTTTTGGGTCCCACATAAGTCATATCCTCTTTCTTGCCATCGAGTTGATACCAAAATTCTAGTTAGCATTTAGATTTAGCTTTACCCTATGTTCATTATTTTGGTTTACATGAGTTTCCAGCAATTCCATTAACGACACTCCATTCCCCACACACAACTTTCTTATTTCCACACACTTCAAAGAGTCATTGAGACCTCTTATGTTCCATGAAGCAAGATTCATTGTGATGACGAGATAATGGTTAAGTATACCACCTCTGGCGTTTGTAAACCTTTTTCTTCTTCTTCTTCTACTTGCCACTTGAACTAGACGACCTCCCATCACTTGAAGATGCCGAGTTTATCATCTCATGCCTTCTAAGTGTATCGAAAAACTTTTGATTGGCTGATGTGGCCTCAACTTGTTCCTTACTAGTGTTTTCAGGTTCCACATTTACCTTTATTTCCTCCATTCCCCCATCTTCCTTCTTCTCCTCTACCTTATCTTCATTCTCATCAACTCTCCCTCCACATATCGGAGTTTCAGGAATTTGGGATGGGATGAAATCTAGTACTAGCTTGATTAGTTCATCAGAGTTGGGATTTCCAGACACTAGGTTCACTGCTGGGGCCCCCAACTTTTCCTCTTGTGGGTCCTTCTTCAGATCAGAATGTTTTATGGGAAAGTATATCTTCTCATTAAGCACCGAAGTATTCTTTTTAGGGGATGATGGTGAAGTATCAGCTCCTTTGTTATTTTTCCCCTTACGTTGGCATTCACCCACATCCTATTTTCCCTAGTGGAGGTATCTTTAGATGGATGACTTTCCAATAGTTTACTTGTGTTACATACATGTCCAAAGACTTTACATGTTGAGCAACATGGTGGGAGCCATTGGTATTCAATCAATATTTGCATGGATGTTCCATCTTCTCTTTCCAGTTCCACAAGGTGTATGGCTTCCTCGATTGCATCCACTTCCAACATTACCCTTGCTTGATTAGCTCTTGCTTGGCATGCCATAAGTGTATCGGCTTGGATAGGCTTTCCAACAGCACTTGTGATGTA
This sequence comes from Laguncularia racemosa, assembly GCA_037954665.1. Taxonomy (NCBI): domain Eukaryota; kingdom Viridiplantae; phylum Streptophyta; class Magnoliopsida; order Myrtales; family Combretaceae; genus Laguncularia; species Laguncularia racemosa. The sequence goes on along the minus strand of JBBMOL010000117.1, from coordinate 438,219 downwards.
GCTTACCCCCACTGAATGGTGGTATTCACAAGGAATGCCAGAGAAGATCACTCATGTTGGAACTCATGAGGGTTGTGGTTTAGTTAAAGGCATCCCAATCTTCCATTTTTGGAGGATCAATAATCTTCTAGCAAAAAACCATCGCCTATTATTAAGGAATGTGTCATTTGCAAAACGAAAATAGAAAAATCCGTCTTTGTTGCAAAGGACACTTGTTATTCCATAATACTTCCATATTCTTAGTGTCGTAGATTGCACAAGGGAGAATGGTATTCGCTTCCCCAAGAAAAAGCCAACGAGGGTGTGTTCCTAGTTCTTTGTTCCTTGAGCAACAATCGAGGAAGGAGGTCTATAACCTTAGGTAGAACACCACGAGAGATGGGAGGATGATATTCCAATTTAAATTCCGGCCATTGGGGACAGGGATGTGTGGCTCCAATAGCTTCAGCGAAACTTCTTGGTGGTGGATTTGGTTGATCTAAGTTGTTATTTTGTCTCTCAATCTCATCCAACACATCATTCATTTGCCTCAATGTAGAATTCCAAATGAGTTAAAGGATTTCGCTTGACTATTTGCATTGGTATAACGTACCTTCCTTTTTCCACATAGGAATTTCTACCAAGGCCAAAATCCTCTTCACCTTCTTGGACACCCAATGTAACAGTATCGTTTTCCTCCATCTTGTAATCTTTGGTTACCGTGGTTGGGTATGGTTCAACTACAATTGGGGAAGCCGGGTCAGATATCTTAGATGTGGAGCCCTAGACTCTGGAGTTGTGGCTTTGGAAAAAAACCTTGAGGAAATCTTGCTCCTAGTGAATGGTGGAAACCACCAAATTGCTTGCGATTAGATGAACTACTCACCATATGTGTGAATTAAATTTGTTATTTTAGATTAGTAATTGAAGGTTAAGTGTTTGATTTAACCTAAAAGAAGTGATCTTTTAGGAGGGTTAGGTTTGGCAAAGTTAGAGAGAAGGGAGAGCAATTTCTCTCTCTACAAACTAAAGGGTCACTCTTTCCCTCTTTCCTTAAGTGAGTAATCCTGGTCTCTCTACAGTTCTTGCAATGTATTCTAAATCATGGCAACTAATTGTTCTAAATATCTAATACTAGCTCTGGTTGCACTTGATTTCACATCCACTTGCGAAATCTATTGTTGCAAATCTGCTATGCTTTCCCATAACTCTTCTCTAGTGTCAACTAATGCCTTGTTGCTTGATTCCATTCTCTTCTCCATCGATTCTACTCCTTTCTCCAAACTTTCTACTCGTTGTTCCATACGTGTCATTGCTTCTCATCAAATGTTGTTTCCTATAGATGGTGCCAATTGATGCAACCATGGTGAATTAACTAAAGAATGAAGCTAATTTGAAACAAAGAACAAAGACTAGCCTAAGGCGGTTTCCACCGAGCAAGGAATGACAGCTAGAGAAGTTAACTCCCTTTGGAATCTTCTCTGCTAAGGTTCTTATTTCCACTTTGTTTTTCTCACTTATTTTTTTTTTCTCACAACACAACCAGTTACTACACCAAAACAACCTAATACCACACCACACAATATTTACAACACCCACACACATGTCCACATTTACAACACTCGCCTCTTAGAGACCCTTAAGAAGAGTTTATGAATTCTAGGGGTTGTATCACCCATAACCACATAAGGGAAATAAGTACAAGTCCATTGGGAAAACTTGCTCTCCCCTGCTTAGTGGCATGGAACAACAAATACTAACACTGCCCAGCTTCTCACCATTAGCAACTACCACGCGCAGCTCTCTTTTGGCCTTACACTTTTAATCCCACCTTTGCAATAACAGACTCATCCACAAAACCATGTATGCTTCCAGAGTCCACTAAAATAAGAATAGGAACTCCATTAATAGTACCCTTCACATGCATAGTCTGAGAGCTAGACAGACCTGTAATAGCATGTAGGGATATCTCCAATTCTTTTCCTTCATCCTCGTCATATTCACCTCCCCCATCCTCCTCTTCCAATTCAAGCCAGAAACATCTTCTGCATTTTAGCTCAATCAAGTATGGCTCATCACAGTTAAAACCCTTTGGCTCATCACTCTTCTAACTCCTCCTTGCTCAAACGACACACAAAAGGAACATGTCCACTTTGTGTTCCAGCTTTGTAAGTCTTTTTAACCACTGTTTCTTCACCGCCAATGCTTTCTCTTTTTTAAGCCCCTTATCTTTGTACTCTTGCAAGACTCATTGCTTGCATCAAATTCCAGGGGTTTTACAGTCAAACTTCCACTGCTATGTGTTCTTACAACCCACTAATAAAATGGAAACTCCCTGGTCAGCCCTCAAAGGAATCATGGGGGCAATAGGTTGCTCAAATCAGTGCTGATATGCATCTATACTACCGTTTGCCATAGCTTCACCAACTCTTCTAGATGATCCTCACTCAAAGGGGGTCCAAACCTTTGTTGAAATAACTCCTTAAATTCACCCCAAGTCATGTTTGGCTTGTCTCTCTCTACTTTTAAGAAGCACAGTTGCACATCACCTCCAAGATGATAGGATGCTATGGCCATCTACTCTTTCACTGCAGTGCACTGATGCCAAAAGAAGTGCTCATAGCAAGTCACCCATCCAATAGGGTCAGTACCTCCATCATAAAGAGGAAAATCCAACCTTGCAAATTTAGGGACTGTTTCCAACCTTGTGGCCCTCTATTGCTGCTGCTTCCTCCAGATTTTGTTCTAATGCATGCATCTCTGACAACTCTCTCAATAACTCTTGGATTTGCACGGATAACTCCCGCTGTCGTATCTCATTAGCTCTCCTCACGCTCCTCTGCTCAATCCCTCTCCCAATCAGCCAGGTACATGTTCATGAATGCCTCCAATTGCTGCAGCATAGTGCACGATTCACCCAAATTGCCTAACCCTAATACTAATTTGTTACAAGATCATGTTCAGCTTCTTGTTTGTCGTTTACTCACGGTGATGTTGTCCTTTCCTTCATCAATTTTCCTTCCTTGATGCCCTATTTCGCTAAGAATAGGTAGGGCTCACTAGAGAGAACCCCAGATCTCTCTTTTTTTTTTTTTTGAGGAAAATATTTGAAAATGTCAGAAGTTGTTTCTTCATTCCTTCCTGCAGGTTTGTACATAGTTGTGGGAAGAATAACTTCCTCCCCATGACCATAACAGGATGCATAAAAATAGGAACTACCTGAACCCAACACCAACTCTAGTAACTGATGCCACAAAATATACATGCTGACAAACATACAACAAACGAACCAACATGAGGGAATAAACCAAACATGCTGACATCCTAATTTAAATATAACATAAACACAACATGACATGCTGTACTAGTTCTTCTTCTTCCATGTATACACGTTCTTAAAAGGGGTAAGTAGCTGCTTTCCCTGTGCAACATCCTTAGAGCATGTAACATAATGTCACACAACTGATCCCCAAAAAAATGAGTGCTGAAGTAAGCATTCAGAAAGGGAAGCACTTTCTCTGATATTCAAAATGATGGAACACAGATCATGAAATCCCCCTTTCAGAAGTTCTGCAGTAGCTCAATCTAAATATACAACCTGTAAATTTTTTACAATTTTTTAAACAAGAAAAATTGAGACACAAGAAAAGCAACTTACAGAATTAGTATGACCAGTCAGGGAATGCACCAAGTTGCCATCAGATGCGTTCCAGACACATATTCTACAATCTGCAAGAATTAATGTCCAAAATACCAATAATGAAAAGTAAACTTTCTCTACCCTCTGAAGGAGAGACAAGTTCAGAAAATGCTGCTTGAGCTGTCTTGACCTATGGAATCAATGTGAAAAGTAAATTCCTGTACCTTTTTCTTTATAGGTACAAGACTTAACCCCAGAACCTTAGTACTAGCAAACATTGATTAAACACTTAGTTAAATCTTAGCCCATGAAAAATGTTTACTTGAATTCAAAATTATATAACATATAGCTTTTTGATAATTCATTCTGCTAGAAGCACACATAATTGGAGTAAGAGCATAAATACTATTAAATATTGACGGAAAAGACAACTGGCTAAAAGTTTCAATTTGTAAACACGTGTTTTATTATTACGTTTTAACATAAACCTTCATATGTTGGCTGACATTTCAATGTATAAATTCCTATAGTTACAAGAACCAAAGTCCAAGGAATTTTTAGTCATTCCTACCATACTCATTTCTGGAAGGAAATGGTGAAGAGAACTGGTGTATCAACAAACTGGAGGTAATTTCAGAGAAAAAACATAACTAAGTTCCTAACTTCTATAAGGCCTTTACTCTAGGAAAAGCTTTAAGAGCCATTTCATCATACCACCTGCATCTGTTATGACACAAATGTTATTTAATACCCAAAGGAAATTGGGATGTAAATCTATGTCATAGGACACAAAGCACCCAATAAGACAGAATATAGGAATATAATACATACAAATAAAACTATAGATTTGCTTAAAAAAAGAATGATTTTTCATTATGTAAATCAGGTCACGTGTGTAGTAATTTGAGTCTCGCTTGTTGTAATTGAGTCTTGTATATTGTAATAAAGACCATATTCTAATATGTCAGGTAATATATAACGCATATTCCAACATGCAAAACACAAATTCTAGTACAAATAACCTGTTTTATTTATTTATTTTTACCTAATGAAATCATAGAAGAGCACATATAAGTATAATAATTATATACCCATTATAGCAGCAAGGACAAATCGGTTGTCCAGACTCCATATGATCATATTCACACCACGTGGGGTAGGAAGAACTCTCTGTCGAGGACCACCTCTAGGGGGATGAGGAGGCATTGGAGGAGGGGGAACTTTAAGATGATATGCTCGAGTCCACCGCCCAATTTTTCCCTGAAACAAGACAATGCCACTACTAAATTTTTTAATGTATCTTCTAAAGAAAATACACTATATTAAGTGTGTAGACCAAACCAATTACTCAGCAGTAATATCACATGCTATTTTTTGAACTCAGAATAAAACCCATGTGGTAAATTAATAATGACCTAACAGCATCACCATCTGAAGTTGAAAATTCAAATCATATATTACAACTTTGCCAGCCATGCATTTGCTACCAGGTGGAGATTGTAGAGAAGGCATTGCCATCTATAATCTAAACAAATTTTCCTAATGGTGAAGAACTTACATGAGCTCTTCGTGATCTCGGAGTCCAGATTATTGCACTGCCATCTCGAGAACAAGTAACTATGTTATCATGACTAAACCTGAAAGGAAATAAGAAAGTTCTTGTGAAGAAACGAAAATGAGGAGAACACATTTGATGCAATGAAGTTCATGTAAAGAAGTTACATACCAAGAGTTTTTAAACTTAGTTGAATTCTCTTCTTTTGTAGAGTCCATCAAACAAATCCTGGATGCAACAGCACAACCACTGCAGGATATGGTAGCACTTCATATTGGCACCACCTTTCATCAGCAAAAATGAGTTTGTTAAATCAAGTAGATTTACCTGAATTGTACATAATTGACATCATTCTCATGGCCACACAACACATCTATCTCATGGTTTGGTTGATCTGACTCATCTTTGTTAGTCTTAGAAGCATTCCAAACCTACACAGAAACAACACCTATAAAAAACATATACAATATCCAGTCATCAATTTCAACAAGGAAAACTGCTAGGCATCTTCAGGAAATCAGGAAAGCATTGAACAGCTTCAGCTGTAAAGAGAATAAAGGAATAAATTTTGAGCCAATGAAAAGCAAAACAATTACTCATATCGGTACCCTTGCAAGAGTGTCTGAGCTTCCAGTGACAAAAACAGTCCCGTTAGCATTGTAGGCACAACAAAATATTTGGTGGTTTTGGGTGCTAGCACTTGAAGATGGGGCACCACTTCTTCCTGCAGCAATAAGAAGTATTTGTTTCTGTAGTTTTTCCGCTAATAAATACCAAGTTTGTCACTATAGCAAATGAAACCAGCCATTAACCTGCCACAGAATCCGATGGACGTGGGACATATATCCGTGGGCTAACTTGAGAATTTCTTGCATCCCATACTCTACAAGTTCCATCATCAGCTGACCTACAGGATGAAAGCACCAAAAACAACACTCTCAACCAAAGGGAAAAAAAAAAAAAAAAGAACCAAAAATATTCTCAACAAATCAATAAAAAAGAAAGAAGTAAAAAGAAGTGAAAAGAATAGAAGGCAAACAAACGATATAAATTTACAGATTGCCATAGGAAACTAATCCTAGGCATTTAAAAAGTGATAATGCAGCCATGGTATTAGGGATTGCCTGTCTATTGAACTCATTCAATCAAGATTCATATGATTGTATGTAACATAGTCAAGATACATAAAGTATTCCAGCTGTGCTTGATATCAATTACCTACAGATTTCTAAAAGATAACAAGATACCTAAAAAAACTGATCAAAGCACCAATACATAAAAGGGTCCTAGGATCAATAATTTGGCTACGAAATCACAAAAGAGTTCTATCTTCTACAAAAAGACTAGACCAAATACATCTAGCTAGTTGCTCGGCAGATTGCAATAGATCCAACTCTCCTCTCATTTCTTTCCTTCCAAAGAAAGTAGATAACCACTAAGAGGGATCTTCTGCAGCTTGCATGCAGTATAGAATCAAAGAAGGAGAAAAGCTCAGCCATAAAACAGCCGAATACAAAGAAAACAAGTCTACTGGAAGTAACCTTGAACCTTCCTCCAAATTTCCACCACACACTTGCACTTAATAAACAAGTCTAGGTGCCTTTCTTTTTCTTTGCTGCAAACTAAACAAATGTTGAGAGAGATCGCTCCCCAGCATAACAATTTGTCCATGGCAAGCTTCTCTCATGCTGCTAGCCAAAGGATGAAGGCATGCCTAGGTGTATTGTCTTTCAGCCAAACAATTCCAGTCCACGAAACAGGACTCTGGTGCATTCTGATCAAGAAATAGACCTCTTTGATCAGGAGTTGCTTTGAAGGCTTCATTCTCAACACTAATTTATCTCTTTACAAATCCTTTAGGAGCTAGGTTGCCCTCCACTTCGCTTCTGATTTCCTCCCAGATGTCACCTTGCGGCCACTCCCAATCATTTCCCCTGATAAGTGAGTGTAATCTTGCCTCTTTTCACCACCCCAACATCCCATTGCCAATTCATTTCATCTAACCAATTGTCCCCTATGGCATAAAAAGTTACAAAACTTGACTCTATCAGAATTATGTTGACTTTTCATGAAGATTGCAAAACAAGAATTGGATACTTGCTATGAAGGAGAAAATGAGTGAACTAGAAAGACATGGAACATAGGAAACCATAAAACACCCTGTAGTGGCCAATTGGTTATGCCCTAGAATACAAGGCAGATTGGTCCTTGGAGTCGTATAAAGTAACACCTATGGCAAGAGGGTACACAGACGTATGGAGTGGATGATAAAGAAACATTTTCTCTAGTAGCCATAATGAACGCTACAAAAATTTCATTCTCCTGAGGATGAATTTAACTAGGAGTTGCAACAACTAAATGTAAAGAATGCCCTCAAATATAGAGAACTAGCGGAGGAAATATACATTGAAATTCCAACTGGGTTTGAGCGACAACGCAATGAGAATCGAGTTTTCAACACCCAAGGAGCATCCACTATGGGTTACATTATATTCCTTAGAGGAAATTTAATCACTTGAAGAAGTAAGTGACAAGCAATTGTAGAAAGATCCTTAGTGTATGTAATCATGCCCATGGAGCCATGTACATCTATTGAACCAATATTCGAAACACACATTTTTTTCCACAAGATATAAATACATAGATAAATACATAACACACATATATATATGAGCCTAAATGAATGAAGTGTCATGACAATATCATATTCCATGAGGCACTCTTATAATGTTCACACCTCGTATAGTGCCTACTCTTCTTTGAAGCCGTCTTGGGATTATAAGTTAAACTTGGAGAGAGGAAACCAAGTTATGTTACCCCAATTGATGATGTTCATAATTTTGCTTCCAATTTGGGATGTCAATTAGGATCTCTTGTGATCAAATACATATTATTGGTCTACCTCTTTTGCGAAATGCAATGCTACTGAAATTTGGTATGGGATTCTTAAAAATGTTGAATACAACCTAGTGGCAACAAAGCCTGGCTTTGTTATGGCATGCTTAAAGTCACTGAGGTTTCTCCTTCTCCAGATGAAGTGTCTAGGACCATAAGAGAAGTGACAGCTGTGGTGAATGCAAATGAATTAACAAATGTTGATTCTTGTGTAGAAGGTGGGGCCATGAGTCCTGATGAATCTCTAGCATTTGACTCTTCTCTTGACATAACGTCAGCAAACTTCCTTGATGACATCATTATCTCTTCATCCTCTAACTTGGTTTCTCGAAAATCATCTTCTAGACCTGCTCATGCCAAGAAGAAGAAGGGTAGACATTGGTTTAGGTCCTAGGAAGTTAGTCTTTGTAGTTTCCTAGCGGTTTTGATTTGTTTTAGTGACTGTGTTGTTTCACTTCACCCTTGAGGGTGTTTTTCCCTTTTAGGGTCATTGGTCACAGCAGTACCTTTTCTTTTTGTTTTGTTTCATCTTGAGGGTGTCTCGACTGCTGCAGGATTTTTTCCTTTATGATGTACTGCTTCTTATGATCATTAAAAAAAATAAAAGCCTGGCTTTCTTCCTAAAGGAGGGCACCTTACTCTTAGTAAGTGTTCTTTCCAGTGTGCAGAACTATCTCATATCACCTACTTATCCCATTGTTTATTGCTAAGAGGATTGAGAAGCAAGGGAATTTTTAGGGGATTGTCTTTGCAATTAAGTCTTCAAAATGATCATACCTGAACAAAGAAAGACTATATGTATTATACTTCTGACCTGAAACTCTGCTGAAAAGTATGAAGCCAACAAACATTTTATATTTTTTTAACAGTATGCTCACTTCCAACTAAGTCAGGCATCCCATACTACTGTTGTAACTAAAACGTCTGTGCCATTGTTTGATTCAAAAATCAATTAACGTGTCACAAGCAATTGCTAAGCTATCAGGCTAAGCAAGCAGAAGAGAGGGGGGAATAAAGAAGAAGCAAGATACTACAATGCATTATACATATAGTAGGAAGACAGATGAAATTAAAGCAGCACAGAGAAATGGCAATTAAAGAAGCAAAGAGAATTAATTACCAAATAAAAGAAGCAGAGAGAACTCACGATAGGAGCTGGTAGGCAGCACTTGGTCTTGGGCTAAAAACAATGGCAGTGACAGCCCCAGTGTGCCCACGTAAAACTGATATTGGCAAGCCATCTGGAAGACGCCACTGCAAGAATCCCAAGGAGTATAATGAACGATGTCCAATGCAGAACCCAAGAAACGGATATAGGTCTTAGACAAAAGTGATTGTAGGTGTTTATTATAAGGATAACTTACAACACGGATGTTACAGTCATTTGATGAGGATGCTACCAATGCATTGTTAGAATTCACAGCCAAGTCAGTGATGTCTCCCTTGGACAACCACAGAGAAATTAGGTAAATTATAGGAAAAAATAGGCAAAAGCAAAGGTATCATTCAGATAATGATAGGGCAACAAAACTCACTTCATGGCCACGGCAACTGGCCAGACAAAATGCGGTTTCCATTGACCAAATTTTTACAAGGCGATCATCAGACCCAGTAATAACATATCTCCCAGAGCGATCCAATATGGCTGGAGCATTTGCACCAAAATATCAATGTTAGAGCCAAACCTAGCCATCAATTCAATCAGAACATTTGAGGACTATATACCTAGCATACCTGAGAAAAACAGTAAATGTCAACTTTTAACTGAACTGAATTTTCAAATAATTTTAAGAAGATCCAAATGGCCACTCCAAATTTGATGGGCCAAAACTGCAGAGTCCAACCATCTTCTAACTAAAACTTCTAACTCCCCTTAATCAATCATTATCAACTACAGCACTGTGCAATCACACCAAACAGCATAAGCGGTTTAAATCTCGAAATTCTACTTATGAATTTCATTATAAAATTCAACTAAAATTTTCCAGAGAAAGAATCTGCAAGAAGGCTACATTGCTTGAAATTGTAACCTGTATACCAGCTCCCAATTTTATGTCCTTAGAGAACAGACACTGAATTCAATTGGATAGGGATCCAACTAATACTCAGAGAAGATCTGCAAATGAGGCTCTATATTCCTGAGTCAACTAACATCCATACAGAAATCAGGTTTAGTTTGAATTAGCTTATTCTTATCTTTCTATTCTTCGTGTCCTATTTGGTTCTCGAGTTTAGTATAAATGTGTCTGCTTGTTTGGGCTCTTTTGACTGTATCTTATCCGTATTTATATGTTCTAGGTCGGATATTTGGATATTTTTCTTATAATATCTTGTATTAGCTAAATTCAATACAGTAGGAAGTATTAAAAGATAATTGTAAAAAAGAAAAATCATTATGAGGGAGGTGAAGATTGGGGTGGGGAAGAAGAAGATTGAACTGCATAGATTTGCTTAGTTTTGAAATAGGCCGATATGCACTGTGTTCCATTACCTATTAGACATGTGTTACAAACATGTCTAATAGGTAATGGAACATGGTGCGTATCATAGGTAATCATGCAAAAATAGTTTGTCTATTCTCTAACTTTCATAGGAGAGAGATTTTATTTTGTGATAAGAAGATATGTATACCAAAACTTTCATATTTTTAAAATCTGTTGTTGAGCTTTCAAAAAGTTAGAAAAGAGACGACAAAGTACAAGCAGACCCCTACCTTTCAAAATTTTATATCTTGTACCAAAAGTCATGTCAATTCGTACAGGGTATAAAATTTTAAAAGGCAGTGAGTAAAAGGTACCATGGTGCAACCTGACATGGTTCAAGTCACAAGTAACAAGACATGGTTTCTTTACATGGCTAATTGCAAGTCAAAGACTACAAACTATAAATAAATTAATAGATCCGGGTGTGATGTACTCCAACACATGCTACCTTTGCAATGTGGATGAAGAAGACCATGCTCATCTTTTTTTCAATCTGCATATGCCAAGGAACACTAGACACTAGTTCAAATTTGTATGAATAGCCAAGTGGATCCAGGATTATAACATCTGACCATAGCTCAGTTTTCCAGAGCTCAGAATCAAATATGAGTCCTGTGAAAGAGAGTTGCTTTGGCAGTTTTATATCAATTGTGGAAGGAAAGAAACCAGAAGAGAGTTGGGAAGCATCCTTGTGACTCAAGTGTCATTGCTAGTAGAATTTCATGGTGTATTAAAGCTCTCTATTGGGATTGCTTATGCCTATATGTTAAATGCTAGTTTATCTGGCTTAGAGTGCCTATTTTCTTATGGGCACAGAGCTTTTATAAGGGCTGGTATAGTCCTTTTGATAGATAGGATAGCAGTTTTCTCCTTGTACAGGGGCAATACCCCTCATCTATTTTATTTTAATGAAAATCCACAAAAAAAAATCCCAATTTCACCAAAAAAACCAAGCAGACCCCCATTAGTGTCCTATTGAAATATGATGTTTGAGAAAGCATCTTTGTATGTCATATTAGTGCTAATTATGTGTCTTCTTATTTCATGTTGTAAATTATTTGTCTTTTTTTTTTTCTTTTGGGGGGTGGTGGTTTTTGGGATGATAATTTGTATCCTAATTCCAAAGACACTTGGGAAGAACAAGATGAAAATAAGTCACTGAATGAGAAAATAAGATTAATCCGACCAAGTCCTAAATTTATTCTAACATATTAGTGAAATGTTAGTATGTGTTTTATCCAATTACAAGAAACTTTTCCAAAGGTTGCCTGCATTAAATACCACTGTGCACTTTGGAGACCAATCATCAAAGAGCTCACTTCAAGCATATCAGGTAGCAATAACAGCCAAACATAGTAAATAGAAGAGTACCACAGTAGACAGCATTTCTATGTCCCCTCACTCTCTTGATATTTTGCATCTTTTGCACCATAGTTGACGGTTTCGCAACCGCATAGCATGCAGCACGAATTGATGGGGAACGATGGTGTCGGCTGAAACCACCACCAATTTCCCTCAAACTTAAACCACGAACTTGATCAGCTTGCTTATGAGGCCAACGCATGTATGCAGGACATCGGACCTCACTTGGTTCTCTGTGCATATCACCTGCAATGAAAGAATGCCAAACTACATTTAATCTGCCACAAGTAATATCACTAAGCATAAGCAAAATAAGGCTATCATCCATCGAGCACCTTAGAATTTTTTTGGGTGAAATGTCAGATAAGCACCTTAGAGTTATATATATTTCTTTAACAATAAATTAAAATCACTGCAAGCACAAACTCAAAAATTGGCATAAAAGTGACCTACTCAGCAAGGAAAATGAACCAGTTCCTAGGAAAGTAGGAACATCTGCTGCTGAGGGAACATGTGTCCCAATCAAGCCTTCTGAAGAAGAAGCTGTACTTCGTAATAACTGCTTCAAAAGCTTTGCCAAGTGATCCTTTTCGATATGGGGATACCTTAAAGTAGAAATAATAATATCACAATCAGTATTCAGGAGTGGAACTAAAAGATTTAAGTATATCCTGTGCCATCGTTGCAAAAAGGAGATGTGCCTCCATTGACACCTTTCCTAATTGAATTACCGACAATACCCAATAAAAAATTTCCTAAATGCATGAACCAGCTTCCTTGGCTGCTTCTGCAGAAAATAAATGGCCAGCTTGAACTTAAGTCACTACATAATATTCCATACCTTTCAACTAACTTATCATAACATAAGGGGAATGACGAGCCAGCATCATTCTCATCCCCACTATGGCCACCACTCCTTGAGTACCAGGCATGGTATCTCCTGGGTAGAAGATTATACTCAAGGAGCTCATTCCAAAGCTGTCCACAAGTTCGACTACATGGTCCAGCAGACAGGAAATGCATGATCAAGAAGTAGACTTCTTTAAGATCAATCTCAACATCAGGCTCCACTGAATGGCTTGCCTCTTGGTTGACAGGTCGACTGCCTGCATAGACTTCACTGGAGATATTCAGAGGCTTCATGCTGACAGAAGATTTATCACCAGAAGGAACCTTCTTTTGAAGAGCCATATATGCTCTACCTTGCAAAGAAAAATCAATAGTCAACATTTAAAACATTACATATGTAGTGAGGAACAGTCAGGTTTTAGACAAAATAAAACCTGAGATTAGAGGAGTTAAACATTAGCATCCTTCATTCAGTATATGATCACGAAAATGCACACAAAGAAAAAGATAGGTACACTAATGAGCGTAACCTTTGCTACTAATAAACTTATTTCAATTACAAATATAGATCTTGTATCCCCACATACTGCACTAAGTTATGATCATGAATCCACCACAATGATACCTCGATCCCCATGTCTCAAAAAAGTAAAGTTTTACCAAGTTATTCAATCATTGAAATTACCCAAAGAAAGCATTCAGCTCACTGATGCAGAAGTATCAAAGAAGATGGAGTGGAAAGTGGAAAGCAAGTACTAGTTTCATTTTTTTTTTTTCTAATTAAAATCCAGGTTTCATTTCGTTAAGTATTATTTTATGTTTGTAAAAGTCATGTGAGCAGAGGTGCCTTTTAGCGTACTTCAACAGCTAAGTTTAAATCTTACAATATCAGATATAGCTGGTAGGATATTTCTTAACAGAAGAGACCCATTCTCTCTTGGTTTCTAAAGCCCTAAATCCCATCTCATTATTCCCATCTTCAATTATTGCTGCATTTTGCTTTTTATTTGCAACTTCCACTACATTGAATTATTCTTAAACTCATGGATACATGTATGGTCAGGTCAAGCAAAAGGACGTAATGGCAGAAATCAAGGTCAAAACATAGAGATGGCAGTGATGCAGCTCATCATTGAACACATGTCATAAGTTGTTGAAAGATTTCAACACTATGGATATGCAGAAGCTTGTAGGAAGGTAACCAGCACCTAGTATCAATCATTTGTGAGCAACTAGGATTCTCGAGGTATCTAAGGTTCCCTTTAGATTTACCCAAACTAATAATGGGGAACACACTGTAGAACAGGAAATCCCTTTCATTATATTAGATCATTCAGAAGGCTGAAAGAGATGGACTAAAGAAGGATTCATTTGAGACCTAAGCAGTGAAAGTGGAGGAATTGGGGTCAACAATTACTGTTATGGAAAGATGCATGTAGAAGACTGGTTAGAAGATATTAGCACTTTAATGGTGAAAGAGAGTTGAGAAGCAGCATCCTTGTTAAAGACCCTAAGTGAATTGATGTGCATCATAATTTATCTGGTAGACAATGGTTGTATAATAAAGACATAATTCATCACACTAGAGACAACAGAAACATCCATGACAAGGAGTAAAGTCGCAATAAAGTTTAAATTTGAAGATAAATGAGGTGTAGTCACTATAGAGGAACAAGCCTCTACCGAAACCCCAATCCCAGAGATGGCAGCAAAGATATAATACATGATGTAAAGGAAGAAAAACTGCAGCAAGGCAATTATGTCAGCAATCTCTAGTTATGGTTGGGGAACCACCTAATAAAAGAACTTAGATTTGATGATAATTGAAGAATATTAATCTAGAATTGTATACAGAAACCAACAGCTTTTCACAGGGTATCGAGGATGAAAGAGCAACCAAGAAAACAAAGAACTAGTATTAGTTTCATTCTTCTAGGCTCATTGGAGTTACGAACTTTGTTTTGTTTTACATTATGTTATAGTACTAAGAATCATAACCAGCAAATGGCTTCAACTTCAATGGTAAGATTGGATCTTACAACATTAAGAGATAGAGAGAGAGAGAGAGAAGATTGATCATGTTTGTTAGTCATATTAGATGAGAGCTATTCTCTTTTAATTCCTAAATCCTAGAAACCCAATTCTCATTTCTTCCATTTCAATTTATTGCTTTGCATTTTACATGTAAATTTTTGCCTTGCATCATTACTTATTGCCATAGGAAGTTAATAACAGAAATAGAACTTGAAACCTACACTATATACATGATAATGACTATCCTTCATATCACAAGACCTGAGGAAAAGAAAAATACATTACACAATGTTTTATTTTATTTTGGATAAGTAAAAGATTTCATTATTATCCACAGGACAAAACTCATTCCACTTTACAATAGGTCTCCTGAGATTGTCTTACATATTCTAGATATAAAAAATTCCATCAAAGAATTGTAGAAAAGGAACAAAACCCAAAGCAGACTGGCAAGGCACCAACCCATGCAGCAGAAGTCACCTTGTACCTTTTGAGGATACCTGGAAGCAAGCATTCTATTTTTTTTTTTTTTTTTTGAGAAGACAGGATGCAAGCATTCTCCCTTTAAAATATCTCAACTTACCTACTGGCACAACTTATTATCTGTGGAGTTTAAAATGGTATTTTAGAGAAATTGTTTAAAAATCTTAGTAGCTAGAGATGGGAAAACCATTTAAAGGCGATCACCCACCATCACTAAAAGTCCAGCCAGCTTACTTACTTTATATCCTTTCTGCCTAATCCAATTTAGCTTATTAGAAGAATTCAAAAGCTACAAAGGGACTTTTTTTGGTTGGCCTTGGTGATGAAAGCAAAATTCATGCAGTTAAGCCAAGTACCATAATCTCTCATAGAGGGTTTGGCATGAAGAATCTTGTTTACCTTGATAAGGCACTCTTAAGGAATCTTGTTTACCCTTTAGTCTAGGAGCAGATGTGTCCCATGGAATGCTACTAAGAAAGGGGTGCTCTCTCCATACTTCTTATTTCTAATCTTTTCTCATTTTCAGGTTAAATCTGGGGTCTCTTTGATTTCATCCAGAATCAGCTCCCCTGCATGAGCTGTGCGTTTGGATTTTAGTTGGGAAATATGCTAACTACGCTGCACTTTCCACCTCACCACAGCTTTTTTCTTCATGGAAGTACATCAAACATTTGAGTTTAGGCAAGAAAGTTGGCGTACCATTCCCTTCTTATTCTATGGTGTTTAAAAGAGAGGAATGGGTGAACATGAAGAGTCAAAGTTGTCTGAACGGAAAATTTTTACCAATTTATTAAAGCTTTGCAGTCCATGTGCTAACTCTTGTTTGATATGTTTGTACTTTTTCTCCCCCTTTCTATTCTTGTAGATTTCATTTTTAGGATAAATTTACATTCTTGTAGATTCCTTATGCAATGCAACTATTTTTATCACCCATCAAATGAAAATATCACCAGATTGTGAATACCAGAATCAGGTGTGTAAACTAATAATATTGACCTTCATTAAAGAATGCCTTGAGCTCTTCAATAACACCATTCACCCATCAATCAATAAGTATCCTCATCTTCTCTCATAATAACGGAAATAAAAAATGGTACTAAATATTCAAAATAAAACAGAAACATCAAATACGTGCTTCAAACCATTTTTTTTTTTTTTTTTTTGGCTTTAAACTATTTTCCTTGACCTAATTGGCACAAAGCAAGAGCAATGGGGAGTATCACATAACAACCAAGAACGATAAAAATTTTTAGTAGCTTATGTTTATCAGATGCATAACAAGGGGTTTAAATAATGCAGAACTCTCATATCTTTCAGGTGAAGGAGACTCAGCTTAGAAAATATTTATCCACCTTCACATTATAGAAATGCAAACCAGACCCTTCCAACTGCTGCCACTAACCTACATGACTAACTTACAAAACATCACCCTAACTTAACAGACCAGTGATCAATATTAATCCAAAACCAGAAGAAATATCTAACCAAGGCATGAAATCAACGGATGATTCTAATATTCATATCCAATTTTCATAAATCATATGATAAATCAGGATTACCAACCTTTGAAACATATAACAAATAAGCCCCATGCCCCACAAAAAATGCCAGAAAAATTTGGAAAGGAGGATTGCAACCATAATTTACCAATTACAAGGACGTCTGATTGTAATTTTCTCTTAAATAAATCTGTGTTTCTGCTCATTTCACCTTTCATTAAGGAAAAAAAAAAGGGAAAGAAAAGAAAAAAAAAATCTAAGGGGGGAAAACTTTAACTAGGAAATAAGCATTTTCTTTGTAGAAATAGAATGTACTGTCTTAATATCATTTTTAAGGAGGGAAAAAGCATGCAGTATACTTGCCAAGACCTTGTAGTCTAGTGGTATGAACATTAGTCGTCAAATGGGATGGAGAAGCTTTGGATAACCCGAAAAAGAAAAAAAATGCAGTATACTCTCTAAACAACCAATAAAAAAGAGTTTGTCCTCTTCTTGAGCACAAATGACTTTGATTATCATGCAGATACATAGTATCAACAAGACAACCAAAAAAAAATTGCAAGAACTAAAAGCAGAGATTCGCAGATTTAAAAAATTGCGCATGCAGTTTGTGTAAGTTCTGGAGAAATAACTGATCACACTTCATGGCATTGCCATTATAGTAGGCATCAGAGATCACAATGCAACCTAAATTCCCCTCATAGTGCTAAGCACACAATGCTTATGGCATATCGGTTGCACATACTCCAAAATTGAAACCATGAAACTGAAGCAGGCTATGTGGAAACTTACCAGATAAGCACAAAATGCGTTTTTTTTTTTTTTTAAACAAACAGATATTAGATGATGCCTTTGTCGCAAATAGAGTTATCAATAAGGATATGATGTTGGGCCGTTCAGGAGCACTTTGTAGACTACACGCGAAGAAAACCAATGACCATGCTTTCACTCTGTTTGACCAATCTGATCTAAGGAAAAAACCACATCCTTTGAAAAATCATTTCAAGACCTTTTTTTTGAGCTAACATATTCCACCAGAAAACCTTCCCCACGAATGGCATGATTTTTTTACTCTAGCCCTTTTGCCCAGTACAAATCATGTTGATGGCATAGAACGTTGTCGTGGGCAATACATTAGCTTCACATAAAATAACTATTTATCCATTAAGGAAACAACCAAAGGAGAATGCTAGGTCTAGTGGTTTATCACAAATGCAAGAGTGGAATAGTTACGGTTATTACTTAGGGAATGGATTGGTATAATCAAGCACTAAGTAAAAAGTTTCTTCCTTTTCCCCGCTGGTGGTGGGGACAGTGGTAAAGTCAGCATACTGATAACATGGATTACTGAAAGTTACATAAACTATATCTTACTGATTACATGGGTATACAGAAACATGAAAGTAAATAAGACCTAAGCTGTGGAAAGGATGTGCTACAGAGTAGGCTAAGTGGAAATGGGTGAAGCTTTAAAAAAAAAATTGAAGAAATACATGGTATGAGTGGATTGAAACATGTAAACTCTATGACTAAACCAATAATGGAAGTTCCTTGCACTTATGCTGTAAGCAATATAGCTTTGTATATTCTTTCTGCCTATCACTCAACAAGAGAACATTGCTAATTCCTTTTTCTGAAATTTCTCTCTTCATTGCTATAGCTACCCTTTGGTTAGAGGAATGAAAAATATAAAAAAAACATTTGTGATATAAAATATTTGTGACTAGAGATAAGTTTCAATCTCCCTTTCTTTCACAATAAAATGAAGACTAGAGATAAGTTTCAATCTCCCTTTCTTTCACAATAAAATGAAGCAACCTGTGAATTTGAAAGCCACATTGAAACTTCAATAGTCTCAGCAAGAAAAGAAAGGAGGATCTTCTTAGAAATGTCTCAGGAACTATGTCTGTTTAGGATCATACTAAAAATTTAACCATGGTGCCAAAACATTCAAGATTTCAGTATTATGGTACTGTCCTCTAAAGATTGTGTGTAATCGTGCACATAGAACATACATATAGGCTCTATTTTTTCTAATTGCCAAATTTTAAGGCAATGTAATTTCCCTGTTCTCAGCAGATTCATAAATGTGGAACGACATATAATAAACCAAGGTTCCCCACATGAGTTGTCTGATGCTGGCTTGCAAAAGAGAACACAAGTATTAAAGATCGTATCTAGTTATCCTTGTGCATTGTAGAAGCAGCATCAAATTTTTATACGTCACGATACTATATCTCTCATCCTCAATATCATTCACATTATTGCATTTGGAGTTCCATAAGCATTATGTTACCTGTCTAAGAAAAATCAACAGCAACATCTAGAAGAAAAAGACATTCTGAATGAAAGTAGCAAGTTTTACTTTCAAAAGGAAACCCTCAAAAAAAAAAAAAAAAAAAAGAGAATTTGAACAAATGCTCTATTCATACATCTCCCTTTCCTTCCCTGTAGCAAGTTTAGTCACCAACCCTAGAAAAAACTTATAAAAGGGAAAAGAAAAAGTTCAAACAAATACTACTCTTAACCCCCATCCCTCCCTTACTCTCTAGCAAGTTATGCTCAATAACAGAACTTGTAAAAGAGAAGGTTCAAAAAAAGTGCTACTCAACCCCTTCTCTCTTCTTCCTTCTCCCAAGTTTCACTCAATCACCAAGAAGTAACTTCTAAGAAGGTAACTCCCAGGGAGTTGCACACAGAAACTTCTAAAAGGGAGAAATCAAACAAATGCTAATCATACTTTCCCACCCTCCCAAGTTATGCCTCCCTCTATTCACCTCCTTCCCCCCAATCACTCTCTCTCACATGCAAAATATATCTAAAACTTGAATGCCAATGTACCTGCTGTAAGGAGCCAACGGAGCTTCTTCTCTATCTTAATGCAACTAATACCATATTAATCAATATAATTCACCATTAAACAACACAATCAAGAACTACCAATTTTTTTCAAGAACCAGAACTCCATAATCACCGAGCAAACGCAGTCAATAATCAAACCAACCAGATTTTCTCATAAACTAAATACAGAACCCTAAAAACAATAATGCGAAACCAAAATAACATCAAGAAGCAACATACTATAACAACTGTCTTAAAAATTAAAAAAATCTAACCAGATATGCAAATCCACTGCACTCCAAAACGCTCTTTTACACCTCAAAGACCACGCCTCGCTTACACAATGCATCATCTCTGTCCAAAGCCACACAAAAACAAAAAGAAACCCTAGAAATTCAATATTTTCATGATTTATCAAAACTCTACGTCAACAGTAATAACAATACTATCACAAGAATAGAGTAATTAAGATTGTTTCATGAAGATTGAAGTCGAAGACGTGCAATAGCGCTAACAAGTGCGTAGTAAGGAATTGCAGTGAAAATTATACAGGCTTTGCAATGGCGTACCTTCAAAACGATGCGTTTTAGTTGGCGTGGTGGTAGTTCCAGAGCCACCTCTATTGGTGTGAGAGAGAGAGAGAGAGAGAGAGTACTGTGAAAGGGGATCCAGAGTTCCAAGAGTTCGACGATTTAATGGAAAATAAAATATGGCATAAAGTTTCTTTAAAAGGCGAGTGAAAGCACGCGCTACAAGCGAGATTGGGCACTCAGTCGATTGACCGACTTATGATCCGGCCCTCGCAGCCCCAAGGAATTTGTATGCGGACGTTGGGGAGAGAGAGAGAGAGAAGTATAAGCGGAAATTTGGAATACAATAGGTTCATCAAACGTGATTATTAATTAATTCGAGTTAGCAAGAATTAAGGACTTTCTTTTTTAAAAAAAAATAAATCGTTTTGCCTTGTTTTTCAAATTTGTTAAACTAAGATATTTAGAAATTATACTAAAGGAAAAATATTAAAGGACCTAAATTTTTTTATTTTTTTTTAAATCCACGTTTTAAGTTTTTTCATTTCAAAACCTAAGTTATCAAAAATAAATCAAAATATGACCTCGGTTACTTTTCATTGTAAATATCCTTAAAAGTTAGATATCCAAATAAAAAATAAAATAAAATTTTAAGCTCTAAAACGATATGATTTACAAAACTTAAGTCTTATATCGATCTTTACTTTCTTTTCATCCCGAGGCTTATCCCTTCTTTTTTTTTCCTTTTATGGCCTAACTTGAATAGCATTTGTAGCAGAAGCAACGAAAACCCTGTTCTGATTCATTTTTGTAAATTTAGATAATGACATAAAAATTTTAAAAATATAGATTTTAAAACGAAAAATAAAAAAATGTTATTTCTTTTAGTACATTTTTTCTTTAAATTAAATATCTAACAAATCCTAATAAACTTAAACTTATTTATTCTTTATTTTATTTAAATTTATAAAAAAAAATATTTTTTCAATTTACATGAGCTTGTACTTCCCAACACTTATTCCAATCACCATCCTCAGGATGCAAAAAGGGAGAAATCACAAATAAACCCTTTATACCTTTTATCGAAGTGTGAATATATCTTATAAACTTTTAAATATTACAAATAGAGTTATTAACCTTTAATTAATTAATAATATAAATGATACTTGCTCTTTTAGTTCAAAAAAGACATACTAAGTTCAAAATGTAAAAGGCATTAAAGCATATTTTCATAAATTTGATGACGTATTTTCACACCAAAATTATAGTTTAGGTAAATTATGTACAACTGTGGGATTATTTACAAATGTATCAAAATTTAGGAGAGCTCTTACAACATTTGAAAGTTCATAGAGTTCATTTCCGTATAAGTCTAAGTTTAAAGAACTTATTTTCATTTTCTCCCAAAAAAACGACAAAATATAAAAATATCTTATTCAAAACAGAATCATATCAAATTCATAACGAATAGTTTTCCAAATGCAAAATTTCAAACATACACATATAAGTAACAAAAAAGCAAGATACAGGAATAACTAGTAATAAATAAATCAAATTTATTTTGATTCTTTTATAATCTTGTTTTCTATTGAGCATGTATGTTGGAAATCATTATATTGGACTCATCACCCAAACTCATACTAGAAGACTACAAAACTTAACTCAAAGGATTCTAACTAGGCAGCCCTCTAAAGACAAGGTTTTGTTTATCTAAGATTGAGGGTTTTACCACTTTCTTGCTCATCCCACCCTCTCAATCACCATGTTTTAGCTCTCTCTTAAAGCTTCAAGCACCAAGTTGCTCTCCAACCACTCGATCAAGCCGATAGTAAGGTGTCAACACTCCAACTTAAGCAACATGATGTAACAGACTACCTCTAGGGCTCTAATAGCTTGAATCAACCTATTATAATGCCCAGTGAAACTAATCTAGAGCTCTACCATGCCATTCTTCAAACTACTCTCTTCTATGTCGCCACCTTTTAGATTAGCAAGACCCTTGACCAAGTTTCATACAATTTTTCTTATCTACTAAAAGAACCATCAATAGCACGACAACACATGTTCATCTTGCACTTGATAAATAACAAATTTCAAATTGTCTTTTTGTGTTTTCTTTTTACTATTCTATCCTTTCTAGATAATACTAAAGCATTGTAATTTACTCTTTTAAGATTGTATTATTTTGTTTTTCCAGTTTTATTCTTGACCCTAACGGTCTTACTATAAATAATCAATTTTGTACTTAGCCATAATTATCAAGTTGAATATACTAAATATACCTTGCCACCATTTATGAGTTCACACTCTCAAATATCTTACTTTTATCCATCCCTTTAGTAAGGACTGTGGCAAGTGTATCTAGTTACTCTTTCATGCATCATATCAAAGCAACTATTCAGTCGCATGGCTACTCGTATGGTACATGATATCGATTCAAGTGGTTCGCAAGTTGCTAAACTATCTTCAATTCACCTTAAGCATTTTTTTTTCCATACTTAGAAGGACCTACCACCCTTATCTATCCCACATGTGATATTTTAATGATACTTAGCTCCTAAGCATATCAATGTAGACACATCTACAAACCTAATCAATAATTAAGTCTTATAATTGGGTATTGGCATAAACTTGCTTAAGATTAAAGTTTTGCAAGCCTAAATTCCAATTCGCTTTTTCTAATTTGATTTACACTAAATCCTATATTCATTTAATGTAAATCTTCAACTAATATTAAGAAAAAAATTTATATTTATCTAATTTGAAAAAAAAAAAGGAGTCATCACCCAATTAGGATCAGGAAAATATTAAATTAAGACTAGTTAAGCAAATCAGTCTTAATTTAGCTACTAGTCTACGTAAAATATTTAAATAAAACTAAAGATTTTGGAATCGAGGGCCATCCAATTAAAACTTTACGGTTGCCATTTTAACCATCCAAAATAATTTTTTTTTATAGAAAAAACTATGTACCCATTATTTGGGATCATACCAATCATAGTTCGCATGGATTCTAAATTGTTATTTTTTAATTCAAAAGATTTTATGGAAAAATATAAAATAAATAAATAAATAATTTTTTTATTATAGAAACTAAAAATTTATTTATTATTTTAAAATGTTTAAAACCTTTTTATAAATTTTTAATCTAAAATGCAAAAAAATATAAATATATATTTTTATTTTAAAAAATCTAACATGTAAAAAAAAAAGAATGTAAATTTTTTTATGTATATATATATATAAAAAAAAAACTAAAATGTCAAAAAAAAAAAGGGAATGAACTTGGATCAGAGCCAGTTGCAAGTCAAAGAAGATGTGACAGCTTCCGACAATTGCTTGGCCTACAAGTGGTGTTGGAATGGCACAATAGAAGATTGCTTATCAACCTACCTAACTGGTTTGATCTCAAATGTGATGGAGGGCAGCAATCAATGTGGTGGCCGACGGTGGAGGTTTGGTTTAATCTAACTAGTGTCTTTCCTAACATTTTTAAATTAAAGAGGGGGTGTTTTTTAGGATTTCTAATGATGGGGAACCTAAAGGTGGTGGTGGTTTCTCTTAGAAGTGTATATGAGAGTTAATTCCTAAAGAGAGAAAGGGACTCGATTAAAGAGATAAACATATGAGAAGTTTGAATGGGAGTGATTTCTAAGTGAATTTGTATCCTTGAAGAAGAAAGGAGAGCCCTATTTATATTGATTGAGGGTGGTTTGAACATAGAAGCTCTTTAAATGTAGAGATTTGTCTGCCATGGATGTGCTTGGAATATTCCCTTTTTTTGAGGAAATAAATGTGATTTGAGATATTGGAGTGTAAAAAAGAATATATTCTTGCCTGTATATCTGAGAGGAAGCTTCGATTTTGTCCAAATCAAGCTAGATGTGCAAGAACAATATCTACACAAGATGAATTTTTTTTTTTCATTTTCCATGCCAATTTTAGCTAAGTAATCAAGTGTATTTTGATTGATTCTTAGCTTAGATGTAGAGTGGGGAATGTGATCTTCATGAATTCACTATTAATTTGGTGAAATCACAAATAAAAAAGGATAAAAAATGCTCTAAAAGTGGTTGTTCCAAGAAGGAAAAAGGAGTGAATCATAGGGGGAGGAGGAAGGGAATGGACGGTGTAAAAACGTGTGTTCAAAACATGTTTCCTATTGAATGCTAAAAGAAGAAAACACGTGTTCAAGACACGTTTTCTACTATTTAAAAAAAAAAATTGTGCAATGTATGCCTACTGCATTTTGAACTCAAGTCTCCTTTCCTCACGTGAGTGTGCTTTCCAATAGGCTATTGCCCTATGCCGTAGTCTTTTATTTCAACCTGGTTGTATTTATTTCTTTCTCAATTCCAAAAAAAATTAAAAAAATTAATGTGCATTAGTGCGTGTAGAGGAGGATTTGAACTCTGGTCTCTTATGTAGTGCATATGTATATTTTCTAATCAGGCCGTTGGCTTACACCTTGGTTATGTTATGCAAACAAATTATATTTATTCATTTTTTAAAGATTTTTTTTCTTTTTATTCTTTATATAAAAATAACAAACTAAAGAGAGCAAAAATGAGGTATCTACAGCCGTCCCTCTTTAGGGTAAAGTTTGAGGAAAACTTTACCACAAAGACTCAAGAGATAAGCCATTTTTGTCTAAAAAAGCTTTATTGGTGTTTTAATGAGCTAACTATTTAAAAACTTGAAAAATCTTGAAAATAGAAATAGTGTTTCTTATGAACAAGCGATCCATTTATTTTAACCTAGGATAGTAAAGAGCAAGTAATCCTAAAACTGGATAACGCTTTAATGAGCAAGTGATTTATTTATTGTAACTTAAGATAACGCTCTAAAGAGTAGGCAATCCATTTGCTTTAACTTAGGATAATGCTTTAAAGAACACATAATCTAAAAATTGAATAACACTTTGATGAGCAAGTGATTCGTTTACTTTAACTTATGTTAGCACTCTAAAGAGCAAGTGATCCTAAAACTGGATAGCGCTTTGATGAGCAAGTGATTCATTTACTTTAATTTAAGATGGTGATCTAAAGAGCAAGCGATCCATTTACCTTAATTTGGGATGGCCTCTAAAGAGCAAGTGATCTTAAAACTAGATAACACTCTAAAGAACAAGTGATCCATCTACTTTAACTTAGGATAATACTCTAAAGAGTAGGCGATCCATTTGCTTTAACTTATGATAGCACTCTAAAAAATAGGCAATCCTAAAATTGGATAGCACACTAATGAGCAAGTGATCCATTTACTTCAATTTAGGATAGCACTCTAAAGAGCAAGCAATCCATTTACTTTAACCTAGGATAGTATTCTTAAAGAGCAAACGATCCTAAAACTGGATAATGCTCTGATGAGCAAGTGATCTATGGGGATTGTGACGAAAGAGATCTTATAACTTGAAGAATTATAATGAAACCGAATAAAAGTCTACTTGAATTGGAATGGATTCAATAACAAGGGTCACTAACGAGATGAAGACTTTTAACTTGGATAAAACTTGACCGTTAAGGATAATAAGCTAAATTGGACAAAATTGGCCCTAAGGCAAATTGATTGACATTAACTTAAACAAGAATTGGCTATTGGAGCTAAGAATGAACTTGGTCTTTAAGAGCTTTGCAGATTCAACAATCTTTGAAATATATATATATATAAGCAAGATTTACTAACAGATATAAATTCTTTACAAATTCTCAAGCACTCTCACTAAACAATAAGCCTTTTCCACTTATCTATAAGTGCTAGTTCTATCTAAGGACCATTTCTTTAGGGGATTTCTTCCTCTTGAAGAGATCTCATTCTTTAGGGGCTTTGAACTCTTCTTTAGAGGCTTAGATCTTCTTTATTGGATTATTGATCTTCAAACTTGGGAGAATGACTTTTATTCCACTGAAATTAGCTTCAATCATCTGTCCGTTTGAAAGTAGATATCTCACTAATGATTAGTTTAGTCTAATGGGACTTTACTTACCTTCTCTCAATTTAGATCTCACTTTTGGCTCCAATTCCAAAAATTATAGTCTATCTTGTAAATGATACACTTAAATCAATTTGTTAGGTCTTTTTTGGATTTGTAAAAAACTAGAGGTGTACTTGCCTTAGTTTTAAAAACAACTTTTGTCTATGATAAAATATTTCTTCTGATAAGAAAATCCTTCAAAGAGAAGTGATTTTATGGGTGTACATTGGTTTAGAATTATAACTTTTAGAAGCTTATGGCCTTTTAAGGCTCACTCTTGATTATGTATAAACGTTAGTCACCCCTTCTTCTTCTTCTTTTTGTCATATGAGGCGCTTTTAGGTTTTTCTTAATTTCAAAGAAAATAAATTATTGACGACAATTGATTATTCTTGAATTGATGCAACTAGGGGCAATACAAATTAGTTAATCTTCTTCTTTTAACCAATGGCCCGATTACACCATTACAAGGGTTTTAAAAAGGCTTAACTGAGCAGATAAGGAATAATTGTGTTTAAGATAAAGAAATGAATGCCTAACATCGTTACAAATTACATATCAAATTCAAGATAGACCTCCTTTGAGGAATAAGTCTAAAAACCTTACAATGATGACACTCAACTTCTCAAGTGTTTTAAGGTTGGTGTTTAAGATGTGATTTGTCTCTTTTCATCATAAACTTTTCAGCTGGTGAGATGTCGTATTTAGCTTAAATGGCTAAATGTCCTTAAAAGATCTTAATGCCTCAAGCTAAACATCGTGCCTCTAAAATTAAGAGAAATGCCAACAGATAACTTTTATTCAAATGATTTGTTTCTTTTGCTATTACAACTTTAGCAAAAATTGACCCTCTTAACTTACTAACATTTTCTCCTCACTCTCTTACCCTAGATGATATCCCTAAACGTTTCAGATGATTGGTCAATTTATCATGTAGTAGCAGTAGGCTTTCAACATTGAGTACTGAAGATGTTCCTTCATGACTTAGAGAAAGATTATTACTGACTTCTAAGAAGTTTGGCTAAATAATCTTTGAATTTATGAGGTCTTGAACCTTATTCTTCAACCTCCAGCAATTTTCAATTGAGTGACCTATTTGACCCATATGATAGTCACACTGTATGTTTGGGTCATAGTTCCTTGCCCTGTAGTTTGGCTTAAGGGTTTTATAAGATATGATCACAGTTTCCCTTAACTTAATGAAGACCTGAGCCATCCAAATCTTAAATGGAGTAAATTACCTTCTTTGTCCTTGGATTTATATTTTCTTGCTTGGTGGGTTGGCTTCTAGCTTTTTTCTTTTTAGCCCCTTATCAGTATTGGGGCTTAATAATTCTCTTTAAGTTTAAAGGAGTGTTTTCTCTAAAGGAATCGTAAGTTAGAATCTTTTCAATATAAGGCCTATGGTCATTTTTAGGTCCATAATCCTTTCCTATAAGGTTGTCACTTTTTCTTCAAGAATTGTGAGCCTTTCTTCATAAGATAAAACTTTCTGTTGAATGATAGGTTTCTTCCCTGTAGTTTCTTGATGATCCCAAAAGCTATTAACCTTTGCACCTAGATTTTGACTTAGGTTTGATCATTCAAGTCAACCTCTTGTAGATGACCAGCTTACTTTAAATCATGGACTAGTTGCTCAAAAGGCACTAGTATTTCTTCCATACTTTGAACCATTTTAGTTTCTTCTGAGTTCAACATTTTGATAGTATGCCTCGAGTCATGGATAAAGTCTAGTTGGATTGTCGCTGCATTTATTAAGTCTTAGATCTTGTTTTTTTGCTCCCAACAATCATTTGTAGCATGTCCCTATTGACCCACGTGGAATTTACATTGTGCATTTGGATCATATTTTCTTAGCTTGCGTCCTGGTATCGGATCTTTAGGATACAACAAGCCATCTTTCCTTAGATGATAAAAACCTTATGACGATGAGATGAGAATTTGAGTGAATTTCCTTCTAGGTATCTTTAAGCCTTTCTTGCGTTATGGGGGCTTCGATATTGTAGCATTTATACTTGCATCAGAATCAAGTGGTGTTGGTCTTTTTCTTGTCAGCTTCCCCATTTTGATGGCTTCTTCAATCCTGCTACCAACATCTATTATATCTCTAAAATTGGATACAGTGTTACCAATCAAATGCCCATAATATGGTTCATCTAATGTGTTGATGAGCGTAGAGGTGAGATCTTTTTCTAAGAGAGGAGGGTTGACTCTAGCTACCATGCCCCTCCAGCTTTGGGCATATTCCTTAAAGGTTTCCTTATTACTTTTGTTCATTCCTTAAAGATCCCATATTTAAGGGGCTATCTTTATGTTTAACTTATATTGGTTGTAAAATACACGAGTTAATTTATCCTGTGTATTGATCTCATTTAGATCTAGTTAGGCATGTTAAGTCAGTGTGGGCCTAATAAAACTATCTTGGAAAGTTTAGATCAATAGCCGCTCATGTTTGGTGTAACGAGCCATCTTGTATAAATACAACCTTACGTGGAGCTTGAGGCATCCAATCCCATCATATGTTTTAAAGTCTAGTACTTTGAATTTTTCTAGATAAGTATCTATGTCATTTGTAGCAATGCCAGTGATTTGATCGAACCTTTTATGATCGCTCAAAACTCTCAACTCATTAAAGAATTGATGGAATAATTTTCTCTCCATCTTCTTTTGTTTGTTTTCCAATTCCCCTTTTAGGTTCTCAATATTAAGGTCCATGTTGATTGCTGTGTTGGGCTTAATTCCTTCATGAGGTGGAATTTCGATTGCTTCTCCAAGATAGGCCTTTGAATGCTCCTCTTGTGATGTTTGGAGGGCTTTGAAAGGATTGATACCTTTGGTGAGAAATTGGATTCATTCAGCCATCTTCTTCACAATTTGTTTAAGAGTAGATATCTTTGAGTTAGCATAGCTGTCAATGCTACTGTTGCTGTCGTTATTGTCACTAGCCATTGTAAGTCTGGATAGTAAACTTGGTTGCGTAAAGGCAAGAATCCTGAGAGAATCTGTATCTGTTAGTAATTCTTTCTCCTTTTTTATTTAAAATTAACTTAGAAAATACAAAGAATTTAAACATTGACTAAAATAATGATTGTGACTCTGAGATTTAAAGGAGATGAAGATAAGTAGAATAACCAATATTTACAGGGGAGATGAAATGCGATGATTTACAAGACAATTGATTTTTTATTTTTTTTTTGTAAAGGACATTAAGTAAAAGTGAACTTTTAATGATTGAAAAAAATTATTTACAAATTCTATTATTATTTCTTATCTCTCTCTCTCTCTTTTTAAACATTATTATTGAAAAAAAACTAAAGTTAAAAAAAGATCAAATGGCTCATGAAGAAAAACATAATTTATAATTATTATTCATGAACTTGACAATTATTTCCAAATCAATTGATAGGATTGAATATTTTTTAATCTAATCCTACAGTTGTGCTCTTAGTCATTGCAACATCTTCAACGCTCACTTAAGGACACCTTTATCATGTTTAGCTTGGGCCAAGAGAATCTGCATGTCTAATTTTAGTCCCCTGCCTCTTTCTCTTTAATAATTCACCTCCACTTCAAGTAGCTGGACTCAATAGTTGGGTATGCTTGGTATATCATTGACTTCTTGCTCCTTACCTTGTTGATTGATTACTATTGATTTAGACAATTATCAATTTCATGAGTAATATTTATGAACCATTTGATCTTTTCCTTTTTTTTTTTTAAAGTAGTAAAAAAAATGCATGGCAACATACAAATGTAAGAACCATTAAAGTAATACAACATTTATTAAGTTACAACCCAATTAAGACTAGTTGTTTATGTCATAATTCTAATATACAGGGAAATACATTTATAAGGAATTTGTTTACAAAGGTATTTACAAGGAAATAGAATAATGTTTATTTACAATATACAATTAAGATACATACAAAAAGGTTTACATAATCATTTATAAGATACTTTAGCATTAATTAGGTTGTAACTTTAATTAAATGTCGTAGTAGCTTTATGGTTGATGAAGAGTGTATGCATGTAGGTAAATTCTAAAGGTTCCTAAGTTTTATAGCCTCACTTATTTTCAAAAAAATGGTTCACATGTCACATTAAAATTTGAGTAGGGTAGCCTAATCAACCCCAAGCGATGATCATTCCACTATACCCAGAACTTACACAATGGCTCCTCTCCTAAGGTCCTAAGATGACCCAAGTTCGACTATATCAAACACACATTGATAGAAAAATAAATCCTCTAGCAAATAAACCCTAAATCTTGCATAAACAAAAATTGGTATAATTATTTATAGATAAAAATCTAAAAGTAAAGATTTCAATAAAATAATTTTGAAAAATAAATTCTATTTTTGGAAGGTTTAAGTGGCTAGCCCACTTGGTGGTCCTAAGTGGAGTCGGTATCCTGTTGAGCCTAAATTTCAATTCATTTTTCTAATTTAATTTACACTAAATCCTATACCCATTTAATGTAAATCCTCGTATGAAATTAGGAAAAAAATTATTTTTATCTAATTTGGAAAAAAAAAAGAAGTTGCCACCTGATCAAGATCGGGAAAAATATTAAATTAAGATTAATTGAGTAGATAAGTTTTAATTTGGCTACTAGGCTACATAAAACATTTAAATAAAACTAGAGATTTTGGAATTGGAGGCTATCTTATTAAAACCTTACAGTTACCACTTTAACTTTCAAAAATTAAAATTTATTTTTTAAATAAAAAATGTTTACTAAAAAAATAAAAAAAAAATATTGAGGTTGCCCCATAAATGCTTATGTACCCGCTATTTGGGATTAAACCGGTCGTGGTTCGCATAAATTCTAAATTGTTAATTTTTTTTATTTAGAAGATTTTAAGGAAAAAATATAAAATAAATAAATAATTTTTTTATAGAAACTAAAAATGTATTTATTTATTATTTTAAAAAATGTAAAAAAATTTATAAAATTTTTAATCTGAATTGTAAAAAAATATAATATATATTTTTTATTTAAAAAATCTAACATGTAAAAAAAAAGAATGTAATTTTTTTTATGTAGATATAAAAAAATAAAAATTAGTTTTTTAAAATGTATTTTTTTTATTAATTTGTTTTATAAAATAAAAAAACTAAAATGTAAAAAAAAAAAGAAATTAACCTGGATTGAAGCCGGTTGCAAGTCAAAGAAGATGCAAAGGCTTTTGGTGGTTGCTTGGCCTACTGGTGGTATCGAAATGTCACATCGAAGGATGGCTTATCGACCCACCTAACAGGCTGTAGGCCTATGCCTCAATTTTTTATTTCAACCAGGTTGTATTTATTCCTTTCTCAGTTCCAAAAAATAAAAAATAAAAATTAATGCACGTTTGTGCATGTAGAGGGGGATTTGAACTTCGGTCTCTCGTGTAGTGCATGTATATGTTTTCCAATCAAGTCGTTAGCCCATGCTTTAGTTATGTTATGCAAACAAATTGTATTTATTTCATTTTTTTTAAAGATTTTTTTTCCTTTTATTCTTTATATAAAAATAATAAACTAGAAGGAGCAAAAAATGGAGCGTCTATAAGTTTGTTTAATATATGCACTACGTATGAATTACACTAAATAAATAAATCAAAAACAAGGTAAAAGGGTAAGTACATTCATAAATACTACGTATGGTTATATGTAAATGGGGATGCAGTCGAGATAGCTTTAGGATGGGTTTAATGACCTAAAACTTGACTCGATATCCTGTAGGGTTTCTTAGAATCCACTAGAAATCCTATTGGGTTTTTCGTCTTATACTTAAAACTTGCCTCAATAATAGTAATGATGAACTTGAAAATTGACCCTACTTGACCCACTAGTATCAAGCAACTTATTATTTTGTAATAACTTTTAACTTGAATTAATGAAATTTGCAATGGCATGAAAACGAGAATTCAAAAAATCAAGTTATTTACCATAGCTAATGACAAATGTGATTAGCTCTTAAATATATGCCAATTTATCATTGGCAATTTTGAAGTATTAGTAAGGAGTGAGCATTTATCATATTACTATCTTCCCTATAATCATATATTTAAATTATAACCACTGTAACTGTAAGTGGTGGTGAGAGTGAGAGTAAGATAGGAGTGAGAGTGTAGCGGGGGTGAAACAAGAGTGTTGTGTAACTCATTGGGATACAGGTTAAGGTTTTTAGTGAAATGAATAAATGAAATTTTTTTGTTTTCTTTTCTATTACATATTATTATAATATGTAATGTAGGCAATAGACATTATTATTTTTTTACATATTATTATTTTTAAATCAAGTTCAAAATTTCCACCAGATTTTATTTTAGTTCCAAAACCCTAAAGGGTTTTATAACAATACTAAAATCTATCCCAAAACCTTATAGTAAATTACCTTATAGGGTAATTTTTTCGTTAAATATCCTATAATGACTCGCCTACTCATATATATATATAAACAAAAACCTCTTTTTCAATGCGTTACAAATTCTCACTCTCACTAAAAGGAAAACCTAGCACTATCTGTATGCCCTTACAATCACCACCTCTTTCCAAATTATGGAGTTATGACCTTTTGATGCTCTCTGATTTTAGTAGGCTTATCGCTTAATGTGTGGAGAAGTTTCCAATAATCTAAAGGTAAATTTTTCATCCCTTCTAAATTTCTCATTATGAATTATCAATAGGAAATCCATAAGACTATAATTTTTATTTTCTAAATGGTGTATCAAAAACGGCATTGTAAGGAATCTCAAGAACATATAAGAAACAACAAATCAAAATTAGGCACATGCTTTTAACATGGAATTCCTTAATTACAAACCGCAGTCACCCCATTTTTACCTTTTGTAATTGTAATTTTTCAAAAATAAAGAGAAGCCTTAAATTAGAAAATTAGCGGAAAAGTTGAAAAATACAAAAAAAAAAAAATCATAAGAAAATTTTTGAAACAAAATAAATTTGAAAAATACCAAAAAAAAATGGAAAATGGATTATTTTTAGGCTTGCTTAACTCATGGTGGGGTGTAAATATTTTTTCTAGAGGCAAAACAATTTTTTTAAGTCCAAATATGCATATGCATTTGGCAAAATATGAGTTCTTAACAAAAAAAATGATCAATTTTTATTAGAATTAAAATTTAAGAGTGGGTGCGTCTTACTTATTTTTTAATTCATGAAAAATAAATTATTTAAGTTGACCATGACTTTAAATGAAGCCTCGATGAAGCTTAAATTGATTATTGTATGATAAATAAAGTTTTGAGTTGAGCCAAACATAAAATAGAGCTCATGATTCTATCAAGTTGAGCTAAAAACAAAATTCTTACATATGTGTATTAGACTCACTAATTGCATACAAGGAAAGGTTTGCTCGATATAATCCTTTAGCCATGAGGCAATATTTTAGGCTTAAAATTAAATGGGCTTTAAAAATTGGCCCAAGCTAAATGTTTAAATAAAATTTATTTCCATTAAGTGTGAAGACATAAGCTAATAGCCTAATGGTAAGATTGGGTTTGTGTTCGATGGAGGTCATGAGTTTGATTTTTCAAGGCATTAGTGGAACTCTTCCATTAGTAGAGATTAGTTAATTGTAGTTCTTCTTCTTCCTTCTCTTATAAATTTTCTAGTATAATATCGGGGAATTTGGTACACCATGGCTTTTTTAACATGAATGATGAAATCATGTTAATAATATGTCATATTATTACTTCAAATAAAATATAGATTGGAATATTAAGGAAAAGTGAGTATAAACTAAGATCAAAGTTTTGATAAGACTTTAAATATTCTTTAATGGTCGGATCAAAATTAAACAAATCAAGCTTGAATTAATGATAGACGTGTTTAATTGATGAAGTAAGAATGCTTGAGGGGTAAGAAACCTAATTTAGGCAAAATTTTCAAGAAATTCAACAAATTAAGTAGCTTGGAAATACCCATTAATCCATTTTTTTTGTGTGGACAAATTGAAGCTTTCCCATTAAAAATCCTTGATGTATGTTTGTAAATGAGAGTATGGGGATTGCATTGGGACATCAAACACTCAATATTACATTCAAAATCACTTAAATTTCTTCATCTCTCTCTTTAGACAATTGGATAAGCTAGTCTCACTCCTTCTCTCTTTGATTTCATTCCTTTATATATATATATATAAATCAAACAAGATCAAAGTTACAAACATGATCCTTAACCTCTTAACTTCAAAACCCCTCAAAATTTTTAAATTTTCATAAAAATTTGAAGGTTCAAGTCAATTGATCCAATAATAAGCTAGGGTTTTTATTCTTCTTTGTTACAACTCACCATCTGGGTGTCCCTTTTTACCTATCGACAACTTGTCTTTAGTACTTAGAAAGTAAGACAAGACATTATGCCATCTTTGAAGTATGGATACGACTTAACTTTCCTCTTCTTCTACTTTTAATTGATTTTATTTATTTTATGAAGAGCCTAAGCCTAAACCACAAAATAAATGACATCTATGCATAAGGTACTTTTTCTTCCATCTTGCAATCATTACCCTCCATATTTAATTACAAACTTTAACTTTATAGATTTAACCTTCTAAGTTAAAATTTTGACTTTCTACATTGGGGTTTATAGATTTTTCCCACTTGCACCAACCTTCTAAGTTCCAATTGTTACCTTTTAAGTTCCATTCATAACATTCCACCATGCAATTACAACCTTCTAAATCTTAAGAACAACCTTTTAACTCTTGGGAATAACTTTATAAGTTTTTAGTAAAATGATTATGAACTTTCTACCTTCCAAATGGTCTTTTCTAAGTTTATGGTACAACCTTCTAACTTACCTAGAACGATAAGCTTTACTTTTTGCTCTTTATTGTTAACCTTCCATGTTCATTGTATAACCTTCTAACTACACTTGAACAGCTGAAAGACTTTTACTTCCAAAACCCATTTATATTGGATCAAAATTCCACGACCTCAACATGCTAAATGCGTATAGGAATAACCATCAATACTTGTAACAAGGAATTTACTAACGTATTTCCACCTAAAATTAATAAATTAAGTCATCCTTTCCTTTCATAACTCTTATGAAATCTAAACTTGTGATGTTACCTATAGATTTACACTTTACATTGCATCAAAGGTAGTTCATTATCCAAGCTATTCAAGACTATATAGTATGCTAAGATTTCCATGTTACTTGGCTTAAGTCATTACCAATTAGTAAACT
The DNA here is from genome assembly GCA_037954665.1 of Laguncularia racemosa. NCBI lineage: Eukaryota > Viridiplantae > Streptophyta > Magnoliopsida > Myrtales > Combretaceae > Laguncularia > Laguncularia racemosa. The sequence goes on along the minus strand of JBBMOL010000117.1, from coordinate 402,894 downwards.
TAAAGTAAAAATTCCTTACACAAATCCCCACAAAAGTAATTTATATACATATTCCATCAACCATAATCATATACACATATAAACATAGTCCTTTAAAGAGCTTGTCATGAAATAACTCAAAAGCAATTTTTAACACTCTCTATTCCCATGTTTAAACCAATAACAACTGCAACTATTTGTGCCTATACCTAAAGTTAGTAAACACTAATCCCTTAGCTCCTCTTAGAGCAAAGTGGGTACAAAAATTAAAAAAAAAAATAGAAAGGATAATTTATTATTAAGAAAACAACAAGATAGAAACAATTGAAATAAAAGTAGGGCATAATAAGCATTTATGCCATGCACATGCTCTATAATGGATGGCTAAGTGATGTGACCCAAGTCAACAATTAGTGATTCGCTAACTTAAGCACTTGATAAAAAGTTAAGATAACGATGATATTATGTAGGTTTATTATTGAAATATATAAATTGGATATGATCGACACTCTAAATGGATATGACACACTGCCTAGAACATGAATTACACCTATTCAATTTGATATGACACATAAATTGAATAGATGGGTTGTTTACCACAAATTAAAAGATTTGATAAAAACATAATTTGATGAAAATAACTCAATCAAGAGAAAATAACATTCAATAATAATTATCGAAATGTTGTTTATAGCCCTTATATATGTTCATAGGGTTAAGCAATGGCAAATATGGAAATAAAATAAGCAACAAACAAAATTCATAACAAATATTAGGTACACGCCTGGCCAACACAACCGTGTGCATTAACACGGCCTAAAACATAAGCAAAATGTTCAAGTAATGAAAGTCAAAGATACACGCGCTTAGCACGATCGTGTTGATGTTTATGTTCTTTAATATATCCAATTACACACTCTTATTGAATCTAAGACAAACTATAATGTCTTTCAAGAGATACATAGGATGTTACATGGTCATGTTGTGCTTGTGTTGAATTGAACTTTGCATTATTCCATTGTATTGCTCCAACTCTTGTGCCTCGATGTAAACCAAGTCATCATAGCTCCTAAAATGAGCCTTAAATCCTTCAACCATATGTTGTTCTTCCTCACTCGATATGTTATTAATGATTCAAGGCAATAAATTCTGCAAACATGCACTCTGGATCAAGTTATTGGCCCTTGAACTAGCTAGGTGTCATCACTAAGTTAACGCTCTCCCACTAATCTCTTTCTAGTCTTTCATTATATATTTATAGACTTATAGAGTACCTCCCCAATCAATAGATCTTTGGAACAAATTAGGATGGAACTGCATTTCACAAATCTCGAGCCTTAACTATACCTAACATATGTATTATCTGCTTGCTTAGGCATATGTTTTCTCTATCACAAAGGCATATGTTTTATTTAGCACCCAACCATACATATTTTCTACCACAAACACTTACATGTTATCTGCCACTCTGGCATATGTAATGTCTACCCTATAAGTGTATGAATTGTCTATCACAAAGGCATATGTGTCATTTACCCTATATGCATATGTTATAAATGTACTAGCCATTACATGACATAGTTATGCTAATCTTCCCATTATCCCAACTTACCATCACTCACTTGAAATCCTACTTCTTAACCCTTAGGTGTATGATTATGCTACCAATAAATATATGTTGTGGCATGGAGATGTAACATTTACAAACACATAATAATGTGCGTTCTAAATCATCCAACTCATTATAAGAGTACAAAATATTCAAAACTTCCACATCCACTCCATATATTAGTAATACTAGTGTGTTTCGCTATGTGCAATGAATTAAAAAAAAAAATCAACAATCAAAAGCATTCAATCAACAATTTAATTTCATAATCCTCTTATACTATGCACATTTAGTGAATTTACAAGGCTAAACAAGTACAAGTGAATGGCTTATTGATTTTCAACCACATACACCATAAAGTGAGATAGTAAAGGTTACTCACCTAGATAAATCCAAATACTTTAGCCACTCAAGTACACGAACAAAGACATTGTTTCACATGTGCATTAGCCCTTAAGTGCAACTCAAAAAGTCAACACATAATTCATGTACATTAAAGCTTATAAACTTTACTTTTTACCTTTACTCTCTTAACTTCTAACACTCTATAATTCATTCATTTCTTAGCTAAATTTTAGCATACTATATATACATGTGTATATATACCCTTAAGATCATTATCAAAAGTACTATTTAGAAGTGTTACAAATCTGAACTTGGCTAGTAAGGAAAATTACAAAGACGCCTTTCAATTCAACCTTGTTTTAACACTAAAGGGTTATCAACTTATGATTTCCTTCATTTGCACTCAATTTAACTTCAAATTGTAATGTTTCATTCTCATCCTAAATTGGTCAAATTTTGTGAGGTTTCAATCTCAACTTAAAGAATATAAATTAGCATCTCAAAATGCTATTAACTACATTTTAAATATCTTAAGCTATTTTCCAAGAAATTACATGATAAAAAGCTTGATGTGCCTAAAACAAGAATTTGGTCATAGTTAGATGCGTAACTAGTGAAAAAGGCTTGAATCATTTGGTATTTTAGGCTTGTAATGCTAAAAATAACTATTTTTATGGTTTTTGTGTTTATAGGAGCAGTGAAAATAAAGAGATATGAACAACTAGTCAAATTGATATTCAATAGTTAAATTGGCAAACAATGTTTGAATTTCCACAATTGATATGACTCACAATTTATGGAAATCAAACGGGTTTAATTGAAGTAGCTGATATAACTTACAACTAGATCAATTAAAAGAGGATCACCGCAATTAGAAGGATATTTTGACTAATAAGATCTACAATGACACACTTTCAATAATTGCTAAAAGGTTCCACACAAATAATCAAAAGAGTAACAAAAGTAATAAATATTCAATGGAACAACTTCTTCTCCTCACATGTAGGGTTACATAAGTGTTTATAGATAGATATAAAATAACTACTATGAAAAAGGAAAATATTAGAAAGGAAAACAATTGTTTAAAGGAAATAAAATAATTATTTAGATAACTGCATCTTAATTTTGTAGCTCTATAATATTACCTTTCCTAATCTAAAATATTCAAAATATTGTCCAATTTTAATTAAGATTTGCCTATGTTAATAATGTCTTCAAAAGGTTTGCCTTCGAAAGCCCCTTTTGATGCATTCATTAGAAGTATTCCACCAATAAGTCTTTGGCTTGTTATTGGAAGTAACACTAACTTTGCTTTTAGAATTGGAACCTCTCTTCATTTCAAAAGCTGGCTTGCATTTGAAACCAACACCATAAGTGTTTCTTTTGGATAAACAACTCATGCTTTCGACTTGAGTTCTTCCATGATTCCAATTTTGCCTTTCATTAGATTTCCTACTACAAACAAGTTCCCTTGAGTTCAAATCAAAACCTTAATAAGCTCTATTTGAATCTAACTCCATCCATAACCTTCCAAAATTAGGTTCAAACTTCTGATTTCCATCATCACTCCTACCTTTGAAAAAGATTTGCCTTGAATTTTGGCTCTTCATGGCCTTGGAGTAAATCCCTCTTGTAAACAATCTATTCATTCATTCCTTCAACTTCCTTCAAGTAATCTATTCCCTCTTTACCTTGTTTGGACTCATAAGAAATAGTACTATCTCATAACCATCTTTCCTAAAAGTGCAAGTATTTTGGAATCCATCATATAACACCTTTTTGTCAAACAACCAAGGTCACCCTAACAAAAGATTAGTAGTATCCATTGGAACAATATCACATTTTACTTCATCTTCACAATTGCCAATCTTGATCGAAACCTTGACCCTCTTATTAACCCTTTAAGGATCCTTTCTTACCAAACCAATGTAAATCATATGGCTTTTGATGCGGCATGACCTTCAATCCTACACTATGGACATATACACTAGAGATAAGGTTAGTACAACTACCTCTAGCAATAATGAAAGTATAAGCTTTATCCTTCATATGTCCTTTAGCGTAAAATAAATTCTCTCTTTGCTTGTTCTCCTCTAAAGCATTGATATGTAATCCTTATCTATTCACTAAATATATAACATCACCTTCTACCCTTTTAGTGTTATCTTTTTCTTTATTAAATTCTTTGAGCCTAACATCAACATCATCTCCCACCTCCTCATCACTCTCTACTTTCATCTTTGGAACTTCTCTTTTTAGAACCATAACTCTTCTGTTTAAACATTCAGAAGTAAGATGCCTAATTCTTAAGCACTTGAAGCATTTGGTCTCACTCGACTTCTTTTTTAGATATTTATGGTCATTCTTCTACACATGATAAATTCTTAGCTTATTGCTCTCTCTTTTCTTAATGTTTATATTCCTTCTTCTTAAATTTTGCTTCTTTTTGCTTTTCTTTCTCTTGTGGAGCTTTTGTTCTACTAACAAGATTAAGTGATCTACCTTTGGTCCATAGTTTTTACCTTTGAACTCCAAGTGCCGGTTTTATTATATCATCTAAGGTTTCATAAGACTACAGTTTCACCACATTGTAATCTCATACTTTAACCCAAAATAAACCTTATTATAGTTTGTTCTTTAGGTTCACTTAATTTGCATCTTATTAGAAGAGTCTTATATTCCTATGTATAATCCTCTACACGTATTCCCCATTGTCTCAAATTTTGCAATCTCATATACAACTCCTACTTGTAGTGTTAGGATACAAATCTCTTTCTCATCACCCTTTTCATCATCTTCCATATTGTCACCTCAACTTCTCCATCTTCTCCTCTCTAAATCTTTACATTCTTCCACTACGATGATGTATACCTAATGAACTATAAGGTAGCCATCTTAACTTTAGCTAGCTCATCATACTCATAACACTCAAACAATTTTTCTACTTGTTGTTCCCAATCTAGATAATCAACTAGAGATACACAATTATCAAATTTTAGAATTTTTAGTTTACCGGTCTCTAACCCTTATACTAGTTGATTCATTTCAATCACTTTTTCTACTCTAAAGTTGTCTCATTCTCCTTCTGACAATTCATCATCTCTTCTAGCACATTTTCCGCCATTTCTATGTATTCCTTTATTGTTATTCTCACCTCCTACATTTTCTTTTATACTTTAAATTAACGTTTATTATGTAGTAATCAGTGTGCACATCATCTCTACAAGTTCTACCAATTGTTAACTTACTTCATTCCCTCCGAAATTCCTTTCTCTCCTCCTAACATTACTAATATTGTCTCTATAACTTACACTAACACTATCACTCGACATATTGTAGATTCGATATCAAATGAAATTCAAATATCATAGTAATCAATCAAGCACTCTCCCAATTTCACATAATTAGAATTTTGCTCTATACCTCCTATTTCACAATATATTGAGATGAAAATAAGAGACCTAGGTATCGTTTGATTATAAAAAATATGTGGAATTGGATTAAATAAAACATTTTGTCCTTTGTTAAGTTTGCTTATTTTCTTGGTTACTGAACAAAAATAATCCTAAAGTATTAAACAAAATGCTTATATTTTGTACCATCCAAAATATGATACAAAAATCAAATTCTTAGGATAAAAGCACAAAAATCCTTATCTAATACTTTGTATATCATGTTTAGTGCAGTATTTTGTATATTTAAATAATAGATATCGTAAAACTCTTTATCTATTACTATACACACCAAACGTGGTATAAAAAAGTTGTATTGCCATGTTTTTCTTGTTTTATATTGTCCAATTCTCTTTGTACTATTTAATACGGCAATATAAACACTATCTTAAGGGTTATCAGTAATGAAGCAAGTGTATTAAAGCTTTGAGAGTCACACCAATCAATCAACTTGCACTTCCCTTTGTCGAAACTTTTGCTTTGATACTAAGATGACATGTTTAAATTCCAAGACAGGAATCTAGTCACAATCAAATGCGTAGCCAATGGATAAGGCTCAAATCTTTTTAGTATTTTAGGTTTATAATGTTAAAAAAATAACTATTTTATGGTTTTTATATTTATAGGAACAATGAAAATAAAGGAATATGGACGACTTCTTCTCCTCACACATAAGGTTACATACGTATTTATAGATGAATACAAAATAATTGCTATGAGAAAGGAAAATACTAGAAAGGAAAATAACCGTCTAAAAGGAAATAAAATAGCTATAATAGATAACCGCATTCTAATTCTATGGCTCTATAATATTACCTTTCCTAATATAAAAGATTTGAAATATTTTCCAACTCTAATTAAGATTTTCTCACGTCAATAATGTCTTCAAAAGGTTTGCCTTTAGAAGCCCCTTTCAATGTGTTTGTTAGAAGTATTCTTTCAAAAGGTATTTGGCTTGTTATCTGAAGTAGTACTAACTTTGTTTTTAGAATTGAAACCTCTTTTCATTTCGAAAGTTGGCTTACATTCAGAACCAACACCATAAGTCTTTCTTCTGGATAAATCACTTGTACTTCTAATTTGAGTTCTTTTGTGATTCCAATCTTGCTCTTCATTAGATTTCCTCTTGCAACTAAGTTCTCTACAACCTTTACTTATGTTTTGAACTCTATATGAGTTCAAATCTTAACCTTTGCTAGCTTGCTTCATGCAATTAAAACCTTAGCCAACTCCATTTGAATCTAACTTCCTCTATAGCCTTTCAAAATTAGGTTTAGAATTTCGATTCCCATCAAAGCTAATGACTTCAATTAAGTCCACAAAAATTGATATCATTCTATAAATACATAAGGATTTAGACTACAATTTTAGGCTTTTCATTAGACACTTTACCGGTTTTTCGTTATATACTCACAGTAGTGTCAAAATTACCATTAATTAAGCGAGAATCACTTCCATAAGCAAAAACTAATAACAACTATTCTTAACATCTCCATAGGGTTTCAAGAATCAGAGTTGAGCATTAACTTCAATGAGTTTCCAGAAAATCAAATGATTTAATTAAAGTAGAAATCCTTTAAGAGTTTGTTGATTTAAGGAAAAATAAATATCAAGCTTGCTATTAACCCAAATTATCATGTAAATTTAATATGACATGTTAGGAGTCTAAAACCAAGAATTAGTTTGAAAACTATGCCTTTAAGAGTTTTGAAAATTAAATTCAATTTGAGCTTAGCTAGAGCATTTTCTTAAGGAACACATATTTCCTTCAAGAATTTCATACTTGCAAAAATTTCATGTTAAACTACATTGAAAATCAGCGTAGAGGGCAATTTTTTCATAGTTAATTAAGTTGATTCAATATTTTCAATAAATTAATCAAGTTGCAAGTGGAAGTAAGACTTACTAATGTCGCCGATCTCCGGTCATCGTTATTCAATGACCCTTGGTCTAAATGGTTCCTCTGGCTACCTTCCTTCAACCCTTGAAGTGATGCATAAGTAGTTACACCCTAGTTATAGCAATCGCACTAGACCAGTCGAATGCAACCGTTTTCCTATTTTCTTTTATTTTCCCCAAAATTCTATCTAAGCCTCCATTGATCTTTGTTGTTAATGTTCTTTCGAAGATTGAATGGGCTAGATTCTAGAAAAATGATGAAGATGGGGGATCATAGAGGCTTTGAGAGAAATAAATGCATTTGGTTTTGATAATTCCTAAGTTTAACTTGTAAAATATAAGTTGTTTTTATGCCCATCTTCTCTCTCTTCCCATATAAATCCATATCAAGGATATATGTTTGTTTATCAATTAACTACCATGTATGTATGCATGTATGTATGTATAAATATAATTGCAACAAACTTTACACTTCATAGAAGACATTTGAGAAGGTTGGAAATGTTTACGTTTATCTTTTCCCTAAAACATGAGAACAATTATTTCCTTTGTGCAATTGGATAAAGACAATTTGGTTTACAGTGTTGGGTCTAAAGGTTGACCACATGCAAGTAGATAGGATTTAAAGTTGGTTTTTGTCATTAATGAAGAATGGATCAAGTTTGTTGATTGGGAAGACTTTGGTGGAGCAAGTGATAATATTCTTATGGTTTATTTGGAAACTTTGAAATGAATGTGTTTTTCGAAAATCAAATCCTAATCCTTTTTTCTATTATAGCAAGAGCTCAAAGTTCTGTACTTGAGATCTCTCATATCAAACTGTTGCATTCACATGTTGTCAAACAGGTGACAATAGATGTAGATCAATGGAAACCACCTAAGAATTATGTGATTAAATTTAATTGTGATGGTGCAATCGGTTCATCATCTCTTGCTATAGGCATTGGGTTTATGGCACTTAACAGTTCAATGGTGTGTTTAGTAGCAAAGGTAAGTCCTTCTTCCTTTAAAAAAACTAGAGATTGTGGAAGCTAAAGCTATTTTGAATGCTATGTATTTTGCACTTGAGAATGGGTGGAGCAAAGTCATCATAGAAATTGATAATGTACTACTACATTCAAGTCCTTTAAGTATCTCCAAAGCTTCTTAGAAGACTAAACCTTTTGTAAAGAGCATTCTTGATCTAAATCCTTGTTTTAGTTTTTGTTGTTTTAGTCTAATAAATAGCAAGGTTCATGCCTATGCTGATTGGATTGCATCCTAAGGGGAAAATATGTAATTGGTACTCTTTTATCTTTTATTATTTAATGAAGTTTTTATTTTGGAAAAAAAAAATCATATACTTTGTAGGCATAATTATCTATTTCCACTTAATTAGTTTAGTACACATGCTTATATTTATTATTCATATTATATACTTGTGACCAACAATTGAACAATTACGTTATTCACTATTATTGATTTTATAGGTTACTTAGTTTATTATCAACTTCTTGCTATATTACAGAACTCTGGAACTCACTATTTGAGTTGCCATTAGTCGTGTCTTTAACCAAATTAATGCATATATAAACTTTATTGTTTTTAATAAAAGAAAAGAACTTTATAGGATTATTTCTACTAATTTTTGTAACTTTATGGTAAAATTTAGGTAAACAAAAAAAATCCACTTTATACCCTTAACCTTTACCTTTTAGCTTTGACCTTCTATACTTTGAAAGGATAGTAAAAATGTTGTTCTAAGTACACCTTACAACCTTAATCTTTACCTTTTAGCTTTGACCTTCTTTATTTTGAAAGGTGTCCACCTCCTATGCTGCCACCGGAACCTCTTCCAATCACCACCACCATCCCGCACACCCTTAGTCTCTCTCTCACGAATATTTTTTATTCCTTTTTCTGAATTTGATTCAATGAATTCTTGTTTTTCTTTTAAAAATAAAAATAATAAATATTTTATGTTTCTTGTATTTTAGCATGGATTAGGATTTTTATCCCATTAGTCTCTCGTGCAACATAGTTCCTTTGCTTCTTCGAATTTGTTATTTGTAACATATGTTATTAATAAGGCCTTAAGCCATTTCTTTATAAAAAATAATATATAGAACAAAAACATATGTAACATAGTTTTTTTTTTAATGTTTTAATGCTGTTAACTTGGTTATTTTTTCCTTTTTCATTGTTTTTGAAAAAAATTAGTTCTCTTCTATAGTTTTCCCTCTTTAATAAAGACATTACCATTTAAGTTATTTTGTTTTGAAAAGAAAAAAAGGTAAAAAATATTTGTAGGATTTGCAAGTTATAAATAAAGGGTAAAAAAAAAAAATTTATGTAACGTGGTATCTTATGGTTCCTTTTCATATCATGTCTCATTACTAACTTTTTTTTTTTGTTTTGTAGGTACTTTCAATATTTATCCTTAAATAAGGGTTTCCTCATTGAGGCAACCTTGCTTTTCCCCCCAAATAAATAAATAAATAATAAATAATAAATCAATAACAATTGGAGTTCCTTATAAAGATCTTTCTAAATTTTTTCAATAAGACCTTCCCAAGAGGCAAATTTAGGGGCTTTTTCTAGATATGTACACATATATAATAATTTTGTTTTACTGCTCTTTTAGGAATTTTGATGATGTCTATTACTTTTATCTTGAAAAAATTAGTCTTTTAATATTATCAGATCTCATTTAATAAGGCTTTCACCATTTAAACTATTTTATTGTCAAAATAGGAAAAATAATATCCGCATACCATAGCATAAGTAATTGCTTTTTATCCATTACTAACTTATTCCGTTTGTTGTAGCTACTTCTAAAAATTTATTTGTTTCCTTGATTTACTTTAGCATGCCTCATTAAATACAGCTTTTCTTGCTTAAGTCTTTTTTAAAAAAAATAAAAAAGTGTAATTCGAATTTTTTCAAATACTGAGGACCTTTCTTAGAATTTTTCAAAACCAGGCCTTTCAAATTAGGTGTTTAGGGCTTGTCAAATAAAATACTAAATAGAAAAAAACGCAAAGCGAGACAATTTTCATAAACAAAAAGTACAACAAACAAAAGTTTTTATAAAAAGAAAACAAAATTACAACGACCTGATATTAAATAATGGGTATGTAGACATATCTAGGGTGGTCTTAAAAAAATAAAAAGACATACCTAAGATGGTCTTGAAAAAATAAAAAGAATTTTGTTTCTCCAAAAAAAAAATTAAAAATTTGAGAAAAAATTTTAAAAAATCCATCTTAGTTTCCTTTTTTGGTAATTTGTGTGCTTTTTTTTGTGAATATTTTTTTGGGAAGTTTTTAAAATGGGAATTGGTAGAACTTTCAATTTTTCACATTTACCATTAAGTGATAAAATCGTTCCCAACTCTAGTTAGCAATGATTTTGAGATTTTTTTTTTTTTAAAAGTAAAAGGGGTAAATTTTAATTAACTGTAGTTGTGCAATTTATGTTGAATGGGCTAGGTACAATCCGAATTTGAATTAAGGGAAAATAATAAAGTAAAGGAAAAAAGCGGCTTGACAAACCCTAACCATAACCTGTTCTATACATTGTTCATAAAGGAATTAACTTACAAGTCTTTGTACCGAATTTATAGTACACTAGGTTCTATCAATTAAGGTAAGTAATCAATTTCTTTTCCTCATAATCCAACCTTTTAAAATAATTGGTCAATTAAGAAAGTTATCTAAATGCTAGATTGGATTATCAACAATTTAAGTAATAAAATAATAAAGATAAGAGTTAAATAAGGATTTTGAATTCATGGAATAATTGATATCAGTCTATATTTAACATTGAAAGAAATTGATGAATTAGATATTAGATTTCATAGAAATGTAATTCACCATGAAAGAAAGTGGTATAATGAAGCTTAATTGGACTTGAGATTTATACATTTTGAAGTTATGTTCAACCTCTAAGAGCCTATAATTTGACTGGGATGAAAATTGAGAAGTAAAAGTGAAACCCTCATAAGGGTGGTTGACCACCCTTGAACCCTAGTCAATTGATCCCCACAACGAAGTTGACCAGCCTCTTTTCCCTAACCCAGGTTGATTACCTAGTGATCTTAGGTCAACCATAAGACTTAACTTGTGATCTTAAGTGAACCTAATGGGTTTATAATAATCTATATAATTAAGGAAATAATAAGAATTATGATTTCTGAGTATATCTAAATATTAATTGATTGAGTGTATTAGACCAGGTGTTGATACTCATATTTGGTGGCATTGAGATTGTGGATGAGTTTTAAACCCATAGTTGTTGTTATGCAATGTGTGATTTTGTTAAGGTAGTAAAACTAGCCTAATAACTATCCAACATAAATGATGTGTGCATTGCTTGTGCCTAGTTACTTAGAAGGGGATAGTAGTTTCAGACTTCTTAAATAATGTGATTAGATTAGGTGCAAATATCTCTATTTCCAATCGAGAGAGTAATCAATATAAAGGAACTATGGCTAATACAATCAGTTAAGCTAGAATGAAGTTATAATGGGATTGATTGATAGAGTAAAATGTTGATTAAAGATTATGCTCTTCATGTCTTTACACAAATAGTAAACTTTGAATGAGACTATTTGAGTTTCATGGTAAGGAAAACATAGTCCTCTTTCACAAACTATTGTCATATCCTCCAAAAGCACACACGGCAAGTAAGAGGTAGACTTGACAAAAAGTAGACTACAAAAAGATTCGATCGAGTGCCTACAAGAATGAAGAATAAAAAATTGAAAGGTCAGAAATTGTTATAAAAGCTTGACATTGTAGAACAATAAAATCAAAAGCTATTGAAGCATAAGAATAGAAGCTTAAGAAGAAAGAGAAGTCTAAAAACACATGAGTAATCATAAGTGAATCTGAATAATTATATGTTAGAAGCAAAAGTGTAAGAAGAATCATCTTATGAAAACAATATATGAGGGCTTAATGCTGAGGATTTTATATATTTGGATAATATACTTTGATCATATATTATAAGGATCAAAATTATTCTATCACAATGGATAAAGAGATATAAAAGTCGTAGTCCAAGATTTTCAAGAATATATAGAGAAACTTAAAACAATATTTTTGGAAGTAGACAAATTGACAAACGTGAAGTTTTCATATTTAAGGAAAGAGAATTTTTAAATGAAATCCCAACAGCTACTACCACGATTACAACATTTGAACATTGAAACTTGAAGACTATTTAAAGGATAAAGTTTGAAGAAGAAGTAGAGGATAGATAAAATAAGAAAGAGGTAGAAGAGCAAAACAACAACAAAAAGAATCTACAAGTCTTGTGCAAAAGTTTTTAATTTATTGTTTATTGAGAGAATTGTGCTAAATTGTCTAGGAGACTTATTGTAATTCTCAACAAAGTTGATTAACTCTTTGAAGTTAGTGGTTACTATTTCTAAGAATAATAAGGGGGATCTTGTAGCCTTTTAAAATTCTTGAGCTAAAGAGTGTGAGACAGGACAAGATCATAGGAATTGTATACCTCCTCTTGATTTCTATTAAATAATGGAAATATCGAAAGAATTATCTAGATCCTTAATACTTGGTACTAGAAGAGTAGAATGATGTATGTGGTGAAACCACTATATATAGTTGCTTGATTTTGTTAAAATCTTACTTTTTTACATTATCACATATTTAATTACTCCATATTATACCGGCGACATCATATTCTATATGAGTTTGCATGAATTTGTGCATAATGAATTTATCATTATACATCAGAATTACACTTATATCATAAATTCAATTATTTCAAGCATATTTTGTGCATATTAGCTCGGTATTTGAAGTTTACATAATAGTTAAAAAAAAAAAAAAAGATCAGATTGAATTTGTTAATGTAAGTTTCTATACACATATCTTTGATTTGAAGCTGCAGATTCTGATATATCAAAATTAGAAGAAGTTTAGTAAATGATGTAAATCTTAAACTTTCAAGAAGTAGGTTAAGCTTTACAAAAGGTTTTCCATAAACAAAGTGAAAATTTGATATATTTTGCAATAATCAATTCATCATCCCCACCTTCCCTCTCCCTCTCCCTCTCTCTCTCTCTTAATTATTCACTGGCACAAACATTTGGTATCACAGCCTAGTGATTTTAAGAAATTTTAATCTTGATACCTTGATCAAAATTAGTGCTAAAGTTGTTCTTTGAATTCTTAATACCTACACTTAATATTAAAGCTATAGTATCTCTATTTGTTTGAGTTTCTTATTAATATAACCATTATCAACAAGTGATATTAGAGCTAGTGTGTGAAATAAGCTTGATAAACTTTTATTAATACTAATACCTTGAAGTGATTAGTGTGAAGTTCTATTTTAGTAGACTAGAGCAATGATTATCACTGTTTAGCTACAATATCTATACTTGCTGTAATTTTACCATAATTATAACACCTTTGATTATCAAAGTTCTCTAATTCTTTGCTTATTTATAATATACCGATGTTTGAGAACACAATCTTGCCTCAATCAAAAGAAAAAAGAACCAATAGAAAATATCATGCAAGAAAGAATCGAATTGAAAAGAAAATTTAGAATAAGAGTAGTGTGCTTCAAGTATCAAAAACAAAGACATGTTAGTAGAGAATGTCCAAACAATGGAAGTGTACCAAATGATATATATGCAAACAGTTAAATGGAGTAGATGTATCCTATGCCATTAAGTAATCCTACAAAACTTTACCTTTCTAGTCTTCATAAGAATATTACATAAGTTTATCTATAGATGCTTTTTGCCTAAGTCAAGAAGCATAATAACTACGATTGTGGAACATGCCAAGATGATTCTAGCCATGGTTATGAGTTTGATTATTCATGACAAATGATCAAACATGTTCATAATATGCAAAAAAAAGAAGAAGAAGAAAGAAATAGCTTTGTCATGGGCAACATAATCACAAAATTATTAGAGTTTAAAGGCATAAAGGTAGAGATCCATAGTATACCCTAATATATCTTAAGAAAATAAATTTGGGAGCTTTCTAAAACATGAATTGGGATATAAAGGGTTTGATCTAGAAAGTAAAAGACAAAGCAGCTTTTGATATAAGTCTCTTTGAGGAAGTTGTGAATAAGGAAAAGAGAGTTAGAAAGGAGGAAGAAGTATAGAAAATGGAAGGTGAAACCATTAAAGGTATAGCAAAGAAGCAAAAAATACTTGTTCAAAAAACATCATTTGAAGTAGATGTTCTCTTCCTTGAGATAGAAGTATCATAGATAGGACCTAAGGACAAAAGTTCTCTTATGATGAAATTTGTTTAGGTAATAAAAAAAAAATGATGGTACCTTTGAAAAAGAAGGAAGCAAAAGCTTTAGTCTTGAGGAATATGATATTTTAAAGATAGAAACTATTTAACAAATTACGCAAACATATATCCAAGAAGAAGAGTTGGAAGACTCTACAAAAAGTGCGGAAGATGATTAGGAAGTAGAGAAAAGTCCTTAGTAGTGAATCATCGAGGAATGGACTTAGTAGGTCAAGAAAATGAGGGTAACTTAGAGATAGTTTTAATCTTAGAAAGAGAAAATTCTAAAAAGAATTAGGGGGTGAAGGATGAAGAGATTGGGAAAAGCAGTTTTGATGTTTCAAATGATTATGAGGATGAAACTTCTATTAAAATTTCTGATGATGATTAAAAAGTGTATAGATAAGATCATGAAGAGAGACTCTAAGAAAATCTTGAAAAGAATTTGACAAGAAATTAAAAGCATATGTTGTTAGAAACAATACTATTGTTAATTTTGAAGCAATAGCAAAAGCAATGGCAAATAGTATTGTTTTAGCTCTTGATCTAAATCTTGCAAAAGTTCAAAATCTAAAAGCTAGAATTGAATCCTTGAATAAGCATTTTCAAAGGCATGATCAGGAGATCTTGAAAAGTGAAGGCTTCAACTAGTTACATGGAGAAACAACTGCCATTCATCTAAAGGAGACTTGGTAGATTTAAATCTTTAATAGCCTCTACTTCATCCAAACTAGAACCAAAATCAACTCTACCTCCACCAGAATTTAACGAATTCTAATTTATGTCTAAAATACCATTCAGTCTATGTGATTATTTTCAAGACTAACTATTTGCAAGGAAATTTAATGCATTGGATAAGATAATATTATGCCCTAATGAAAATGATCACCTTTATGCATTTTATATTTGTGTTTCTAATCATTTTGTGTAGGAAAAGCATTAAATTGAGGGGGAGTAAATCTCTTTAATTAGCACCTCAAGTTATTATCATTGCATATAATGTTGAGATAGGTACATTTTTAGTCCTCAATCTTGATCAACTTTTTTTATTTGAGTCTTCAACCATTTTTTTTTTCATTCTATTTAAGTCCTTAATATTTTCAAAATATTACAAAAATGGTACTTTCATTAAATATGTTAAATTTTTGTTTTATCTTGAGCATGTATTAGCTTCCAATTAGCTTTAAATTTGTTAGCCAAGTTGGTTAGGGTATATATAAACTTTCCCAACCCTGTTTCTTACTTTTATTTATTTTTTGCTTTTTATTATATTATATCAATGTATATATTCAATATTATTTTTTATTATATTATGTAGATAAAAATATTTAATATTATCATTTTGTTAATTTAATTATTGTAGACTAATTTAAAGTTGATACATGTCACGAATAAATTAAAAACTTAGTAAATTTGATGAAAGTCCTCTTTTGGTAAGATTTTGAAAGTGTTAAGAACTCAAATAAAAAGGTAAGTAAATATTGAGGACTAAAAGTATACTTTTCCCAATAATATTTAGTCTAATTTGTGATATCAAAATAGATGAAAACAAGTTGTTGGAGATAAACACGAAAAAATAAATAAGGGAAGAAATATAAAGTATAGTAGTAGATTTATGAAAGTTAAGGGAAATTCTATGGTATAGTCACTAAAAAATGACTATGGTATAGTTTTTTTCCTGATTATGTACAATCTCCTGAATCACAATAAAAACAAGGCCCATTAATAATATAAGAAATTGTCGATAGCTTCATGGAGTTGTAAATATTAAAAAAAAAAAGAGTAAATCAACTTGAATTATAGTAAACAAGGCCCATTAATAGTAAAAAAAAGTAAACTGCATCATAAAATTGCCTAAACATTAATTACAAGAGGAAAGCATTACTAAAATGGTTAGCTTATGAAGAAAAATTATCCAATATAGGGGAAGAAATTTTTCTTGATCAAATATCTCAAGTAATGGTTACTATATGTTGATTGTTTTGATGATAACAAAAATGAGGAGAAGTATTAGATATAAAATTATGCAATAAGAAATTTTGCAACATAACCACATCTAAAGGGAAACAATAAGTGGTAGATAGTGGAGATATACATGAGAAAAGTGACATAATGGGGAGAAGTTTTGATAGCAAAAGGGGGAGACATGTTGAAAAGAACTCAATTGAATTTTTGAGAAAGTAATTTCTTTTTTAGAAATTTTAGGTTGAAGAATTTTTGAAATTTTTAATTGATTTGTCATCATAAAAAATGGGGTGATTGTTAGAACCTCCAAATGAGTTTTGATGATAACAAAACACATATAAAGGTTTTACTAATGAAGTTATTTGAGTGTGCAAAAAAGTTATATTTAAAATTGAATCCTTAAACATACTTAAAGAAATTATCAAAAGTAAGATTTGGATCAGAAGCATACATGAAAACATAAGAGACAAACTTGATTAGAAATAGACTATAGAAAGATTCGATCAAGTACTCAGAAGAATAAAGAATTAGTAAGTGAAAGATCATAAGTTGCTATAAAAGCTTAGCAATGCATAACAATAAGATCAAAGCTACTGAAGCATATGAATAGAAGTTTAAAAAGTAAGAGAAGTTTTAGAGATACAATGGAAATTAGATAAAATATGAAAAATTATAGTTTAAGTCCTCTTATAGACACGATAGGAGGATTTGATAAAAAAAAATACATGGAAGAAAACTCATTAAAGACTAATTATTCTACATTAACTAAATTAAATACTAATTTCCTAGATAAACAAGAAAGTTAATAAATCCACCAAGAATAAATTAAGTACATTAACAAATATAAATAGCCTAAAAACTAGTTGCAAAAGCTTAATGTTCAAGTAAAGCCACATCAAAAGCTAAAAATAGAATTAGAAGCAAGGTTAAAAGCAATTTCAGAACTATACTTATAAAGGTAGAAGTTTCATTTAGAAGTAGGATTTCTTCTTTGATCACCCCCTCTCAAGCTTAGGAAGTGATATATATCAATTTGAGCTTGCACAAAAACTCCAAGAATGTTGGTCTTGATAAAGTTTTAGTGAAAATATCAACTTTGTGATTATGGGTAGATGCTAGTAATTTATTTCCTTCTCTATCCATTTCTACTATGATAAAGAGATGATTTAATTTAACATGTTCCATTCAATCATGTTAGATTAAGTTCTTAATTGCACTCAAACCTGACTTGCTATCACTATATATAAAAGTATCTTAAAACTTCTCGTGTGAATCCTTGAGCAACCTTTGAAGACAAATTACTTCAAAATGCTTTAAGCTGTTACTCTATACTCAGGTTCTATACTACCCCTAGCAACTACTAAATGTTTCTTACTTCTCTACGTTACCAAATTTCCCCATATCATCATGAAGTATCTTGTTGTAGACTTATTGTTATATTTATCTCCACCTCAGTTTGCATCTACAAATGCTTCAATCTTCCTATTCTCAACCTTCTTCATGAGGAGACCATTTTCCAGGAATTCCTTTGAGATACCTCAAGATATGATTGACACCATGTAAATGATGGCTTATAGGAGCATGCATAGCTTAATTGAAAAGGCTTATAAAATATGTTAAATCAAGGTGACTAAGATATAGGTATATAAGCCTTCCTACCAACCTCTAGTACTGTATTTTATCAACTAAAGTATCCATTTGTGGAGCATTGCTTCTCCAATTTTATGGTAAAGGTGTACTCATTGGTTTACAACCCAGCTTACTTATTTCCTTCTACAAGTCTAAAATATACTTCTATTGACTAATGAAATTCCCCTTTTTATTCATGGCCATACTTCCATTCTCAGGAAAATTTTGACTCTTCAAGCTCCTTTGTTTCAAAATGATTTAATTCTTCTTTATAGCCACATTATTTCATCTTTATTATCACTTGCAATTATAATATCATTGGTGTATACAATTAAAATAGATTCCAACCCGGTATTTATGACTTTGACAAACATAGTATACTTTGCCTCACTTTGCTTATACCCTAAATTAATCAATGTATCTTTGAATTTAGTAAACTAAGCCCTAAGAGACTATTTTAGAATATAAAGAGGCTTGTTTAACTTACAAACTTTTCTAGGATTTCCTTTTGAATTAAATCCAAGAGGCATTCGCATATAAATCTCCTCTGTTAAATCTCTATCCATGAAAGCATTCTCTACATCCAATTGATGTAAGGCGAGTCCAAATTTGTTGGAAGAGAGAAAATAACTTTAATAGAATTCAATTTGCCATAAAGGAAAAAGTTTCCTCATAGTCAATACCATATGTTTAGGTGTACCCTTAAACTATCAGTTGTGCTTTGTATCGCTTAACACTTCCATATGACTTATACTTTATATCAAACACCCATTCACTTTTCATAGCTCTTTTCCTTTTAGGAAGATTCACCACCTCCATGGTATTGTTCAAGTTTAATGTATGTCTCTCTCCATCTTGAGTCTTTCAAAGTTTCTTGTATATTTCTAGAAATATTTTCCTCATTCACCAAAGTAAGATAAGCTCTATAACTTAGAGACAACTCAGAATAACTTAGATAATCTAAAATTGAGTATTTCATAGACCCTCTTTTACCTTTTCTTATGGCAACGTGAAGATCATCAACCTTCTCCTCTTCAACTTGGTTTTCTACTTCAATAGATGGCTAAACCAATGAATCTAGAAGAAGAGATTGTTCAAGTGTAGAAATAGGGGAATTAAGAGACAATGACTCAAGAGATTGTGTATGAACATTAACGGGGGAAAGACGATGTTCGTAAGAAGAGCCCACATCATTTTGTTGTTGTGAAAAGATTCTAATTTGAATATTTAATGGAATTAGTTATTTAACTAGGTTTTTGACATATGATAAGATCATCATGAATTAGAAAAATTTTATTGAGTTGAACTTGTATTCCAAATTCCCCTAGACTATTTGGAACTTGTATTCTAGATTCCCCGAGACCATTTGTTTAGTAATACACTTGATTTCTCAAAGAATACAATATCAATTGGAATATATACTCTCTTAGTAGGAGGATGAAAAACTTTGTATCTCCTTTTTTATGAGGAATATCCTATAAAGACACATTTAAGAGCTCTAGACTTAAGTTTATGTTTATTAGGTATGTTATTAAGAATATACGTAGTACATTTAAATACTTTCAGAGACAAAGAATTTAGAAGATGTGTGTGGGGGGTAAGCCTCCATTAAGGTACTTATAGGAGTTATAAATTAAAGACTTTCGATGGAATTCTATTTATAAGATATGCAACTATTAATATAGCTTCTCCCCATAGATAATTTGGAGCAGAATCAATAAACATCATGCATCTAGCTATACCAAGAAGATGTTTGTTTTTTCACTTAATAACTCCATTTTGTTGAATAGTGTTAAGCATATGAAGTTTGGTGAAAAATCCCATTTTCACTAAGATACTCTCTAAATTCATTTGATAAGTACTCTCTCCCATTATTAGTACAAAGAATTTGGATGTTGGTCTAGAAGACATTTGAGATGAATTTATAAAATTGTTGGAGTTTATTATTTCTCCCTGAGAAGAAAAATGCAGCACACTTTAGTACTATCATGAATAAATATGGCAAACCACTTATGCCTAGTTTATGCTAGAACTCGAGATGGTCCCTAAATATTAGTTGTAGATGGTTTGTATGCTTAAATAGGATAAGAATTCCTTGTCATCTCTGCCATAATGCATGATTCACGCCTAAAAAGTCACTCTTCTTTTATTTTTGAAAAGCTTAGGATACAAAATGACTTATGTAGTAAAAACTGGGATGATTAAGACGTTTATGCATAAGCATTACATTAGATTCTCTTGATAAGGTCACTAAAGACATAGACTCTACTTAGGATTTTTTTAGAGACGCTATAGAGATCATTTTGTTCCTTAAACTACCAATTGTCTTCTTTGAACATTAGTCCTGTAAGATACAACGAGTTGAAGTAAATTTTAATTGATAATTCAGATCCTCAACTAACTTCCATAAAGATAAGAGATTGCATTGTAACTCAGAAGCAAGCAAAGTCTTATTCAACTGTAAGTCATTCTCACACACTATTACTTTCCCTTTAGCCATGATATATTCACCATTGGCCATTGAGGTTTTATTTCCTTCCTTACACATGGAAATAGACTTAAACAAATTCTTTGAGTTATACATATGATAAAAAAACATCATTATCTATTATCCCTATTTCATGTCCATGCTTTTAGAAATGGTTAAGGAACTACCTTTAAAAGCAATAGCTACAAAAGATGTTTCACTAGACTTACTATCATTAGTTGTTATTTTACCTACCTAAAAATTTGTTGAAGAACTACCATTTGTTCTGCAATAAATGCATAAGTAAGATCAAATCCTCCTTGCATACCACTAGAACCACTTTGAATGTTAGAGTTTCCTTGAGTGTTTGCTTCGGAAAGACGGATCGCTTTAGATTGTTGGTTACACCTTTGCCTCTTCCCTTCCAAATGCTTAGGCCTTGAAATTTTCAACGAATCCTTTGTTAGGAATTATGGCCCAATATGTGACTTTTCATCACAAAGAGTCATAGCATTAATTTAAGTGTTGTGACTTTTATTGCCATGCCCCGCTCTAAGGGCTCATCGCTTAACCCCTAGTTAAGCAACCACGAAGTGTCTCATCTTCAATACTGTACCTATTAATCAAAGTAATAGCATTCCCTACTCATAAGGTAATTAATTACAAAATTATCACTAAGCCTCAGATGGGTCCCATTACACCACCACAAGTACACCTAAGATCTTATTGGATCTGTCAATTACATTTACATCAATTACAAAATCCATTCTAATGATGTCTACCTCAATCTAAACCTCACATCCTTTTCGCAACCATGCCTCCAGTTAAGCGACGAGTACTCACCTTGATTCGTTGGTTCATAAGAAATTTTAGGTAGTCTTAACCTCCAAAGCAAAATCTATAGGAGGGTAAGCCAAGGCCCAGTGAGATAGGATGCAATCTCTCAGTGTTGCAACAGACACAAAAAAATTCAAGCAAGTTATCAAACAAGTGCTATGCATGAACAATCACATAAATGTCGCATCTCACGTGATCTTCCGGTAATCGACGTGAAGTCTAAGGTTTATGCCCCCCCCCCCCCCCCCCCCCCCCCCTTGACCTTGGGTTGGAGATTCCGGAGCCACCATCAGAGCCCGGGTCTTACACACAATTTAATTACTCTTATCGCTTTATTATATTTGTGTCTTAGTTTTAATAATCTAGGCTCAGGTGCCTCAATACACCGAGCATTTATACCCTCAAGAGACAGGCCAAACTCGGAACCTGCAAAGCGCGACAATCCCCTAATCACTTAGTTCGCACTTGATGGAATATTGATTCTCTGATCACTTTTGGCGCATCCTGTAGCTATGATGGCCTTGAATAATGCAATGTTCGTGCAATGCATGCCAGGTTATTAATTAAATCTTATAATTAGTTAAATTTTTAGAGTGATCATCTAAGGTCAAGTATATGTGCACTCGTCAATCATATGGACAATCAATTCATAACACCTGTAATCATTCCAAGGAGCAAGGCACAACTTAACATCAATAAGAAGACAACATACATATGGTTAAAGCAATAGATCGTTAAGCAAGAGAGTTCTAATTCAACTTCTATCGTTACAATCCCCTTTCCTTGCTTATCCCCATAACTTACATTCATAATTATAACTATATGTCTTATCTTTGGATATGCATACATATATACCTTTAGCGTAGGGAGGTTGAATTAGACTCTCCTACCTCCCTTGGCCGTATACACAACATATGGGTATATGCATGTTTTGTTTGTGGTCATGTAAGACCACCTTCTTCCCTCACTCCTATATGACCTATATAACCATAGCTTATGTCGCTTGCAATATCTTATCCTTCCCTCTCACTTACATGTACATATGTATGTATATGTGTAAGGACTTAGATTATTGAAGACTAACTTCCTTCCATACAATTTGTAATGTATGTTTATGCATGTATATATTTTTTACATCCACCACAACAATACACATGTCATAATTTATTCCTTTCCTACCACCAGTAAAATCATACATATTCACATTAACGAAAAGACCCAACATCTATATGCTCTCACATATCGTCTCATATCCTCATTCATGGATTTCCACCCTTCTTCCCATTCCTCAACACACGGACTCACAAGAAAACTAACACCAATGTAATCTCAACTCCCAACTCCATTCCATCTAAAGCCCACATTCTCAAGTTAGCCTTCCAATTCCACTTCCATCATACCACTTACGGACATATGCATTTATAAGGTTGTCAACCACAACTAGCAAGGAAGGAAAGGAAACATACTATATCCATTATACTCTTACGTACAGATCCATGTTCACCCGCAGCATATAGAAGGAAAATTTTCTAACTTCGGCCAACAACCACGGAAACATACAAATACATATATATATACACATGTTGTGGCAGCAACCAACACCACACGCACACGCACACGCCCATTTGGGCAAGAAAAGAAACAAAACAAAGGACGTCCAGCGCATCCAGCAACTCCACGCCTAAGTCATTGAACGTTGGCATTACGTCCTCCTTGCTGCAGAGTAGTGGTTATATATATATATATATATAACAAGGGAAAAAGAAATAAAAAACGTCCAACACCCTTCAATCTCCTATACGCATATACATATATATATACTACCAATATGCTGGACGAGAGTTGCACCTGCACACAGGGGAGGGAGGAAAGAAAAGAAAAGAAAAAATATTTTGCCTCCAACGAAAACGCCGCAGACCACGCAGTACTCCAATATGTGTATATATGTATATATATATATATATGGACAAGACAAATGCGTCAAGAAAGCACACAAAAACAACAATATATATACAATACAACACGTTACAGAGTCCTATTTACCTTAGTCTTATTTTATCGGGATTTACTCGAAATAGTCTTTGGATATCTCCGACTCGAAATCTTCTTCACCTAGAAAATTAGGGAAAAATACATTATTATACTCTATACATAGTTTAGATCACTTTATCTAATGTTTCTCTAGCTATTATAATTAATTTTAGGTAAAGTATTAATTTTTACACCTATTTGTTTTTTATACACAACTTTCAGAAACTAACTCCGTTTTGTAGAAAGTTAGTATAGTTGAGTTACACTCACTTTGAGAAACATGTTGGTATTGTCGATTGGAGGTGGTAGATGTGAGAAATGATTTTTTGTGTTCACTCTCCCCCTTTTTCTCCGTTCCCGTTCTCATATTGTCCTCATCTTCTTTTCTTTTTTATTCTTCTCTGTTCGTTTCTAGTGTGCGTGTGTAAATGTGGCCGTATTAATTAATACTTTATTAGGATTAGGGTTTTAAAAGTTTTAGTATATTTTTGCATGCTACGGTCTCAATAAAATTTAAGATTTTAATATTTTATTGTGAAATTTTACGCTTGAGCTAATTTGATTATTTCGAAAGTGAATATTCATTCAAAATTCCTATTTAACAATCTTAAGTCTATAATTTTAATTTATTTTATCGTTTAACCTATAATTTCTTATGGTTTACCTTTAGTGCAATTATTTCTTTTATTATGGTTTTATACGGAGTGTGTTTAAGATTTTTAATACAATCTTTTAATTATTCTGCTATTATACATAGCTGAAATTTTGCGGGTTTTACATTTATAATGAGATGTCTTGATGGGAGACATTGCTTAATAGTTCATGAAGAGGTATGGTCCTCTCTCTACCTTTATATATATATATATATATATAAGTAAATGCAATATGAATATACTTCATAATCACAAAATCCATCATAAATTAAAAGAAATGTTAAGAGAGAGAAATTACTCTCTTGGAGGAATAAGGGTAGACCGGAGGGATAAGGTATCTTGAAGATAAAAGATATTCTTCACCCCTTGGGATTTAAGAAAGGAATAACATCATGGCTATGGATAAAGGTACATAACTTTATCCATTATATTTGTGTGAAAACCATGAAGTTTGAAGATTCATAAATCACTTGTTAAAATAATTATATCATGTAAATTATGAAATTTATTTACATCCTTTGCATGGTTTGGTTTTCCACAATACTTACATCTTTGGCTCACAACTTTTGCTACGACAAAGGAAGAAGAACTACATTCTTTCTACTTTCCTCTCATCTTACCTCTACAAAGACCTTTTTGAAACTTAGAAGAGTTTGCTTCCCTATTAGTTGACCTCAAACTACATCTAAGTCCAAACTCAGACCTTGTTAGAACATCGAAAATCCAATCCTACTCCAACATTTTCTAGTATTTCAAGCCATCCTCGCCATATTTTCAATCCATATCATTAAAAAAAAAATCCATTTCCTATCACAATTCCATCAAAAACATTAAAATATTCTATGACATTTGAATCACCCTATGTTGTCATACGTAGCTTTGATTGGATTTCAAAGTATTGAGAGGTATTTTCTAAATCTAAATAGGTCTCTTAAGCGCTCTCCCAAATTTCTTTTGCTATGTAGCAAAAAAAAAAAAAAAAGGAAAAAAATACTCTTCTAACTTTTGGCTCCATAGAATTAATAAGTCAAGCCATGACCAGTAAGTTATCAAACTCCCACACACAATAATTATGTGATCCAACAACTAGTACTTTAATAGTTCCAATTAAATAGCCTAACTTTCTACAACATCGTATTAAGAATTTTACATATTGAAACCACTCTCTAAAGTTAGCTCCATTTAGATTGTGTTGTGTGATCTAAATGGTGTGTGTTTTGGTCATATGAACCCACCACCACTCTATGAAGGTTGAATTATGTCTCCTAGATTATAGGATCCAATGTTTTTAGAGTAGTGTTACCACTTTTTAAGGATCAATCGAGTGCTAATATTATGAATAAAAAATATGAAAATTTCAAGAGATAATCTTATTCACTTATATAGAAAAATTATAGCTCTAGTCCTCTTATAGACACAATAAGAGGATTTGATAAAAAAAATACATGGAAGGAAACTCATTCAAGACTAATTATTTTATGTTAACTAAATTAAATACTAATTTACTTGATGGTAAGGAAGCTAATAAATCTACCATGAATTCATTAAATAGATTAACAAATATAGACTGCCAAAAAAGTAGATGTAGAAGCTCAATGCTCAAGCATAACCACATTAGAAGCTAAAGATAGAATCAAGAGCAAGGTCAAAACCAGTTTCAAAGCTAGACTTATAAAGAT
This sequence comes from Laguncularia racemosa, assembly GCA_037954665.1. Lineage (NCBI taxonomy): Eukaryota > Viridiplantae > Streptophyta > Magnoliopsida > Myrtales > Combretaceae > Laguncularia > Laguncularia racemosa. The sequence goes on along the minus strand of JBBMOL010000117.1, from coordinate 377,078 downwards.
AGAAGCTTTGCGATGCATCACAATTAGGGTTGTATAAAGTGTCCAACACTTTGCCTGCACATGATTGATACATACCCAATGCATGAAAAGAATGTAATCTTCAAAGAAGAGAAGAAGAAAAAAATTTACATGTGCGTCAAATGCATCATATAGACATGTTGCAAAGTGTTGGACACTTTGATGGGACAAATTGCAAAATCCTATTTACACTAGAGTCAAGTAAACAAAATATTCCACCCATATGAAAAAAGCTCTCAATTCCTAGTCCTAACTTCTTTTCTTGGTCTTTAAGCGCCCCAGCTTTGCTACAATATCCATTCCATCATTGTGTCACCTTTAAGGGATGTCGAATGGGGTGACATGTTAGTGTTGCATACTGATGTTGATGATTGTTTTGAGAGAGAGTGATCTACATAATTAGATTCTTTGGAGCTATAAATTTTGTGATGTATATTTTTTTCCTTTATAAGTACTAAACTAAATTCTAGTTATTTTACAAATAAAAATATATAAATTTAATCTATGAGTTTGCAAACAAAAATAGTTTTGTAGGCTTTTATCTTTCCATTTAGTTTTCGCATATTTAAGTGAATATTTTTGTCATATGTGAGTTTACAAATGTGTATCCTCAAAATATGAATAAATATATTAAATAGGATATGACAAATAAAAGTGATATTTTTTATTCTTTTTACTAGTGTCAAATATGTCGCGCATCATAGTTTTCGTAAATATTATCGTGTCAATGTCATATTGTGTTATTTATGTCTATTGATCATAATTGAACTTTATTTTCTTAAAAAGTTACGTGATACTATAAAGTAATATTCCGCTTCAAATTATTTAAAAGGTAAAAAAAAGCTTGTGGACATTGCACTACAAAGTAGAGTTATAAATTTTAATTGTGAACTCAGCTAGAGGTAACATACAACTAGCTCATGTCTAATTAAGCTTAGTAGTTTCTAAAATTCATCCGAAGATGATTAAGTTTGGAGAAATACCCAATTTATTGCAAGCTTGGATCAATTGCTCTCTTGGAAAAGGAAAAGCCTAAATAGATGAATGAAACCAAACAAATTCAACCCACATGCGTTAGCCTTTGCGTGCCACACTGAAGGAGCCAATCAAACCCAACCGTGGAACTAGGAAACGAGGTAGATGCTTTCATGTGATGGGGAGTTATCACGCGCATGTACATGTTTTATGGGACATTGAGGTCTGTCAATCTGCGCTTTTTTTCTTGTACTTTTCTCCGATGCGTATGTTTCCGATAATGGACCCACTATATGATTGGGTGCTACTCCCTTCCCCCATATAGTACAATCTTTCCTTCCCAATTTGGTAATGGAATTATATGGATCAATCAAACATCAATATAAGCAACAGTAGATTATTAATGGAAAAGTTAAGAAATATATAACGTTATAATGTTATTAGGGAAACACAGACAACTTGAAAAATATTTATGTTGGCTGAGGGCAATCATAAAAAAATTAAAAATAAATAAATAAATCTCCAAATAGCAAATTAATTACTATTTATGAGGCACAGTTACGAGTCTCCACGCAATATTTGTAATAATAGAAATTTATCGTAAAATAGCTATTTTATATTTAAAATGTAAATAAATCTAATAATAGTTATTCCATAGCATATAAGCGACAAATGGGGTGATCTTTTTTCTTAAATGAACATTACATAAATATTTTATAAGCCAATGAGCACTTCAATACACCGATATAAAAAGTTAAAACTATAGAAATCTATAAGAATCCATATATTACTTCAAAACTATAACATACTAAAAAACCTAAACCTTCGAACAATTCATGTTCCGATTTTTAGTGATCTATCTTCACAAATTTTATGTTTGTATGAATGTTTTTCTTTAGTGTAGAGATGGAAAAGATTCGATTTTACTTAATTTTCCCCCAAAATAAAATAAAATAAAACCATAAAAATACAATTCAGTTTTTTACCACTTTAAATCAAACTCTATGTTTTGGTTTAACACTTTTCCGAGCTTAAATTCTTCGGTTTGGTTCATTGATCAGACCATAATTTATAATTGAAAAAAAATTAGATCCATAACATGCAATTTTATATCACAAGTATTACACTCTTTTAACAAAAAAACAAGTATTGGCACTATGTGAGAGGTTAATAAAATTAATATTCATATCATTGAGGAATTTTAGAGGTACTTTGCCCACTAATTGTATTTATAAAGTTACTGTATGATATAATTTTTTAGTTGCTCTATCTACTTATTTTGATAAATTGTGGTTAGAAAAGTTATATACATATACATTTTCAATTAGTATAAACTTAAATTCATTTAAATATTATGTTAAAAAAATAATTTTTTCACTTAAAAGTAAAAATATTATTCATTTCTTAAAATAGTTTAGTTTTTTTTTAGCAAAAATTTATACTTTTAGTACTTAACATTTATCTACTTTTTTAATTGAATCAATAACATTTTTTCTTTCTATTTGGATTTTCAACATTTTTTAAACCTTATAAAAATAGAATTTTCAGTAAATACATTGAATTTTTTGTTCATCTTGAGCATGTTTTATTTTCTTATTAGCCTTAAGCTAGTTGCAGTTAGGGTGCATACGAATTTTTCCAAACCCTTTTCTTAATTTTAATTATTGTTTCTATATTTTTTATTATATTATAACATTATATATATTTAATATTATTTGTTATTATATCATATAAATAAATATATTTAAATTGTCAATTTGTAATTTAATTGTTATGAACCAAATTTAAGGTTAATACGTGTATCACGAATGGATAAAAAACTTAAAAGATTTAATGAAAGCCCTTTTTTTTTTTCTGGTAAGGTTTTCATAAAATTAAAGACTCAAATAAAAAAATAAAAATATTAAGAACTCAAATAGAAATATAAGTAAATATTGAAAATTAAATGTATATTTTTTTCTTTTTTTTTCTATTTGATCAAATAACTTTTCTTAACCAATCATAAATTTTTAATTTAGTTCATATTAAAAATTTTCTAAATCAAGAAAAAAAATACTATAATTACGGTTTAATTTGGTTCTGTTTTAATCGGTTTTTTCCACATCTAGATTTTAAACTCCCAGATTTTAAGAAAAGCCTATATCTTCGCGAGTCCATAGGCGTGTACTGTAGTGTTAGCCCATATAAGAGCAAAGGCGCAAGGAAAGGTATTCAATATCAATTTAGAGAATTTAACATTGCTTTTTTTGCAACTTAATTTAATATTAATATTAAATAATGAATTTAATATCCATTACTCTTTTGACATTTTAATTTCTTTACCCTTTTTAAATTTCATATTTTATTAGTTTTTTTTTTTTTATACATAGTATTATTTTGTGTCATTAAATGCTCTCATTGAGGGATAAAATTAATTTCTTTCTTTCAAATTCACTCATATACATATTTATTTATTTATTTATCATGGCTAAGGTTACAAAGCTTGAATTAGTTGCTTTTGACATTACCCATCAAAGAAAAAAAAAAAAAACCATCCATTTTCGTTAGCCATTATTATCCCTTGAAAGATTAAAAACTGAATATCTCATCATGAAGAATTCTCTAGCTTCTTAGAACAATTTAATAAAATATATTACCACCAAAATATTATAACATACCCATTCTGGCATGTTGATATTGACACGAAACAGTACCTCAGAGAAACAGTAAAACCTTATAAAAAGTTACGGCACCACAAATTTTCGATACAAAGAATAAAGTTACACACACGTAGCATATATTATTTTATACTTTTATAGAATATATATATATATATATATATATATATATTTCAAATAATTAGATACAAACAATTCAAAATATTAAAATATAGTTCTTTAAAATATTTCAAGATAGTATTCATATTTTGCCAGAAAAGCATGCCCGCCATTCTAAATAAATGGTAATAGTTGTTGTATTCAAATACCAATCAATACATTCATTACTATTTCAAGTCACAAAGAATATATTAAATTATTTCATGTCACAAAGAATTTATATTAAGGCTTTATTTAGATTATCTTTTTTTTTATTTATATTTGATTTGTATTTATTTGAAATTAAATATTTGGATAATTATCTAATTTGTATATAATCTATTTACGTTTTTATAGAAATATATATTTTTAATAAGGGTATACATATAATTTTTATCTTTATATTTTTTTCATCTGTTTTGAATCAGTCGAGAAAAAGATAAGCCAAAAATAAATTGAAAAGCATATGGGTTGAAAACTAAACGAATTGGAAGTAGAGGAATTAAAAGTGTACGGAAATTTTTTTCAACAAATGGAAAACAACTAAAAAGAACTAAAGAGGTAAAGAACTAGATATCAAGGTATACATTACCCATTTTCCTAGGATTTTAACACAGGTGAAAACCGAGGCAGGGAGACTGATTAGTCGGTGAAATAAGCTTTGACAAAATGACTAATAAATAAATTGTGCTAGGGCTGAGCAATGTTAGTTTAAGTAGAATATGACATCTTATTTGTATCTTATTATATAAGATATAAGTTTTTAAATTTTGGAATCATAGTCTACCTTGTAAACCTATACCATATAAAATCTATAAGATACAAGATACCTTATAAAACTTGTAAACATTTTTTATTTTCTCATAAATTTTAAGTTTATATAATATTTAACAAATAATCTATATATGATATTACAAATTTTTCCATATACAAACATATTGAACTTATAGAAAAAGCTAGGGAACCTACAATAAAGCATGTAATATTGAAAAAGTCTTTTTTTTTTATCTTTGTTATTTTAATTTTATATGATATTAAACAAAACCTGTTAGACCTATAGTAAATTGGAATAAAAATTATCATCTAGAGAGAGACAGTAGACTTTAGTTTTAAGTTTTGTATTGGGTTTGAATTGTTATTGTAGGAAATCTAGAATAAATAAATGATATGTTTTCTTTTATTTTCTTTTTTTTTTTCCTTTTCTTTTTCCTATAGTACATAATCCTATTGTAAATGAAGATATAATTAGATCTTTGACTAGTAGATTTTTTGTTTTGGGTAAGTTATTATATGTTTTCTTATCTAATTAAATTTGAGTAGATTGAATTTAGGAATAAGGGTACAACCTCATGTATTTATATGAAGTTTGTGATAAAAAAAAGTAGGGCCTGTTTGATTTTTTTGCATGATTCTAATTTGTATTTAACTTGTCTCTAATATATGCAATTATTTCTTTAATATTTTCTTCATCTATTTTGAAGAAAATACTCATATTAGAATGGATACAAAATAGATAACAAACAGACCAAAAAAAAGATGACTTAAATAGGCCCTTATTGAAACAAGTTAGTCAAAAGGTAACTTAGAAGATTAAGTTAAAATAGAGTTTTCAAAACTAGGTTAAGTTTAGAAGGTAGGATCAAATTCCATAAAATGACCTTTTTGCCCTTTTACCCAAAACCTACCTAAAGAAAAACCTTCAAAACCTAATGAGGAGTATTAAAATGACAAATTTTTCATTTGAGGCAAAAAGAAATCCTTAAAGCTCAATTAGAGGACAAAATTCTGAGTTTTAGGGCAAATTTCTTAAAATAATCAAAATGTGCCTATATCCAATTTCATCAATGAATATCAATATTTTGGTTTAAACAAATTGTTTGGGACTCTTAGATAATTAATAAACTCAAATTGGAGTTCATTTGATGATTAGAAGAATTAAAAACCCAAAATGCACTATTGGAATGACACATGTCAACATAAGGAGAATTGGCATCAAGACTAGACAAGACAAGTGGGGACCACAAATCACCCTAATCTTATGCAATATCCCTTCCTTTTATCCTTTTGTATTGCCGCTTCCATCTCCTGCCTTCTCATTCATTTTCTAGAATTTCCCAAAGCTAAGTACTAAACCCTCCTCTTAAATCCTTAAACCATAATTACATCTTCATAGCTACTAATCAAACTATGTTATCATGTTTAATCTAGGTTTTGAAGGATAGTGAGAGCTCAAAGTTCTTAATTATCTTCTAGCCATGGGTTGCTTTGAGGAAAGGGTAAGTTCCATCTTAAATCTTTGGAGTTTTGTTGAGTTTAAGGATTAATCTTTATATTAGAAAGTAAGTTAAGCTATTTAATGCTAAAGTTTCATTTGAGAGGTGGAGAAAAGCTTCATTTTACTTCCTCTGAGTGGTGGCCAAAGTAAGTGCAAGAAGCTTGATAAGTTCTTCAAGAAGATAAGCAACAAGAACCCGCCTTAAAATGAAGTTTAAGGGTGTGTAGATGTGTTTTTAGTGTTTGGGAAACTTTTGAAATGCATGGAGGATGAACCATAAGTATGCTGCCACCTATAATGAGAAAATGAGGATGATTTTGATGATTTCAAGTGTCAATGGATCACTAGATAAGTTAATCTTAAAGTTAGACAAAGTTTGGAAGATTAGAAGTTAGGTTAAGATGAAGAGATTTGCATGTTTGGTGGATTAAGTTGATGTTACCACTTGTATGTGTGATTTAGGAATTATCCATGCTTTGATTTTTTATTATGGTGCTACATTTTGTTTAGATGGTTATTCATGTAATGATTTGTAGGCTAGATAGTAATTTAGGTACTATTTATAGAGTTTTTTGGATATAGACCCCCAAGACCTAACTTGACTTGCTTGAGCCCTCATTTGAGCTCTACCTACCTAAGATGGCCTCTTCCATACTACTACAGTACAAAACTGTCAAAACATAACTCACATGTCTCGACCTTTTGCGTAGCTCAGATGTCCATGTCCTTAAAAAAATATAAGAACAAAAGACTTAAGATGAATAAGGAAAAGAACTAGCAAAAAATACATCCTCTACTAAATCCGGAAAGGATCTTAGGTATTAATATATTTTTCATGTTAGAATTGCTCCCAATCCCTATAAATAGGGGTTAGGGGCTACTAGATAAAGGATTTCTAACTCTCAATTCTCTCATGACTTTATATTATTCATCAAACGTTTGTGTTGACTTAGGCATTAAAGTGACCATGTTGGAACAATCTTTTGTACCCCCCATAGCCTATTTTCTTCTCTTTTGCAGGTAACTTAACCACCCTAGAAAACCCAACACAACAGGTACTAATTATATAATGCATATATGTTGATAACTATGATGATTGATGTATAATAAGGGGGTTGAATAACTAATGGATGTTTAAATGCTAAATTTCTAAAATTTCCAACAAGATGAATTATGTTTGATACATATTTTAATGTTTATTTGAGTTTTTTTTTTTAATTAATTAGGGCTTAGATGATGACAAGGGTGTTATATAATGATCATAACATGACTAGTTTGTATGAAAGAGTTAATTTTGGGTCTAATTTTGACAAATTAATTTAATAACATCACTTTCCAAATTTTTATGATTTTTTAAAATAATTTTATCAATAAAAGTGATGTTTAATTTTATAGAATTAATAAATTTAAGTTGCTTGATGAAGTATACATGACGACTATGTGAACTTCCCATGATTTTGAGAACAAATAGCAAGATTTTAATAATTTGAGAAACATGATGAATTTTGAATGTTCATATGAAGATTCATGATGTTTTTGGCCAAAAACTCATTTTGATTCCCCAAATTCATCAAAAATGTGTTTTTCCACATGATTTTAACCAATTGTGTTTCCAAATAGATTTTTATCCTATAATTCAAATCTATCATCATTTTCTTCAAACTTATATCTCATAAAACCTAAATTGGAAATTAAGAATAAAATCAAGACTTGATAGAGAATGTGTTTGATATTCTAAAACTAGAGCTCATGTATAAAAAAGGTGTTTATAATGTGATATTTCAATTCCTTTAAAAATGACATGGAAAACGACTAACAATAATAATAAATAAAATAAAATGATAAAATAATATTTTGATTGAGATGGACTAAAGCCGATTTAACCCAAATCGACCCACCCAATTTTAGCCCAAGAATTGACCTAATAACCATTCCCATGGTCAATTCATGAGATTTCTTCCATAAAACTTCATAATTAATTTATCGACTTAATTTACTAAATTGTAGAGTTAATTTAATAAATAAATTATAATTAAACTTAGTTAATTCAAATAAGCCCATTGGGCTCAATTCCTAAAATTGATTGGGTTCATTTCCTCTTTAAAACCCATAACCTAAATGAGCCTTAACAAAATAAAATAACTTAATGGGCTTTACACCTAACGAGACTCGAAATCAATTAAAGATCTTAAAAAGACTTAATTAGACATAGTAAAATAATTGGACCTAAGAAATAATTACTAAAACATAATAGGCTTAAAATTGGATAAATTAGGCATAAGGAACCTTAATGTGCTTAAAATAGAAATAATGGGTAAGAATGACCCAAGTGGGCCTAAGTTGGAATATAATGATGCATAATGAGCTTAAATAAATTAATTGGGCTTAGATTAAATAAATTGGACCTAGAAAATCTAAATAGGCCTAAATTAATGCACTAAAGTGCCTTAGACCCGATTAAACTAGCTTAACAAGATTTAGTAATTAAGTGGTTAATTAAATAGATTTAGATTAAATAGTTTAGGCCTAAATAAATTAATATGGAAGCACATTGAATAAAAAACATTGGAAGCGAAAAGAAGGTATATGGAGAGTCGTTAGTGGATTATAAAGACTCAATGGGTGGTATGATATAGTTAGACTGTAATAAGTGAAAACCACATAACAGTAATAACATTTAGATAAGACAACTTTTTGGTTTTGAGGTTTTGCATCTCAAAATAGAGACTAACTACTACCATCGTCTCATGATAACCGTAGTAATGGTATCGTACCCCAAGTTCCCCATTATGTTTCCAAAGTCATGAGTAATCCTACACTAACTTATTTAAACTAAATGTTATGATAATTAAACTACTGCTTATTGCATTAGAATTAGGCTTAGTGTGACATTTGTGCATGTGCTTGTGTTATTGTTTATTGGACTTTTGTAGCTCACTCCTTTTTTAGGTATGGACAACTATTTTGTGAACTTTTTATATGATGTTATGGGATACAACTCTAAGAAGAAGCTTTAGGTTAACGTAAGTAATGTAGTAGATGAAGACTAATAATAGCTGAGGAAATTTTTAGATTATGCTTACTAGATTTGTATGAACTATATTTTAGGAACTATTTGTGGCTTTATGAACTGTTTAATTTGTTTGTGGACTTTCACTATAAGCCAAATAGGCTTTAAGACTTGTCTTTGTGTTGAGATTTAGTATCAATCGACACAATTCAAATCAAGTAGACTATCACTATTTTTAGTAAACTTAACTAAATGATTTTAAGGTTCTGAAACTATATTAAAAACCCACTTAGTTAATTGTAAGCCTTAGATATTTTACTTAAGTGAAACACATGATGAATTGCCACTATCTTTTAGTTTTTAGGGCATGACAAGTTTGCTTAATCTTTTAGAACATTTTTCTTCTCTCTACCTTTTTTTTTTTTCCGTTTTGTCTCATGGTATTAAAGCCATTCAATTGTTTTAGTCCACCATGACTAACACTCCATTGAAATCTCAAGATAAAACCTTAGGATCCAAATTTAGATTTAGATCTTATGCTCCAAGTGACATATTGGAGATATCTTCAAACCTTATTCCTTAAGCAATAGATCACCCTACACTCTAAATCACTCGACACAAATTAGATGGAGTGAATTTTTGTGAGTAGCCTCAATGATGAAACTTGTAATATGAGACGGTGGCAAGCTTGGGCTTCTCACGAGTGCAACCAAGGCTCTAAATGTAGGTTCTAGTAGGTATGGCGCATGGGAGGGAGAAAACTCACTCGTTATGGCATGGTCGATTAACTTTATGGAGCTATGGATTGGATGGGCATATCTTTTTTTGTGAAACAGCTTAGGAGATTTAGGAAAATTTTCAACAAACCTACACAAATTTAGGGAACACATCTTAATGTTTTGAGATTTGTTCGAGACTTCAAATGACAACTCAAGGTAATATGAGTGTTAATGAATAATTCAATACTTCAATGGAAATCTAGCAAGAAATGGATTTGTCTTATGAAATAGATTAGAAGTGTACAGATGATAGCCTAAAGTATCAAAACATGCTTGCAAAGGATCGATTTTTTTTTTCAAGGCTTAAATTCTAACTTAAATAAATTAAAGGGTCGGATACTTGGAAAGAAGCCTTTAGCCTTAAAGAAGCCTTTGCAAATGTGAGAAGAGAGGAAAGCCAGCAACGTGTTATGATGTCACCCAAAGTACCAGACTTGAATCCTCTAACTTTGGCTCTTGCTATATAACTTATGTGTAATATTCCAACTAGAGGTGAACTTTGGTGTGATCATTATTGAAGACCCAACCATATTGGGTAAACATGCTAGAAATTAAATGGAAAGCTAGAAAGTGTGAAAAATAAGAGGCCAAGGTAAGCTAATCAACTATTGTTCTCATTAGTCAACTATTCTACCTTTCCATGGTGTCTTAATATGAATATTCTTTTTCTTAAGCAGATTAAATGTACTTAAAATTCTTGTCTTATAATCACTTTAGTAGATGATCCATTCTCATGATAGCGGAGCAACAATGTCAAACCTACTCTTTAGCTACTTGATTTTAGTTAACATTTACCCAAGTTTGACTCTCTCACTAATCGAGTTAAGTTCAAGTTCAAGTTGCTCAAATAGTCTACTATATTGAGACTGATCTTGATGATATTTCCTTAAAGAGCTCACAACTTTAATCAAGCTAGCTTATGTATAAGTTGAATTCAAGTCAAGTTATGCATCATTAATTTTGTTATGAGAAAAAAAATTATTTTTCAAATAAAAAAGTTATACTTAATTTAATTGAGTTGAGTTTGAGCTTGTTTAAGGGCACTTCAAGTCGAGCTTGAACTCAGTATTCTAAATTTAATCAAAGTCAAGCTTTAAAGCTTTTATTTGAGCTCAAGCTCAATATTGCATCATCGTAACTTGACCCGTTTACATCTTTACTCTCAAATGCAATTACTTATGATCATAAATCTTATCCTAATAACTTTATTTACTACTCTAAAATCCACTATTTGAATAATCATTTATTTCAAACCAAAACAATCAAGCACTTACCCCAACAATATTTACTCATTGAATCTCCTCTTCATCACCTCGATAAAATCATGCAAGCCTAGACGAACTCTTAGCGATGATTATTTATAAATCGCAAGGAAAAAAGAAGAAGATATCAAATCATTTCTTAAGACAATTCCTCTTCTACCAATTTATACTACCAATGTTTCCGTGACATCTAAGCTTCACAAACACTAATAAAATCTAGTACACAAAGTTGTAAACCTTTTAATCCTAGAAAACTGGATTCCTGCTTACCAAGAACCTTAAATTTACATTAATATTGGACTTGCAGAACCAATCCACTCCAAGTATAGTATCGTAAGCTTTGATTGTCAACACCACCTGACCTACAGACATCTTTTTGTCTTCTACTTCAACTTCATGTTCCTACAAATCTTCTTCAGGAATATACTCCCATGCCCAGTGGTGTACCTATACTCTTAGTTATTTATATATAATAAGGACTTTTCATGACGATTAATTCATGTAACAAGCACTTTTCGTAACAAATACCTTACTCATCCGCACTAATTTCTCATCCTCTATTACATATTAGAAGAAAATAAAAAAAAAAACATATATTGAAAATTTAGTTAAAAATCAGTAACTACTATTTAATTAGTTAGTTACAATGATTTAGATTAGAATTAAAAAGTTAAATAAGAATTTTATTATACATGTTTGACATTAAATTTTATAATAAAAAAATATATTATCTCCTTTTTAAGAAGTCTCTAAGAAAGCTTCTCATCATCTTAAATTGAGAAAAATATTAACAGTAAGATATTATTATAGCTTCCTCATCCTAGGGTTGAGAGAAAAAGTAGGAGCAAAAATTGATTAAGATGGAGATACAATTAGGGTTCATCAGCTTTTTTGACTGGGTTAAAACCTAAAACCATCTGCTTTGTTTTTATATTCCGAGGTTATTTCTGGATAAGTATGGTATGAGTTTTGGTCATGGCTATATGATGCCACATTCACGTAAGCCAACGTGAATATGGCCCTATGCGGAGTTGGAGGCCACATGTGGCCCCTTGTAGTAGGTTTTCATCCTAACATAAATGAAAAGCCAAGTGTCATTTTGCTAGGGAATGTTACGTAACCAACCTTCTATCCCCGGTCTCGTTTGTATTTTAGCTTCACGCATCAAATTGAGTGATAAAGCATGATGAGGTTACGTATCAAATATTATTTTCTAATCACCATCGAAAGACTTCCAACGGAACAAGTGCATGGGTTGGGGCCTATCACCTTCAATCTTCAACAAGTGTGCAAAATTTTAACATTATCATCGCAACTTTGCTAATGGTCAAACTTGGTCTACTGCCAAGCAGCTTGTTTATTTAATCTTTCTTTTAAGCCATGTGAAGTTCAGTGTAATTGGCATTGATATATTTAGATCATTTATATTGAACAATAGTGGAGCTACAATTTCAGGACGATTGCAAGATTAAAATATTAAATGAATATACATACACTTTCAAGGGTTGTTGCGTTCAACAGACTTAATTAATGAAGGTTTAACCCAATAGTCAAATTTTTTTATTATAACTTAAGCGATTCAGATGCAATTTCATGGTTTTATGAATCTCACAAACGATTATGGATGTATTGTTTTTCATTTGTTAAGGTATTCATCATTACTAGAGAAAAAAATAAAATAAAATAAAAGTTTTTAACATACTTCAAAAGACGGCAAAGGGCTTAAACCCCCTTATAAGTTCACCTTTGCTTGTACTTGTGGTTAATTACTTGTTATTATTTAATTATGGAAGTTTCTACATAATTTCTCATTAATTTATTGTATATTAAGACATAAGTAAAATGTTAAAAAGTTCTTTAAGAGCACAATGATGTTTTAATTATTATAGATTTAAGCCGTCCATCACATGTTTATATACACGACAAATTGGTTTTTAGGAAAAATGTTAGATATGCATGGAAATGGATAATGGTAAGGAAGCTATAGAAATGTTAAAATGAAGACCATGGTCATGCTTCTTCGCACTTGACCTTACAGGCTACTGTATTAAATAATATGGTTCTAGAAAGGTTTTAAAAAATATTGAGTAAAAAGTTTGTTTAATTATTAAGTTTTTTAATAAGTGCCCTAATGCTACAAATTAATATTTTTCTCAAATAATATATATATATATATATATATATATATAATGATATAGAACCTGTCTATATACAATAATATTACAATATTCATTTGCTTTTCGTTGACTCGAATCATGAACATTAGGTATGCTTAAATTTGTCATGAAACTTGCACACTCAAAACCCCTCTTGTGTAAAGATTAAGGCAAGCAAATATAAACCAAATTTCACCCTTGATAAAAAAAAGGTTTAAATTATATGAATCTTTTTAAAACTTTTAAAATTATATAAACTTCTAATTTCTTGAAAAGTTTACTCTTCCCTCCCATTAATAGGTTTAGGCTTTACTTATTTTACGATTCAGTTGCTTATATATCATTTCCATTCAATGTGTCCAATAAAATACAAAAAATAAACGCCACATCATTTTTTTTTCCTAACATGGCAACCGGACCCATTTTTTATACAAGTGACTAGTTATCACATTACGAAAGTCGACTTGACTAAAAAAATAACCCAACCTCTCCTTTTGATCTATCATAAAATTACATCAAGCAAATATTAAGATATTGATGGGGATGCCCTATTGCATGTATTTTTACATTATTGCTAGACCACTTTAAGATGTATCCCGCAATATACTCTATATACTAACTAAATTCATTGGTACTAATATACTATCTATTTGAATGGGTGATATATACGCATTAATAAATCTTAAATATATAAAAGTAATAATCGAATTAAAAAAAATTATCATTATTTTTTATTTATTAAAATTTTATTAATATTTACAAATTATTCATTATCCATCTATGTAATTTTAATATCATAATTTTGATATTCAAGATTTAAAACATGAAGCAATATTTTAAAATAAAAACTCGAAAATTCGAATGCCTAAGGTACTTATAAGTTATAACCGATCTTCCCTAGGGTAGGATAGGTTTTTTCGTACAATTTGGTTTACTTAAAATATGGGGCACACGATGGGACTTTCAATCCAATCTATTTTACACTAACACCGATTGAAATGTCAAATCAACACAAGAAGCATTTTAATTACACGGTTGGGACACCTGTTGGACTAAGAAAATAATACAAGAGGAAAATAATAAAATTACTTTCTGGAAGTCCCCAAAAAAACAGGAAATATCTAGGAAATCAACCAAGGTATCATGTTCATTGGTCAACATTTTCCAGCCGGTGCATTAACAAAATGTTTAAAGCAGAATAAAATAATAAAAGTGCAAACCTTATCTTATCTTCATCATTTAAAAAATCAACATATATGCTCTTATATACAGCAAAGTCAAGTTGAATTAGAAAGAACTTTCCATACGGTTGGTGTTTTTATATTATTTGTTTCTTGTTCCTATCCAACAACAACTCAATAGACTCATAAAATTTACTATCCCATTTCACTGTCTAAAAATAACCAGGGTGGTTTAAAAGGACTTTAGCTCAGGTAGCAATTATGGCGTCACCGACAGGTTCATGGAACGGCCGTTCTAGGATTCTAGCTTTTCCACACGCTTGCTGTTTCTCTTATCCATTTACGAAACTTCCAGGAATAATTTTCAATCTCTGCGCGCAATATCCGTAAAAACGAGAGTAATGAGAAGCAATAGATAAGGACAAATCTTCCTTTTCTTTTTCCTATAAATACCCCCTTATCACGAAGCTATGAAGCCTCCCACGCTTTAGAAAAAATCAAAACACCTATTCTCTAGCAAGTTGTTGCTGAAAATCCCTTTCTGTTTCATATCTAATCTTATCTTCATTGTCACATGTTTGTCTAGCTCTATGCCACAGCCTTCATGATATGAAATTCGTCAGAAGAATCCTGTCTCATTCTGTATCGGTTGTTTTGTTGTATTGGTTTTACAGTGTTTCCTTAAAATAACCAATCTGTTGAGTAGGTTTTTTTTGTTCTCCTTCAAGTTTTTAGCTAGTAAACAATTTTCCGTTTCGTTCTAGTTATTGTAACATTGATCAAGTTTAGGACAAAGCAAAGATGATGTCCTACACACAGGGAAGCTCAGGATCTGAAATGGATGCCAAATATGTGAACATGGATGAAAAGAAAAGACGGCGAATGATATCGAACCGGGAATCGGCTAAGCGGTCGAGAATGAAGAAGCAGAAGCATCTGCAGGATCTAACAAGTGAAATGGGATTCCTGGAAAGAGAGAAACATGCGATCATTAAAGCATATAATACTAAGGTTGATGGTCACTTAGCACTTGAGTCAGAAAATAATATTTTGCTTGCTGAGAAAATGGCTTTGACCAATTATCTTAACAACATCGAGTTGATTACTAAGAATCTCAACCAAAAGGAAAGAAATTCTAAGTATGTACCTGAGATTCAAGAGCCATGGCAAGACCATAGCCCGTCGATTCAGATGATGACATCTTCTAGCATGTTCCGGATTTGAAGCATTAGTTTCGATTTCTATAGCTGTTTCGAGTCATTTGTTACCCCTTAGATGATTGATCATAAACATTCCAGTCTTTTGTTTTAAATATGGTTTAATCTAGCTTAGTGTTAGTGATTGTCTTTTTTACATATATACTTCCGACAACATGCGTTGTGTAAAGCTGCAGTATTTTTAGACATAGTACAGGTATCCTTTTGTGGAAGCTGTAGCTTGCTCTGATTCATTCATAAAAGTGGGGTCTATACGAGAATCATACTGTATGAATTATATGTTTTTATTATATCTGCAGGCTTCATGTATAACTTATGGTTCCATATGTTTTGTCTCTGATTTACATGAACTTTGCCAGAATGACAAAACAAATAGTATATGTGTTGTTTCTTAATGCTAGGTAGATGCAGACACAGAAAAAACTTAGCATGGTAGTGGAGGTGGTGGCTTGAGCCAAGAACTAAAGAAATCAAGATAAAATTGAGGAAGTAGTCCTCTCATTTTACTGCCATATCTTTATCTCACAATTCATTAACAAGTGGTCTAAAATGTGAGAAAGAAAATTCAAGTGCTATAAAAAGGCAAGATGGTTATGTTGGGTTTGGAGTACTTTACATAAAAATGATACTAACCAGTCTGGACCTTGAGGTCTTGCACCAGATCTTCCAGCATGAGAGAATGAACCGCACAATGGTTCAACTTACACCATGTCGTGCAGCTCCGCTAATTGAAGGGTGGACGATCCCTCATACTTGAACAATTCATCTTATTTTATTAGATCCGGGATGGGATATTATTCCGAAGAACACATTGGATATGTACAGTTTCAATAAGATTTCATTCTTGAATAAAAATACATTTTTTTATTTATTTCATCTGTTCCATGACCAGAACAGGAGGGGAAACACATTGTACCACGATTTTGATTCATAACACTTCCATTTTCAGTTGAAAAAAATTAAACAGGAGCTACCGAAACTTTGACCTTGACGCATGAGCCCTCTACCATAAAGATCAACCCAAGAACAGTATTAAATCTTTAAAGATATGCTTCGTTAAACCTCAATTAACACCATTGGTAAGCTATATCACTAGACATAAACCAAGGAATTTCAGGCTTGACCTTATTACAAGCTTTGCTAGGATGAAGATTGGAATACTGTCCATGACTATTGATGATGCCCGAGATACTTTCCATGCTTGTTAGGAGCGGCTGCAAGATTGTATAGCGGCAAAACAGAGTATAGCAGTCCAGCACAGAAGAAAACAGGATCAATTTAGCTAATAATGCCTCTTAACAGGCAGCACCAAGCACATCTTGAAGAAGAAGAATAAGAGGCCTCCAGGAATTTAATTCATCAAATTGTGAAAATGATACATAAAGAATGCCTCAGCAAATTCCAGTGCTAAGCATAATATATCGATTGCAATTTCACCTGCTGAGTTCAATCTAGAATCTTCATGTAGACTGCTAAGGAAATATGAAATAAAATGAGAGTTATATATGAAGGATCAGATTCTGTTGAAAGATCTAGAATGAATATTCTAATTCAAGAATGTGAACATTTTGGACGATAACTCTTATCTGGGAATCCGCACAAACTTGGTACAAATGCAAGTTGTGGAAGCGCTTTATCTGTTCATTAGGCAGGGGATTCAGTGCACTTCACACTTTGCATATCCTACACCTACACTGTTGGTTCCACGATTTGCACCAAATTTGGTGGTGGTGTTACGTCATATGATTTTTATTAACGAAAGGACAAAACAAGGCAGTGCTTTATTCAATGACGAAAGAGAAATATTGACGAGATATTAGCACTGACAATGCACTCATGTTTCACGACAGCAGTCCAATAATAAAGATTTAAAACAATAAAACAGATCATACAAATGCATTTCTACCTAGAAGTCTTCTTATTTGAAGCTCCAAACTGAAAGAGAAATAAGTGGTGTACCCTTCCACCCAATTAGGAGGCAGTTATTGTTCATTTCAAGTGTGCATGACCCCTTACAACTAAACCTCTCAACAATTAATCTTGCTTGGTACAACGATGATGCACTCAATTCTACCTCAACCATGCTATATCGAGCAAAGAACTTTCTCCAAACATCAATCTTCACACTTCTAACCGTCCTTTCCACATCCTCAGCGACAATCATATTTCTGATTCCTTCAGCAAAATACAAGGACTCCAAATCCATTCTATTTTTATTATCTTTCTCCATACAATCATTAGCGCTGTCAAAAAATGCACCCCAAAAGAAAAGGGCTTCAATAAAACGATCTATAAAGGTTGGAGAGTTGTGATTTGCCTCAACTTCTATGACTACCATTAAACATGGATCAATCTTTGTGATGACCTTCGTCATATGTTCCAGGCTGCATGGCTTTGCAATCATAGTCCTTAGGAAAAAATGAGAGAACACCACGACCTTTTCTGCAGCATCAATGTCAAAATGATCTTCTTTGAGATCCAACATGTCCTGAACCATCACTAACTTAAAAGACAATGGTATTTTCACGCTCTCAGCAAAGCTAGTCGGCCTTTTTCCAGTATCCTCAATCAAATCCCTTGAAGTGGTTCCTACAGCAGTTATCTTCAGAAGCTCAAGGCGGGAATCCTGATTTGATGAAAGAGCTTGCATCAGAATAGTCCACTGGATACCAGCTCCAATTAAAAGATCGATGACATGAATCTTCTCTGAACCATCCACGTTTTCTAAGATAGCTTGGAGTCCAGTGAATTGTTCAACCTGACAAAAGGGCATTTCTCGATAACATGCGAGTCTGCTGCTGACAGGATGCATGACTGACATGTCGAGATTAAGATCAAATGCCGCTCTCTTTCCTGTACTTTCTAAAATCGGTTTTTTTGTCTCTCGACCTATCTTCTCGAGAAGAGCATCGGCAAAATAGTGAACCAACCGTTGAACTGAAGTTCCCTCTTTGGAAGACAAGCAAATGCATCTGTTGAGTAATTTCCTTGCACAATTAAACTGCTCGTGACAGAATTTTTCAGCTGAATAAAGCAGTAGTTCAACAAGGTGTACATCTTTTTTGTCCTCTTCATATTGAGGAGTGAAGGACAAGCCATAAGGGTGATTGAGCTCGCTAAAGTCCTCGACAGGTGAGGAGGTCTGGACAAACTTCGCTCCAGCTAAGCAGACAACTTTCTCAGTTGACAATTTCTTCCCAACGATCTCAGTGGATGTTGTATCGGTGTTTGAAGCAATAATTCTGTGCCCATCCAACTTCTTGAGCCGTCCATAGCTGTTTAGAAGCTCAAGGGAGGCCAAGGAGTACGATGTTGGCTTTTGTTTCATGATCCCATCGTCCTTCATTGCATTTATGCTTTTGTCCCAACTTGCAATCTCCCTCAAGCATGTTTGAATAGATGGTGTTGCTGCAGCCAAAACTCTATCATTGACAGTTGAATGTTGGTCCCACCCATGCTGCTGATGTAGGGGAAAATGGTATTTTTTTCTGAATTATCATCGAGGATTACACGTGAAGTTCCTTCCAGGTTGCACTTTCTCTCGACCATGTTTGAATTGATGGAAATATTGAACCACCCTGATGCCCGTGATTTGCACTTGACTGTTGCTGCTGGTCTTGCTGTTGATACTTGGCGAATAGGTATTCTTCTAATGTGGTGTCTTGGTAAATTCCAAAATGAGAATACGTTTCATCAGTCTTCTCATCCGCCTTTAGAACTTCTCCATCAAAAGTAATGTCCACCATATCACTTCCTCCCCTACGTCCCCAACACAACTGGAATCCAACCCTTTGAAAGAGAATATCGTATCTACCATCTTAATATGAAACAAACTCCATACTTGTTCTCAAATTTAAGTGGGCCTTGCTGATGATCTCACACGAGTTAACCAAGACATAGGTAATATCACAGGAGAATAAAGTCTTACCTTTTTTTAGTCACCTCTTTTGGAATATCACATCACTTTGTGAACTGACTACGGATCATAGTTAGTATCACTCATTACAAAGTTTTACACCTTAAAAACATCAACCATAGCCATTGGTTTTGATGTATTGATCATATCAAGATTGGTCTAAGCTGCAGTGCTTGTTGAAACTATATAGTAATGCTATTTGGATTTTTAGTTCATAATCTTATTGGTCGGAGTTGATTACTACAACATGGAAGAATCAAACAGCTGTTGGAATCCAAATAGGGATGCAGTAAAAAAAAAAATTAAAAGAAAAAGCTAATGATAGATGACATCTCATCCTTTTTGCCTAACAAATAAAAATAGTCACAATCCTACACATTGCGTAACAGCTGTAATATTTGTGAAGACATCAGGATAAACATATGCGGCAGCCTAATTTGGAAAGGTAAAATAAAACTGGTTTCTGGGGAATCAGTGATTGGAATGGAATATAATACATCTTGTGCAGAAAGTGAACAGGGTCAAATATAAGGGACTGATGGTTCAGAATTTACAATTTAACGTACAAAGGAATCTGCTTGTGTGGAATCCCTTCCACATACAAGAACTTTTCTGTTTCTTCAAGTGAACTTCCAAGCTGAAAGGGAATTAATTGGTGTCCCCTTCCATCCAACTAAAAGGCTTTTTCCGTTCATGTCCAGTGTGCAAAGCTTCCCACATGGAAACCTTTTAACCAACAGATCTGCCTGGTACAAGCATGATGAGCTCAGTTCTGTCTCAACCATACCATATCGTGCAAAAAATGCTCTCCAGACATCAATTTTCACATTTCTGGTTGTCCTCTCTGCACCCTCAGCAACTACCGCATTTCTTATTCCTTGACCAAAGTACAACGACTCCATAATCGATCTATCATCCTGATTCATACAAGCTTCGAGGCAATCAAACAATGCACTGTAGTAGAAGAGACAATCAACAAACCGATTAATGAATCTTGGGGAGTTGTGATTTGCCTCTACTTCAGTGACTACCATTAGAGATGGATTAAGACTCCTTATAACCTTCATCACATGTTCTAGTGGATGCTGCTGTCCAAGCATGGTTCTTAGGAAATATTGAGAATAGACAACTACAACTTCTTCAGGGTCTTGCTCGAAAGAATCCGTTTCAAGATCCAGCATGTCTGTCACCATAACTAACTTAAATGAGAAAGGTACTTTCAGGTTCTGGGCAAAATCAATTAACCTGCTGCCAGTTTCCTCAATCAAATCTCTTGATGTGGTTCCTACAGCCGTTATCTTGAGATGCTCAAAGTCTTGATGTGCGGCAAGAGATTGCATCAGAATTGTCCAATGCAATCCTGATCCAATTAAAAAATCAATAGCATGAATCTTCCTTGCACTGGCCACACTTTCTATAACAGTTTGTACACCAGTGAAATGGGCCACTTGGCAGAATGGCATTGCTTGATGACATGCAACTCGAATGCTGTTTGGATTCATCACTGACATGTCAAGCTCAAGGTTAAATTTCACTCTCTTTTCTGCATCTTTTGGCATATGCCCACCTGTTTCTCGAGCGATCCTATCTAGAAGAGCATCGGCAAAATAATAGACCAACCTTTGTATCACGTTTCCTGCTCTTGAAGACAGGCAAATACATCGGTTCAGCAATGTCCTTGCACTATCAAACTGTTGCTCGCATACTTTTTCAGCAGAAGAAAAGAGCAACTCAACAAGTTGTACTTTCCCTTTCTCTTCTTCTGATTGACAAGAGAAGGACATGCCATACGGATAACCAAGCAGAGAGGCAAGATCATCTACAGTGGAAGAGGTTTGGATAAACTTTGCTCCAGCTAATCTCACCACTTCCTCAGTCGATGACTTCTTCTCCACTACCATGGTGGATACAATATCACTGCAGGGCACAACCATCTTTCGTGTATCCAATTTCTTATGCCCATTTTCGAAGAACTTCAGAAGCTCGAGGGATGCCATAGAGTAGGAATTAGCCTTTTCTCTCTTAAACTGAACAGCCTGGTTTCCCTTAAGAGCTGCTACTCGATTTGCAATTTCCCTCGAAGAATTTTGAGTTGCAGATGACTCAAGATCAAATAGCAAACCATTGAAGAGACCATGACTGCAAGCTGATGGTTCCTGCTGCTCCTCTTGTTGACCTGGGGGGAAATTGTTCTCTTCTTCCCACATGTCATCTGGAAAATGGCCAAAACGCGAACCCACTTTATCATTTCTTCCAAAGCCTTTGAAAACTTCTTCCTCCTGCGTAGGAAATTCTTGCTTCTTACATCCTTCCCCCACATCATCTAACACTTTCGAAGAACCATGGCCATCTTCAAAACGACCGAAATTTAACTCCTCGAAAGAAAACGTTGAATTGGCCATCTCTATCTCAAAATGGAAAGAAGTCCTTACCTCTACTCGCTACAATTATGATAATCCTTTGAGTTTCACACTTGAAATCCTCAGGTTTCTATTGCAGAATCCAAAAGCAACCAAAGTTATACAGTATCATGCATTGAACAAGTCTTATAACTCGAACTATCGAGTACAGTTTGATGTTGATATGATGATGTGATCAAGATGGCCTGTATTGCGGATTGTTTTTAATTGAAATACCTACCACAATAGTACAAGAGAATCAAACAAAGCATTAGAATCCAAATGAATGATTCAAGAAAAGCCAATTTCTTCATTAACAAAAGGATTACCTAAAAAAATGTCAGTCAGCAAGGTAACAATCGAAAGTACGTAGAAAAACAACATGGGACCTTGCAAAGTAGCCTGCATTGAACTTTGTTTCGATGCCTCCATAGATAATAACCAACGTCAGCTGATGAAAAAATATCTTGTATAAACAATACAATATAGTGTATTTTTCTAATTTGTAATGTAAAATTATTTCCAATTTTAACATTTTGAAACCCCATTAATCTATCTATTATTGTCATAAAAAATCATATTCGATTGAAAGAATAGTATTGTAATGCCCTGAAATTTGAGCCGCGCTACTATTCGCCATGTGTTCTTATCTCACAAAAACATACTAAGACTCTGAATCAACTCTGATATATTTTTACTTATACCTCCTATATAAAAGCATTTCATACATCCCTAAAATTCAAATAATTCCATAAACCATATTAAATATCTAACGTAGCAAAAGTTTTTTAACACAAAAATAACATTCCTCAAAATATACTATCTATTACAGTCAAATAACATAGTTCTCTTAAATTTTAATCATTTTAATAATAATGGTAATCTTCATCTTTCTCTCTCGATGGTTCACCCAAACCCAAGTTATCTTCTAGGTTCTCATCTCTCTCAACACCTGCATCTAAAAATGTTTCTTGAATGATGAGTTAATGCTCAGTACGTATAACACAAACGTATACACAGGAATAAACATGAACAAGTATTACACACATCATGCAGTACTTAAACACAGATAATATTTTCTTAATACATTTTATGTCTATAAGCATCAACATGGTACTTATGACTCTCTTAACACACTGAAGCATGATTTGGTGATGAGAACTGCCAATACGAGCCTCATACCTATGATCCCTTAATCCTTAAACTTGGCGATGAGAACTGCCATTATGGGCCTCGCATTCATGTTCACTTAAACTACTTAATCCTAGTGATAAGAACTACCACTACGGGCCTTACACCCATGTATACTTAAACCTCTTCACAACATTCAACTCATATCATTTCCAAATACGATTTCATTAGAGATAACGTCATACAATGATCATTGAGGTGCTCGCTAAGGATCTGCCACTACGAGCCTCTAGGCTGAGCCAAGCACATACAGTATACAGCTTAAACACTTAAACCAATCCATCCAATTAAATCAAGTGTAATGCATAAACTAGCTTAAACAAGCATAAATCATTACGCAAGTTACATGTAGCTTAAATCCTAGCCTTAAGCACTTCCCATCTTGAACTTAAGCTAAATTGAAATCTGTACACATCAACAAACTCTTCTTAGTATTAATCTTAGATTGATATCATCTCTTAATTCTCTTAATCTTGTTTATTTAATTTCTCTAAGGCCTTACCAGTTATTTAGGTTGCGTGGAAATTAACTTAATTTGATGTTAAATAGATATATAATTAAGTTATACTTTATTCAACACAGTCATGTTGGGGACTGTGTTGCTCAACATGGGCTGGAGCACGATCGTGTTAAGGGTCGTATATCTTTCGGTGTAAATTTTGGCTTCAACACCGTTGGAACACGACTATGTTGAAAAGTCGTGTTCTTATTAATTCAACATGGTCTAAACATGACCATGTTAGGAGATTATATTACCCTTGACTTAACACGATCGAAACACGACCGTATTAAGAGGCCGTGTATCTTTCGGTGTAACCTTCACACTCAACATGGTCGAAACACGATTGTGTTAGGAGGCTGTGTTACCCTTAACTCAATACAGTTGAAACAAGATCGTGTTAAGAGGCCATGTATCTCTTAATGTAACTTTCAAATTCAACACAGTTGAAACACAACCGTGTTGGTAAGCCGTGTTACCCTCGGCAATCTCCACGAACTCCTAATTCTTTATTCCAATTTCTCCTAAACCCAATTCTCTCTATCCTTAAACTTAATTTACTCTGTAAAACATATAATTACAATTAAATTACACAAATTTGCATACTTACATCAAATTTCCTATGGCTTAAATCCTTAAATCGTTGAGTCCCTTCCCCGCTATGCCCTTTTCAAAACTTTGAATCCTATAGCGCACACGATACTCATAAATTCCAATTCCAATAACTATAAGATTCTTACCTTTTGTATTTAAAATTAGGTCACTCCTTTTTCCTTTCGTCGTCTTAGGGTTTGTTCTAAAAGAGCCTCTCCTTTGTCTACTACTTTTACTATGAGGGGTGAAAAAGGAGGAACATTAGGTCATTTGGGGTTAAATACTCCCTTTTGCGAAATGTCCAAATTACCCCTTTAATTTTGTAAAATTCCCGTCCTCATCCTTTGTTCTTTATGACAACATATATCTTAAAGTAAATAATTAAATAAACTTTTCAAGTATTACATTCTTCCCCCTTATAAAAACTTTCATCTTCGAAAGTACTTTATTCTAGAAGAGTTCTTGATACTTCTTCCTCATTTCTACTTCCAATTCCCATGTCGCTTCCCTTTCTGTTTCGTTAGTCCATTGCACTTTAACATAAGGGATTATTTTTTGTCTTAGTACTCGTTCCTTAGTCTAGAATTCTAATTAGCCTTTCCAAAGACGTTAGATTTTGCTACACATTCAATGGTTCAAAAGCCACTATCTGATCCAGGCCGGGTACATATTTTCTTAGCATGGATACATGGAATATATCATGTACCCTAGCCAAATTTGGTGGAAGAGCTAACCTATAAGTCACTATGCCTATTCTCTCCAAGATCTCAAACAAGCTTATATATCTTGGGTTTAACTTTCCTCTTAACCTGAATCTGATCACCCCTTTTATTGGAGAAATCCTCAATAATACCTTATCTCCCACTTAAAATTCCAAATGATGTCTTCTCTTGTTTACATAGCTCTTTTGTCGATATTGGGCCATCTGTATTCTCTGCTTGATTAGTTTCATTTTGTCCACCACTTTTTGTACTAACTCCGACCCCATCATCTGTCTTTCTCCCACTCTATCCCAATGTAGTAGGAATTTGCACCTTCTTTTATAAAGAGCTTCATATAGTGCCATCTGGATGGTTACTTGGTGTAGGGGTACTGAATCTGAATCATGGGCTTATGACCTGTTATTTTAATGGATCTTACTCTTTGGACTGAGGTGATAGGGGCTAAAGAGTAAAGTCCATATCTTAGGATGATCATAAGAGATTAGACATGGTGGGCTTAGAGTAGGGCCCGTTGAATCGACCCACCTAATCCAACCTTTCTTAAATAAAACTCATACACATACACATACACTAAAAGCCTTTGGTGGGCCTAAACCCATACAAGGCTTATATGAGGCCTCATTTTCCAATAATCGTTGATCACCATAACTATCTAACGAACGAGATTTATAACTAAACACTATAAATACCTTATGTTTCCTTACTAAAAGAAGGACTTCTTTTGGAAAAAAAAGTGTGGTTACTCTGCTAAATTTTCCTCAAAAGACTAGAATTATCACATTTCCACATCAAACTTCATAAAACACATACCTATCACTATAGAGTCAGGCCTTATTTAAGACTGGCTACTCCTCCTCCTCCCATCTCAATCATCCCCTGATCGTCCTCACACGTGTCACTTCCTCGTTAGGCCATGTGTAGTGCATTTACACGTAATACTCATGTGACCCCACACTTGAGCATAAACCTCACCTACATTCACTTGGTAACCGTTATTATAAGAAACTCCACTAGATGTATATGCTTATTTCAATTGCCTCCAAAATCTAGTGTACATGCCTTAAGCAAATCTTCCAATATTTATATAATCCTTTCAAATTGACCATCTGTTTGTAGGTAGAATGTTGTGCTGAACTACAATTTAGTGCCTAATGCCTTGTGTAAGCTGCTCCACAATCTACTCACAAACCTTATGTCTCTATCAAAAGTGATTGTTAGTAGCACTCCATGCAATTTGACTATCTTCTGTATGTATATTTGAGCCAGTTTCTCCAATTTGTATCATACTCTGATAAGTATAAAATGATCAAACTTAGTTAATCTGTCCACTATGACTCAAATTGTATCCAGCTTCTCCTTGATGTTTGGGAGGGTTGTAACAAAGTCCATTGTCACATACTCCCATTTCCACTCTAGTATTGGAAGAGGTTGTAATTCTCTAGTTGGTCTTTGATGTTCTCTAATTTACTGGTATGTGAGGCATCTGGCTACATATTCTACTATTTCTCTCTTCATGTTTCTCCACCAATAATAGCTCTTCACATCTTTATACATTTTGGTACTTCCAAGATGTATTGTGTAAGCAGAGTGATGTGCCTATTTCATTATCTCTCTCTTCAATTCTGCATCCCTTGGCACATATAGTCTCGTTTTGTACCTTAAGGTCCCTTCTGCATCTAAGTTGAATTATAATACCTTGTCTTGTTCCATTTTGCTCTTGATCTCTTGTATGTCATTATCTTCCATCTGACCAGCTTTAATTCTATCTATTATGGTTAGCTGAATCCTTAAGGTAACCATTTTTGCTCCCACTTCTTATGTTAAAATTTCTATCTCCAATTTACGTATGTCTTCTAATAACTCCTTCTATGAAGTGATGAGAGTGGCTACATTTCCTTGTTTCTTTCTACTAAGGGCATCTACCACCACATTGACTTTTCCTAGATGGTATTGTATCTCTAGGTCGTAATCTTTGATTAACTCCAACCATCTCTTATGTCTTATATTTAGCTCTTTCTGCATAAATATGTACTTCAAGCTTATGTGGTCAGTGAAGATTTTGCACCTTTCTCTATATAAGTAATGCCTCCATAGCTTCAAAGTTAGTACTGCAACTGTCAATTCTAAGTTGTGAGTTAGGTAGTTCTTTTAATACGACTTCAATTGTCAAGAAGCATAAGCTATTACTTGACTACTTTGCATTAATACACACAACAACACTTGAACTAAAGCATTACTATACACTATAAACTCTTCTCCACTCTAAGGCAAACTCAAAACTAGTGTCGACATCAGTTTCTCTTTAAGTATTTAAAAGCTAGCTTCACATCTGTCATCTCATTCAAATTTCACATTCTTTTTTGTCAATCTGGTGAAAGGAGTTGCTATTTTAGAAAACCTTTCTACAAATCTCCTATAGTAGCCTACTAGACCTATGAAGTTTCTTACCTCTGTAATTGTTTTTAGTCTGTGCTAATCTACTATTACTCTCACATTTTCTAGGTCCACAGATATCCCTTTTCTGTTAACCACGTAACTTAAGAAAACTACTTGTTTTAGCCAAAATTCACATTTACTAAATTTTGCATACAACTTCTCATCTTGTAACCTGTCCAATACTAGTCTCAAGTGTTCTTCATGTTCCTTAGTGCTTTTAGAGTATATGAGAATATTATTAGTAAAAACGATTACAAATTTATCCAGAAAATCATTGAATACTTTGTTCATTAAATCCATGAATGTAGCTGGTGCATTCGTTAATTCAAAGGGCATTACTAGAAACTCGTAATGCCTATACCTAGTCTTGAATGTTGTTTTTTAGATGTCCTCTTTTTTGCTTCTTAGTTGATGGTAGCCTGATCTCAAGTCTACTTTGGAGAACACCTGAGTTCCTTACAACTGGTCAAACAGGTCATCTATCTTAAGAAGAGGATATTTGTTCTTGATTATGACCTTATTTAACTCCTTGTAGTCTATACAAAGTCTCATGCTTTCATCCTTCTTCTTTATAAACAGGACTAGTGCGCCCTAAGGAGAGACACCGGGTCTTATAAAACCATTATTTTGTAGCTACTGTAATTGTTTCCTTAATTCTTCTAATTCCACCAGTGTCATCCTATAAATTGGTTTTGATATGGGTACTATACCATGTACTACGTCAATGTTAAATTCTATTTCCCTGGTTAAGGGTAAACCAGGACGATCTTCTAAAAACACCTAAGGAAATTCCCTCACTATCGGTACTCCTTCCATCTTAACTTCTTCACTAGCTTCAACCGATATAGTTGCCAGTACACTTTTTCCCCACATCTCATAAGTAATTTAGTGGGTCTCTACACTTCTAACTTGTATTCAAAATATTTATCCGCTGATATATTAAATTGCACCACCATGTTGTGATGGTCAATAGTAGCATGATATTTTGATAGCCAGTTGACACCCAATATAATGTCAAACTTTATCATTTCCAATACCTAGAGGTCTACCGGCATCTCCCTATCATGTATTTCTATTCTCACTTCTCTACATATTTTACTTATTCTTCCTCCTACTCCCAAAGAAGTACTAACAGCCAAGTAGTCATTCATGTTTTCAACATTCAAAGCACATGCACAAACAAAATTCTCAAACACATAGGATATAGACACACTGGTATCGAATAGCACATATGCATTGCAGGAGTGTACTGGAAGCATACCTGCAATGTTGTCCACATCCGAGATATTTTGGTGCTACTATTGATGAATGGAAAATATTCTGATAGGAACTCTTTGTCTAAGACCTCTTGCCTGTGGTCTACCTCCCTATCCTCTCACTAGAGGTTTAGCTGCTTGTTGAACTGGCCCTGTCTAATTTCTGATATGTCCTTGAAAACAGTTGACTGCCTTGTGTTCCCTCTAGTTGTACACATGATAGAAGATTGGGGGAACTAACCTCTCAGTGCAATATCTGCTAATGTGTCCAGTCTTCCCATAAGAGAAACATGCCCCATTTGGCCATCTGCACTCTCTTAACTCATGAAGTCCGTAACATCTAGGACATTTAACAGTTGGGCTTATTTTAGTGAGTACCAAAGGCACTTATTTGATCTGGAGAGGAAGGGCTACAACTCTTGGTGCTCTACTTTGTAGCAAGTGATGTCTTTTACCCCTGTCTTGCCCCATTCCATATTGCTACTCTATGGTTCCTCTATTATTCTATGATTTTTTTATTCTACTCGAGGTACTTTGCTTTGCAACCATTTTAGCATATGTGTTTAGCCAAAAGGCCCCCTATTGCAAGTTGTAGATTTAATTCCAATCCTCTCAGGAACCTTCAAGCTTGGGACCTATCATCATTATGTACATTTTCGGGAAAGAACTGAATGAGCCGATTGAACTCTACCTCATACTCTTCAACTGTTCGGTTCCCTTATCCACAGTTGTAATATCCATTCTGTCTTGGGAGCTATTAGGGAAGTATCTCTGATAAGACAACTCCTTAAATACAGCCCAGTTCATGCATTCCCCTACAAGTCTAGGAACCGAAGCCCACCATTTTGCTATATTTCCCTTCAGCATGAATGCAACATAATTTACCTTCCTATCTTCTGGTATCTGGAAGGCAGCAAATGTTTTCTCAATTTCTTGTACCAAATCCTCTGCTTCGATTGGGTCGTTCACTCTAGGGTTAAACTCTTTAGCCACTCTTATGAATCTATCAAAGTTAATGGGTTCGATAGCATTCCTATACTATAGGACATTAAAGGCTTGGTGTTGTTGTGTCAGTAGTCCCACCAAGTGGTTCATAGTATGCAGTAATTGGACTATCTCTTCAACCATCTAACCTCTTTCCCCTTGTGGTTGTGGTTTCTGAACTTCCTCCTAATTACAGTTATCACACCTAGTACCCTTTTCGAAGCCCGATCCGGTAATTCTTCTTAAAGGCATTTTGTTTAAGAAGAGACAATCGAATCTACTTGAGTTAATATCACTCATAGTCAATTTCATGGTGTGCAAGTATATACACATATACCATTACACATAGGTTTACTCACATATATAACTTAGCAGTTAAAAGAATGTAAGTAAAGTAATAATAATACAAGAAAATAATTAAGTAAATATCCCATATTTTACTCACTCTCTTCATATCTCACTATCTTACGGATCCAATGTTTAACTCCTCTCTTTAAGATCAACAACCTATGCTCTATAGATCAAAACTTAAATCATAAGGATCATCAACCTATTCTCTATAGATTCAAACTTAAGTTTCTAAAGATCATGAACCTAAAGCTCTGATACTACCTAAGCTATAACGCCCTGAAACTCGGGTCAAGCTACTGCCTGCCATGTGTTCTTATCTCACAAGAACACATTAAGGCTCTAAATCAATTCTGATACATTTTAACCTATAACTCCTATATAAAAGCATTTCATACATCCCCAAAATTCAAATAATTTCATAAATCATATCAAATATCTAACACAGCTGTAGTCTCTAAACACAAAAATAACATTCCTAAAACAATACTATCTATTACAGTCAAATAATATAATTCTCTCAAATCCTAATCACTATAATAGTAATGGTAATCTTCATCTTCCTCTCTCAGTCGTTTACCCAAACCCAAGTTATCTTCTAGGTTTTTATCTCCCTCAACACCTGCATCTAAAAATGTTCCTCGAAAAGTGAGCTAATGCCTAGTATGTATAACACAAACACATATGCATAAACAAACATGAACAAGTATCACACACATCATGTAGTACTTAAACACAGACAACTATTTTTTAATATATTTTATGTCCACAAACATCAACAAGGTATTCATAACCCCCTTAACACACTTAACACACTGAAGCATGATTTAATGATGACAACTGCCACTACAGGTTTCACACTCATAAGGGTCGTGTATCTTTTAATGTGAAGTTTGGCTTCAACATGGTTGAAACACAACCGTGTTAGGAGGTCGTGTTCTTCTTAATTCAACATGATCGAAACATGACCATGTTAGGAGGTCGTATTACCCTTGACTCAACCTGGTCAAAACACGACCCTATTAAGAGGCAGTGCATCTCTCGATGTAACCTTCACACTCAACACAGTCAAAACATGACCGTGTTAGGAGCCGTGTATCTTTTGGTGTAACTTTCGAATTTAACATGGTCAAAACATGGCCATGTTGGTAGGTCGTGTTACCCTTAGCAATCTCCTCGAACTCCTAATTCGTCATTCCAATTTCTCCTAAACCCAATTCTCTCTATCCCTAAACTTAATTTACTCTCTAAAACATGTAATTATGATTAAATTACACAGATTTGCATACTTACATCGAATTTCTTACAAGTTGAATCCTTAAACCGTTGAGTCCCTTCCCCGTTATGCCCTTTTCAAAATTTCGAATCCTACAATGCACACAATACTCATAAATTTCAATTCCAATAACCTAAATTGAAATTCGTATAAGATTCCTTACCTTTCGTATTTGAAATTAGATCGCTCCTTTTTCCTTTCGTCGTCTTAGGGTTTGTTCCAAAAGAGCCTCTCCTTTGTCTGCTGCTTTTATTGTGAGGGGCGAAAAAAGAGGAACGTTAGGTCATTTGGGGTTAAATACTCCCTTTCATGAAATGTCCAAATTGCCCTTCTAATTTTCTAAAATTCTCATCCTTGTCCTTCATTCTTTGTGATAATATATATCTTAAAATAAATAATTAAATAAAATTTTCAAGTATTACAAGTATAGTATTTAGGAACATGATTAACAAGAAACAAAAAAAAAGTAATTGCTATTGAAATATATTTTGATAACAAAAAAAAAAAAAAAAAGCAATTGCAATGGAAAGTTTAACGTTTGGAAGTTATTATTAAGATAACGATGTATTTACATTTTGTATTTTACAATCAAGATTCCAAAATTTTCAACATATGTTTTTTAAACATAATAAATGATTCAAACAAATTATACATGTGTGTAATGAAGCAGCTAAAGTATATTAGAAATGTGTTTCACCCTAACTCAAGTGGTTATCTGACTACGCTAAAGTAAAAATAGTATATAATGTCTAGGAAAGAAAGGACCAACGAGATTAGCTTCTGTTATTTGAAAAGAGTAGGGGAAAAGTCAACACCTAGAAAAAGGGTAAAGAAACAAACATCTCACTCCCTTGTGTGCCTTAAAAATATAAAGAATTATGTAATTAAAGGTTAAAACTTTATATTTATTTTTTAGAAGTTTTTTTTAGGTAAATATATATATATATATATATATATATTAGAAGATTTCATGTTAAGTTATTATAATAAAACATAAAAATTCATTATCATTTTTCGAAATTTGATTTATGAACAAGTAATAGCAAAACTATCAAATGCAAGAGCTTATTACTCATAGCATCATCTATTATTTAAGGAGTGATTTTGGTATAACACTTGAATTTAGAAAATATCTCTTTTTCTTAAAGAAATAAGTTCTTCAATTGGATAGTTTTGTTATGACTTTCTTTATAAATCAAATTTCAAACAATCATAAATTTTTTTTATGTTTTATAGTAATAACTTAACATGAAATTTTCTAAGAAATAAGTATAATTTTTTAACCTTTAATTATGTAATTCTCTTATATTTTCAAGGCATGCATCATGTACTTATCACTTTTGTTAATAATTCCACGCAGAATTGTTTTTACACCAGTAGCGTAAGTGTATTTTTCTCTAGTGTCCATAATGCACCTACTAATTATATAAGGAAATTTCATTACTTGTCCTCTAAATATTGTATAGTAAATTATCAAATTTCTAACAATATTAAAATAAAATAGAGAAAAATATGCATTTACTCCTCCACGTTTAATTGTTTTTTATTTGAATTCCCAATCATTTTTTATTCTATTTTAGTCTTCAATATTTTTTATTTCGTTAATAATGTAATAACCATGATTAGTTAGTAATTGTTGATTTAGGTTCTAAAGCCTTATGCAATAATCTTTTAGTGACATCTCTCCAATCCAATGGAAATTTTGGTAGTTCCATAAGATAGTCTCCCCCATGATTAGGGTTAGCAATTTGAAACCCAACCTACAAACCTAGATATAATATGATACAATTATAAATATATTTGTATTAGCAAAAATCGATACAAATAATAAATAGGTTAGATTCGAATATGACACATTTAAATTCATGCACAAGTTAGTGTCTGGCTTCTAAATCCATTTATGAATTTGTTTATTAAACATATCCCATAAGCAAATTTCAGGTTCAACTTTTGAACACATTTAATGTTAATAATTTGCACATTTTTAGTTTGCTTCTTATTTTAGGTGTCACTTACAAATAACTAGTTACTATATTAGATATGGGGTTTCAATTTTTAAACTCTTCTTTATGTCGAACTATGCATTATTTCTCTCATAATTTTTCTTCCTTCTCTTCTTCCTCTTCTCAAATTTGTTTACTCTCTTTAAATTTCTTCTTTTCAAGTTATAAATATCAATTAAAGGTAAGAGATTCAATGGTTATATGTATTTTTTTAGCTTCCAAATAGACTATAGTTTAAGATTTTAAATTATTTTCATGATTTACTAATAGATTTGAAATTAGCCTTACTTTTAGGAACAACCATTTGCCTAACTTAAACACCCGCATAGGTGAAACAATTGTATTCTTCACTCCAATTGAAGCAACAAAACTCAAGTCAAAAGCTAGTGTTTATGTATTTGTGGTTTGGACTTAAATACTTGTCATATATTTTCTACCATATTATGCTATTTTAATTTTTTTTCTACTTTAAGTTTCTTTTTCTTTCACCAACTAAAAATGTGGGTTAGTTGTGTTTTTCAGTTGTGGTTTTACTAACTATTTATAGTTTTAGAGATATTATTAGAATTGGGGAGACTAGAAACACTTTCCAAATTCCATGATATATTTTTTCCATAAAAATGCATTGTTTGTATTTTATATTTTGGAGTGATAATTTGTTGACTTTCTAAAATTTGAAGATTTTATTGGATTTCAATGTGATAATCGAAAATTTTCCTTAATTTACCAACATACCTTTTACTTGAGTTTTATGTTTCAATTTAGATGAAAAAAGATTCGCTAGTGTTAATGTGTTGTTTTGAATATTAAGCTTATTATAGAAGTTTATGATAGAATTTTGCTAGTGTCAATGTGTTTTGAATATTAAGCTCATTATAGAAGTTTATGATAGAATTTTTCATTAAAAAAATTATCATAGAAGTTTCTTGATTAGAGTATTAGTTGTTATGTTATACAAATTTATGATTGTTCTCTATTATTTGTATTGTATGCATTTTATATATTTACTTACAAGTTTTTAATCAATAAATGAGTACAATTGAAACACTAAACACATTAATTAAATAGGTAGGGTTATGCATTTAGTTTTTTATATATGATTAATAAATATGTTATGTTATGGGTTGAGGTTTTCCAAATACAAACTTATTTAAAAACACATACGATACAATAACATATATTGCCAGTCCTATCGATAACCATGAAACCTTAATTTATTATTTCGTAATGTCAAAGCAATTAATTTAACTTTTCAAAAATTATCAAGATGATTTTGTATTTTCTACTTAAACCCACCCAATTACCTACTCTCACTCCTAGTATGCCTTAAAAATATAAAAGAATTATATAATTAAAGGTTAAAAATTTATATTTAATTTTTAGAAAATTTCATGTTAAGTTATTATAATAAAACATAAAACTTTGTTATCATTTTTCGAAATTTGATTTATGAAAAAGTAGCAAGAGGTTATTACTCATAGCACCATTTATATTATTTAAGGGGGAAGGAGTGATTTCAGTATACCATTTGAATTTAGAAATTTAGTCTCTTTTCCTTAAAGAAATAAGTTTTTGCATTCGATAGTTTTGTTAGGACTTATTTATAAATCAAATTTCAAACAACCATAACAAATTTTCGTGCTCTATTGCATTAACTTAACATGAAATTTTCTAAAAAAATAAGTATAAATTTTTAACCTTTAACTATACAACTCTTTTATATTTTTAAGGCACACATATTTATTGACAAAAAGAAAAAGGCATGTGTACATATTAAAGATGCATCATGTACTTATCAATTTTATTAATAATTCCACAGAAAATTGTTTCTATGCACATAGCATGAGTGTATATTTCACTAGTATCTATAATGCACTTAAGGGAATTTTATTGCTTGTACCTTAAATATTGTATATCATTTTCTTGACAACAATAAATTATCAAATTTCTAACAATATTAAAATAAAATAGAGGAAAGTACACATTTAGATTTTAATACTTAATTGCTTTTCTATTTGAGTCCCCAATCATTTTTTTCTTCTATTTAAATCTTTAATATTTTTTATTTCACCAATAGCATAGTAAGCATGATGGTTAATAATTGTTAATTTAGGTTCTAAAGCTTTATACAGTAATCTTTTGGTGACATCTCCCAAATCCAATAGAAATTTTGGCAGTCCTCCATATGATAGTGTCCCCCACAACCACAAAACCCCAATTTATTATTTAGTAATGTCAAAGTGGATAATTTAACTCTTCTAAAATTATCAGCAAGACTTTGTCTTTTCTACTTAAGCTTACCCAATTACCTACTCTCAACTTTTCCATTATTCTTTAGATTATTAGTATTCAGTACCACCTAAAGACCATCACATCCAAGTAGCTTGACAATAATAGTCCCATTGTGCATGCTAATATTAATGATGGTTTAAGGCTTGTAGGTATATATCATTACACCACTAGTATACAAGGCACTATTGTTAAATGTAACCATATTGGCAACATAAGTAGAAGCTTAGCATAATAGCAAATAACCTTAAAGAATAATGCTTCATTTAATTCAAAGTTTATTTGATATACCAAAGTGAGATTCTCATAATACAATTTCATTAACTATGCTACACCTCCTAAAGCTAGATTTGTAGATTGGTCCTTACTCATCTTCCCCTTCTAATCTTAATTGCTGGTGTAATTCTTGGCATTTTCAATTTAGCTTCGTTAAAGAACCTACAAGGAATCTAATGAAACCACATTCTCGGTAAGTGTAAAGGAAAGCATTATACATAATCAAATCAAAGAACACCAAGTCCATTTAAAGTGAAATGTTATAGATGAAATGCCATCATGCATGACATTGTCTGGTTTGTCATGAAGTTAGAAAAAATAACCTTACTATAATTGGAACTTCAAGGAGTTTTAATAATAACATACCATCATCAAACTCAAGTTTGTGTAATGGACAATTTTCCACTCTAAAGACGTTTTCAAACTAATTCATTTAATTAGCTTCTAACCTATACTGTGACCTCCTCTTTTATCATTTCGTTTAGTTAGGTCAAAAGAAGGTAACTATTTGTTCTTCACCTAATAATGGCTAGCGTTTGGTGAGTGTGAAGATGCAAAATGGAGAGGACACTACATATGACTAGTTTGTTAAATCCATATTAAATTTAGCTCAATCTTACTGGTGATCAAACAAAATAACACTCCACTTTAGTAAGGAGAAAGTACAACAAGTCATACCAACTAGGTAGACTCAGCTATCACAAACTATTCAACCACATACGATGCATATAAACATACAAGTTTTATTATAGGCACACAATCCCTTGATAAAATAATAAAGTTGTTATAAAGTAGGCCAACTAACTTAAGATACATGTCGTTGATAGATACTGGATTTTAGACATAGTATTTCTATAAAACATATACAAATTAGTTAAATAATAACTGCTAATGACTCTATAAAGCCCCTATAATAATTCTTTACTCCTACCTACAATAAGGTTCGGGTTTATTGCTCTTCTAATCAAATGTTATAAGGCTTATTATTTATACTCACTACTATGAACTTGCGTTATGTTAGTTGGAAAAACTCACCAAAACAATAAGGGAAAAGACTATAGGTCTTATAAAACTTATGCAAAATTTCCTTAGTTCGACTTGCAGTAGTATATCTTAATATTACAATGGGTCCATACATATTCCAAAATTGATTTACAACATCCCAATTGCATTAAAAATATAGGTAAATTAGGATATCTCTTGTATGTGTACAATCTAATCACAAAAGTTTCATAGCAATTAATTAAAATAATAATGTGATTTCAATAAATATGTTTCTTTTAACTTGAAATTAACCACTATATGAATTTGTTGAAATAAAAGAGCCCTTCATGTAGGTTAAATAACTAATCGAAGATGTTTTAAGTAATATGTGTAACAAGCTATAGGGGACATGGTAAAATTGACTAAAAGCTATCATATTACATGTGTACTCATCATATGATAATTGCCTTGTAAGTTAGATGTTACAAAACTCTATATAAATGTTTAATTACTACATCTAATCATATTATATAATTATATAGTATAAAAATAACTACATAATCCAATATACCATAATCTACTAGAATCATAGAGAATTAGAATCTCTAACCAAGTAATAAAATTGGTAGTCACGACTCACTAAAGCAAATTCTATTTTTCAAACATACAAAAAGAGATTCATTTCCATTTGAGTTCCTATGAATATATTTTATAGTTTTGTAAATAATATAACACGTAATCTTCCACTTTTAGCTATTAGCCCTACATTATTAATTTTAAATTGAGTAGCTCTTATTCACACGAAATCTTATCCCATTCTAGGCTATAATCCCCAAATTTATGGAATCCTCCTAGTACAATTGTTGAAGACATTTGTTTTTGAAAATAAAAGGAAAAAGAAAAAGAAAAAGAAAGTTTTATGGAAACTTTTTAGACCAAAAATGTAAAATATTAAAAGAAATTATTCAAAATGAACATATGATAGGATAAGGCTATACATATAGTTTGAATGTGATACAACTCAATATGATGACAGCATAAAATTATTATTTACAATATACAAATAATACAAATTTTATCACCCAACAATGATTTATCATAAAATGAAATTCATACTTAATACATGTCTGCAAAAATGCTATAGTGCTTTCAAATTAATAAACCTTAATTTTATACATTGACAACAACCCCCTCCCACCACCCCACACCCAAACCACCGCGCCCCAACTCCCCCCACCAAAAAAAAAAAAAGAAATTGGATATGACCACAATGCAACACAACTAATTTGTGTATAATTCGAGTATGACAATTCTTACGGCCTAGTAAACCCATTTTCGTATATGCTATAGACATGTTTAATTTATATTTAAATAAATTTTATAAAAAAAAAGCATCAAGATTAGACCGATTGAACGAGAATGCAAATTGTAAAAGGAAAATCCATCGGTTGATTCTTTTTGTTTCAGTTTAAGGAAACCCCAAATGGGTCGTGGATTGTCTTTTTTCGGTTTTGCAAGGCTATCGAGCCATTGACTATACGCCTGCACAAGCAAATTGTCTGTATGGATCATCTTTGCTTCATTTACTTGGAAGGTTCTCCGATCCTGGAGCACCCACATCAACTCCTAGATCACCAGTTTTTCTTCGTTGAGCACCTGCACCTACTCTTGCTGCTGCAGCAGCAGCAGCAGGGGTGTTACGTGCTTTCTCAATAATTCTTGTCGTAGCGAAACCAAGGTTGCCCCAGGGGAAATCGACCTCCTCAAGAAATAGATTACATCCTTTTATGGACAAACCTGAAGGAAACTTCAGGTTTCTCCAGTGAGGTGGAAGTCCCGAGAGAGGATTTCCTAGCTCCGGTTGAGCCGGCTGCATCACTGGATCCTGATGGCCTTGCATCTGCTGTGAAGTGTTGTGCCTGTCGGTATTAGGTCCAGGCTCTGCAGGGGTTTCCTGCATCAAGTTTAGTTCGTTCCGAGTATCAGGGTCCCGCGGTTGCTGCACCTCCACAAATTGTATTGTCGGGTTGTCTTGTGAGTTAGGATCCGCTACGAGTAGAGGAGGTCCTGACACTGTTGGACTCATATTTACACTGCGGATAGCTTCAACATATTGAGCAAGTATTTGCTTGCGTAGTTCTTTTAGGTGACTCGGATGAACTTTCTTAGAAATTGGTTTTTCACTGCCTGCCTGACTTTTTTTCGACACGGACATCTGCTGAATGTACTCGCGATATTTCTGCAATATAGTTCCCCGAGAGCCAATGAGTTAAAAGGAAATAAAGAAAAAGAAATCATACCCTGATAATTCTCTTGTTATGTTGAATCCGAGTAGTATCTATACCTGAAGGTGGCTCGAGATGCTTGCTCTTGTAAGATTAGGTTCATTCATCAATTCTGAAATAATCTTCGGAGTGGCCTCTGTCATTTCAACCAATAAAGTTTTGCACCATCAAATATAAGAAGAATGATGATCCTATAAAATAGTAATACCAATCGGAACACAAAGTTTGATTAAAAAGAGCAAAAATGAACTTCTAGTCACAATGCAGGCCGTGATTTGTGGAATCTTTCAATGCAGAATTAATAAGAGCAATGTAACATTGTGATGATATAGGCAAAAGTACTGGAAAAAGAGAATAAGTATAGGATCCATACTATCAAGGCCAACATGTTCAACAGCGAGTGTAAACTTTCTATGAAGCGCGGGGGTCCACACAACACGAGGCTTCTTCCTTCCACTGGTATATTCATTTCCTTCCTCTGCAACTTCTAAATCCCGCTTCCTTTTCATATTAGGTGCAGGCTCCATAGCTTTAGGGATTCCAGGCATCAACTTTAGTTCAATGAGCGATCTGGCATCCTGCAGATGCTGCCTCTCCATGAATTGCATTGTTGGGTTGTAAAACCCTTGCAAGCTATGATCCGACATGGGTATAGTAGCTCCTGGCATTGTTTGACCAACATTCTCTCCATGATCTATGTTACAAGACTCTTCGGATTGCTTTCTTCCCTCCACAATTCCTTCTTGTTCCAATTTATGAAATTTCCTATGAATAATAGAATGCCATAATCTCTTCGCTGCATCAATCCCCAGAGGTTTGTGGTAGAAATCACAAGCACCAAGAGCCTCTCCCCTAATAATAGTTTCTTTGGTGTAGTTTCCAGATATCACTGCTCAATCATGTGTCAATAAAATCATATTAAAGTAATGGCATTCGCGACACTAATGACCAAAAGAAGAAGAAAAGGAATCAAAACTTACTGACTACAGGAAGGTCCATCTCAAGAACTACACATTCGAGAAGTTTTAGGCCCTCCATATCAGGCATGTCAACATCCACCAAAGCAATGTCGAATTGGGATCTTTTAGTTCGGAGTAAAGACAATGCATCCTTTCTATTACTGCATATTGTGACTGAAAATCATGCAAGAAAACAGATCTTTCTATTAGGAATAGCTTGTGGACCAAACTTGTCAGATTTGACTCGGGAGAAGCCAATTTCATTAGAGCAAGAAACACAATACATATACAATCCTAGGATTTAGACAATCACTATCTCCATGTATAAAACAATAATCATGGCGGGCAGCTTTTAGCACGATACTATAATACGAATACAAACATGATATGAATAAGAACATAATTATAGAGAGAAAACACAGAACTGACACCACACACCTTATAAAAAAATACAATTATAATATGTATAAGCATTACTGTGTTATAAATCAATTATTTGTAATCTCTATTCAATTTCCATGTAGTTTTCACATTGATACAAGTTCAACACGTAACAAGGCTGAGCATGACCTCTAACACGAATTATGCCCTAACTATGATTCAAGATTCGTGTAAGAATCTCATCCCAAACCATTAAACATGGTAAATTCACGAACATAAATTCGTACATTCTTGTATTGTTATAATCTAGAAACATGAACTAGACCTTCATAAGAGCATATCTTTAAAACATCTTGAATCTGTTGTTGGCAGCGAGGGTCATCATCGACCAACAGAACATGCAGCCTCTCCGGTGAGAAGCCATTCCCGACTTCATCACAGGAACTTTCAACCGATGATGATTGGCTCATTTTGGTTATTTCTCTGAATCCTCACTGATAGTATTAGGAAGATGTAAGATTAACTCTCTTATATTTTAGCAGATAACTATCTGTATCTGTACTATATATTGTAACAAATCTAACAAAGATTTGATAACCCATTTGAAATTCAAATAAAAACCGCAAATATATGTTGACTCTTGTTATATTATAACAGATAATTATTTATATATTACTCTTTTTCTTTTTTGTTTTGTAATTAAGGGTTACATTTTTTAGTGGATTGATAAGCGATATGACAGCTCCTTATATTATTTTTCTTGGTGGTAAGTAATAAAAAACTTACATAATCAAGATCATATTTCTAATATATATAAATATAGATATATATAAATCAGGGTTAAGAAGATATGACACCCCTTGGGTAAAAAAAACGAAAAAGACATCCTGGCTAATTTGTTAGATACTAAGGGCATGTACCTGTGTGATGAGTTCATTACAAATATAAAATATCATAAAATCTTATAGTTGTCCAATGTTTTTTTTTTTTCATATTTCTCCTCTTAAATTATATGTTGCAACATACGAATTAATTAAAAAAAAGAAGGTTAAAAGTACATTAAAACTTCTTTATATATACAACAACATGATACATATAGCACACGAAATGTAACAACAATAATTTGGTCAAAAATTAAGTATTGAATTTGGTTAAAAATGCCGATTAGTTATTTCAATGGTGACCCTTAGATTGATTAAGAGTGTTTCCAAATTCTATAAAATACATGGTATAATTTTGTAATATTTCCATAATAGTAGTATTATTGGAGGGGAGATGGATATAAAATTCTCCTCTCCTTCTTTACATATATATATATTAATCAATGATATCATCTATAATGCTCGTATACATTAAGAAACAAATACTTCAGTGTCAATTAGGGATGTAAATGAATTGGGTTTGGGATAGGTTCACTGAAACCCCAACCTGACTCAAAAAAAAATTATATACCAAAAACTCGCCTTGAACCAAATCCGACCCAATCTAAATGGCGATTAAATCTTTTTTTTTTCCGTACTTCAACTTATTTTCATATGTCATTTATTTAATTTATTATTAATTTACTTGTGATGGAAAGAAGAGAGAAATTAAATATAAAAATATATTGATTAAAAATACAATAATAATAAAATAAAATATACTTATTATAAATTATAATATTAATTTATTATTTAAAAAAAAATCTGATCGAGTTTTTTTTAAATCTCATAATCTAACCCCAAATCTTATCGGATTTTATTTCATATCCCAAATCCAATCTTAAACCGTATAGGGTTTTATCAGGTCGGTCTAGATGGATACCCTATTACGACTTACCATGATTGCATCCCTAATGTCAATACATTTTATTATTACTATTATTATCTTATAAATGTTTATTGCTTCATTATCCTTGTTTTATTTGTTTTAAGCTTAACAGTTATTTGTGTTTTCTCTTTTTTTTGGTTTAGGGGGGGGGGGGGTAGGGGATGGTGGGATCAATATTAGTGAATGCAAATATGCCTAAATATCATTAAAGCAAAACTTTAGTTTCTGATTTTCTTTTATGTTATTTACGTCATTGCTTATTATTTTTTAAGACACCGATGACGCAAGCACTGCAATTGATTATTAGTAATTGAGATTGCCATATTTGACCTACAAAATATAAAATATAAAATGAATTACTTTTTTGTTAAGTGGATAGATCGAGTTGGTTTTTAGTGTTGAAAAGACAATGGATATGAATGGGGGGAAATTGATCTCGGTGGCTTTCGCCTTAATATTTTATATCTATTACCTATATTATATATATATATATCTCTTGGATAAATAATTAAATGACTTAATATTTCTAAGCCACAAAAGTAGGAAGGAGGTTTTAATATATTATCATTGATGGATATATGCTGATATAGATGAAGATATGTAGAAGCCAATTAATATATAGAAGAAGAAGATATGTGGAAGCCAATTAGTTACAATCGGATCATCTAATATTCCGATAATTGAATCGACTCATTGTCAAATCCCTTCATATTTCTTGCTTTTAGAATTGATAACGGTAAAGGTGCTCTTTTTTTTTTTGTTATCTGTACTATTAATGAGGCAAGTGGGTGCTTCTACTTTTATAGCTATTTTTAATAGGAGTTATTTCATGGAATTTCAAAAGTGGTCTTTTATATATTTATTGGTAGAAATAAATTAACGGGTAATTTTTGGAATTTAATAAGGAAAAAAAGGAATATGTTGGAATTACTCGTATATATC
Source organism: Laguncularia racemosa (assembly GCA_037954665.1). Classification (NCBI taxonomy): domain Eukaryota; kingdom Viridiplantae; phylum Streptophyta; class Magnoliopsida; order Myrtales; family Combretaceae; genus Laguncularia; species Laguncularia racemosa. The sequence goes on along the minus strand of JBBMOL010000117.1, from coordinate 333,861 downwards.
AAAAGATAAATTTGTTACATACATATATATTATAGGTATATGTGTTATATATATATATTACAAATAAATAGATTACATATTTAGTATGTATGTTACATATGAGTTATATATATTTGTTATATTATCATATACATAATCTATATGCTCTAAATATTTGTTATACATGTTATATACATAATCTATATGTTCTATATATTTGTCATGTATGCTACATACATACATACATACTAGTAGATTATATGTTAGGATAAAGACATAAATAGTATCTCTATTTTCAACTTTTAGTAGTTCAATATCAAAATTTTTATTTTTTTTACCATTTAATACTTTTTTTTTTCAATTTGGTGTCTTCATTAACAAAGAAGTTAATAATCCTTTTATGTCATGAAGTCCCATGACAACAAGGAGCAAAAAGGCTTGATATATGTGAAAGTCAAGGTAATTGGAAGGAAAATGAATGTAACGTAGACACAAGAGATTTGCATTTGTTTGTTTCCAAGGATGATTCTAAGAGGCCTAAGTTAAGGGTAGAAAAAAGTAAAGCCCGATTTAGTTCAATAAATTAAAAGGAGGTTCCAACGTTAGGGGTAGCTAAGACGATAGACTTTAGCATCGGTAGTTATCATGGGTTGGAAGACATAGAGGTAGTTACTATATATGACTTTAAGTTTGTTGTATGTATGGAATTCCTAGATAGGATTGGTGTTATCATCATCCCTTAGTCCAACTGCATTTGCTTGCTTAGTGGGAAGAACCAATATGTAATTCCAAGGATGAGGAAGACTAATGTGCCTAAATTTGTAAACCGAATCCCAACATGATCATAACGCACAATAGCAAACAAGTCCTAAGTTCTCTTTAAAGGGTAAGATTAGGACAAATCTATCACTAAGCAATATAACTTAGATTAATATTATTAGATCTAAGGAGAATTCAACCACTAAATCACATGATTAACAAACTTTATAAGGTTTTCTCAATAATAGAGTAGCAAGTAAAATAAAAGATATGGATGACTCCTCCAATAGATATGACACACTAAGAAAGATTAAACTATACATAGATTGCTTGATATTAAACACAAGCAGGTTGTATAATTTACTCACCACAATCTAAGACTGATAAAAATAGTAACATTGGATGAGAGGAACTCACACAATACATAAAAGTATTAATATCATTCAATTACTATCTCTATAGGGTTACATAAGACTACTTATAGTAGAACAATTACAAATATAGAAATAATTGAGAAGCAAAGTGAGTATAATCTATAATAAGAAAGAAAACATTAACTAATATCCTCCTAAATTAATTCCTTCAGATTTTTTGGTATAACAAAAGTAACTTTTATAACTATCCAAAGGAATATGTGTTACGCCCCATAAAGGACCTTATTTATAACATCCCATCACAATTACTTAACCCTAGTCAAGCAACTGGGAAGTTTCTAATTAACCATCCAACACAACACTAAACATTCACATAAAAGGCCTTAAAGAAGGCTCAGTACAATTTATTCACTTGTACAATCATTGGTCATCGACCATAACCACATCTTACATACACCTACTTTAATTACACATAAATCAGAAGTCGACCTTGATAAGGTCCTACTATACAGTGAGCTTAAAGAGAAATACAATATTTACATTTCTCCAAAAGTCTTCAAGAAATTCTAAGTTATTGCTCTTCTTTACTTCCTTTCCTTCCCACCCAACTTGGTTAACAATACTTACAAAAGTGATTCTCTTAAGTAGGTAACTCTTATAGTCATGTCTTGCACCAAAAAGTCTAGAGGGGGGTGAGCAACCATAGTTAAGTGAGATGGGAGTATAATACTCTCGGTATTATATACGCACAAGCAATAGCAAGTAAGTTTTCATCCATATGCTATGTATGTACAACTATATGCATTGCAACATCACACGCAATGTTTTGGTTATTAAAGTGAAGTCTAGGGTTTAATGCCCCCCTTAACTTTGAGTGGAGAATTCTTATAACTATCGATGTCTAGGCATCTCATCTCACTTAATTAATTAATCTTTAATCTTTTAAATCTTAAGCTTTAGGTGCCTTAAATGCACCCTTGAGCACTCAAACCCTTAAAAATAGGTAAAACCTTTAAATGTGTTCTATCAAAAGCACAATAACCCCCAAGTTACTTAGTTTGCCAATAGTGTAATAGTAATCATTAACTGATTACTTCATACACATTTTGTAGCAGTTATGTATAGCCTTCAACAAAATGTAATGTCTCGTGTTATGAATGTTAGGTTTCAATTGAGTCCTAACCTTTAGTTAGTTGACTTAGGGCTATCAAACAATATATAATCACAACTCAATCCACACCTTAGCTCAAGTCATTTGACCTCTCTAAGTCAAAACCTGGTTTAAAACTTGATTCCTATCAAAGACTAGTAGAGCCATAAAGTTCATCACATTAATGAAAATCACATAAGAAAATTGTAAAAGGCTAAATTTATTGTATTAAAATATTAAGTTGGGCCCACTATAAACTTAGGCTTGACTCCTTAAGTTAGGTGACAAGGTTTAGGGAGTTTAATTCACATTTTTGGATGACTTAAGGAGAATTAGCTTGGTGGACTTAGAACAACGATCATTAAATTGGTCCATGTGTATCTAACATTTTTCAAGCATGCTCATGCATTTGTAAAGAAGACTATTGGCCTTGGACCTATGTTAAGCTCTATCTCATCCTTCAATTGCTAAGGCAATCTAACAAATATCATCGAACTCAAGAGTTTATAAATACTCAACTCTTCCTCTTCATTTGGGATAACTCCATAGATAAAAAAAACAAAAAAACAAAAAAAGAACGGTGATCCACTATGTAATCTCTATTCTTAAGGATCGAACAAGCGTTCAAGCAAGAACGATCTCAATTGCTCAAGTTGTAAGGTTAACGCCTAAAGTTCTCTAAACTCCCTTGTCTGTCACTTGTGCAATCAAGACTCTAAAATTATCCCTACCTTTCTTTCATAGTCATTCCATTGCGTGCAATTTGTACATCAATTCTCCAAAGCCATGTGTAATGTGGTACTCATATGACACTCACATGACTACTCTAGTTAGAATCCCTTATCTATAGAAATAAAATAGGCAAGTTGGCATCATCTAGGAAAGGTTTGCCATTGAAGGGGAAAGCTTTAGGAAAAGTCAATGTTAAGACCTTACATAGGGCAACAGAGGAAGATAATTTGGAAAGACGAGGATAGCCCATTTGGATAATAGGAGATAAAGAAACATTAAGGGATGTCATCATTAGATAGAGAAGTCTAAAAATGAAAGAGTTTCAAAATGAAAGTTGCAATAAGGGCATTGCTGGATTAGGTGTGGAGAGTGTCACAGACATATTAAGAAGAGCCTAAGTTGTAGCCCCATAAGGGCCCATGGAAGATGACCCAATTTGTAGCAGCTGAAGATGGAGGTTCGACCAAAAGTCTTAAGAATTAAGATGTTCATAGTCAATGTATAACAATAGGTGTAAAAGGTCAAGTTAGGTACATGTGGTAGTTATGATGATAGGTAAGACTTAATCTCAACCATTAATTTTAGAAGGCCTCCTTTCCTCATTTGTACATTATCCATTTTATGGTGAATTCCTACTCTCATCCATGCTTCTCCCTCTAGTCTCCCTTTTCAACTTTACGTGTTGTGTGTGTTTCGGCCAACTTAACACTTTTGACAGGCTTTAGAGTGTTAAGTGCCCCACGAGGTATGCTTTGAATGAAACTTCCATGAATAAAACTGATTGATACAAGTATTATTCATTTGTTTTATAAAAATTTTCAAAATTAGATGATTTCAATTAAGCTCACAAAATATAAATTATTATGTTTTATTTACTTATCTACTTCTTATGGAATATCAAATATAAACTAAGGTTAATGTCACATTTAGTACCTAAACTTTCACACTTTTACAATTAAGGTAAATTACAAAAAGGTGACCTATGTTTTAGGTTGTTTGCAAATAACTTATCTAAGTTTTATTTTTTTGACAAAGAGGTTACCCATATTTCATAACTTTGTGTTAATAATAAATATCAACACACTATTGGTCTATAAATTATTAATTTATTAAAGTATTATTATTACTATATATTTAATTTAATAAAAAAGAAGAAAAAAAAAAGAAAAATATTTCTTATTTCTTAACATAAAATATGGTGACACAGGTCAATAGAATGCTAACATATGTCTATATTTATTATTAACACAAAATTATGAAACATGAGTTACTTCTTTGTTAAAAATAAAATAAAACTCATATAAGCTGTTTGCAAATGACCTAAAGCACAAGTAATGTTTTTGTAGTTTATTCTTATAATTAAGTATCTAAACTTTCAAAGTGTCAATATATTACCTAATCAAACTTTTTGATGTCATTTATACTACATCGGTTAACTTTGCTAAGCTTCATTAGATACTTTGACACTATTAGCCTATAGAAGATTGACATGTATCATAAGAGATATATTTAACTTTAAAATGTCATATTATTATTATTATTATTTTTAAATAAAAGGGTTTAATTAGGCCCAATGCCCCATAATCCAACACACATCAAGTGTCGCGCCTTGAAGGGGAGGCTTGAAAGTTTTCAATAAAAATTATCATGGCACATGTACACTCGTTACATGATAATCGTCTTATAAGCAAGAGATTATAAGACTCTAAATAATTAATTACATTTACGACTAATCATAGTACATAAAGTTACATAATAAAATATAACTATAAATTCTATATCCCACGGTCAACAATAATCGTAGAGAATCGGTATCTCCTACCAACAAATAAAATGGGATAAAATTCTAAATATCACAAATTCAATTTTATTTACATAGGAGTCCTAAGATAACATTTCATCTAAATAATCTATCCTTCGTAATTCTTACTTTATCGTCTTTGTCTTCCAAAAACTCTCAACACTTCACATCTTATCCCATCCCGAGCTTTCGTAATCTCTACCTGCAAAAGGGTCTGTGGTGGGGTGAGCACACTACGGCTCAATGAATGGGAGAGCAATACTTTCAATGCTACATGCACACAAGAAATGTCAAACCAAGTTATCAAATCATATACTATGCAAAACAACCATATGAATGCAGCATCTCATGCGATCTTCCAATAACCGATGTGAAGTCTAGGGTTTACACTCCCCTTAACCTTGAGTTAGGGATTCCGAAGCCACCATTAGTGCCTAGGTCTTACACACAATTTCATTACTCTTATCTCTTATTTATACGGTGTCTTAGCTTTAATTATCTAAGCTCAGGTGCCTCAATACATCGAGCATTTACACCCTCAAGAGACAGGCCGGACTCGAAACCGTTAAGGCGCGAGAATCCCCTAATCACTTAATTCGCACTTGGTGGAACAACGATCCTCTGATCACTTCCGGTGCATCCTGTAGCAGTGGTGGCCTTCAATCTCATGCAATGTCTCGTGTAAATGCATGTCAAGTTTTAATCAAGTCCACTTTTTTAATTAATTGATTTAATGTGACCAAACAATATACAATCACAACTAATTCCCATTCAAGAACAATCAATAGGTACACTACTAAGTATTTAAAGACTACCACTCCAAGAAAAATCAATAGGAACCTAATGTAGTCCCATAAACAAATCCACTACGTCTCATATTCACATTTACACAACAAGAAGAGATCATGCATTTCACATCATAAGTAAAGTAAGGAAACCAAACCAAGCGGATGGAAACAATCCAGCTATACACAAGATTTTAGTTAACTTGACACCTTTGTGCCATTAACTTAAACGTCAAATCAACCCTTTGGGTTTGAACTACAGTTCTCATTTCTCGACTCCTCTGTACCCTCTCACTTAAACATCGAATCAATTACTACAGATTGATTTACGATTATCATTTTGTGATACCTTTGTGTAATTTCACCCTTCGAGGGCTTAGTTTTATATATTCCCAAATGTCACTTAAGGTAGCCACATGTGTATATGTCCTTTCTAGATCCTTAAGTATCATATATATATGATAACAATATATACATATTTATAGGTTTAAAGCTTGTTCTTAACCCAAGGATGATTTGCTAAATGCTTTTCCCTCATGTACTCAAGAGAAGCAAGAGGATATAACTAATTCATTGAAAATAAGGGTTTTCATCTATGATTTGTATAATTATATGCATAAATGCATTCTATAAATATAATAGGAAAATAATGTTGTCTAAGCATATATACATATCTAGAAGTAGATTCTAATATGTGTATATAATGATATACATATAATCTATTTCAATTATACATACCTACTCGGTAGCTATAGAGGGAAAAGTTAGGTTTATATATTTTGGTTTAGTTTAAAGAAAACAATTTTGAATTGTGGTATTAAGCCTGTAGTAATAGCACTGGCAAGATGGTGTGAAGTGCTATCATTAAGATAGTGATATCTACCTATAGCCCATTCTAATTTCTATATTGTTACACTCGTATTTATCCGTAATATACCTAATTACTAGTTTCTTCGTATGACTTCCTTTCCCACCTCTTTACCCTATTGTCTACTAAAGAAATAAATCAATCACCACAATTACAATCACAAAAAAACAAAGAAAGACACATATGCAATATATCAGGATTCAGCACAACATAACAAACCGATCACAACATTGTAGCATATCATTAAGTTTCCCATTCACCTATTTAGGGTCATTATAGTCCTAACCGGAGTTGAGCGATTCTAATGGGTAACCCCTTTACTTTCCTCTTGAAATCAATGTCCTTCTACAATGCTTCCTCAACCAAACCATAGAAAGCAGCATCTCCACTTGACTTTGGTAGTTTCCTAACACCTGATATGTGTACTCTACTTACTATGCGTTTGATGGCAAGGTGTAAAGTCTCCTCCTTAAAAAAACTTTGGGTGAACAAGATTCAAAACACTGAACACTTCTTCAACATGATTCCGATACAGGGTTCCAGAAGGAACGACCATCCTAGGAATCATTACTCCCAACACCTCACGTTACCATGATCGATTGCCTGCTTTCCTTGTGTAGAAGTCAAGTAATGGAACATCTTTGACCTACCAAATCCGGAATTCTTTCTTCCATGTAAGCAAGATGCCCTTGGAAAGGACAACCAAAGGTCTTGCATTAGGGTATTTAGCCAAGAATGACCTTCCTCAACATCCTTTGAGCATTCCATTATGAAATTCATTTCATTCCAAATATCCCCCAAACCATTATCTTGAACGTCACTCGAATCATTCCCTTCACTATCTACACCAACATAAATGCCTATCCTTTACATAAAGCATCTTTGAACCTTTCATTTATCAATTTATCTCTAATATCTTCCAATGAACTACTTGTAAGACAACCCGTAGGATTAGTAATCACTAAAGGTTTTGTATCACTTCCTTTCTTCTCTCCTTTGTTGACATCTCCACCTACAGGGTTTCTCGTCCTTCCTACTGGTTTTCATCCTCGCTTACACTTCCATCACCATACATACACCAGCTACTCTTTATACACGTACATGCCCACCTCCATTATAATAATGTCATACACACCCCTACACATAAGTTTTACCTACGCACATACACAAGATCAATACTCTCTTATCTTTATTTTCTGGCTTTTCTCCTCTTTTCCTCACCCTTCTTCCATCTTCAATTTTCTTCTCCTCCTCCTTCTTCCAACTTTTCCTCTTCCATTTTCCTTTCTTCTTCCCTTTCTACTTCTTATCTCCTACTCACCAAACCCCACTTACACACACATCACGCAAATACACCAGCACATTCCCACCCATACACATACACGTACATTCCGCACACACCACATACACATCCAACATACTCCTATCCATATACATACACACCACGCACACACCTACACATACATACACACAATCATACTATGCACATAATTACACGCACACACAGTTGCACTTTGCAACCTTCTTTTCTCCTCAAGTCCACATGCACATACACACACCACTAGCGCATACATACACACATACTCTACACATGCCTCACACCACCAACACGCACATACTCCGCATACACCTTACACCACCGACACACACATACACACATACTCCGCATACACCTTACACCACCGACACACACATACACACATACTCTGCATACACCACACACCACCAACATATACATACACACATACTCTGCATACACCACACACCACCAACATATACATACACACATATTCTGCATACACCACACACCATCAGCACGTACATACACATGCTCACACATACACCACACACACCTACTCACATACATATATCTTACTCTTCCTCCCTTTCCCCCCCTTCTTTCCTCCTTTGAACATTGTTACTATAGTTGTTGATGGTCATTGTTGTTGTTGCTGCCGTTTTCACAATCGTCGTTGCTGCTGTTGTTGTTGTGGTCGATGTTGCCGCTATTGTTGTCTTCCTTCCTCGCACACATATGCACCCACATGGTTATAACAGGGTAGCTCCTCCACCTCACACACATACACACACATTGCTCCCCTTTTCCTTCTACTTTTGCTGCTGTCACTGTCGTTGCTGTCATTGTTGTTGTGGTTTCTGTCGTCATTGTGGTCGTTGTTGTTGTGGCTATCGTGGTTGTGGTCGTTGTTGTTGTATCAAAGTAGCCACCACATCTCGAGTCCTTGCTGTTGCTATTCTAGAGCTACCATCAATACTCGACAAGAAGAGCTACCCACATGGTCGTCCTCTGAATCTGGCACAACACCACACGAGCGAGGAGACTTTCGACTGAGGCCATATATGATTCGTCAACTATGGGGAGTGGAAGTGGGAGTGGGAAGAGAGTGTGACAAAGGGAATGAATAGAGGGGTGATGGCACCACATCAAGAGGATACGAAAACGAGAGGGAGGAAGAAGGAAGGAAGGAAGGAAGGAAGGGGAAACGCGAGACAGGGGAAGAAGACGCGACCCAAGGAGGAGGAGGAGGAGGAGGAGGAGGAGGAGAAGAAGAAGAAGAAGAAGAAGAAGGGAAAGAAGGAAAGGAAGAGGAAGTGAGGGACGGGGGCAGCGAGGACGATGACGTAACCGAATGCAGGCGATGTGACGAGGCGACCGATCCAAACCTGCTGCTGCTATTGCCGTCGTGTCTGGAAGAAAGGGTTAGACAGATGGGATGTTGCAGCAGATTCAAATTTTTTTTTTTCATTACAATTATGGATATATATTATACTATACTATAATTATGTTTTATATTATAATTATTTCGATTTTTTTTATATCACGCACGTGTATATTGATATCTTTAAATTTTATATTTTTAGCAATTTATTACGAAAGTTTACATCTAAACTAATTTGATTATTCTAAACATCAATATTCGCTTGAAATTTTCATTTGAATTTCCTAAATCTATAATTTCATTTAATTTCCTTATTTAAGCCAATATCATTTGAAATTTATATTTCAGAGAATTTATTCTTTTAATTTAAATTATGCGAACTGAAATTAGGACTTACAATTATTTTTATTTATTTGTTTATATAACTATATACGAATAATTTTCAATTACTTCGCTTCCTAAATTTATTTAGTAATATATTTCATAAAATTTAAAATGCTACATTCGTTATCTTTTTTTTTTTTTTTGCAATGGTTGTTCTTTCCAATTGTTTTATTTTTAAAACCTATTATCATCATAAATTATTAAAATAATATCACATGTCGCGATGTTTTAAATTTTCATCATAAATTTCTCAAATTTTTTAATATGGGGAGATTGTCATTCTCATTATCTTGACCTAAAGTATTTTTCATTTCGCTTATTTTTTTTAAATTTTCATATAGTCTTTTCAAAATTTTGGGACATCACATCAAGCCTATAGTTGCCCCTTAACTCTTATTCATTGACCAATGGTATTCTCAAACAAAAGGTCTCCAACTACACATTATATACTAAGCTAATTGTTAAGGATTTAGCAATGTGGGACAATGGGTTTATAATAATATGTTGCGGATGCATACTAAAGAATGGAGTGCACCAAGAAAATTAAAGTGGCACTGATGTATCAAAGTGGAGTGCACTAAGTAAATCAAAGTGGTGTTCATCTCTCACACATCTTCCATCAAACATATCACAATTATCTTGACTATCATTATTATATGACCCTTACATCAAAATCCCCTTTGTTGCTAGCACTAGGCAAGCTCATTAAAGGCCTTCTTCCTTTACCATTTCCATCAAACATAACCCTACCATTTACATCTCCGAAATTCGACATAAACTTTCATTCAAAACCTCAATTGCCAATACCACTAAGTAAGACCCCACCATTGACATCACTAGAATCTACCATAATCTTGCCTTTTATACTTGTATCCATTATCCCTATTTATGACGCCACCATTTACTTTAGTATAATTTAACACAACCATCATTCTCGTACTTGAATTACTAACAATAACATCACTTTTTGAAACACCATTCTTTTAAACATCACAAAACAATTTATAATCAACATTAACTCTTCTAACACCAAAGTTATCTTCAATAATTTTCTCATGAATGCTCATTTTAGCTTCAAAGGAGGCTCCTTTACTCAAATAATCACTATTATTCACAACAAGGCATTGCACTAACTTGCTCTTGTATTCACTAGTATTTTCATTTCTTGCATTCATGTTGATAGCACTTAAAAAGGAAAAGAGCCATGAGAGGGAAGGGGAAGATGGATCCATACCAACATTGCGAGTCAAGAGTAGAGACTTTAATAAGAAGTTATTAAAGGCTGCGGTTGCAGTTTCAAAAGAAAGAAGGAGGTACCTTGTTTTTGTGTTCTAAAGTGGGGAAAGTAGAAGGTACAAAAGAAAAACAAGAAAAAGAAAGGGAGAAGAAGACAAAAGTAAGAAAAAGAAAAAAAATAATAATGGGCATGGAAAAAATTATTTGCTAGTCAAAAAAGTTTTATTAGGTAGGAAATAAGACTTTTAAAATTTATGTATTTAATTGTAAAAATGATGAAAGTTTGGTACCAAATGTGACATGAACCTACAAACTAAGCTAGTTTTCAAGTTACTATTTAGATTTAAGTCAAAATCAAGTCACTTAATTAAATTATCAAGTCAATGAAGTTCAAATCTAATCAAACTTAGAGACAAAGTTAAATATATAATGAGTTTGGTCAAATTAAAGTTGAGTTCAAACTTCTATGTAACTTTAGCAAGGAATATAACTTAAAAAATAATAATTAGGTTAAAACTAATTCAATCAAAATAAGATCGAGCTAATTATACTGCTATGTATGTGAGAATTTTATTATTATTTACACATTATATATACGCAAACATGGCATGTAATTCCTAATAAATCTTTTTTCAAAACTAATTGAGTACTCACAATGGACTCAAAATTTAAGGAGGTGTTATTGGCATAAGTCGCCATATGGCAACTTCAAGTCACAAAATTTGAGCTGCTAATATAAGTAAATTAAATCCCCACTATCGGATTGAATGGAAGGATTGTCAATTAAATACCTATAATTGGTTAACCTAGTGGGGAGAGAGAAAAGCAAGTGCCATTATTTTACTTGCTCAAAAGCGATCCTTCAAAAGAAACTATGACCCCTTTTCTCTTCCTCAAGTTAGTAAAAACCCTAATTCTTCAAATCACAAAAAATTTTACATTGCTCCAAGAAAATCTGTGTACTCTTACCAGATTTGTGTCCAAGGCGTGTGTTCAACACTATAGCATTGCTATATTTAGCATTTAGGAGATGGAATAATGGACATTTGCTAGAACCTTTAAGAAAAATTGTTCTTCTATAAGAGATGACACAATAGACAGTCTTTCAATCTCATCTCAAGTAAGTTATTGGAGAGAGTGTCTATTTTTTGCTACATTTTTTTCCTTATATTTGATTTTGCCTTGTTAAACTTTCATTTAGTAATTATCGTACTTGTTCGGCCCTTGCATGCATGTTGTGAAGTAGTTGTCTACTAAAATTATAGTATGTCGAAATCTAGCCCTTTCAAAATATACAGTTTTGTGTTTCATTATACAATGATTTTAGTACGAAAACCCAATGCGCCCAACATTTTTTGAGATAGTAATCATGTGAAAAAGTATGACTTACTTTTCTATTACATGCATAGGCTTTGACCTATTTGGTATTGTAATATGTGAAAATTCTTCATTCATTGTTTTCTTGTTGGCCCAATGTTGTTGTCATGGTCCATTAAACAACCCATTGTGAGATTTAAACATTTGTGGTTGTCATGACTTTATTTAATGGTATAAAAAAAATGAATAGGAATTTATAAGGAAAGTCCAATCTAATGAAAAATTTTCTATGTCAACAGAAGACATATTAATAGTTAAATAACCATTTTATCTGATGTTGCATACCTTAATGTGTGAAATGGTTAGAAATGAAAAGCTATATTAAATGACCTAAGTAGGTACCTTAAGGTATCCAATAAGAACACACCTTAAGATCACACCCACTCGAAAATATAAGTGGATACCTGAGCCAGTATCTAGTCATAGCAAATAAAACACACCCTACGGCATCAAATCTTTGTTCACCTCTTACTGCTAAAGAGCCTATAGAGCCTATGCTTTTTACTTCTCTTTAGATTCCCTCTCTAATTTTCTCATTGATAGTTATGAGTTGCTATTTAAATCCACACATCCATCCACATTAATGGTTGTTGCAACCACAGTATTCAAAGATAGATTAACTAGAATTCATGTTGTGTATTCTATTCAATTTTTTATCTTTGTGGTTTCTCCATATCAGGTCTAGTCACTTTCCTCTTGTTAGGAATACCTATATAATTTGCCTATTGTAAATGAGAGTACGAATAAAATTGTAACTAAAGTAAAATATAGCCATGGCTTAGTTTGGAGAAGTTGTTAAATTGAATTACATGAATATTTTCTTTTGGTTAAGAGTGGAGAACTAAGTTGATTTAGATAAAATGAACTGAACTATTTATGACAAGATAAATATTCTTTTACTTATACCAAAGTGTTAACAGGATAAAATATCAAAATATAAAAAGTTATCTAATTATATTATATAAATAAGATAAGTAAATGCAATTTATAGCATTTCCAATTCATAAATGCAAATACAAATAATTTATCTATTTATTTATATTTTATCATATACACATTTTCTATCTTATAGTTGTGAATGAAATTAGAAGAAGTAAGGTAATATCCTGTCAAATCTTTCTTTCTCAATTGGGCTATGTCATCCATTTTTAAGAACATCTTACTGTGTGATCTTGGAAAAGTTGTTCTCATCTGATACCTGTGAATCTATTCTCTTCTAAAAACTAGACAATAGTACACAATTCCTCATTTTTAAGGTTCAATTAGTCTTGACAATGCATTTTTCTTTTCATTACCTAATTATAGTAGTTTTGGAGATCCTATTTATTGATGTGAACTTTAAATGGTTGATGTAATTTTGATCAATAGTTGCTTTGGCTACATGCTATTTTCAAGTAACTGCAACAAAGGCGTTAAAATTTCTTGATGGATAATTACTTTTTTTGAATGAAAATGCAAGAGTATCAAGTCCTTTTTTTATCAATCAGGAATGCCTTTTCACATGTCTATTGACTAATACATAACAGCTCACACTAATGTAAAATGGGCAACTATACTAAGATTATTAGCCCCTAAAATATGCAAAATTGAGATATCTTTTACCTTTTCTTCTTTAAGTTGAGATTATATATGGGATGTTAACTGCACTATGAGAAGGATGCAAAGGCATGAAGCTTTATTGGTGAAAATTTATAGTTTTGTGAATAACAATGTTTAAATTATCACAAATATCATATTGATGAACAACTTGTTATTTGTTAGTCTCGATGAAATATACTTTTTAAGATTCCTAATTAATTTATTTTATCTTCATGGATGTTTTATGTGAAGAAGTTATACTGATGATAGGTTAATTTTGAAGCATTTACTTTCTTATCTTGAATCATGATATTTTTTTCATGTCATATCTTGAATTTAATTTGATGAAGGGTGCTTTTGTCATCATACCTACTTCTTTTGGAGCACAAAATTTTTCTTTTTATTTTTTTTTTCTAATGTCTTGAACAAGGGTCAAATGCAGTTGTAATTCTCTTTATCATTTTACTTATGAAAAGTGAATGTTGTTGTTAGATGTGAATCTTGTTAATTCCTTGTGTTTCAAAGACTCAAACAACCTAAGTATAACCTAGTTCCTACCCACCTTAAGGAGAACCACTTTTGGAATCTATATTTTATGTTTGTTAGGAGCTACATAGTAAAGTCTTTTCAAATGCCTGAAATGTATACTTTCTTCTTGTGTTTAGAAGTTTATTTTGTCTTAAGAGCAAAATGCTTTTGTTTCGTGGAAATCATGCTATAAAGATGCACTCACACAATATAATGTGCGCGTGTGTGTAAGAGAGTAGGCTACAATGTATATATATATATAACTTTTTATGTTAGCTAGAAGAAGAAAGCATAATTATGTCAAAGAGCATGATATCCTATTTTTCATCCTTCGTAAAATGTTGTAAAAGCTATAATCCTTTTTGGTTAGAGATCAATATGATTCTCTGTCATATTTGATGTGAGGAAGTCTAATAATTTTCCTTGTTTACATATTGGCAATGGACAATGAAACAGTAATCATGCAATTTCATTGAATTTAAGGAGTGGTTTTATATTGTACTTAAGTATGGTTAAACATTTATTGGCAAAAAAAAAAAGTATGGTTAAACATTTGAGTTGTTATTTGATTATCAAAGGAGAAGCACCAACTAAGTATTTTCTCATTCTAAACCTATTGACCATCCATATTAGCTTTTTTATATCTAATATGCACAAGATATGCTATTAGCTATGCAATTTAATAGTACAGTTTTATTCTCTTGGCTGCATGTATATACTAGAATACTTATTGATAAAAATATTTATAGTATTTATATTTCTAGATAGCTGTTTTAGTAAAAATATAATCATCTTTTTCTTATTCTATTTTGGTAATTATCCTTTCTTTATTCCTTTTTCCTAAAAAGATTTCCTTAGATTCTTGATTTTAAGTGTGAAATCCTTATACGATTATCTATAATAGTGTATGCCCACTTTTATCTTGATTAATAGCACCAAGAATAGGGTTTTGTGAAATTTAACATTTTACTTTAATATAAACTTGAATCTAAATGGTAATATTGTGTATGGCTACAACATATAAGCAATATTTAAAATGTAAATAAATTTGATACATTAAGCAAATGCATAATCTATAATACTATGAATGTGTCTACTACAATGTGGTGTACAAGTGCCAATTATAGAATGTAGAAGAGTTTAGGTGATCATTTCTTGATTTTGCAATCTAATTGTTAGGTTTTAGCTTATCACTAGAATATTAGTAAATTTTTAGTGTATTGATCATATATTTTCACTTCTTGTTTTAGAATCATACCTTTTGTTTAGCAACATTAAACCAAATAGTAATATTTGTTTTGTCCTTCTTCCTTTAGGCCCCTGAAGTTAGATATCAAATTACCAATCACTTTGTGGATTTAAGAGATAATTAAACTAATACTTCATAATTTATCATTGGTACGTCTACAACATAAGAAATGCTATGTTCCCTTTCTTGTGGATAACTTTTCAAAAGACAATATATCCTTTGCTACAACATATCGTACATGATATTTAGCATTTTATAAACTTTTCTAAGCATGGAACCTTTTAAAAGATGAAATGGATAGTTATGTTGCTATAAAAAGAAATTTTTCTATACCTTCATTTACAAAAGGCTTAAATTCACTTAGGCTACATTTTAACTACATATGCTAACAACTTATTTCCTTTGAGAAATGAAAGACAGGTGATGAAAGAACTGTTACTTGGGAATTACTAATCCCCGTTATATCTACTTGTTTTTAGTTCCTTCATAAAATCATTAATCCTTCATAGCTTGCATTTATCATATAACATGTTTCTATAATATATTTAACATTATTTATTACAGTCTCTCTAACTTTCTGTAACACCCCAAAACTTGGAACATTATAGCCCGCCACATGTCACTACTATATAGCGACACACTAAGGCTCTAAATCTCTATACAACCTTAGCATGTTCATCTCCACATTACATCCCTACTAATATTACTTCAATAAAAGAAATGAATGAGTTTCAGTTGATTCATTCTAATCATCATTACTTAAAGCAGTACCTAAATCCTTAATATAAATTTCAGAGTAACGTCTATCAACTTATAATAATTGACATAATAAAAAGTCTACTAATTATCTCCATATCCTTAAATCAGTAACCTAAAATTCTATGAGACATTCATCAATGATTTTCATACTATTCTTCATCAACATAATAATAGTGCTTTCTCCCATATTCATCCATATAATGTCCCACTAGATTCTCATTCTCATCATAATCGATGTGTTCATCATTCTCGCTTGTAATTGAAAAATAAAAAAGGGTGAACTCAGACCTAATACATGAGTACTACATAGATATGTGCATGCCACACAATAACAATATCACGAGCATATATGCATCAGTAGTATACAACACATCTATTTATTAGTTTGTTTAACTTCATTAATCAACTTACAACATAGAGGTAGCCATGACCCCAAATCACATACAATATTTACATATATATATATATAGTCCTAATGGGAACTATCACTGCAGGCCCCTTTTAACCCTAATCTACCTCAAATCATTTCGATACATAGCTCCATTAGGGATAACATAGCATACCAATCAAGGTGCTCCCTGGGGATCTACCACTGTGGGCCCTCAGGCCAAGCCAAGCACAAGCAACATACAAGTTAAACTCTAACATTTAATTAAGTTCATTAATTATTTAAAATCATCAACTAGTTACAATTATTAAACAACTACCTAGCAAACACAACCAGCAAAACAAGGTAAATACGTACCTTAAAGAGCATTCTTACAATTATCACTTACATTTCTAAGAAAAGGATGTAGACCCATTCAACTATAAAGAACTAAACTTAGTTTTATTCTACAATTAATCTAAGTTTACTAATTGATTAGGTATATTCTAATTGTGTAATTCCCTTCCCTTAAGTCTTATCGTGCATCTATCATAATTTAAAATCATGAAAATACAATTTAGAATTAAAGTATAAGTGTCTCAAGACAACACGATCATATCAGAGGTTGTGTAGAGAAACACAGGCTAGAGTATGGTCGTACTATTGGCCATGTACCTTTCTGTGCAAAATGCTAATTTAACATGCCCAAGTACACAATCATGTATCCAATCGTGTGTCTTTTTATAGAGTTTATAATTTTGACACACCTAAGTACATGAATGTATCCTTCATCAATTTACCCTACTATAAACTCTGGTGTTTCTACACGGGCAGATACACGGCCATGTATTTGACCATATACACCTTGTTCTTCACAAACCCTTATTCCCTTTTCTCTAAATTTGTTCCTAAGCCTAATTTTTATATTTACTTGATTTGGATTGTGGTCGGTATCCTTCAATTTGTTTGGTCCTATGCTTGTACCAACCCGTCCTTTGATATGATCTCTATTAACATACTAAAATCATTTTATATGCATATCTTCATCATCAGAATAAAACCTTTTTAATTATCAGAAACCTTACTTGTTGGCTTTTGGATTAGCCTCATGGTTCTCCTGTAAGTCGCCTGTAGGTCCTTATAAGGTTCTCTCTTAGGTTTCTATTTGCAGTTGCACAAATGAGGGAAAAAAAGTAAACCTAGGTTAGTGCAGCCTTTATAGTCTAGTTAAGAAAAATCGAATTACCCCTATCTATTAATCTCATTTATTCAATTGACCTTAATTATGTATTATATTATATTATATTATTATTTGATAGTTAAGAATATGTATATATATATATATATTGAACCGTATATTACATTATCTCTCCCTTATAAAAACTTTCATCCTCAAAGATTACTTAGAATTGGAAAGAGTTTTTTATGCTTCTTTCTCATTTCTTCTTCTAATTTCCAAGTTGCTTATGTTTTTGTTTGATTCGTCCAATGTATTTTGATATAAGAAATTACTCTCCTTCATAATACTTACTCCTTAGTGTCAATTATTCTTATAAGTCTCTCAATGGATGATAAATTCGGCTATACCTTCAAAGGATCCAAAGCTATGACTTGGTCTAGGTTTGGTACAAATTTCCTTAACATAGATACATGAAACATATCATGTACCCTAGCCAAACTTAGTGGTAGAGCCAACCTGTAAGCAATTGTACCAACTCTTTCTAGAATCTCGAATGGACCTACATATCTTATATTTAGCTTTCCTCTCATGCCAAATTTGATTACCCTTTTAGTTGGGGATATCTTCAATAAAACTTTATCCCTCACTTGAAATTCTAAGGGGCGTCACCTTTATCGACGTAACTCTTCTGGCGACTTTAAGCTGATAGAATTCGCTACCTTATCACTCTAACCTTGTCTACTTCTTCTTATACTTACTCTAGCTCCATTATCCATCTTTCTCCCACTTTATCCTAATGTAAGGGAGATCTACACTTCCTACCATATAGTGCTTCATACGAAGCCATCTAAATTGTAGCCCGATAGCTATCGTTATACGCGAATTCCACTAAGGATAGATGGTCACTTCAATTATCCCTATAGTCTAAAGCACAAGCTCATAGTAAGTCTTCTAGAATTTAAATGGTCTTCTCAAATTGTCCATCTACTTGAGGGTGAAATTTATTATTAAATTGTAATTTAATACCCAAAGCACAATATAGACTTTTTCAAAACCTACTCATAAACCGAGTATCTTTATCATATGTGATAGTGGCTAGTACATCATGTAATCTAATAATCTCTTTGATGTACGATTGAGCGAGCTTCTCTAATCTATAGTCCACCTTAATTAGTAAGAAATGGACAAACTTGTCAATCTGTCTACAATTACCTAAATTGCATCATATTTCTCTTTAGTCCTTGGGAAGGCTATTACAAAATCTATAGTTACATGTACCTACTTCCATTCAAATATAGGAAGTAGTTGTAATTCACTAGCTGGTCTTTAATACTCAATCCTAATTTGCTAGCATGTCAAGCATTGAGATATATATTTAGCTATCTCTCGCTTAATATTTTTTCACCAATAATGACTCTTTAGATCCTTATACATCTTTGTGCTCCCGGGATATACTATATATCCTGAGTAATGAGCTTCTTTCACAATCCCCTTCTTCAACCCCTTGTTATCTAGAACACACCATCTCTTGTCGTATTTAATTGCCCCTTCAGCATCTATATTGAATTCAATGGCTTCACCCTATTTTATTTTGCTTTTGATCTTCTAAATTCCAAGATCTCCAATTTGCATAGTCTTAATTCAATCAATGATACTTAGTTGAATACTAAGTGTAGCTAACCTATTTCCCACTCCTTATGTCACCATCTCTAATTAAAGCTTACATATGTCTTCTAATATTTATCTTTGAAATGTGATTTGCTACAATGTTCATATACTTCTTCCGACTCAAAGCATCTACAACAACATTTGCTTTTCCAAAGTGATAATGGATCTCTACATCATAATTATTCATTAACTCTAACCACCTTTTCTGCCTTATATTCAAATCCTTTTGTGTAAATAGGTATTTCCAGCTTTTATGATTTGTAATGATTTTATACTTTTCACCATAAAGATAATGTCTCCACAACTTTGGTGCTAAGATCACAACTGCTAACTCTAGATTATGTGTGGGGTAATTCCTCTCATATGGTTTCAATTGGAAAAAGGCATATGCAATGACTCCCATTCTACAAAAGTACGCACCTTAAGCCTTAAGTTGAGGCATCACTAAAGATTTCAAATTCTTCTCCTACCTTCGATAGGGCTAACATAGAAGTTATCACCAATATCTCTTTTAGTGTTGTGAAGTATCACTCTATACAAAATTAGCTTTCTTCTTTGTCAATTGTGTCAAAGGAGTTGCTAAACAAGAAAATTCTTCTATAAAGTGTCTATAATAACCAGCTAGCCCTAGGAAACTTCTCACCTTTATTACAGTTCTTAATCTTGGCCAATCACTCACTGCCTTTACCTTTTCGGGATTTACTAATATATCGTCCTTATTTACCACATGCCCTAAAGATGATACATGTTCCAGTTAAAACTCATATTTACTAAACTTAGCATATAGATTTTCTTCCCGTAATCTTTCTAGTATTGTTTTGAGATGTACCTTATATTCTTCCTAACTCTTAGAATAGATGAGAATATCATCTTTGAATATTACCACAAACTGATCTAGCTACTCTCTAAGCACTATATTCATCAAATCTATGAAAGTTGCTAGAGCATGTGTCAATCTAAAAGGCATTACTAGAAATTTGTAATACCCATATCGAGTCTTAAAGGCAGTCTTTTATATGTCTTCCTCCTTGATCCTTAACTGATGGTACCTCAATCTCAAGTCAATTTTGGAGAAGACCTGAGCTCCCTCTAATTGGTCAAATAAGTCATCAATTATAGGGAAGGGGTACTTATTCTTGATTGTGACTCAATTCAACTCTTTGTAATTTATACAGTCTCATGCTCCCATCCTTTTTCTTAACAAATAATACTGGAGCACCCTATGAGAGATACTTAGTTTGATAAACCCACTGTCTTGCAACTCTTAAAGTTAAGTTTTCAGTTCAAACAATTTCATAAATGCAATTATGTAAGGTGCTTTAGATATTGGCGCCTTTCTCGATACCAAATCAATGCAGAACTCTATCTTTCTAACTAGCAGTAAGCAAGCAAATTTTTTGAAAAGAGATATGCATATTCCTTCACAACATACACATCTTCTAACTTCATGGCTTATCTTGCCTTTATTGACAATGCCAATAATCTGCCTTTAGTCCATAGCTCATATGTAGGAAGAGTTGTAGGTCTCTATGCATCTAACTTGAATATAATTTGATCTTCATTGAGGAATTTAAAATAAACCACTAGATTGTGACAATCTATAGTGGCATAGTGTTTAGACAGCCAATTCACCCCTAAGATCATATCAAATTCAATCATTTCTAATACAAACAACTTTGTTGGCATTTTCTTCCCTTATATTACAATCTCTATATCTTTACACATTAGATCTAATCTTTCTCCCACTCCAAAAAGAGTATTCACAACCATAGAATTACTCAACAACATAGGTTTCAACCCATATACATGCATGAAAACAAGTGATATGCAGGAATTTGTTGCACCCGTATCAAACAACACATAGGCAATGTTTGAGTTAATAAGCAGTGTACCTGCAATAGTATCATAATTTGGAGCATCTTTTTGTTGTTGTTATTGTTGTAATGCAAATACTTGACCAGGTGCCCTTTGTCTTGGTTTAGAATGTTAAGGTCTACCTACTAGTCCTCTAGGTGTAAGTCTTCTCAGCTGCTATGCTTGAAACTATTGAGGTGTAACCATTTAGTTTTGGGAGGCACGACATTCAAATGACCTATGCCCCCTTTTCTTACAAGTATAGTAGAAATTCTAAGGGATGAATCTTTCTATACAGTTCTTACTAAGGTATACTATCTTAACATAGGAGAAATATGCTCCTTCAAGCCAACAGCATGATCCCAAACACTTGGGACATCTCTCCCTTAGTCCTACTTGTGGTGATGGAGGTAATGCTAGAAGCACGGGCCTAATCTGAAGAGGTCTAGGTGCATAAGCCATGAGTTTGGCTTAATATATAACTAGCCTCTTTCCTTTGTTTGCATATGGTATACTTGAGGCAAGCCTTTTCCCCTAAGGCAATTCCTGACCTACAAGATAACTATTCCCCAATTCTCTTTCTGCTTTGCTCTAAGAACTTCATCTTATCAACTACCTTTACATCAGTAGTTAACTAGAAAGCCCCCACTTCATGCTAAAAGGTATGCTCCAAGCTTTTCACAAATCTTCTTGCTTTAGAAACATCATCAATTCTCATTGATCCTAGCAAGAATTTGATTAAACAGTTCAACTCTCCTTCATAATTCTACAATCTGATTGCCTTACTAGCAATTATAATACTCAACCTCCATCTTGTCCCTAATGCTACTGGGAAAATATTTATCATAAAATAGCTCCTTGGATCTCTGCCACTGGATAGGAGCTTCTATCAACCTGAACATATTAGTCCACTCGTCAGCAACTAATCCCTTCATCATATATGCGGCAAATTTCACCTTGAAGGCTTCAAATGCCTTTTCTATTTCATTGATCGAATGTTCAACCTCTATTAGATCATCAACCTGTGGATGAAACTCCTTAGCCAGCCTAACAAATTTATCCAATCTACACAATTCTTCTATAGGTCTAACAGGTCTCATGGCTTGTTGTTGCTGATGTGCCAACATCCTTACTAGAGCACTAATAGTCTCTAGCAATTGAGTAGTTGTGACATTTGCTTAATCTAAGGCTCCCTACTAAGGTAGTCTTAAGGATGCCTTTCCTCTAGAGCATCTTTACCCTACTTAGCACCAAATGAGCCCTAACCAATATTTCTCCTAGGAGGCATTCTATTTGAAATTGAGACAATAGAATGTTTCCAAAAGTTAAAGTTAGTAGGGGGAGTTAATGATAGTATAAAACTATGTATACTTAAGCCTACACATTTATACATAGATATACATAAATAAACAAGAATTTAAAGAAAAGTACAATTATATAAAATACTTAAATAAAGTAATATAACAATCGACCCATAGTTTACCTACTTTTGTTATTTCTTATTGGTCTATAGATTAAGTACTTAATCCTTCTAATGATCTCAACTTACTTTTTGTTGATTAAACTCTATACTTATTGATCATCACCTAATTTTTAAGGATTATCAACCTTAGGTCTATAGATTACAAACCTATCTATTGATCATAACCTAAGCTCTAAAGATCATCAAAACCTATACTCTAATACCACCTAAGGTATAACACCCTAAAACCTAAAATATCACAGTCCGCCACATGTGGCTACTATATAACGACACGCTAAGACTCTAAATCTCCATATAACATTAACCTATTCATCTCCATAGTACATCTTTACTAATATCACTTCAATAAAAGAAATAAATGACTTTCAAGTGAGTCATTCCAATCATCATTACGTGAAACAGTACATGAATCCTTAATCTAAATTTCAGAGCAACGTCTATCAACCTATAACAATTAACATGATAAAAAGTCTATTGATTATTACCATATCCTTGAATCAGTAACCCAAAATTCTATGAGACATTCATCAATGATTTTCGTACTATTCTTCATCGACATAATAATAGTATTCTCTCTCATATTCATCCACATAATGTCCTACTAGATTCACATTCTCATCATAGTCGATGTGTTCATCATTCTCACCTACAATTGAAAAATAAAAAGGGATGAACCTAAACCTAATACATGAGTACCACACATACATGCACGTGCCACACAATAACAATATCACAAGTATATATGCATCAGTAGTATACAACACATCTATTTATTAGTTTGTTTAACTTCATTAATCAACATACAATATAGAGATAATCATGACCCAAAATCACATATAATATTTATATATATATAGTCATAATGGAAACTACCAATGCAAATCCCATCTAACCCTAATCTACCTTAAATCCTTTCGATACATAGCTCTACAAAGGACAACATGGTATACCAATCATTAAGGTGCCCCTAAGGATCTGTCACGATGGGCCCTTAGGCCGAGCCAAGCACAAGTAACATACAAGTTAAACTCTAACATTTAATTAAGTTCATTAATTATTAAAAAATCATCAACTACTTACAATTATTAAACAACTACCTAGCAAACACAACCAGCAAAATAAGGTAAACACATACCTAAAGGAGCGTTCTTATGATTATCTCTTACATCTCTAAGAAAAGGATGTAGACATGTTAAAGTATAAAGGACTAAACTTAGTTCTATTCTACAATTAATCTAAGTTTATTAATTGATTAAGTATATTCTAATTATGTAACTCACTTTCCTAAGGTCTTGTCGTGCATCTATCATAGTTTAGAATTATGAAAATACAATTTAGAATTAAAGTATAACTGTTTCAAGACAACACAGTCATGTAAGAGGCCGTGTAGAGGAAGACAAGGTAGAGCATAGTCGTACTAATGGCTATGTATCTTTCTATATAAAAATTGATTTCTACATGCTCAAGTGCACAGTTCCATATTTGGTTGTGTACCTTTCTATGCAAAATGTTATTTCAACACACACAAGTATACGATCGTGTATCCAACCATATACCTTTCTGTAAAGTTCATAATTTTGACACACCCAAGTACAAAGGCGTGTCCTCTGTCCGTATACCCTACTGTACACTCTCGTGTTTCTACACGAATAGGTACACAGGTGTGTATCTAACTATGTATACCTTGTTATTCACGAAACCTTATTCCCATTTCTCCAAATTCATTCTTAAGCCTAATTGATCATTATATTTGCTAACTCTAATGTAAAATTAGAGTCTTGTGTACTTACTTTATTTGGATTGTGGCCAAAATCCTGCAATTCGTTTGATCTTACGCTTGTTCCAACCCATCCTTTGATCCGATCTCTATTAACTTACCAAAATCATTTTATACTTATATGCCCATCATCAGAATAAAACCTTTTTTATTATCAGAAACCTTGCTTGTTGACTTTTAGATTAGCCTTGTGGTTCTCCTATAAGTCGCTTATAAGTCCTTATAAGGCTCTCTTTTAGGTTTTTGTTTGTAGTTGCACAAATGAGGGAAAAGAATTAAAGCTAGGTTAGTGCGACTTTTATAATCTAGCTAAGAAAAGACCAAATTGCCCTCATCTATTAATTTTATTTATTTAATTGACCTTCGTTATGTATTATGTTATGTTATTATTTAATAGTTAAGAATATGTATATGCGTGTGTGTGTGTATATATATATATATTTGAATCGTATATTACACTATCTTATGTAACTTGGTCTTGGTACCACTTTCTCAAGTGAGTCTCCTCCTTCCTCCGCATCAAATATGATTAATGTTTATAATTTAGCAACAACAAACAAAAATCCCCACCCCTAGGGTGTTAATTCTCCCAAAAATGGTAGAAATCATGATGTTGATGCTCTAAATCAATCTAACATAGCAAGTTACTCAATTTTGTAATTTAATTAAATGATTTGTAGTATCTTCTTCTTCTTAGATAGATAGAAATGTGTCTTAGTCAAGTGTATATTTTGTATTTGTTTAACCTACAAACAAATTTTGTTAGCGTTTGAATAGTTGGGATGGATCTATTATTAAGTTAGAAAGATCTTGGTCATTCTTTAGTTTGTTACCTAAAAAGTCACCTAATTTGTTATATAAGAAAAAAAAAAGAGAGAGAGATGATGAGTTAGAAATTGGAAATTATCATACATCATTAAAGATTTGATTTTTCTCTAGCTTCTTGATGAGGGGGTTAGGTTAGGGTTAGATATTATATCAACTTTCTTAAATTAGACATTATTTGTGCATTATTACTTGGGTATGTTTGAGTGGATTTTATTCTTTTTTACTTTTTGAATCCCACAACTTGTCTACTAAAACAAACTAGTGACAACTACAGGAAATCAATGGAGGGGGTGAAAATTTTGCTTAGGAAATTTGTCTCATGATTATTTATACCAATTTTTGTAGCTGTTCAAACGAGCTATCAATTTAGATATTTTTCATTTTTTCGATAGGTTCTCCTCTTGATCAGGGTTTTTCCTCTATGGTAAATTCCACTGTAAAGACTTCTCGTTAAGAGAGAGCTTAGAGATATAAATTTTTAGATGTCGGTTAGTCACCATTATAAACACCAACGCCTGTTGGAGTTATGAATTTAGCCTTCAAGTGTTTTGTTGCGGCTATCATTCCTACAATATTTTGCAATAGACACCCAAGGATAATATTGTAGGGTGACCATGCATTAACAATGAGGAAGTCAACCAAGATTTGTGTCTCGTGTGGTCCATCTTTGAGTTCTACAAGGAAAGTGACAATGCTGTTAAGTTTTAACGATTGGTTGTTGAAGCCATAAAGCTCGTTATCATAAGGTTTTAGCCTTTGCCTCGATCTAATCCTTCATTTGGTTGAACGCTTTCTTATATATGATGTTCGCAAAGCTACCATTATTGATCAGGATTTTTTAAACATCAAAATATGTAATGTCAGCTCAAATTACCAAGGCACCACCATAGGGGAACATTATGCCCTCAAGGTCATTGTCGAAAAAGGTAATCATGGTTTCACTTAGGTGATGAGGACATTCTGATAGTTTCTTGAGTGAGCATACACCTTACACTACGAGATAAAGCGTCCCCTCGTAGCTAGTCTTCCAACAATGGCATTAATGGTCCTCGAATGGGGCGATCCTACTATTCCCGCTCTATATCTTCCCTTTCCTCCCTTCTCGGTTTCTTAGGGGGGAGGGGGTGGTGAGGGGGGGCTTGTCACCTTCTATAGTAAATTCCCGTAAGTAGCCTCATCTAACAAGGTTCTTGAGGGTATTATTGAGCTATGTGCAATTATCCATTGTGTGAGCTTTGTCCCTATGAAAGTCATGATATTTGTTGGAATTTCTTTTAGTTGGGTTGCTCCTCATTTTTTCAAGCCAAGTGATAATGCTCTAGTCTCGTATTTCCATGAAAATGTCAACATAGGGTTTATTGAGTTAGGTGTGCTACTCGTAGAAAGGGATAGCACGTTTCTTGCTGCCATTACCATTCCGAGCAAACCCATTACCTTCTGAGGTAGGACTGAGTCTGTCTTTTACTGAGGACCATTCTTTGTTGTTTTTCTTCTTGTTAGAGAAGTCTTGCTGGCCTATCTTCATGCTAATATAGCATCTTCTTGTGCAATGTAACCTGTTGCTCATTCTTAAAACTCTCTAAAGTTCTTCGACTTATGCAATGTAAAGGAGTAGAAAAACTAAGATCGATTCTTTGCTCCATTAACTACTGCATTGAGAGCTACATTCATGTCAACATTAGGGATTTCAAGCATTGTTTTATTCAACCTGGAGATATAATCTCTCGGTGTCTCGTCTTACTTTTGTTGGATGAGGTTAAGAGTTAAGGAATCTCATTCAGGCATCTTGCTCATCAAGAAGAATTAGTAGAATCGCATGGCGAAGTCACGAAAATTAGCAATAGAATTTGGTTTCAAGGCTCAGAACCACATTCTTGCTGCATTCTCGTGGTGTTGTGAAACATTGTCACCATTTTGCTCACTTTAAGACTAAGAGCGTTGTTGAGAGTGATTATTGATTTCATGGACTCACTCTTTCAAGCGATAGTTTTCAACCAACAAATCAGTAAGTTGTCTCTTAAGTCTTGCAATCCTATCTTCATTGCCTTACAGCGCAAGAGGTGGAACTAGAGGCATGGTAAGGTGGTTGTTTGTAATAGTTGATAGATTGTGATCATCGAAGATGTTATTGCCAGAATTTCTTTCTACTCTTATGCCAACCATAGTTATAGTTGACCTTGACATGGTGGGTGCCATTTGTTGATTGCTTCTATTACCTAAATACAATCTTAGGTTGAATCACACTTTTAGGCTTGGAGAAATTCAACTTGCAAGATAGGCAAACGTAAGCTATTGGAATGTCGAAGATGTCTCCGACACTCAAGTCAGAGATGCAACATAAGGGTAAGGTAATCAAAGTGTATAGAGAATATCGTATGATTTTACCTTAATGGAGAAACTTCCTTTTATAATGTTAGGGAAGCTCTCTTTTAGGTAAGTAAATCTTTCATAAAAACGTTTTAGTTATAATAGAAAATACTTACTTCAAGCATGTTCTTTAAAAAGTTTAGATTATTTTTCTATTTTATCCTAATCAATTTTAGGCACTTTGCCATTCTATGACTAAATTAAATTAAAACAAGTTTTGGCCTCAAGGTAATATGAGTATACAACATAATCGATATAGTTTTTCATATTATGGTAGCTCATAGGAAATTTCGATAAACAAACATATTTAATTACATTATCAGCAATTCTTTAAATCTAATACATTATATAAAATTGTAGTATGGCTTATAAAATTCTAGTACCAACTTTTCAAAATATTATCACAATTTTGTGATACCAGTGTATATATTCTGGTATCAACCGTAACCCCTTAAACCAGTCACAATGAAGACGAGTTTTTTAAAGTGGCTACTAGGTGACTTACGCTGATAATTCCCGTATTGGGGCTTGTAATCGATATAATTAATTAGCTCTCCGGCCCTCGTTAATCGAACCGAAAGGAACAGAGGAAAGAGTCATTCGTTTCCTTCGCCCAGCATATTCATCAGCTACACTCTCTCTACTACTATTTCGCTTAGTCACAGGTCACAGCAAACACTGACACTCATGTGCTTCGATTCTTCAAACCAAAACCCTAAGAGCGAGAAACATCAAAACTAGAGAGAGAGAGTCATTGTTAATCTCTATAACCTAATGGCATTCTGGTGGCCTTTACTCGTGCTAGCATTCGCTTACGCCATTTGCCGGGTCCTTTTGATGCTCATTCCTCCAAATGTCCCTTCCATCGACGTCGATACTTCCGATGGTACTTTCTTCTTTGCTTCGTATATTCGTTTCACTGCATCAGTGCACTCTGTGTTGCGTTTGCGTAATCGCTCTAATGGCGAAAGTGTAGAGAGGTTTTGAGCTTCTTAGTGGTGATTTCTTTTACTTCGTGTGAAATAGCGATGATTTATTTGTTTAAATCTGTTATTAAAGTGGAGATTGAACTTCTTAGTGGTGATTTTGTTGCGTGTGGACTCACGAGTTTCGTTTAATTGATTCATGTGCTTGAATGTTTTCTAAGAAGTAGTGATTGAGTTTCATAGTAATAATTTCTTGCTTCGGCCAAAACTTCAAAGTTAGTGTATCTATGTGCTTGAATGTGTTGTAAAGTAGAGGTTGATCTTCATAATGCTGATTTTTGTTGTCATTTGATGATCTTTTTTCTGTGCGATCACAGTGGTGGATGATGGAACTCAGACACGAGAGAATAGCTTCATCTATGTAAGTTTATTGAAACGCCTATTTTATTTCTGTTACATTTCAAGATTTTGTTTCAAATTTTAGTTTGAAACTTTCTGCTAGAATATAATCGTGTTAGTTTTTTTTTTTTTAAATAATTTTGAAATGCTGATTCTGTCTCTGTTACTTCTAAAATTACATATCTGAGTTTGATTTGAGATTCTCAAGTAGAGTAGATGTGTATAAGCAATTTTATCAAAATGATCTTGATAGTTTAACCCTTTATTTGGCAATGAGGGAAGCTACGGAAACGGAAGGAAATCTTACATTTTTTAGTGGAAATTGATAGAAATGAAAAGAAACTAATGAAAAATTTCACTTTTAAGCCCACTTTGTTTTTCTTCACTTTTGGAGCAGTGAAAACCAGTGGAAATCATATCCAATTACAAGAATATCACTAAAAGCAAAATTAAAAATATAAAATAAGTATATTTTAGTCTATCTACATCATAAAAAGTGAATATTTCATCTGATTTCCTAACAAAAAATAGAAACTACATTTCCTTTCCTTTCTTTTCTTTTCTACTTACTTCCACTCTTTTCTACTTTTGTTATGACTGCCAAACACAGTGTAAGTGTAACGTTTAAGTATTTAACTAAAGTACTGGCTAATGGATTAGTTCATTTATCATCAAATGCAAGTTCATTGTTAAATTATTAAAATGCAGATTCTCTTTGAATTACTAATTGATAGTTTGAGTTCCAGCATAACTTCAGATCTATGTAGCTAATTTTACTGATTAAGTTTATTGATATTCTAGTGCAGAATGCAAGTTCAGTGTTATCAATTTAGTTTTTCCTTTTTTTTTTTCTTTTTTCGTTTAGCAGTATGCTTTTCTTTTTAAATCTGGCATATGTATCAAGTGTTTGTTACCTATTCCATAGTCAAGAGAACATGGAAAGGTATCTGTGATGGTTTAGCTTTAAGAATTTGTAATGAAGAGATATTTTCTCATCATCTCTGCTCTACACTGCTATCTCTATAGATCCCTCCTAGGGGAAGGACTCAGCAATCTGATAAAGTTCAGTGCTATGAACCTGCAACCATGAAGTATTTGGGATATTTTCCAGCCTTAACCCCAGCTGAGGTAGGTGGTATCATTTTTTCATCCACTATTTATTTCGAAATTGATTTCGTATCTGGGACAGTGCAATAAGCATCATTTGATACTTCTGTTCCTGATTACTTTGATCAAAATCACTTGTGCAGTGTATCTCTGTAGACTTTACCTTTCTTGATAATAACAGAATAAAATCTCCTGTAAGCTTGTGATGGTTTCAAAATATTACCGTCCTTATATGCTTACCCTTGTGTGAGCACAACTGATTAAGTTTGCTTTCATAGTTGTGCAATGGCCTACTGTATTACTAAATTGTCCAAAAAATAGTTTATTTCTGAATCTCCTACATTTTCCCTCATCTTGGAAATAGTCACCTCCTTCTTTGCTCATAAAGTAACGATTCTCTATTGTTGTGTTCATGTACGGGATCTTGTGGCAGCACAAAAATGAGATGCAAGCATTCTTTTGATTTCAGATCTTTTGAATTTCTATCTATGCCTGTGCATAATGATGCTGAAATTTTAAGCAGTTGGCTTAACCTGTTGTCTAATTGAATGGTCTTAGGTGAAGGAGCGCGTGGCTCAAGCAAGGAAGGCACAGAAAAGTTGGGCAACCAGTAGCTTTAAGCGAAGACGAAAGTTTCTACGAATACTATTGAAGTACATCATTGAACACCAAGAGCTTATATGCGAGTAAGGATTAATCTTTTGCACCGTGGAAGAGTTTACTTGTGTTATACTTGAGAGTTATGGATCTATGCTTTAGGAATTTCTAATAACCTAGGTCAAAGTGTGAGATTTAATGCCTTATAAATGTTTCTTCTTCTTGAAAGTGAAATCACAATGAAACATAGTGATATGAGGCTTACTCTTCAGTAAAGTCATAGGTATGGTTTCTACTCAACACTTTAATTAGAGCCTTCATTTTATACTTGATTCTAAAACTCAACTCTATCATTATCACCTGAATAGGTGAAGATTTAGGAAACTTAACTAGAGGGTGCAAATAAATAGGGTATTACTGAGCAGAACAGAGGACTGTGTTATATGAATGGATGTTGCTTCTCCCTGTCTCCCACCAAAGCACACAAAACATTTATTGGGTACAGATGCCATGAAAAATGTATGGAAGAAAGGAATTTTTGACTTACAGTTCATTTTGAAATCACGATAATACGAGTTTTACCCAAGTGATCCTGGTGGTTCAAAATCCCAGTCGATGCAGCTTGTCTCATGGCATGGGGAAATAAGTATTAAGATGAAAGGCACTTCCTCGGACTCACAAAGAAAAGGCTTAGGTAGATCTTGGAGGTGTATCTTAGTAATGCTCGAGAAATAGAGCCTTGCCAAAGAAGTAATTTGAGGGATTGTTTTCTTGTTCATCCTATGAAATAAATCTTAACTCTTATTCCAAAGGTAATTTATTGGCAAGCAATAATTAGGCCAGTTACCACCGTGTATGGGCCCAACGATTGTGTCAAACTTTCTGCATGGTTCTAGCTAAGATTCAAGTTTCTTTCTCTTGGTCTTCATTTGTCAATAGATTCTATGCAATATGGTTTAGTATATCATTCCTTTCACAAGTCATATGCACCTTAACTCATGTATGCGATGCAGAATATCTTCACGAGACTCTGGGAAAACAATGGTGGATGCTTCTTTGGGAGAAATAATGACAACATGCGAGAAAATAACTTGGCTTCTCTCAGAGGGTGAGAAGTGGCTAAAACCTGAATACAGGTACATTCCTGCATTCTGTGAGCAGTTTATTGTAGCTTGTAGAGACAATTTTATTCCTCTTTGTGTCATAGGGCTAAAGTTTTTCGTTTGAAGGATCAATAATGTCAGCTTCTTTCAACAGGCAAGCGCTTTTTCATCTATGCTGTTATCAAACTTCTGTTTTTCCACTTACCAAAAAAAACTTCTGTTTTTCCTTTGATCTTAAAGCATGCTATTTTCTCTTTTTATGGTGTACTGGAAATAAATGAGAATCTTTACGTTAGTTAGAAATTTGACTTCCCAGAATTCTCAACTATTTGGAACAAATAATACCCTCTCATTTCTAATAGTAAACTTTGCAAATAGGTTGCATCTGCTTGGTGCTGTTTAGTGGAACTGTTAGCTTATATCACCCCAAACAATAAGTTTATGTTACCTCAGTTTTTCCTAGAAGGTTGTAACTTATATGATTCATTGAAAGCTTCATTATTTATGTACTTGTTAATGATGTGTGATTCACTAGAACATCTGCAGATCTTCTGGGAGGTCCATGTTTTACAAAAGAGCCAAGGTGGAATTCTATCCTCTCGGTGTTATTGGTGCCATTGTCTCATGGAACTATCCTTTTCACAATATGATGAATCCAATTTTGGCCGCAGTTTTTTCTGGAAATAGCATTGTGATTAAGGTACTGAACTCTGCCAAGTGTCCATATTCTCCTGCATGTCTTGTGTTTCTATAATTATTGAAACAGATAGACATGTACTCATACAAATGAATAGCAAGCGGTTTCAATTTTTTTTTTTCAACATGATTGAATGATTTTGTAACTTCATTGTTTCCTTGGATGTAATTTCCTGCTTATATGCATGGTACAACTGTTCTCTGAGAGTTTGGTAGATAACCAGATCCAATCTCCTATGCTTTCTGACATTTTTATAAATAATTGAAAATTTGTAATATTGCAAATTCAGGTTTCTGAACATGCAAGCTGGTCTGGTTGTTTCTATTTACGCATAATTCAAGCTGCCCTTGCTACTGTAGGAGCTCCCGAAAATCTGGTTGAGGTTATAACAGGGTATGCTGTCTTCCGAGCCTATTCTCACTCTGCTTGTCTTCTAGTATTGATAAGCACCTCACATATTCTTTTCAACAGGTTTGCTGAAACTGGTGAAGCACTTGTATCTGCTGTTGACAAAATTATATTTGTTGGCTCACCTGGAGTAGGAAAGCAGGTATCATATCTGTAACTCTTGCAGAGGGACTCCTTGCCCTTCATATATGGAATCGTGTTTTCTGTGATCTAAGCACTCGGTATCAGTGCTATTGTTTGTCTTCACCAAAGAAGATACTTTGAATTTTCTTGCATTTCAATCTTTTTTCTTTTTGGTTTTTAAGTGGAATTTAGTTGTGAGCAATAAATCCTTTATTTATCAATATCTTGAAATCTTAGATACCAATGTGGGATATCCTATGGACCAGGCTAATGGAAGCTAACCCCACTTCACAGTTCCTTGTGGAAACATGTTATGCATTGATATTGATGTTGGATATCCTTCAGACCAGACATAAGGAAACCACTCCACTTTATAGTTTCTTGTGGAAAAATGTTATGCATTTTCCTTTTACAATGCAACATTTGCTGTGAACGTTCTTTCTTCTTCCTACAGTGTTTGTTATGAGAATCTCCTTTTATAATGCTTAACTGTTTCTTTATGTTCGTACAGATAATGAGAAATGCTTCTGATACACTTATTCCAGTCACACTTGAACTTGGAGGGAAGGATGCATTTATTGTCTGTGAAGATGTAGATGTGTCTCATGTAAGTCCTTATATCAGTGCATGTAAATTTATCTTTTTGGTGAATGGTTCAATATTAAACAGGTTAGCTACTTGATTGCTTGGAATTGTTTTTCTCTATATAGGTTGCACAAATTGCTGTCAGGGGTGTTCTTCAATCTAGTGGACAGAATTGTGCTGGTGCTGAGAGATTTTATGCTCATGAAGACGTTTATTCAAAATTTGTCAGCGAAGTTGCCAGAATTGTAAAATCTGTCTCAGCTGTAAGTGCCGTCTGCTACTCAAGGATCATTTTGTAATTTTCATTTAGGTACAATAATGTTGTGGGGTGTTGTGCATAGTTTAAACTCCTGATTCGCAAGAAAAGCAAGAAGCAAAGACATTTATGAATTTACTATGATGTATATTTTTCTTGAAGAATAGAGAGAAACAAGTAGTTTCTGTACACATATAATTTCCATATAATTGTGCTGAGCCCCAGTTCATTGGCAGCTACTGTGTGTATGTGTCTAATGGTACTGATAATATGTGTCTATCTGGCAGGTCTGAATTTTCAAAATTCTTGCATTTTGTTTGAATATTACCATCTTAATTACTCTGTGTATATGTATGTGGAGTGTTTGTAGGTGTGTTCTCTGCAAATGTATTTCTCAAAATAGTTGCCCGAATGATAATTATTAAATTACCTTTGCAGGGTCCTCCACTGGTTGGAAAGTATGACATGGGAGCTATATGCATACAAGATCATTCTGAGAAGCTTCAGAACCTTTTAAATGATGCCTTGGATAAAGGAGCAGAAATTGTTGCACGTGGTAGTTTTGGCAACTTGGGTGAAGATGCAGTAGATCAATTCTTCCCGCCCACAGTCATTGTAAATGTGAACCACACAATGAAGTTAATGCAAGAAGAGGTAGTGATTAGTATTTAGTCACTTTGCATACAGTCGAATTTAAAAACTGCATATTGGTATTCATCCTAAAAAAATAAAATTTAAAATAAATGTGGCATCACATAGAACTGCATCTGCAAGTTTATGTTATCTATGAAGTTGGTTAAAGTTTAGTTTTTAGTGTCTATCTCTTATCACCTATTATGAAATTATCATATGCTGCTGACCCTTTGTCATATGGATGATATGCAGGCTTTTGGACCAATTATGCCCATTATGAAATTTAATTCTGATAAAGAGGCTGTCAAACTTGCTAACGACTCAAAATATGGACTTGGTTGTGCTGTGTTCTCAGGCAGTCAACACCGTGCCAGAGAGATTACTTCCCAAATACACTGTGGAGTTGCTGCAATCAATGACTTCGCATCAACATACATGTGCCAGGTGGTGTTTCTCATTCAATTTGGTATAGGCTCTTTATGGTTCATAGGCTGTTTACTTAAGTGGTGCAAACCAGGTGTTAGCTACAAATTAGCTTTGTCATAAAAAGGAAAATGTTGCAACTTGACATGAAGTCACGAATTGCTAATTTAGAATTTTTAGGTGGTTAGTGCAAAGGCTGTTAGAAGGGTGATGCCACTAGTACTCTACTACTTGCATTGGCTACCATCATTTTGAAGCGGCTTTTTTAGATTGAATTTGATTTTAACCGTTGAGATATGATTAGATCTCTACATTTGTCAAAGAAGCTTTAGAATAGAAAGGATATGGAACTTTATCAACATCATTTAAATGAAGTCCAAATTTTCATACCATAATGATTACTAATAAGGTTTTCCTTATCTACATACATCACTTGCACCTAATGCAAAATGTTTCTTGACAAACTAGCGGTTGACATGATCTATTAAATCGATTAAGTCTTGATTTCAATTTGCAGTCTTTGCCATTTGGTGGGGTAAAGCATAGTGGGTTTGGACGTTTTGCTGGTGTTGAAGGGCTGCGTGCCTGTTGCCTCACAAAGGCAGTTGTTGAAGACAGGTGGTGGCCATTTATCAAAACTAAAATACCTAAGCCAATACAGGTCAGCTTATGCTATTTTTATTTTTAACTCATCTTTAGTTTCTGTAGAGTCATTGATTTAGCTATCTCCTTCCTGCAGTATCCTATCGCAGGGAATGGATTTGAATTTCAGGAGTCTCTTGTAGAGGCACTTTATGGACTGAGTATCTGGGACCGCCTACGAGCATTAGTGAATGTTCTGAAGATCTTAACAGAGCAAAATTCAGGCGTCAAACGGAGGAATGATTAGATTTTGTTCCTGCTGGATTTTTTACTCTGAATTTATGTCATAATTGAACAGGATGCATCCTGTTACGCAAGTAGATGTACCAAGTCAAGGCTAACATAGCTGGTCCTTGCAAAGTTGAACTTCAAGATGGATTCTTTAATCATAAAGTTCAATTACTTTTTAGTTCATTATGCTACCTGGATATCTGTGAAGTGAGATCGTTTCTCCTAGCTTTGTGCGTGTTTCCACGTCCAGTTTACATGCAAAAAGCAAGGCGGCTTGTAGACGAGTTGCCAAGTCTGATGGATCGGTAAATAGGAATGCTAGCCACCTTTAATAACTGTCTCCTGATAATTGACGAACGTAAATTTCCTGCATATTTGTACAGCTGTCACAAAAAGCAAAAAACTTGGACAAGTAAATCGTCATTTACCTAGTTAAAGTCCTCATTTGCACCAGGATCAAACGTATACGGAGATTTTGGATATCATACTCTTACCCAAGTTATGGTCAACATTTCTTGTAGCCTTACTATTTCACTACTACCAATAGGCTGTATCCTTATAATGACCTAAAAAAATTGACTTCTTGATATGTCTAGGCAGTAATGCACCAAAGGTTGATTAGATTCTGTTTTCCTCTGATTAATAGGTTGTTCAGGATTGAATCCATGTTTGGATGATAGGAACGATTTAGGGTCCATCCAAAAACATGCTTCAGAAGGAAGACTACCAACGGACTTGTGAAAAAAAAAAAAAAATCACCAGTCATCAAAAAGCTTATAGCAGGAAACAGAATGAAGTAAATTGTTCTTCTCAAGTCCACGTAGGTTACACTGAGTTTTCGAATGTCCTTGTTAGAGCAACTCAAGTTGATGCAAATTCAATCTTAGTTTAGAAGCTTTGGCTACTTTACAACGGTATTCTCATGCAACTTACATTTAGAGAAAAAAAATTCAATCTTCCGCTTGCAAGGTTACATCCAATCCAAAAAATTTTAATCTTCAATTAAAAGGGCCGCATAACCAGCATGGCCTACAAGAATAAATCTTCAACCATCACAGGTTTCAGATTTCAAACATGATATTGAGAGCTTACGAATCTCATCTGATGTGGCCTTATAAACAACTGGTTTCACTCACACTTCAGTGCTCTTGTGATCTCCCAAATCGTGTTGCTTTCCACCAATAGATTTCCCTTTGATCCATAGCCTTGCCTTCGGCAGTTGACTATGGCAACCTTAAACTTTTCATCCTCTAATGATGAAGGATACATAAGTTGTTCGTCCTGGAAAGTGAAATGCACATTAAGAGGCAAAAAGAACACACGCTTATTTACTAATTCATGGTAAGTTTTAGTTAGTAGCTATGTAAGTGTAAACGTTAAATATATGTTTAAAAAGAAAATTTGGCAATGTTACCGGACAAATTGTTCAATTGTAAATGGCAATAATTGCTCATCTTGAAAGTAATACTGCATATTTCGTATGGATCAATTACCTCAGGCAGGTTGTAGAACTCTTCGGGAGATATCTGCAACAACTCTGCTGCAGTTTGACCCATGCACCATGCAAATATTTTTGCTGTTTCATCTGCTATAGTGATTTTCATATGAAAAGTGCTAATGAGATCAGAAGAATCTTCGTGACAGAAGCAACATCGAAAGCATCCTGGTGCAACCTCTTCAACGTAATGACCACAATGGGCATGCGAATATTTTATATCAATGTGATGATATTCTATTTGGTCAATCCACACCCTAGATATCTGTAATGTGAGATTGATAGTTAAAAAATAAAAAATAATAATTACAAAAAAAAAAAGCAGAAACAAAGGTTTTGATAAAATAGGATATTGTATATTATACAGAAGAGTTTGCCAAAGAATATTCACCTAATTCTACTTAGTAGAGGAAAAACATTTTAATGGCACAGCGGTACTATTATCAATTGGAAGAAAATAATATAGAGAAATTTATCTGTTTTCTTTAAAGATGAAGATGGAATTTAAGCAATCTCTTATGGTGCTATTATGCGCATGACCTCAAGCATAGAAAATGTATGAGATAATCCTCTAATATTCTAGACAAGTAGACATATGACATAGTAGACCTTTATGTTTCAATGAAAAAAAAAATGGGACAATCAACCTAAATCATCATTTTGGATCAGCTGAAAAGACACTTAATAAGAACATCTACAGCTGACGAGTTTTATTCTTACGTAGGTAGAACTATTCTCGCTGGACAGGCTTGAGAGGCAGGATAATTTGTGGAGACATTTTGAGTTTAATATTGCTGGCAGACAGCTAAGATTGACGACAGAAGATCCGGCATTCCTTTCTTGCCATAACACTTCAAGGCTGCCAAAGAAAACAACAATTGTAATATGGCTTCTGTCACAGATTTTACTTAAGTCAGCAAAACTGTAAGAACAAGAATGAACTACCTTAAAGAATGATGAACTGCATTATCTTTTTAGAATAAAGTAAGAAAACTTGAAGTTGCCTACCGTTTATTTGAAGCCTTAGAGCATGCCAACCTGGATATAAACACCATATGACCATAGCTTAATCTTTTCAGTGACCTGAAAGCCAGGACGTAATACATGAGTTTGTACAGTGCAAAATGAACGATAAAACAGAAAACTAATACATATAAGCACTACCAAGAGTTTGAAAAATGTAGCCTTGCCCATATAGCCCCAGTAGTATCTTCTATCCGCAGATAAAATATATCTGCATCTTTTCCTTCTTTATAGATGTCCATCACAACACCATATAGGCTGACCCCAGTCATCTTGTCATGAAGATCCATGATAAATGGCTGCAAAAAGCCTTAAGGGATAATTAGCAAATGTTAAATACACGCCCATCGATCCATAATACAGAATGTTCTTTTTAGCTTTCAAGGTATTCAATCAATCTTAAGGCTTTTAATTTTGGAGGACAGACAATCCATGTCCAATACCAAAGGGTAAATGATTAAGCATCTTCAATTTGTAAATAACATGCAAAAGAAATATGAAAAGCTGCTAGAAGAGCATTCGATAGTTCAAGCACTCAAATTTACTACTTGCATCCACATTAAACTCTGTCCTTGAAGCAGAAGGCCAAAATGAATATCACATTTACCACTAATCAGTACCTTAATAATTAAACAAGAAGACCACAACTGCATCCTCCAGGAAGAGAAAAACTGCTTACTAGAAAATTTCTAAGATAGATTTTAAAAAGAAAAGGAAAAGGAAAAGCCACAGGGAACTGATCCTTGAAAAATCCCTTGATTACTGCAAGCTTTTAACCAGTTTGTTCCCACCATGCTTCGTTTGGAAATGTCTCAGCACTATGTGCAGGTAGGGTAGCAGAATAGCCTACTGCCCAGAGGACATTGACATATTAATGACATGTTTGGTTGTCATGAATGGAATGGAATGAAATGAATTCCACTTGAAAATGCTTACTCCCATATTTGGGAGTTCAACTGAAGGAGGAATGTTTATTTCTTTCTTTCTTGTTTTTTTTTTTTGGGCCAAAGGAATGGTCATTTGAAGCATAACATAAGGAAATAGGCAGAAACATAACATACCTGAAAAGGATAATTACTGAAGTCAATTGATCCTTCAGAATCACATGGCAGAGTCACTTGAGAAACTGTTGGACCCTGACTAAAATCCATGGTGGCCTGCAATCTTGATCCATGATACCGGCTTTGTGATAATGCTATAGATACCTGAATGAAGCAATTGGTCATTTTGTAAATACGGAAGATTGGGCAAATAGTTATCATGTCGACGATTAACCTGCTCCTCCTGATGGATACAAGGTACCAAGTACAATTGCGTCGCACTACCATATTCAAGACACAGTTCCTCAGAAGTTTCGAGAGCACTTTCTGCACAACTTGCAATATATGGCCTATCTAGAGCTATCATGCTTCCAACACTGAAAAGTGAAAATGTGAGACATGTATTCACAGAGATTATACTCATTTGAATGCACTGAAGGAGTAGAACTCACCTGAAAAGATTGGCAAGGAGGATTTGTTCGCCCCATAAGAGAAATTTCATTTTAACACCATCACCATCCACAAGAGTAATTTGTTTCCTTTTCAAGTTTCCTGTCTCTCCTAGTAATTCCAAAGTGCCAATAGATTCAATCCTATAATAATAGAAGAAAAGGAAGAATTATTTCCATCAAGATCCATCTAAGGCTGTTACATAGGATGGATACTCCAGAAGTCTTCTAATTGCATTCTCATCATAGTTTGTACTAGATGTCAGAACTGTATTTAGCCTCTTCCAGAAGCTCAAAGACACAGAATATCATAACCCTAAGCTGTTTGTTGCTCTACAGTGGAACCTAAAGGGGAAGAGACCATTTTTTAAAAAAGAAAGCAGCCTAGTTAATTTGACTGGTGCAACGCACTTTTTGTCTTTAGTTGTATGTTAAGGTCTGCTTGTAAATATGCAATAACAAATAAAACAATTAAAGTAGTTAATACAGTTATCATGTCATGAGGAATCAGTATCAGTTTATGCCCAATAGCTTCACATACAGTTCCTCCAACCACATTTTCTAGATGAACCAAAGCCAGTCCAAATTGATTGGATAATTATGGGTAGATATTTCTTGTAATCCTACCTTGCATATAATGAGTAAGAAACCCCTCTGTTAGATGCATCCAGAGTAATGGAAGCAAAAGAATCAGAACAAAACTGCGCTCCCAGAAATATAGCATCATCATCCTGGTCCTAAAATTGAAAATGTGAAGCTTTATATACATGAGGCACAGTGACATTAGCTTTCATGAAGGTCAAAGGTATTCAGAGATTAAGATTTTGAAAATAGAGGAATGAGAGCTCAGAAACCAACCTCATCTAGCAGTGTGACAATATATTCTGTTGGTAAAAGCCTTGCACAACCAGATCCTTCAGCAGCAGTTCTTAAACGACATCCTGTTAGGAAAATCTCCCTCCCTCTCTTTAAAATCCCATTTTCAACATTCACCAAATCATAATATCTGCACTATGCATTAATATCAATTGTATCCCCCTACCAGATTCCAAGTGAAAAAATAATAATAATGATAACTCACACAAGTTTCAAAGTTTAAGAAGTTCCTTTTTCCTAAAAGGAAGTTTCTTTTTTTTTTTTTTTTTTGGGATGAATAAAACTTTTTCACATTAAAACCAGGATGCATTAAACAATTTATTGAACATTGTCAATATATCTATATTGGTCAAGTTTCTACATGCATCTCCATGTGTTGACAAAAACTCCTCAGCAAATACCAAAACAAGTAATATGAACGATTTTTGTTTATAGAGCCTCGAGATTTTCTTATTCCAACAGGGACAATGTGCCAAGAGCTGGACCATAACTGTAAGCTCTCTTTTATAAAGGCTATCTCTCTCCAAAACATAGCCCTCAAAAATGCATGATGTGTATATATATATATGTATGTATGTATGTGTAAATATAACAGCAGCGATAAATAAGCTGCAACACAAAAACTTCAATCTGATGCATAATTCCAGTGGCTTTAGGTTACTTATATCTTGCAACCAACTTTTGCCCTTAATAAGTACAGAGACTATGAAGGACACTGGATAATGCCTAATACACACAACCGGACATGCATAACATGATGTTCAGGAAACTCCTCAATGTAGCACTCATGCATGGATATGATAATGAAGCTTTAGTTGTGAAGAATTTTGTATATAGTAAATAAATGCAGTGTAATCAG
Organism: Laguncularia racemosa; assembly: GCA_037954665.1. Lineage (NCBI taxonomy): Eukaryota > Viridiplantae > Streptophyta > Magnoliopsida > Myrtales > Combretaceae > Laguncularia > Laguncularia racemosa. The sequence goes on along the minus strand of JBBMOL010000117.1, from coordinate 292,225 downwards.
AGTGCATCAATATACAAACAGAACCAGATAAGACAACAGTACACAGGCATGTGAATCATACTGCATGAGAATAGCTTAGTAAAGGCTACCTACGATGGAGATAAAGATCTATGGTATTGGAGCTCCAAAAATCCCCTAAAGTGAGCATGTAGATGTTTGTACCTAAAAGGAGGAGTTGGTCATTAGCAAATGCAGATGTCATATGGCAGATAGAAAACAAATTTATATGTCAGACAGTTTGACTATTCACACTGTTTGTATCTCTACTGTAAAATGATTTAATTACGATTATTTCAACATCAATTCATTTGAGTATTAAAACCAAGATGTGTCCACATTCTTTTATACTACAATGTAACTCAAAGTTAAGCATATGATACCTGGCAGCACAAAAGCATCTATCATGACTGCTTCCAAAACACTATTCAAAGACAAAAAGTTCTTCTCATATATTGAGTCAATTGTAACAGTATTCAGAAGCTTAGATCTTTGGTGATTCCTCTTCTTTAGGTTCGTGCACTCTAGCCTTTTCTTTGAGATGCTGATCCTCCGTTGTTCTTTCCAGGCCTTCAAAGAAAAAGTACAATGAAACAAAAGCTCTAAATTCAATAAACATCGATTAATCTAGCTATTCAAGTGCTTGCATAAATATCAAAGCTTAAACAATGAACAGAAGCTATCAATACAATGATTATTTATTTAACTATCTATTCAGTTGATGGCATGAAAACAGTACTTAAACAATGAACATGAAGTAAACATCCACTTAATACAGCAAATTTAGAGATGCAGTGTGACAAAGAGACGTGAATAATTATGCAAAGCAAATAAACTCATCAATTACATAACAATCCCTAAAATTAAACAGCGTGTGAGCATAAATCAACATCAAATATCCATATTCTAATACCGTGTTGGATTTAGCTCCACAAACAACTCATTTAAGATCAGTTGGCCGTGGAGATAATACATACTCCAAGATTTATTCTGAAATTTCCAATAAGGCAAAGACAAAGGAGCCCCCTGCAATAACATGGCTATTCGAGAATTGAAGTACCTAAGCATACTTCAACACGAGAACATTCTACTTGCTGCGCTAACTTTAGAGACACATCATCCGCATAGAAAAGCCACGAGAATTTAGCAGGTAATTCCATAATATGCAGTTGAACTTAGGTACGAAAAGGTAATTACTAATAAGCACAAACTGAAATGAAACCCACATCTCACACCATAATACTAGACAATTAATTGAAATGTCGGAAACAGTTTTCCACAGAACAAATCCACAAATATCTCAGTAAAATTCGACGAACTCAATCATATTAGTAAACCATTAATTCTTCACTATTCAATGCCTAAGCGTTCAATTTTTTTTTTCTTTACGTATCGACAGATTCGAGTAAAGAATAAGAAGAAAATCGATTCAATCGACACCTGAAAGAGATCGGAGAGAAGAATGGCGGCGGTAACGCCACTGGAGTAAGCGATACAGGTTTTGAGAATTCTGGACACGATCCAACTCCATCCAGGTCCTGTAGATTCGGATGTCTCTTCCGGGATCGTGTCATCTGATGGGGGAGATAACACGGACCTCGCGTGTTCGATGAATGCGAGAAACGGATCGGTTTGTGAGTCTTCATCTTCTTCTTCTTCTTTATGTGGATGAAGATGGCGAGTTTGGCGGATGAATGATGGTGCGGATTGGAGGATGGTGTATAACATAGTTGATGAAGAGTTGGAGTTCGGATTGGAACTCAGTGAGTTGGTGCTCGAGGAATTTGAGTCTTTGAAGTGGGTTTTATTTGTTTGTAGTGTGTGTGTATATATATATATATATATTACAATTTGAGGGGGAAAAGTTAGACAGGACGGTGTGTGTTTTGGCGCCGAGGTTAGGTTCGGACTCAATTTAAATGATAATTATTTAAAAAAAAAAACCCACAAAAGAGAAAAAGCATTATTACTTTTATTCGGATAAAAGCTATGTTTATATTTTTGAATTTGAGTAGTTTAATATTTAAAATTTTATTTTTTAGAAATATAGTACTTATATTTTAAAATAACGTGTGATGCAATGCTTTATTAAGCATTAATTTTCTAAAAAAACAAACTTTAGGTATTAAAGTATCTAAATCCAAAAATTAAGACACTTCATGCATATTTTTCCTTCTTTTATACTCTTTCTTTCCCTTCAAAAGGTAGGTAAATAATCTGAATAGATTTTTCTAACAGCAAATAGCTAAATTTTGACTCCATAAAGCTTGACCCAACCATACTATACAACACTAATATATAGGGTTTTTTTAATAAAGGGAAGAGGTATAATTTGAATTCACAAGTTTAATCACTTTTCTTTTTGGAGTTTTAGATCTTTTTATTTTCTATTTGAATTATCAATACTTTCAAATCCTTACATATTAAAAAAAATTATTAACACAACTAGTTTTTCCATCAAAATTTAATACATGACACAAAACATGTTAGGTATTGGATCTTTATGGTAATTATTGGCCAAACCATGAATATTATTCACAATACATGGACTAAAACAACTCTTCAAGGCCATTTCGTTTGAATCTCCTTACATGAGACTTGGACAAGCCTAATGCTTTATTAAGATCAATCTTTAATGAGGTTTAAATCTCAAGTCTTGATGCTTAAATTCTCTATCTTTTTTTGCCTCATGTTTTTTGTTCTTGGGACTTGTTATTTTTGATAAATTTATCTGCAAAACCATAATACATTCATGAATTAGAGGCTTTTTAACCAGTTTTTGAGGAATTTGAAATGCAAAACATGTAAAATTTGCCCAATTATCACACCCTTAAAACTTATATTTCACTTATTCTAAAGCAAAATTCTACAACCGAAAGATAGGGTATGGTTGATGGTTCTATAAGTTGATGTGATATGTTGGAGTTACAAAACATATTGAGTTACTTTATCACCAATATAACCCTAAGACAACATCACAAGGATTAGCCATCAATTATCTCAACTCTAATAACGTTCATACTTTCACCACTCCCCAATTAAAATGTAAATGAACCAATATTGAATATGATTCGTATTCAATTTACAAAAGCAATTATCCCTCTAATCAAACTCTTGAAGTATTAAAGTGGTGGATATTCTTCATAGCACAAGTCTTATGCTTGTATTATTTGAACTTATTCTTAACTTTTTCAAAATGTTGTGGACTTTGAGCAATTTCGTACTTATTTATCACTTATTTATATTAGCACCTATTTGTACCACACTAAATTTGTATTTGATTTGCTTTTCTTTGCTTTTTTATTTTTCTTTGTGTTTATCTTTTACTGGTTACTTAAGTACCTCAATTTAAATACAAAAATGATTATAGAGATAGTTCAAAAATAATTTGTTCATATAAACATATAGATCTATCTAGTCTCTTCTTAAATTGAATCTCATATTTTTACAAATTGAATATAAATTGATGGCTAATGCTCATCATCTCAAGAATGAGTAGTAGAAAAGTAGACTAAAATATCCTCAACATTCTATTCTCCTTTTAGATATAAAAGACAACAGAATCAAGTTATAAACCAAGAAAACACATGTAAAGAATTTGAAAATAATCAAACTTATGTACGTTTTTCTCCTCTTAACATATTCAAACACAATATCAACATGTAAATAGGAAAGAGCAAAGATAAGACCAAAACTTGACTCCCCTAGTTAAATCTTGTTGAATGTTTCAATCTCTCATCAAAGTAACCTCTTTTTGCTTTGTCTACTCTCATCAATTGAAAATTAAAATTAAACAACCTCATATACAAATTAGCATTTCACACAATATTTGTTGAACATCGTTAGCTCGATGCCTACAACACTCCAAAACTCAAGGCAATATAACCCGTTATGTATTATTACTATGTAATGGCATGCTAAGACTCTTAATATATCTAAATCTACAAGTATTTGTATAACTCTACAGTATAAAATGTTCATCAATTTCTCAAATGTCTCATACATATATCTTTTATTTATTTGATAATGTACATAACTTAAAATTTTTTCTAGATAAATTAAAATATAATCTAATGTAATCAAAAGTAGACTATAACCATCTATTTTATCACATGTCCCAAGGTGGATCTGAGTCAAGTATTTTTAAAACTCAAACCCACCCGAGACTTTATAAGGTATCCTAAAACCCGCTCATCAAACTTGAAACCTGTCTTGATAAGAATATTAATAACTTGAGACCCACCTCAACATGACCAATTTATTTATCCATCTTTCTACTAAGTGCTGCACGAAATTAAAAAAGAAAAACAAAAGCCCCTCAGCTGCTTAACTTTTTAACTCGTGTTGAAAGGTGAACTCACCGATTAGACCCGTCTCATCCTTATGTTTAGGTGAAGACTTTAATTACTCTTTAGACGTTGCTCTATAGCATCATGTTACCACAATACCACTACACTAGAGGACAAGACAACTGGCTACTGGGACAAAACAGAAAATAAAATATCTACCTCTTATTGGGTCAAGGCTAGTTCTTATCAGGTCATATATGGGAACTTGAATCTAACCTAAGTTCTATAGGTTTTCAAAAAAAAAATCTCAAAACTTTAGAAAAACCCTATAGGGTTTTTACCAAGTAGAGTGGATTAGATACCCTATAAAGACTTGTTGGCTTGCATCCCTAGTCTTGATGTACCGGTGTTAAATCAACTCATAAAGTCTAAAGTCACGATCACCACATATAAACTCATCTTATACCTAAGGAAAACATTTTTCAAATGGGGTGAGTTAATACTTAGTATGTAAATACCATACATACATGAACATGTCAAATAATTCTCAAGTCACATGCATTTAATGTAATCGATATCTCAAAAAATCAATTTAATTATCTTTTGATTTAATTCGTCAATCGATATAGAGGTATTGCCACCTTCAACCCCAACTTTCTAAACTAGTATCGAGAACTACCACTTCTAACCCCTAATACCCCTAAATATACTTTAAATTCTTTTGGTACACGACTCTACTAGGAATAACATCACAAGTCGATCATCGGGTACCCCTTAAGGTTTTGTCACCTCTAGCTCTTAAGTCAATTCATGCACAAGCAACAAACAATTTTTAGTCATATATTTATTAAATTGAATTTTCATTTCCAGTATATTAAGCACAACTAGCAAACATGTTAAACACGTACTTGAAAGAGTAGACCCTATTGACTTCAGACTTTTATCACAACTAACACTTAATTAAAGACGTAAACAACAACAAATTAGTACCTAGAAGTTATGCTAATGCTTGAAGATTGTAATTAACTAAGAAAAGAAAGAGGAAAAAACTCCATCGAATGGTACACAGTCATGAACAAGCCCATATTCTTTAGTCATGTATCTCCTCGACTTCACTTTTCAAACAACATGGCCATGTTTGAGGTTGTTCAGAAGAACACGCCTATCAACATGCTTGTATTCTTTAGCCATGTATCTCCCTAGCACAACTTTCAAAACAACATGACCATGTTTAAGGCCATATAGAAGAACACACTCTCCAATACACTCATGTTGGTGATCGTATACCCCTCTACAATTACCTTTTTTCCTTTGCTACTTTCAAGGCCTACACTTTCATCATTCTAACATCGATAACTCAACTCCATATTGAAAAAGACAACTTCAAACATCTCTACACATGAAAAGCACCAATTTTATCAAAGTTTTTCATTTCTCAATCATTTAAAACATGAAATAATAAGTTTTATACAATTAAACTCCTACTTACCTTAAAAGTCACTCCCAAATCAATTCATCTCTAAGATTGTGAAAAATTGATGCAGCATAAACACGTGAAATTAATAGAAACTTTATCACAAAACTATTGATTCTATGAATACCCAATACGCGACCTTCAAATATCAATTGATTATATGAATTTCTTGATATTTGGTATCTAAATTCGATAATTTTATGAATTCCAAAATTTGGGAGAAAAATATAATAATGATGGCTCAAAATTTCAATAATACTTAATGATCATGTATGCCAAATGCCCTAGGGCGTACAAATAACAGTCGGCACAAAGTTACCAAAAATAGAATATAAGAAGTTTCTAAAAATGGAAATGTCTAAAATTTTCCAAAAATAGAAATGCCTAAAACTTAAGGACATGTAGAAAATTAGAAAACAAATACAATGCCACAAACGAACTCAAAACAAAAGTGTTTATAAAAAGTTATAGCTAATATAAAAATTCACCAAAAATAGCAAATGTGATTGTTTAAGGGACTAAATGAATGGATTTGCCTTAAAAATGGCATAGCTCAGTATCAAAAGTATTGACTTCTTTGAGTTAGCTCATTTCCTTTGAAATAAGGTCCAAATATCAAGAAATCGTGACTGACCTAATTTTTTCCCATTTCACCATGTACCCGTTTGCTAATACCTCTATCTCATAAAAAAGGCTTGTTTCTACAACCAAAATTCTTTTTCTTTAATATTGTAACAACATAGAAAGTGAAGGAAATGCATAGGGAACACACCCTCACCTTCTTTGGTTTTAGTGCAATCTGCACTAGTTGAAAAGAAACTACCTAAAGAGAGTAGTAACGTAAGGGAAAGGAAAAAAAAAAAGAAGAGAAAGAAAGGGTGATAGGGAAAGTGGAATTTATTTTAGGAGGGGTGAAGGGGTTTGAATTCTCCAGACTTCAAAAAATACCCCTTCATATATAGTATAACTCCCATATTGACATTTCCAAAACCCTTTATTGTATCTTAAATTATATTTATATATATATTATTGAGGGGTTTTACAATGCTATTTCAGAGTTAGCAAATGGTAGCTTTAGGTATTACCCATCTAGCAAGGTAAGGCTTTAAATGCTTTCGGTATATATTAAGCATTCCTCTTTCCCGACCAAAAGCTTAGATAGCACCATTTAAGTAAAGTGCAGTGATGGCGAAGGAACTTTACATGGATTTTACCTTTACAACATAAGCATCTAATTATAATTATCCTAACCTTCTTATTTAAAGCATTTTTCTTTTACTTGCAACTCTTGAATCCAAATTTAGGGTCTCAATTACCCATAAGCCTTGTGCTCTAGTTCCATAAGAAGATGACAAGACTTCCCATTGAAAATCTTGTAAGGAAACATGCCGATTTAGCCTACCTACTTGCTTGTTTGAGCGTGATAGAGGGTTGATGATTTGTGCTTAACACCATAATTTCAAAAAAAGACTCAAAAAGTTAATTGCAAAAGTGGGTATACCCATCAACTTATAATCATGCACGAGGCTCTAAATTGAGAAAATATGTTCCTTTTCATGAAATTGAGTATAATGCTAGTATCATTTGTTAGGATTAGGATTGCTTCCACCTACTCTAATACACAATCTTCACTAACAAGATGTACTTATTTGCAACAGATTTAAGGAGAAGAGTTCTACCTCAAGTACACTAGATTGAGGCATTTAATTTATTTTTAGGACATACCCAACAAGTTGGCATCTATTAAAATACTTATAAATTCCCTAACATCCTTGTTCACCGTTGGCTAATAAAACCTAAATTGCTAAGTTTGGCAACATATTAGATGCACTAATTTTCCTTGAGTATTGATGATTTGAAAAGTATATTAAGTTTTAAAAAATAAAAGTTTGCACTTGACCTATTGGTATGCTCATCTTCTAGAACCTAATGTTGTTAAAACCATTTCTATGTCAATAACTCACTTCCTAGATGTTGTTAATGAAAATAAATTATTTTCAAAATCGATCATATTTGAAAAGCATAAAAAAAAGGTACAAGTTCTAATATAAACCTTTTCAAAGCACAAGTAAAATCCACTAGGCTATAATCCCTAAAGCTACATACTTTAATTCCATATTACCTCACACACCCTAAATAAATATATAGCTAATCATTTCTAATGAACTGCCATAAAAAATAACTTAAATGTATTCAACAACTTCATTAATCTAACTTAAAGGAGTTTAGCAAGTGAAAACAAAGCTAGCCAACATGTCAACAATGCACACGCTTCATCCAAACCGTATTTAGTAAAATTTAAATGAAGCTTCTAATCTCACCTTTGATTGCATAGGCTCCACTCTATTTGAATCTTGTTTGATGAGACTCGAGTAAAACCTTATCTCATCCGGATCTTCCACACTGAGCTTCAACTCTAGTCTCTTGTTCACGAGACATGAATTCAGTGTCTTTCATGGGTGCCAATTCATCTATAATCTCCTTTTACACGGGATTCACATGAAGCCTAGTGCCTTTTAATGAGAGGTAAGAACCTTGTTGGTAAGGTTCAAATCTCATGTTTTAGTACTTTGTTTCTTTACTAGTTTTGGCCTCACGATTTTGGTTATCAGATTTTGTTGATTCTTGGTAATTTTACTTGCAAAACCATAATAAGTCCACGAAACGAAGCCATTCTTGATGAATTTAACAAGCAAAGCATGTAAATTTTTTTTCTTCAAGTTGCTTGCAAAAAATGAACTTAATATTACATGAAAAATTAGGATTATTTTCATAAAATTTTTAGTAAAGTTGCCTATAGAAGACAAAAATTTTCGAACTCGATTTGCAAATGTTGACCTTTTTTTTTTTTTTTTAAAAAAAAATTTCAGTGCGAAATTCGAAAAGGTTTAAGGTTACTAAACTTTTTTTTTCTTTATATATAACTTAAAAGCTATATTCAAAATATTTATAATTTGATCATTTTATATTTTAACAAAATATTAGACACACACGCACACACATACATATATATATATATATATATATGGAAATGAGTTAGATTGCTCCAAAATACTAAATCTTCTAGTGCAGTTAAAGGAAGGTGGTGACGATAACACCCTAAAGTTTAATCGTATACAGATGTGGTACAAGAAAACTCTATATCTTAAATTGCAAGATCATCGAGTGTGCCGAAGTGAAATAGCTTGACTAAGGATGGTTGTTCAGCTCAGCCCTTGCACGCCCTTGTCCTGTCCCACGCTGTATAGTTTGACATCAAACATATATGTGAATGTGGATACAGCAATGGAATTGCAAGAACAAAGTTATTGTTTATAATTACCTAGTGGCTAGTGGTAATGTTGGTATCGATGTAATGTTGATTGATTTTCTTATTTGTGATGGTAGTGGCTGATATGCTTTTATTTTCGGACTTACGGCCCACCGGCACCCATCTGCTCAGTTGCCATCCTTAACCCTAGCCAACCAACGTCGATAATAGAGCATATCAATGAAAGTTTATATATTTGGTGTATACACAAAAGAAAAAATAAAAAGAATTTTAGTGTTTGTCTTCAGGGTTTGTTTTTTCGTATGCCACTAGTACAACTACTAGGAAGGAGAAATTGAATCCAACTCATCTTGTTGGGAGATTAATGTTTTGTTTACATATATGTAAAGAAAACAATACATAATCCAGGGAGGAAAAAATAAAAAAATAGGAAACTTGTCAAATGTTTTGTAAATGCAAAAGCTGATTTGTGATTGCCACATAGTCTAACAAATGAAAAGAAGTTCAATTAGTGTCGAGTGCCTAATTGTTCAACACTATATTTTAGAACATTCTTTTGAAATGCCTGTCATCCCTCTCTTTATAAATGTAAACCTTACGATTAATCAAACCAAAGCCTCATTTCAAAAATTTGAACTGGATTTATAACAAATCCCTACATGTTTCTATTGTAGAAGAAAGTTAGTTGTTGCTGTGTTGGTTATATGTCATGTACTGAATCTACAACCTTTAGTTTGAATGGTTGTGATTTTACCCTTAACATGGAATTAGAACAAGAGGTCCTGGTTCACCTATATCTCATTTAAACCCTATCTTGAGGTGTTTATAGTTAAATTCAAACCCAATCAAATAGCTATAATTCTAACCTTAACCATTAGGACCCTGTTTCAGTTCAAGATCAACAGGGGGGGGGCATGATTCGAAACTGAACAGAATAGTTCCAACAAGTTTCAACACTTTGTGCAATTCCGTTTTAGGTATTGTATTCTAATTCACATCACCTCAATACATGCAAACTAATCGATTAAAAGTCTAGAATCACATCAAGAAGCCTCCGATTCAAGAAAGAACCCATCTTGCAAAAAAAATGCAAGAATAACAACCAGGGAGGGAAAAAGCCTACATAAAAAACATGCAGTGACACTAATAAACAACAACAGATCAGTAATTAACTAAAGATCCCTTGTGCCCTTAACAAGGAAGCTCTTCCTATACAAAAAAGCCATCTCGATGTAGATCTTCCTACATCACAATGCCATGGAAACCGACAATGGCTAGAAAGATGATATCAGGGACCAAATTCATCGGCTCCAGATAGTTCCCTGCTGATGGGAGTTCTGCCAAACTCACAAGAAATCCAGCAACTAAATGCTAGACTGCAAGGTATCAGGATAGGCTTCACCTTCATATTTCGCGTTTTAGCGATACATCAACAATTTCTACATGCGACTTTGGTCGGAAGTGTCCATCGGTGTCCACCTCTTCAATTTCCTAAATGCAATAAAAGGTGAAAGCAGGTTACTATACTTAATTTGACAAGAATCAGTCTGCATTCCTCAACAGAAAGTTCAGTTACCTGCACAACATCCTCCCCCTTAATGACTCTTCCAAAGACTGCAAGCTTAGTGTTTAGATTGGGTATGGGCGCTGTTGTGATAAAAAGCTCAAATTTCTTCTTGTCTTGCTTCTTCTTTGAAGTTCCGACCATGAAGGCCTCATGCTTGGGACTGGAATTCACAGATAACACAAAGTATAAATGGTAAAAATAAGATAACTACCACAAAGACTTATCATAAAACTCCCAGACAACTACCTTGTCAGAAGTTGACCACGAAGCTTTTCCTTTGACGTCCAATCTGCAGCTTCAAGAACTTCAGAATCACCTCCTTGAATCACGTAGTGTTTAATTACATACTGAAAAGGCATTCCTTTGAAATGCCCTTTTTGGCTGCAAATGAGACACAAACTTTTAAGTTCTTTAATTATATGTCATCCTATAATAGGACCAGAAACAGATGGCTATGATTAATATCTCCTTCAGAATATTATATCGATTTGCCTAGGAACCAAGGGTGAAAGAGGTTACTGATGTATGATGGCCATCAAGGCTATTTCCCACCAGCTCCAAACTATTCAACTTTTTGTGTTTGAAAGCACAGATGATGTTTTTCAAATCATGATTTAAGCCTCCAGAGTTTTATTTTGGAACTTAAGACAACTATTATCTTCCCAGTTGCCACTGGCAGTCCTAATGATAGAAATTCAACTCAACAGGCAGCCATAAAGCATAGAAAAAAAACAAATGAAGAAACTCACCAGAACTCTAGGAATTTGTCCACAATCTCTGGAGCATTATCCTTGAGAAGTTCAACTGTTATGCTGCCTTTTGATGTCTTCAAAATCTACAAAAACAAAATTGATCACCGCTAGCAATAAAGCATTAGAGAGAATGCTGCAGAAGCCAATAGAACCAGAATGTGGAAACAAATGAGGATGACCTCAACTACACTTAACATGCTGCAACAGCTCCATTCCACATTAATAGTTGTTTATTCCTTTTTCTGGGGCTAATTTAGCAAGATTATATCAATGATAAGTGGCACGATAGACTGTAGTTGAGGCCAATAGGCCCAACACACAAAAAGCCACACTCCTTAGGATGTAGCCTATCCAAAGATGTTGAGAAATGGACTCTTGTTTTAGCTTGCATGGGTTCAATATCCATACATTTGTGAACTGGAGCAAAGACAGAATGCTATTAGAGACTCAATAAGAACATTCCACTGCTAGTGCAGTATGAATAATTCTTCATACTAGATTTCCAGCATGTTTAGCAGTCTATTTTTAATAAAGTAAAAACAAAATAAACAAATAAATAAGGAGTTGTGACAAAATGCAGAGTTAAAAGACCAATAACAAATGGCTACACCATAGATGGATAAAGTGCATTTTGGGTTTGTTGCCTTAGTCTCAAACATGACAGTCAGTTCAAAAACTAGCAGCAAATCTAAAGCCTACATCTGTCCACCGCAACTGGATTCCTTCAAATTAAAGATGGCCACAAAGTTTGTCTGTCACTGAGAGGCTATGTATAAAACGTAACTATTGTTTTGGTTTGTGCTTTGCAATTTCCAACAAAGCAATCACACATGCCCAGTGGAAAAGAACCATAAAACCAATAGCTTATAACATAGTGAACAACGAATAATATAGACTCAATGAAAGGCTGAACTTTATGGCAGCAGATTTAGATTTGTCATCTCTGTGATTGCAAGTCATATTCAAAGCATACGAGGTTGGCTTATAATCACATGTACATACACATTTCAGGGCCATTCAACAACATCCCCATGAAAAACAGCGCACTGCAAATTGGGAAGAACTTACAGCATATCCAGGAAGATCTTCCTTCTTAAAATCTTCTATGGCAGCCCCTGTGTCCTGCATCACATTCATGATAATGCTGGTATTAATACTTCATCTAATGGGGTCAGTTTAATGGCAACCAAAAAAAAAAAAAATCGCTTCGATCTGTTGTTTTAAGTGGGTTAGGTTGAGGTAGGTTTTTGGGGGAGAAGAAACTAAACTACGTAATTATACCTCAATGGTAGAAAATCCAGAATCTGTTTGCTCCACTTCCACAGACCTGCAAGCATTGAAGCTCAAAATCTTAACATACCTGTGAGCACATGAAATAATAATAATAATAAACACTATAGAATATGCATAGTAGATAGATAGACAGGTAGCTATGTTCTTTCTAAGAAACATAGTTAAATTTCCCCTGAAACAGATGCTTGTTGCCACAAAATAAAGGTAACAAAAAGCATACAGAATGATAACCTTCGCGTCCAGTGCCTATACGTGGCAAACAAGGACAGTGCAAGAAGCCCAAAAATTAGGCTGTACGCAATTATAGTTGAAATACTGACAGGAGAAGGCCCCTTCTTCCTTTTGCTCTGAACTAATAGAGCTTGAGGTTTAATCCGTGCCATCAAGCAAAACTACTCTTCCCTATGTGGTAGCTGATGTAATGATTTGCACCAGCTTTAACTAAGCCTGCAAAAAACATAAGCTATTCAACCTAATCAAAGAGATCTTACACCACCATAAAAGTTCAAGGCCTTAAATGCTACAAAAAAATAGGCAGGTTAACAAAATGCAGGTCTTATCAACTTGTCTGAAGTGCACAGATGGAATTTAGCAAGATAAGCTTAGAGTAGATCATGTATGTAAACGAAGATACAAAATTTTTCATAAGTAATTTAACCGAACACAACTTCATAAAATTCCTTTCTCTAACCAGATTGTAAAACTACATGCCTTATCTGAATCTTGAAAATAGAATACACATAAGACAGCCAACAACAATTATACTTTCCATGAAAGTGTTTAATTAGAAACAAGATAAATGATCCTCAATAAACCAAAAACCAAAACTAATTTCCTGTATTCTTTATCAACTCTCAATACAGATACTAACCACCATAACCGGTCATCGGATACCATCAACCAGCATATTTGCATAATATTTAACAATCATAAATACGAGACTACGATTGAAATTTGAGGAAAATTCTGCAGCACCCCAAAAATTCACAAACTTTTCCTATGCAGATAAAACTAGTACCAAAACCAGAATCGAATAATCCAATCAAAATATTTTCAAACAAATAGCAATTGACTTGCGGTATGCTTTCAATTTTTCTTTGAAAAAAAAATCCATCATTATTTATTTTCCGGAACCTAACTGCAAAAAACCTATCGAATTCAAACATATATTTAGACATATCTAGTGATTATTTATTTATTTACTGCCAGCATCTTAATTGCGTCAAGAAAGTACTGAAGTTTTGAATCAACCAGTAAGATAGATAGCTTTAATTATTTGAAAAATCGGATCCATCAAAATGGAAAACGCAAAAAAAAAAAAAAAAAGAAAAGGAAAGAAAAAACAAAGGGAATAAACATAATTTCTAATTTGGAAGGATAAGAATGAACTTTCAGTTTAAATAAAAAAAAAAAAGGGAAAAGACAATGCGAAGTTACCTCAAGTTGAAGTTGACGATGAAACTGCTGCAAATGCAGGGTGGAGTTGAAACTTCCTTATGGGATTTCCCTTTTTTTTTTTTTTTTTTTTTGAATTTCAACGTTGGTTGTCTCTATCCGGCTTTGGTTTTGGGCCGGCTCTTCGAATGTTAACGTTGGATCGGTTGGTTTGCTTGGTTCGTTTCCATTAGGTTTTGGACTTTTGGCTATAGGCCAGTTCGGCGGTTTGGAATTTGGCGTTGGAGTACTATTGACCGGGTGAGAAATCATTGTAGGCTCCACACACTTTGCTTAAAGAAGCCCAAAATGGGAATATTTCCTTTTGGGATGCGTATTAAAAAAAAACTTTAATATGTAATATAATTTGTTTATTAATTGTGTGTAAAATTTTAAATTCATAATTTGACTTGTTTAATTGATATATTTCATGCCTGGATCAAACCTATTTTTTGATTAAAAAATCTAAAATAATCTTATTATAAATACAATATCTACTAAAATAATAAAAACAAATAAAATTAAAGTTTAATAGAACAAATTACTTAAACCTTCAAATATAATAAATTATAACGTGATAAAAAAAATCTTAAGTAAAACTAATATTGACATAACAAAACAAGCTCATTAATTTGCTACATCACATTAATGTGTTAAATTAAGCCATGGCCTAATTATGTATTAGTACTAATATTCAAATAAACCATATCCTTTGTTAATTTTGTAGAGAAATTTTCAAATAGTGTATATTGAAAAGAGTTACTAATATGGTATCAAATAAATGAAAATGATTTGTCATCATCTTTGTCCTTTTTATTATTATTATTATTATTTATATCATCAAATCTTAATGCGTGTATTAAATGATCATCATATTCAAAATACACGTTTGCATTATATAAATTTGTATACTGATCCAAGGCAAGTTTATTTTCATTACAAATGTTCAAAAATTTTAAACACTAAAAGCTTAATGAAATAGAATCCTATGATATATACTTATTAGAGAAGAAATATATTTAATATTATTAGAAAATCAAAATCACATTTTAATATGAATATTATATATATAAAACATATCAAAATAGAATTTGTGTATATGTTAAAGAGGAGACCGTAAATAAAATTTATACTATATAAAAATCAATCGTTACAATTTATGACCATGCAACTCTACATATTAAGTAAACTCCCTATTATAAGTATAATTATTAAAATCTTTAAAATTTCACTTAAAAACACTATTAGAAGCACAAAACTAAAAACGAATTACAAAATAAGGCATGAATTATTAGTTATATAAAATTCCTATGAGAGTTAGGTTAGAATTAAGGTAGAACTTAGGCTATAAACTAAAAAAAAATTAACAATTTTTAGTCTTAAATGGGTTAGTCTTGTCCATAAAAAGGTTTGGGTGCTAAATCCGAACCTGAACACATTTATAAATAGGTTTAAATGAGTTTAACCTATTTATTAATCGTGTTGAGTTTTTCTGCTATAAACCTATTTATAATCGTGTTGTATTATGTCTAGGCTGACAACTCGTGTATTAAATTGCTAGCCTTACCTGGGAGTTGGGATACTATCGATATTGTGTGAACTTTGCCCAAAAATAAATTCATTACTTGAACTTTAATATTGTCAAATGTCAAATGTGACACCTAATTAAAAGTTTATTGTCAATATTATTATTATTATTATTGAAAATAAAGGTATATTTATATTTTATTCAATGGAAAAGGATTACATCAATCAAAGCAATTGATACGAAAAGAACGACATACGAAGAGTTCATGGTATAAAGATCCAACCAAATAAGGTAGCGCATTTCTTTTAGAGTTAATATGTTTTATAAGAGGGATCCATTATTTTTTCTAAAATAACGAAACCCACCTAATTGACAAATGCAATAAATCCCATAAAAGAATGACAAATCTCATATCACGGATGGACATAAATAATAACAAATATATAAAAATTGCTTATTTTAAAAGTTATGAATAAACGAATATTAGTTCAATTGCTATCATTTTCAAACTAACAAAACTCGTTTATTTAGAAACGTGGTGGTAGAAACCAAAATTAATATACTAATGATGTTGGGAACGATAGAAAACCTAGATATGATATTAGTAGTGGTGGATTTACGAATATTAAGATGGGTAGGAGTGGATTTACTAGGGTGTTGTCAACATAATTACTTGATCAATGTTAACTAATGTATGTTAGCTCCATCATCACTACAAGCCAAGCATAGCTAAACATGTGCCCCCACTTTTACATAACGTATCCGTAGCAACTGATTGGAAGTTGGCTATGTTGTACATCAAAATTTATTCTTTACAAAAAAGAACACATGGGATATTGTTGGACACGAAAATCAACAAGCACACAGTAAGCCCCAAATTAAAAATAAAATAAAGCCCCAACCTAATTAACTTTTGGCTTTGTCTTCTTCACGACTTGATGCACTATATCTCTCCATTTCTATCTCTCTTTCTCCAGATTTCTCCATGACCCAACAAATCACCAACCAATAAAAAAAAAAAAAGCACCTTGAACTAGAAAAGTGGATATGGTAGGATTCAAAAGACTGCAAACCATACATTTTTATTCTTCTTCTCTTATTTCCTCATTCGAAGGGTCAAAAAGTTTGTTCTTTTCCTTTTTTTTCAAGCAGTTTCCTACTCATTAAGCTTAAATTTTAACATGATTTCTTACATGAATAGGATGAACTTCAACATTCATATAGTTGAATACTTTTTACACGATGATGGGGAGCTAGCACAATAAGATAACTCAAAATTAGTGTACACAGTTGACCAGAATTTGCTCACGAAGGAGGGTTTGATATTGTTTCCTGGTGGCATGGATAGGGTTGCTCTTATTACTATATATAATGTCTTGAGCAACTGTCACGTTAAGAATTTATATGTTGAATGCATATCGGGGGAGGAGACATATGTCGTAACTGGGTTTGAGAATAGTAGTGATAGTAAAGAAGATGAAATGGTTGAGGCTGATTACTCATAAGAAAACGATGATAGGAAGGTAGTGACAGCTAGGAAGAAAAAAAGTAGTTGTCAGCTGCCAAAAGAGGATGTCCAGTCGAGGGCCTTCAAATTTCATTCCATAATCTTTGATGATTTTTTGGGATGAGATCATCGATGCACATGAAAATACCAAGGAAAAAGAAGTGAGACACTATGGGGGAGTGGGAAGTGACTACTTATTTTTGGATGACAAACTTCCTCTTGGATTCAAGTTAAGAGTCTAATGATGTGAAGCCCCACGGACGAGTTAAGACCAAGGATTAATACGCGTTTATGTTGGTATGGTTCTTCATGACTTGTTATAGTTCAAAGAGGCTATAAATAATTAATCTACTATCGATCCTTGTTAAAGCCTAATAGCAACAATAGTCGTAAATTTGCTATTTTTGCATCCCACAAGAGTGACATTAAAAAAAAAAAAAGAGGACAAATAAGGTGTGACATTCTTAAAGGAATTCATATTGAAGACATTTAGATAAAGGACAAGGTGAATTAGTCAAGCCCTCGTTTGAGAACAAAATAGTGACATATAAGGTGTTGGCAAAACATCTTTTATTCTAATAGATGCAAAAATTTAAACCCCATGAGACTTGGCTAGAGATGAAATGGATGTAATATTTAGCTAATGTAGGCAAGCAAGAGAATTGGCAATGTTAGAGATTCATGGGAGATATGAATATGAGATTATAAATGTATTGGACTATGGGTAAGGAGAACACATGTGACACTGTGGTAATGACGTCTACTCCAAATCTCTCCTTGTGTTTTCAAGTGTCTATTCCTATGCTGGGAAAGGTGTGGGATGGGCTTTTGAAATGTTATAAGCTATTACATGGTCCCAACAAATGTTTCCTTAAAGGCAATTTAGAAAGAGAGCTTCCTCGTACTATAGCAAGAGATGCAAATGAGCAAATGTGTCATGTTGTTTTGGCATACATTGACGGGAAAAGTAAAGACAATTGCATATGTTTTTTAGATTAGCTTGCACTGTTGGTGGGCATTGGATCATCAAGATTGATGATAAAAAGTGACATGTAGAAAGTTAGTTGTGTTTATTTGTACTTTACCCTAATTGAAGTAGTCAATAACTAATTATATTAGTATTTGTTGTAGGCTTGATAAGGGTGGTGAGAAACAAATTTCTTGTATATCATTACTTTGGATCTATTAAATGTGGCATGTGACTTTTTATTGGCATTTCATTTGAAAACTCTTAGCTAACATGTATTTCCTTGTGAGGTTAGGTATAGCAATTTTAAGAGTTAATTTGGTATATTACATTATGAATTTTTTACAAACTCCTATACCGTTAAAATGATATATGGAGAGCTTATCGGTTATTAATCATAATATTATACGCATTGTTGATTGTTGATTGTGGATGTATAATTTAAAGAGGGTAAAAACAATATAAAAAAAATGTGGAAATGCATATCTAGTTGCCTTTTCAAACAAATACATAAATGTTGTACAAGAAGGTTATAACATTTTCTTTAATCAACAAAATTCCAGTACTAACCATCCAATACACAAAATTTATCACTAAGAATGACCGAAAAATACATCTCTTTGTCAATTCTTTTCTTATAGAGGGTCATTTTGGTAATTGGACTTTTAGCCCAATTTAATGACATGGGTTAGTCTCTTACGCTAATGATAGAACTTAGGAAACTGAGCAAAATTACAAGGGTGTTTTAGGAAACTTGACTTGATAGGTTTAGAATACGAATCATTAGACCAATTCATCTACTTATGGCTTTGCTTGTTTTTCTCACACAAAGAATAAGCTAGAAAGAGGGTTTTCTAGCCTTAAAAGGCTATATTAACTTCTTTTAAACTTTTAGAAAGCTTATAAGACTTGGGCTTAGCCTTGTACAAAAGATGGTCTTACTATATAATGAAGTTGAGCATGATTTATAAGCTTTGGGTTAAGCCAAACCCATCTTAAGACGGCTTAACAACTAAAAGAAGCTTGAAACATTCATGTCCATTGAAAATAATTCTTATTATTAAGTTTGATAGAAGCAAGGGTCATAGTAGAAGTCATAGCTGGTGTGATAGTGCATTTATGTTCTACCACAACTAACTAATTCACTTTATTTCTAAGATGTAGGAAAGTAGGATAACTAGACATAGCAAAATTTAATTGTGAAAATGGAGTTAGTGATTATTTTTTAATAAATGTCACATGTTTAGCTAGAATTTTCATACTAAACTCTAAAGGTGAGTTTAAATTAGTACTATAAGAGATTTTTGCTTGAAGATTACGTAAAATTAAGGTTAAGTGGTGATTGATGAGGGTCAGATTTGGTTCTCTAATGGTTGTAATGGTCAAGTTGAGTTGGATTTGGTGTATAGTGGTTGAGGTTCAATTGATCTTGTATGCCTCCAAAAAATCAATAAGTTAGCTTAAGAAGCTCTCAACACTAAGATCGTTTTAGTAAGATTACTATGTAGCTTCATCAAAGTTGTAATAAAAAAAGGAGCACACAAAAATTAGGAATACAGCTATAAACCAATTGCATATGACCTAGAAAAATTTCAAACATAATGATGTAAATTGCTCTCATGGAATCTATAGTGTAATATTCCAAAATTTATAACATGAGCTGAACAATAGGTACTTCTAGGTCATGAGAATAACATTCCTATGATTATAATTTCATAAAGATTTTGGAATAGTTAATAATAAAAGAAAAAGCTATACGTATAAACCAATCTATATAAATAAATTTTATTTATGATTCAATGTGTCATTGTTTGTTATCTTATTTTAAAAATTAATATATATATATATATATATATAGTATTACTTTGAAGTGTATCTAACTTTTACATATATATACATGATCCAATATTTACTTCGAAGTATATTTAGCTTTTATATTATACATGATTCGTAATTGTGTTCAATACACAAATTAACAAATGCCTTTAAAAGATTTCGATATTATCTATATATAGTATTTCCTTTTTTTTTATATATGTAAATAAGTTGTTTTATGTAAAAGATCTTAGTTGATCTCTTAAATTAGTGGCTTAACATGAAAGTTTATTAACTAACTTCTCAAGCAAGTCACCTCAAGAACTTAATCCGTAATTTTTTTACTTAACCAAGAGGTTCTCTAGCTAGCTTCTAAAGTAGGTTACTTTGAAAGCTTCATAAAGAGGTTTCCTAAGTTAACTCTTCAAGAAAGTCATTTTAGGAAGCTTAA
Source organism: Laguncularia racemosa (assembly GCA_037954665.1). Lineage (NCBI taxonomy): Eukaryota > Viridiplantae > Streptophyta > Magnoliopsida > Myrtales > Combretaceae > Laguncularia > Laguncularia racemosa. The sequence goes on along the minus strand of JBBMOL010000117.1, from coordinate 271,880 downwards.
TACCAAAGTTTCCTAGTTAACTTTTTTAGAATGGTTATTAATTAACCTAGATCTATAATACTTATGTAATACTTGAGATTTATCATAGAGATAATTCAAGTGCATATGTGAGAATGAAGAGATGGGATAGGGCTCAATAAAGTTCATAACTACATGCTATTGCCAAATTTTAGCAAGACTATAATAAAATAGTGAATCCATAAATTTTAAGATAAACCATAGAATTTTTGCAATCCTAAAAATATTAAAAAATTCTAAATTAATTATTCTATTTCAATTCTCAAGTATTAATTCTATTAAAATGATAAAACAATTTGGAGTTCTAGGACTAGCATAAGATGCCACCCATATTACTATACCTAATCCAATTTCAATTTTTCATTTCCCTAAATTCTACTACCTTAACTCCATTTAACTAGATAGTTACACTAATCAACTAACTTAACTGAACTAACTAAATCATTCCCTTCCCTATTTCCTTTGAAACACCTAGCAACACCTCCTCTAGCCACCTCCCATATGCAATTTTCACTCAATCTCTTACATGATTTCAAGTACTCCTTAATCCAAGAGGAAGTATAAAAACAATCCGCTTTAAGTACAAGAGAATTTAAGTTACTTCTAATCATATCCCACCATCATATCTAAGATCCAAATTAATTTAAAATTTTTATCATACTCCCTTTACTTCCTTGTAGAACCGATCACCACTTCCCTCTTTGACACTCATAAAGATATTTCCAAAGTACAATATAAAATCTCACAAAATCTTTTTTAGATTTCACTAAGATCTCAAGTAACCAAGCTTGTCCCTTTCCTCTTCTTCTCTTTCTACCACTAGCTCTCATGCACACTCTCCCTCTCAATTCCATTTCACTTTCATCTTTCCACTAGCTCAAACTCTGCAAGTAAGCTAATAGCAAAACTTAAGCATAGTTCTCTTATTATCTTAAACCAAACCTTAAATCTATGACTTGTCCATATTCCAACATATGATCAACAAATAAAGGTTAAACCTTTGATCTACATTTTAAAGATTAAGTGGATTCAAGTGGAAGGAAAAATAAAGTAGGAGTTTAGAAGGGAAAAGAGAAGCTCTTGGCAAGAGGAGTGAGAAAAGATACTAGAAGGCCACAAATTTTAATAGTAGGATCCTAAAAAGAGTGAGATCTTTCCTTGTCTATGATTTAAGATTTAAAATCATCATTTAGTGTAGTTAATTAAGAAGATGATCTTAACTATTCAGCATGATAAATAGGTGAGCAAATGAATTAAGAGGATGTTAATATTTAAACATGTTGATATGACAGCTTAATCTCACTAGACTTATCATATATTGAGTTGATTTGGTGAAACATGGATGAATAAAGTGATTTTATAAAAAATATAAGTAGATATAGATGTTTTGCTTGAGTAAGATGAAAGTAGAGAGAGAGTAATGTTAAATGTTGGTAGAAGATACTTTTAAGATTTATGAAATTTAGCATGTGTTGACTTTGAAACCCTAGTAAGTTATGGCCATCAAAAGAGGGTTTAGAAAATTTTTTCATGATTAAATGAAACTTAAAGTTGGTTAAATGTTAATTTGATGAAAACTAGCCCAATGATTTAGTAGATCTTGAGTTATCTAGAGATTTAGTGAAATAAACATGATTAAGTGGAACTAGAAGGTTGGTTGTGACCCCCATGGTGTGCAGTTGATATAAAATGTGTTTAACTAACTTAACTGAGTGTTAAATAGTGTTTTAGTAACTTTTAAAATTCAATTAAGTGGAGAAACTTATGATATGTTGATTGTAAGGAACTATCGAAACTTGGCTTTAGCTTCACACCTTCTATTTGATTAAAAAAAATGACTAATTTCTTAATCTTAATGAAAATACAATTTGTTAGCTTCAAAATGACCATTAGATCCCAAGAAACTAACTTTAAATGAATAAATTATGGCCATGAAAATTTCTTATTAACTTGAAAATAGATGAACTTTAGTTAGTTTATCCGGTTAACTTTAGTTTTGTGTATTTTAGAAACTTATTTTATCTTTTTTGTTATTAGGTGATTCTAATTTCACACTTGACTTTCTAGAGGATTACTTTGATCAATAGCTGAAATGTTCAAATAAATGAATCTCTATTATTACCATACTTAATTGTACTTGTAGTTTAGAGCACCTTGTTATAAATCATGATATATGGAAATAATTTTGTATGGGGAAGGGAAATGTGTATTGTTGATACATGTTTGTTGACTTGCTTGAAAGACACTTTTAACAAAAATAAATTAATGACTTAAGTGTTTAGATATTATATCATTATTATGTTTATTAGAGTGCTTGTCATATTTATTTGATCATCTAACAAGTTAATAATAAACTTGACTCAATATATTAATTGGACAAGCATTGTATGACTTGTATGAAAAAGGTTGTCAACATTAGATGGTGATATGAAAAATACCATATGAAGGTGATTCTTTATATGCAACTTTCTCTTGACCTTCGGAAATTACCAAGTACTAGAAAATACTATCATTTGATTGAAGGTTAGTTTGGGGATTAAATGCTTAAGAGTGTGGAGACTACATGTGCTCCCCACATCCACATTTCGCGAGTGTGTTGTATGTAAACATAAATATAATGTTAAGTTGTAGAATTGTTGTGACACTTGTAATGATTGGAACATAAACTTGATAAGTTTGTACTTATTTTTCCCAAACCCGGGGTGACTATGTATACTGTTACGTTTATAAAGTTGTACACGTATTGCATAATAATGTTTGATAACTTATTTACTAATTGTTTGTTGTATGGTACGAGAGATAATCTTATTAAGCAATGGTGACTTACATCCTAATAGTTTCTATTGTTGGTTACTTGAAAGCTGCGAATGGGTTAAGATTCAAGTGAAGAGCGCTTTTCTATGTCTTTTACAATAAGTTTAATTTTAAAATTAGTTTTGAAAAAATCGAATTAGGGTAAATGTTACATTTAATACTTAAACTTTGTCCATTTTTGTAATTAACTACCAAAATGAAGTTAGTTTAGATATTACAAGTGACCTTGAAATGTTTATAGATAATGAGTTAACAATTTAAATTTTAGTAGTTAATTGCAAAAAATGAATAAAATTTAAATACCAAATGTGATATTTACTCTTTAATTTATAAGATGGAAAAGATTAAGATTTGTATATTGTATTAAAAGTAAGATTTTCACATTTCTTGAACTTTATTTGAAATACACGACTTTCAAATTTTGAATATCCAATCTTAGTATTTAGTAAGGGATTTCATTTCTCTGCAATTTTGGCAAACTATGGAATATTGGTTTTTGTAATTATTTTCATATTAATCAATTATATGTATTATGATTAAATGTGATGAGTGAATACTTAAGTAGACTCTTACAACTTTTGACTTGTAATACAATTTTTATATTGTGGATACACATATGATGTAGTAACATCAAGTTAATTCTACCAGGCCACATTAGCGTTTTGATACATTTAGTGCATGGTGGTTGTGGTTTGGTCATGTTGACTGAAGATAGGTCAGTTTGATATATATCAACTAAGTTTAGTACACAATAGCTGAATGTTAGTAATGTAGCTAGAGTTTCATGGCAATTTTAGTGTGTGGGTATCAAGGGTGAAGATTTATTTAGTGATAATGGTAGATTTTGATAAATGTTGATAGAAATCAAGTGCAAAAGGAACCAACTACTAGAGTTAGAGTCTGAGGTCTTACTTATGTAACCTTTAAAATTCTCTTAGAAGACTAATATAAGGGAGACCACATGTGCCTATACTGTTATATCCATTTTTACTTTACAAGGTGCTCATTTGTTTATAAGGTTGTTGAAAGACTTGTGAAAAGGTTTTAGGTGAAACAAGGGCACTTTATTTAAATAACCAAGAGGGGTATTCAAATAAAGTGAAGGAAGAGAAAAGAGCATAGCTCTTGTGGCACATCATTCAAATGGGTCAATATAGCATTATAATGACATAGACATGAAGAGGAGAGGGAAATTACAATTTAACTTTGTTTAGATGGATTCATTAGGCATTTGAATGAAATAGATCACATTTAAATGCCTTGATGAGGCATCTAAAAGAATGGCCCTCCATATACCCTCCCCAACCCACCACCACCCCTTACCCCCTTCTAGTATAACATGAGTCATCTTATTTTGTACTTCTCTTTGTTGATAATTATGCTACTATTGACATAAAATTAGGTTGATAAGGGTCTTTTTATGTATGTAAAGACATTTGTCTCATATTAGACAAATTAAAAATAAAAGTTTCCACTCCGATCATTGTTCTTATCAACCATTTATTCTACTAAATGCTTGATTTCTCTTAACCCGTACATCATGTAGGCTTAGGATTAATCAAGATCAACACTTTATTAATACATAATATCTAATAAAAGTTGTCCATATATTAAAATCATAAACATTTTTTCCCCTTTTGATCGTTTATCTAATAATGGAATCCAATAATCTAAGCACATCAAGTATGGCGGTGGTGATGGATGATTTCAATAATGGGTGGTTATCGGTCAACCTTGCTCTGTTACCATGTTGTTTAGGTTAGAAAAGTGTTATGATCCCAAAAATCCTAGCATAATATGTGTCAAATAATCTAAAATATGAAAACATAGAAATGCCCTTAATAAACATTGTTGATTTATTTTGACAGTCTTACTCTAAATAAGGTGCTACTTTGCTAAAATGAAGTGCTAGTTTTATTCCTTTATAATTTTATCTATCTAGGAATGGAAGATGCCACTATTGCACTTAAACAAGAGAAAAAAGAAAAGAAAAAAGAAAAAATAAAAAAAGAAAAAGAAAAAGGAGACCAAGAAGAATGATGAGCATTTGCATTTACTAAGACATCATTAAATACTTTTAAATGAAAAATTAAAGAAATTGAAATTCAAGAAAATTGAACTAAGATAAGACTAATTGCCCATTCACTTTCTTATAATAATGATTTCATTATAGCCTTACTCCTCTTTAAAGAGCTCTTTATAAAGATGTTTAGTTTTTATTTTAAGCTCATAATAGCAATTTAATGCTAGAGTCAATTTTTCCCTCAACATACCTTCATTAAAATCAAAATCAAAATCAATTAATGACAATCTTATTATATTTTTATTTCATTTCTTAATAATAGCCATTATATTGTAGTTTTATTTAATTCAGTATGGTAAATGGGCTATAAGTGAGACAAGACAACTAACAAATACTCTAATAAATTGATGGTATTTAAATATAGCCTTTAGAGACCTAAAATTAATCATTCTAACAATTGAGTTCAATTAGCTAAGAGTTAAATTCAATTGTTTCATAAAATTATCCAATAACCCCTTTTGGTTAATACAAGATCATAAATTACAATGTGCAGATTTCATATGAAGTAGGCCTTGTGGTTTGCCTCACTTAACTTACACGTTAAAGTGGGCTATAATAAAGTTATAAAAAAGATAGTGACAAAAGATTAATTAATTATTAATTTATAACCCTATTTTAGATTCTGTTTTTATATAGATAGTAGCAAAATGAATTACTTTTGGCATGTAACTATGTAAGGAACTTTGATTATCACTATATTGATTAGTCAATATTGATAAAGTTAATTCATATTCCCTTTTAAACTCTACATTTATATTAAAATATACACAAATTGTTAAATAAAAGAAAACAAATTGGATTAGTATTAGAAAATCACCATGCATAGTTACCTACATCTAATTAATAAGATTACAAATATAAATGCATTGCTAACCATATATAAAAGTTTACAATGATTATTCACTTTCTTTTTTATTAACTAAATATATTACATTTTATATGAAACAATACTCAACGAACTCTGATTACCACCACTAAATGCAAATCACTTTAAATCCCTATTCAGTATCTAATATGTCTACACAACTTATACGTAAGGGAGTAAGAAAAGAAGTAGGTGAGAATGCAAAAGTGATGAACAAAGTATGAGAGACATTTGACAGTACTTGTCAAATGAGATAATCACAATCACTACCCTTGAGTTTAGCCTACTATGGGCATACCATCACAAAAATAGAGAAAAAAAGCCCTTTATTATTGCTTAAATCAAACAACATTAAAAAGGACATCCTACACAATGATTCTAAACTATCACCAATCCACTAAAAGAATTTGTTGATAATATTGCTATTGAGGTGATGAGTAATTTAAGTTAAATTAAGATAGGACTTGAATTATGTTTCTACTTGAAGCTATGCCAAATGTCAGTTCGATTGTCAATTAGGATTGTCTATTTTTTGTCCTATACATAAATACTATTTTTTGTAAAATTTAATTGAAAAAAAAGTAACATTTACTTCAGTAGGTTTATTTTATAATATTAAATTTTTACATTAAAAAAAAAAACCTTAGCGGGTTGATGGATTGATTTGCTTAATTGACTAACCCACGTTGGGAATGATTAGACCTAAAATTTTAGCTTGCTTATTATAAGGCCTAGCCTATTTAACCACGAGCTAAAACAAGTCAGGATAGATTAATCCATTTAGCCCGTCTACATAGTAGCTCTTTTTGGGGATCTTGGCTTGAGTGTGGGGTCACGTGGGTATTATGTGCAAACACACTATACGTGGCCTAACGAGGAAGTGACACCTGTGAGGATGATCGGGGGGTGATCAAGACGGGAGGAGGAGTAGACAGTCTTAAATAAAGCTCGACTCTATGGTGACAGGTGTATACTTTATGAGATAAATGTGGGTAAGTGATAATTCGAGTCTTCTAGAGAAAATTCGGTAGAATAACCACCCTTTTTCCAAAAGAAGTCCCCTTTTAGTGAGGAGACATAAGGTATTTATAGTATTTGGTTGTAAATCTCGTCCATTGGATGGTGATGGCGATCAACGGTTCCTAGCAGGTGAGGCCTCATATGAGCTTTGTATGGGTTTAGGCCTATCAAAGGCCTTTAGTGTATGTGTGTGTGTGTCTTATTTAAGAAAGATTGGATCGGGCGGGCCGATCCAACGGGCCCTACTCTAAGCCTACCATACTAAATCTCCCATAATCATCCCATAACGTGGACTTTACTCTTTAAGTCTTGTCACCTCGGCTTAAAGAGTCAAATCATTAAAATAATAGGGTATAAGCCCATGAATTAGATTCGGTACCCCTAAATTTTGCCTCATAACCAAAGTTCTTTGAGTGAGGTCGAAGGGACTTAGGCATCAGATAAGCCTTTGTCATGGCTAGGAAATTACTTGGCGCATGTGTGCTTATAGAATAGCTGCACTGTTGCCACATACACTTACATAGCATAGCCTAGCACCGGTGCTTGCGAAGTAATTTAAGTTTTTCTTATTGTACATGTAAACACCACATTTTTGCCATAAGAATCAATAATAATCAATAATAATTTTTTCAATTTTTTCCATATTTTTCTCTAATTTAGCAAAAATAATAAAAATATTCCAAAAATAAAAAATAAATAGGAAAACACATCAATTTTGAAAAATTATTTCAGAAATGGCAATAATAAGGAATAAATAATTTTTAAAAATTTTTTAAATTTCAAAAAATACAAAAAAATAAAAAAATCGCATGGCATATATGCAATTTGCGAAATAAAGAAAATCAAGAAAATGGGCTAGCTCAGCTGGTCCGAGCCACGGTTAGGCAAGCGCGCGCGGGTGCGAGGTCCGGGGTTCGAAACGCGGGGGAAGTAGATTCCGCGTTTTGCAATTTTTCTTCATCGCCTAGGACACGTGGCAGCATCTGATTGGCTGGAGCAAACGCACGCGCCGAGCGCGTGATCGTCTTCAACCTTGGTCCAAGATCGCCAGCGAGGGAAAAATTCGAATTTTAGCCGTTTTGATTCGATTTTTTGCACGAATCCAACAGATCTTCAATAGAATTGAGATAAACATCATCCAATTGGAATCAAATCTCAACAAATCGACGGATTTACACGAATCGGAGTTGGTTCGTTTAACCGCAAATCCGATTTGCCTCGATCGGTGGAAATCCGAGCTTATCCAGCTCGATTTCGAAAACCTATAAATAGAGGATGAAGTGAGGAAGCCAAATCACAGATCAAAAGCGAGAGAAAAGAGAGAATCAAAGTCCGCCGGAGGAGTTCGAACCCGCGACCGCTGATCAAGAGTTGGGCAACCACCAGGAAGCGTTTCTGGAGCAAACCACCGCCACCATTGGATTCCTCACCCTCGATAACCTAGGATTCGACACCTCAATCGCTGCAAAAGGCCGCCGGAACGCCGTCAATGAGCACTCCCTGTCGCTTCGACCCGATCTGACCCGACCCGCACACCGACCTGGATCCAGGTAAGTCGGATTTTTCCGATTTTCTTTAATTTATTATTTATTTGATTTATTTATTTCGAATTAATTATTTGTTATTTATTTACTTATTGGTTATTTATTTACCTATGTGTTATTTATATTTTAATAAGTAGAAAAAATGTTAGAAATTAAATCTTTAGGATTTAATGATATAAAAATAAAAATACAATTATAATAATAAAAAAATAAAAAATATAGAAAATAATAAAAATATTAGAAAAAAATGATAATAAAACTTTAGGTGTTAAAATAGGATAGATAAGAATCTAGAAGGAAAATTTTTAAATAAAATAAAAATTATAAAAATTATGAAAAATTAATAAAAAATAATAAAAATTTATAATATAGAAATAAGTCAAAAAATAGAAGAAAAATGAGTTTTATCACCTAGAAAAAAATTATTTTCTCAAATAAATCAAAATTGATGTTTTCCCTTAAAATTATTATTTTCAAAAATCAAATTAAAGCTTAGGCTTAGATTTTTTTTTAGAAAAAATCCCAAAATAGTAAAAACATAAATCAAAAGAGATTTCACAATTAAAATTCACAAACACACTTAAGGTTTTCAAGAAAAGTGAACTACGGCTTGTTTGATCTTGAATAGCAGGTACGTAGACACTCATTTGGGGCAACCTTAAAAAGAATAAAAAATCATTTTCTTAGAATAATTCAAAACACAATAAAAGGCAACAAAAATAAAATAAAAGACATTTCTAAATGGGGATAATTTTAGGAGATTAGGTGGTAACCTTAGGGTTTTAATAGGTTAGCCTCCGAACTTAGAAACTCTGGTTTTCCCTTTTCCTCTTTTCGTAAAAATGAGAAGAGGAAATCATGACGACTAGTGGTTCAAATTAAGACTAATCCGCTCCATTAGTCCTAATTCAATCTTTCCCAACAACAATTGGGTGGCGACTCCAAAATTAAACGAAATTCCTAACTCAAGTCGATGATTTATATTAGATGAGCATAGGGTCTAGTCTAGATCGGATTAGGAATGGGAAAAATAAAAAATTAGACTCGACAGGATGGCGACTCCACTGGGGACTCATTCCAGTAGGCTAGCCACCTGAATCTCCTCGAATTGTTCCTTTTTAAGAAATGTCTTTCGATTATTAGTCTGTTGCTAACTTTTCAGGGATTAGCTAAGTTTATAATTTAGTTTGTTTTTACTGTTGGGTCTGCATGCATGCATTTGTGTGAATAGATGCGGTCGAACCTGGACCGTCCTAGCACCCTAAGACGGGGAGCCATTGTGTAGGTTTCGGGCGAAGTGAGTTGATCACTGTTCGGGATCGATTAGGCTACCCCACCCAATGCTTCGATATGGCCTGAGATCCATTTCTCTGAGAATGCGGAGGCCATAGAGTTTGGAGACCATTTAGAACCAACCTACTTGCATACATAAAGTTATGGGTTGACAATTGACGATAATGTAATATTTGTTGTTTTGTTCATGGAGTTCGGATCTATTTCCCTGTAATATTTTCATAGTTCCGGTTGTAATTAGGAAATTTCTTGTTGTAATAGATGGCTAGTACCGTAGTTGACCACCTCCTTCGCAAAGAGATTCGGGTGTACAAACCTTTGGACCCAAAGTTGGTACTGGACCACTGGTTCACCTTATACAGTCTAGAGGAGCAGGCCTTCATCCAGCAGAAAATAGGGCCCATCCTCTCACTAACAAAGATAGAGGTGAACGTGCCCTTGGTACGGGCTATGCTTCATTTATGGGAAATAGAGCCCGCAGCCTTCTTTATCGGGCCTCATGAAATCACCCCTACCCTGGAAGAGTACACCTAGTTGCTACAGGCTCCAGCATTAGCCAATCAAATCTATGTGCCAGATCTCGAGGCCGGGCCAGCCGGTACTTTCAGCAGACTACTGGGTATCCGCAAAACAGCAGTCAACAAGGCTTTATCAGACTGTAATGGATACTACATCTAGATGGACGATTTGAAGCCTGGTTCATCGCCCAATAAGACAATGGGGAGAGAAAAGATATACTGTGTGGGGACCCCAAGACTTATAGATAGAGAAGGGTGAACGCCTTCATCTTGACAGCTTTCGCCACCGTACTATTCCCCACCGGAACTTTCTATGTCCACTACCGGGTTGCAAAGCTGGTGACCCAATTCCTGGAAGGAAGATCTTACATCCCTGCTCTATTGGCTGAACAGATTCGGAACTTAAACTTCCTCAAGAAGAAAGGCCATGAGATCCTCCGCTTCAGCATCAACCTTATGCTGATATGGTTCGTGAGCCACCTTAAGTGTTTCGGGCTAAACATGGTCTAGAAAACCTTAGCTCAGCAGGTGGATCTTGTAAATTCATGCATAGAAAAGATAAAGTTACCCGACGACCTTACTAGCCATAGTTAGGTAGAAGTACTTAGAAGCTTCAGTGCTGAAGATATTCTGTGGACTACTAGGTGGAGTTGCTGCGACAAAATTATTTTAACCTGCAGTAATTTTCAAGCTGTCCCTTTGATCAGAATCAGTGGATGTATTGGGTATCACCCCAAGTCAGTGGTCCGCCAGTTTGGTACTATCCAAGACATAGTTTATCGACCCTCGCTGGAAGCAGTCGCCTTCGATTACCAAGATTCGAACTTTCTAGTGGCTGAAAAGTTTGCTAAGTTGGTAGAGGTCAAAGCACTTTGGGAAGCCAGAATTGAAAGCCCAAATGTAAACCTCGGTGAGCTAGATGGCGAAGTGGGAAAACACAGAGCTACCAGAGAGTTTGTGATCCGCCAGCTGTATCCGACAGGGGAAAGAGCATACCGGGTCCCATATGTCACTCAACCAAAGCCAGACAAGATAAATCTGGAGCTAGAAATCTACCTGGAACAGGTTAAGGCCCGAATGGAGGTCTATTTTGAAGCTGCAGATTACAAGAAAGACATCTGGAAAGGACGATTCGAGGAATCCGACCAAAGGGACAAAGCCTTGGAAGCACAATTGGAGAAGACCAAAGCCAGAGTTAAAGAACTGGAAGCCGTCATCAACGGGAAGCCTGAGCTTCTACAACAGAAGACCAAGAGAGCTAGGAAATAGATTATCATTGTAATATTTTATTTGTTTTCTTTGAGTATCGAACTCCAAAATTTTCAATATTAATAAAAGTAAAGTTTCAATATTACATCGTCAATCAATTGTCGACCCTTTTATTTTAGCATTCGTGTAACACATGCATAACATTTGCATACATTATACTAAAGAATAAACAAAATGCACGCTAGGTATCAAGATAGCTCCCAAACAACTGAACCCTTCCAAAAGCCCGATTCACACACGTTCAAGAGCAAAAATGGCAAACAGTAGCGATAACCGCAATAACACAAATGTTGAAGCCGCCTTAGACTCTAGGATCGTATCTCTAGAACAAACGGTCCAACAATTGGCTGCCCAGGTCCACCTCTTAATTGAAAGCATCGGCCTCCTTCGCTCTACCCAGCCGACCCAGGAAGAACATTCAGGGGCCAGGAAAGGGAAGGTAGTGGAGGGACAGCCTCCGGAGTATGAAGAAATCAATTCCCACCTCAACCCGGCTTTTGAATATGAGCCGAAAATCAACCAGGGGCCAACCTCTGATGACCTGAAGAGAGAGATGGAAGAGAGACAGAAAGAGATGGAGAAAAGACTCTTCCAGCAGCTCCATGACAAAATGAAAACAATTGAGGGTCCTGATGGTTTCGAGTAAGCCGGAATCACCAGTCTGCCGGTATACGGGGAAGAGGTTTATCCTGAGAAGTTCAAGACCTCGGAGTTTGAAAAGTATGATGGGATGGGGTGCCCTAAAATGCATACTAGGCTATATGCTCGAAAAATGAGCAAGTACACCCAGTACGACCAACTCATGATCTAGACTTTCTAAGACAGCCTCACGGGCCTTGCATTGGTCTGGTACGCCCACTTGGACTTCAATAATGTCAACACCTGGGAAAAGCTAACCCGGGCGTTCTATGACCAGTACAATTTCAATATTGAGGTCGCCCCCTCCGTGATTGATCTGGAGAGTCTCCGAAAAAGACACACTGAGCCGTTTAAAAAGTATGCTCAACGCTGGAGAGCCCAGGCCGCCAGAGTAACAACCCCAATCTCTGAGAAGGAATTGACATCCATATTTGTCAACACCTTGGACAAGACTCCAAACAATGGATTTTCCCAAGGTTACACCAACACAAAGGCCCTTAGGAGGTAATAGAGCCAAGGAGTCTACCGTCAGCACGGTCCATTCCGGTAAGGCAGAAAAAGCTGGAACTCGTGTGACATTTCAGACTATGAGTACCCCAGCCCAACAATCCACGACAGGTTATACCCAGGCCACCAGGGTCCCAAGGCAGTTCACCCCAATTCCCATCCCGCTCAGCCAGGTCTTCGCTTGGCTGAGGGCAGACAACTTGATCAGCTTCGAGATCCCCAACGACCGGTACAAGCCCAATAATTTCGACTCAAGCCTCAAATGTGACTACCATATGGGTCAGGAGGGGCATTCTACAAATAGGTGCTGGAGGCTCCGGTACAAAATCCAGGACTTAATCGACGCAGGAATTGTACAGTTGGATTTTGTGAACACCCCAGCACTCAATGTTAACACCAATCCGCTGCCCAATCATAAGCCCACCATCAACATGATCACATATGAGGAATCAGCTCTCAAAGAAGCCCCTAAACAGAAGACGACGGATCAACAGAAGAAGCAGTCCTGTCAAGCTCCAGAGAAAGCCCCAAAGTCACATATTAAGAGGAGATGGTTAGCCGGAGACCCAACAATCGGCACTTTGGGAGAATCGCATGGGAGGTTTGAATACTTGGTGAACTATTCCTACACCCTAACTAAGTATGGGCTGCCTAGCGGGTGGGGGCCAGAGTTTGAGAAGGAGGACAACCCGCCGAGGGAAGAGGAGAAGACTATAAACATGATCAATTCTCATCAGAAGCCCAGGGTTATAAAATGCTATGAGGGACAGTCGACCGAGATACAGATCCCAAGAAAAGATACGTATTTAATGTCCCGATACTAGCAGAGAGTTACAAGGCTACACCTTTCGACTATCGGACCCTCGAACAAGAGCGACCTCCGATGGTAGGAGGAATCACCCGCTCTGGGAGAATATACGACCTGAAGAATAAAGCCCCGACTGAAGAGCCCAACGTGGAGAAAGGAGAGGAAGAGGAAGAGGGGCTCGCTGCGTTTACAAAGATGGTCAAGGCGAGTGAGTACAAGATAATGGAACAGCTAAACAAAGTTCCAACACAGATATCACTTATGTGCCTTCTTACAGCATCTGAGCCCCACAGGGAAGCACTCTTCAAAGTGCTCAAACAGATTTAGGTCCCAGAAGGCATGGCTACAGACAAAATAAGTCACGTGGCGGATTCTATTTTCACAATGGACCAGATATCTTTCTCTCCAGAAGAGCTAGGGGAGGAAGGAGACCAACATACAAAACCACTGTTCATAGTGGTTAGGTGCAACAACACAATTGTCCCCCGGGTACTCATCGACAACGGATTGTCCCTCAACGTTTGCCCATTGGCTACCCTCGACTTATTGGGGGTCGATCCAAGCAATATAACACCTAGCTCAACAGTGGTCAGAGCTTTTGATGGGTCAAAAAGAGATATAGTAGGGGAGATAAACCTACTAGTGGAGATTGGTCCACAAGTATTCCACATATCTTTCCAGGTCCTCGATATCCCAAGATCTTTCAACCTACTATTGGGAAGACCCTGGATACATGCTGCTGGAGCCATCCCCTCTAGTCTCCACTAAAGGGTTAAATTTATTGCGAGTGACCAGATAGTCACTGTGCTGGGCGAGTAGGATTACGCTATATACAAAGAAACTGCCATACCATATATTGGGGAAGAAGGTTCAGAAGACCTTGGTCTACAAATTTTTAATGACGTAAATGTGGTGATCAGCAAGGGGGGCCATCAGTTTAAAGAGGGGCAGCAAGGGACGTTTGGACTGGGGTATGTTCCTATAGCCAGAGAAGAAGCACAAGAAGAGGTGTCAAAGGCAGAAAGAAGGAAAAGCCAAGCAACACCCCGATGTGTATTCCACCCCTCTAACAATCTTTCCAAAAAGAAAGTATCATTCAAGAGCTTCGGATAAGCGGGGGTGACGACAGTAATGGGAACCCAACCCCCCGCACGTCCAGTCAGCATCCAGCTCTGAATAATTGGTTTTGTTATCCTATCAATAGTTCTAGGTTAGCTCAAAAGTAGAGAACGATTTTTGAACAAATTTTATTGAGACTCTTTATTAATTCAATTACAGTTTGTTTTTGCTTATACATATGCTTTTATTTTACTTTACCCAGATCTCTTACCATCGAACATCAGGGATATTTCGCGCAGGTAGAAAATAAAAACGCTAATATCGTTTCCAACGCTGCTGGGTCAGTTGTTGAAGGCGATATCCTTGACAATGAAATAATACAAGAAAATTGGCAAAACATGAACAAAGCGGAATTTCAATTGACGAGCCGGTGGAGATAGTAAATCTAGGAAGCATGGAAAAACCTAAAAACCTCAAAATCGGGTCCAGTTTAAGTGCCAAGCAAAAGTGTGAGATAACCGAGCTATTAACAGAATATGTAGATGTGTTCGCCTGCTCATATGGCGACATGCCAGGACTAGACCAATCAATAGTGGTTCATAGGCTTCCCATAAGGGAAGATGTCAAACCTAAAAAACAAAAACTGAGAAGATTTAGGCCTGACATCTTACTAAAGATTAAAGAAGAGGTCAAGAAACTACTAGAAGTAGGGTTCATCGAAGTATCCGATTACCCGGAATGGGTGGCAAATATAGTCTCTGTTATGAAAAAAAATGGAAAAGTACGCATATGCGTAGACTTCCGGGACTTGAACCAAGTTATGCCAAAGGATAACTTCCCCCTACCTCACATTGATGTTTTAGTGGACAACACTGTGGGAAACCATCTATTCTCATTCATGGACGGTTTCTCAGGATATAATCAAATAAAAATGGCTGAAGAAGATAAAACCAAAACGACTTTCATCACAACGTGGGGGAACTTTCTGTTACAAAGTCATGCCCTTCGGTTTGAAAAACGCCGGTGTAACGTATCAGAGAGCCATGGTCGCGATACTTCATGACATGATGCATCGAGAGGTTGAAGTATACGTCGATGACATGATAGCCAAATCTAAGGAAGGAGAAAGCCATATAGATATCATGAGGAAATTATTTAAGTGATTGAGAAAATTCCAGCTCAAGTTAAACATAGAGAAATGCACTTTCGGGGTCACAACGGGGAAATTGTTAGGGTTTGTCATAAGCCAGGAGGGCATTAAAATCGATCCTGACAAGGTAAAGTCTATATTAGAGTTACCTTCCCCACACTCAGTTAAAGAAGTAAGAAGCTTGCTGGAAAGATTAAATTATATAGCTCGTTTTATCTCACAGCTCATCGATAAATGCCGACCACTATTCCGTCTGTTGAAAAAGAATGCCACCATAGAATGGGACAATGAATGCGAAGAAGCATTCGGGACGATCAAAGACTACCTTATAAAAACTCTGGTCTTGATAGTCCTGAAGCAGGGGAAGCCCTTATTCTTATACCTCACTATACTCCCTGAATCCATGGGTTGTGTGCTGGGGCAGAAAGATGAAGAGGGAAGAGAGCGTTCCATATATTACTTGAATAAGAAATTCACAGAAGGGGAACAGAGGTACTTAGAGGTGGAGAAGACTTATTGTGCTCTAATTTGGGTCATGCATCGACTAAGGCAATATACCCTTTACTATCATATTGAGCTACTGACAAAACATGATCCCTTGAAATATTTGGCAGAGAAACCAGCTTTGATAGGGAGAATCTCTAAATGGCAAATGCTCCTATCCGAGTTTGACATCACATACATAAATCAGAACTCGATGAAAGAGCAAGCCTTAGCCGACCAATTAGCAGAACACCCTATCGAGATAGATTCCCAAGAACTACAAGCCCAATTCCCGGACGAAAATATATTAACAGTGGAAGATATACCGGTAGAAGACTTTGGGATAGAGCAGAACCCAAAGTGGAAACTGTTTTTCGACGGAGCCGCTAACGTATTCGATTGTGGGATCGGGGTAGTATTGATATCCCTAGATGGCACACAATTCCCTACAGTGACAAGACTCACATTTCTGTATACCAATAATATCGCAGAATATGAGGCATGCATTCTTGGCCTCAAAATGGCCTGCCAAATGAAAATCTGTGAATTAGAAGTATACGGAGATTCATCGCTCATCATACTACAGATAAGAGGGGAATACAAGACTAAAGACCCCAAACTAGTACCGTATCATCAACATTTGACAGAGTTGATCGAAGAATTCAAGGCAATCACTTTCACATATATCCCGAGAACTCAGAATTAGTTTGCAGATGCACTCGCCACACTAGCATCTATGATCCAGATAACAGGGGGAGCCAATTTCCAACCGATGAAAATAGACATCGAAAATCGGCCCGCCTACTGCTTAGCAATTGAAAAAGCACAAGACGACAAGCCCTGGTATCACGACATCAAAACCTTTCTCCAAGAGAGTAAATACCCTGAAATGGCTAGCAAGAATGACCAAAGAACACTTAGAAGGTTAGCAAGCCATTTCTTATTAAGTGGGTCTATACTTTATAAAAGATCATTTGATACCACCTTGTTGAGATGTGTGGACAAAAATGAAGCATGCGAGTTGATGAAAGAGGTACATGAGGGAGTATGTGGACCTCATATGAACGGCTACATGTTGGCTCGAAAAATTATGAGGTTAGGATACTATTGGTTAACTATGGAATCGGATTGCATAAAGTATGTCAAGCACTGTCATCTGTGTCAAGTATACGCAAACCGGATAAATGCTCCGCCCAATGAGCTACACTTGTTGTTAGCACCATGGCCTTTCTCCATGTAGGGAATCGACATAATTGGCCCAATCACTCCGACAGCATCCAATGGCCACAGGTTTATACTGGTAGCAATCGATTACTTCACCAAGTGGGTAGAAGCTGCATCATATGCCAATGTCATAAAAGGGGTGATAGTCCGCTTCTTGAAAAGGGACATAATAGCCAGATATGGAGTTCCTGAGTCCATCATCACCGACAACGGTACCAATCTTAATAACAAGTCGATGACAGGTTTATGTCAACAATTCCACATAAACTATAGAAATTCAACTCCCTACCGACTCAAATGAACGGGGTAGTAGAAGCAGCTAACAAGAATATAAAAAAGATCATCGAGAAAATGACAACTACTTACAAAGATTGGCACGAAATGTTACCGTTTGCTCTCATGGCTTATAGGACTTCAATAAGAACATCTACTGGAGCTACTCCATATTCATTGGTATATGGTACTGAAGCAGTGCTACCAGTCGAAGTTGAAATACCATCATTTAGAATCCTGTCAGAAACTCAGCTAACTGAATCCGACTGGGTAAAGAAGAGGCTTGATCAGCTGAATCTGATTGATGAAAAAAGACTTGCCGCACTATGTCATGGCCAGTGTTACCAACAAAGGATGGCCCGAGCATTTAACAAGAAGATGAGACCCCGATACTTCAAAGAAGGGGATCTAGTACTAAGGAAGGTTCTCCTAAATGCCTAGGACTCCAGAGGAAAATTCACCCCAAACTATGAAGGTCCTTATGTGGTAAAAAAGGTTCTGTCAGGAGGTGCTCTGATACTGACTCAAATGGATGGTTTGGAATTGAGAGACCCCATTAACACAGATGCTGTAAAGATGTACTACCCTTAGGCAAGGGGATTGAAATTTTGCCAATGTTTATGAAAGCTAATGTTCGATACAAATTTCGTTGAGTCGAGTTTTTACTTTTTACAAGCAAAGTTAATATCCCTGAATGGTCAATAATCCCAACCAATTCTCATCACAACAAATATTCCTAAACACGTTACCCATCACTTCACCAATGAAAGATAAACACTAAAATGATAATGAATCTCAATAAATTTTGTGATATAACTCTATCTACTTTTGAGCATTAGAACCTAGTGCATTAATAGGACAACATTACCGTCAAAAGAGCCATGCGCACAATAAAGGAAGCACATCAAAGATTTTCAACCCCGGGTCAAGATAAGAAGAAGTGAAGCAGAAGCAAACCAGCATGAAGGTTTGGTTGTTTGGTTGCTATTCACAATAAATTGGCAAGCATATTAAAATGAATAACTATCATCATATCATGAAAAACATCTCATCATTTAGCTTAGTCAGTAGAAGCATAAGATGAGTCAGCCCATAGTGGGCACTTGTCTAAACATCCCCTTTAATAGGGTAGTTAGCCCAAAGAAGGGGCACTTCCTTAGATCTCCTCCTAAGGTTAGCCTATAAAGGCACCTTTCAAGACATTTATTCCTGCCATAGGTTAGTTAGCCCACATTGGGGCACTTCCCTAAATATCCTCTCAGTGTTAGCCTATAAGGGCACCTTGTTGAGACATTCTGTCATAGGTTAGTTAGCCTACAGAGGGGCACTTTCCTCGACATCCTCTCTTAGGGGCAGCCCATAAGGGCACATTTTCGAAAACATTTCTCTATGCTATAGGTTAGTCAGCCCACAATGGGGCACTTTCCTAAATATCTTGTCTCAAGGTCAGCCCATAGGGGCACTTTTTGAGACATTTCCCCCAGGGTCGTTAGTCTAAGAAGACACTTCCCGCTATAGGTCAGTCAGCCTAAAGAAGGGGCACTTTCCTAGACACTATCGATTAGTTAGCCCAAAGGGGCACTTTTCGAATCCCTCGATTAGTTAGCCTAAAGGGGCACTTTTCGAATCTATCGATTAGTTAGCCCATAGGGGCACTTTTCGAATCCCTCGATTAGTTAGCTCAGAGGAGCACTTTTTGAATCCCTCGATTAGTTAGCCCAAAGGGGCACTTTTCGAATCTATCGATTAGTTAGCTCAGAGGAGCACTTTTCGAATCCCTCGATTAGTTAGCCCAAAGGGGCACTTTTCGAATCTATCGATTAGTTAGCTCAGAGGAGCACTTTTCGAATCTATCGATTAGTTAGCTCAAAGGAGCACTTTTCGAATCTATCGATTAGCTCAGAGGAGCACTTTTCAAATCCTTCGATTAGTTAGCCCAAAGGGGCACTTTTCGAATCTATCTATTAGTTAGCTCAGAGGGGCACTTTTCAAATCCCTCGATTAGTTAGCCCAAAGGGGCACTTTTCGAATCTATCTATTAGTTAGCTTAGAGGAGCACTTTTCGAATCCCCCGGTTAGTTAGCCCAAAGGGGCACTTTTCGAATCTATCGATTAGTTAGCTCAAATGAGCACTTTTCGAATCCCTCGATTAGTTAGCCTAAATGGGCACTTTTCGAATCTATCGATTAGTTAGCTCAGAGGAACACTTTTTGAATCTATCGATTAGTTAGCCTAAAGGGGCACTTTTCGAACCCCTCGATTAGTTAGCTCGAAGGAGCACTTTTCGAACCCCTCGATTAGTTAGCTCAAATGAGCACTTTTTGAATTTCTCGATTAGTTAGCTCAAAGGAGCACTTTTCGAATTCCTCGATTAGTTAGCTCAAATGAGCACTTTTCGAATCTATCAATTAATCAGCTCATAGGAGTACTTTTTCAAACTTTTGATGATCGATTAGTCAGCTCATAGGAGCACTTTTTGGAGGTATTTTTCCAAACAGTTGCTAGTCTAGTCAGACGCTTCTATTGACGGGTGGCCAGCTCATAAGGGCGCTTCCTAAGATAATCTTCTCTTCAAGGTTGCTAGTCTGATAAGACGCTTCCTATAATCAGTTATTCTAAACTCCAAAATAATGCTTGAGATGTTTCCTATCGCCAATTAGTCAGCCCATAGAGCACTTTTCGGGAGGAAACATTACTCTAGATTGTTAGGACCATTTCAGACTCGTGGGATTATTAGCTCGTGGAGCATTTTCCTACCAGAAACCAAATTCCAGATAACCAGCCAAACCAAGGTGTTATCTATTCAATCAAGAGGCAAAAAATGGCGTCTTTCTTGTCTTTGTAGTTAAGTTTTTCAAACTTTACTACAAAGAGGGGCAGCTGTAAACACCCCATTTTTGCCCTAAGAATCAATAATAATCAATTTCCAATTTTTTCCATATTTTTCTCTAATTTAGCAAAAATAATAAAAATATTCAAAAAATAAAAAATAAATAGGAAAGCACATCAATTTTGAAAAATTATTTTAGAAATGGCAATAATAAGGAATAAATAATTTTAAAAAATTTTTGAAATTTCAAAAAATACAAAAAAAAAAAAAATCGCATTGCATATATGCAATTTGCGAAATAAAGAAAATCAGGAAAATGAGCTAGCTCAGCTGGTCCAGCCACAGTCAGGCAGGCGCGCGCGGGTGCGAGGTTCGGGGTTCGAAACGCGGGGGAAGCATATTCCGCGTTTTGCAATTTTTCTTCATCGCCTAGGACACGTGGTAGCATTTGATTGGCTGGAGCAAACGCACGCGCCGGGCGCATGATCGTCTTCAACCTCTGTTCGAGATCGCCGGTGAGGGAAAAATTTGAATTTCGGCCGTTTTGATTCGATTTTTTGCACGAATCCAACAGATCTTCAACAGAATTGAGATAAACATCATCCAATTGGAATCAAATCTCAACAAATCGACGGATTTACACGAATCGGAGTTGGTTCGTTTAACCGTAAATCCTATTTGCCTCGATCGATGGAAATCCGAGCTTATCCAACTCGATTTCGAAAGCCTATAAATAGAGGATGAAGTGAGGAAGCCAAATCACAGAACAAAAGCGAGAGAAAGTGAGAGAAAAGAGAGAATCAAAGTCCGTTGGAGGAGTTCGAACCCGCGATCGCCGATCAAGAGTTGGGCAACCACCAGGAGGCGTTTCTGGAGCAAACCACCACCACCATTGGATTCCTCACCCTCGATAACCTAGGATTCGACACCTCAACCGCTGCAAAAGGCCGCCGAAATGCCGTCAACGAACACTCCCCGCCGCTTCGACTTGACCCGCTTCGACTCGATCTGACCCGCGCACCGACCCGGATCCAAGTAAGTCGGATTTTTTCGATTTTCTTTAATTTATTATTTATCTGATTTATTTATTTCGAATTAATTATTTGTTATTTATTTACTTATTGGTTATTTATTTACCTATGTGTTATTTATATTTCAATAAGTAGAAAAAATGTTAGAAATTAAATCGTTAGGATTTAATGATATAAAAATAAAACTACAATTATAATAATAAAAAATAAAAAAATATAGAAAATAATAAAATATTAGAAAAAAATGATAATAAAACTTTAGGTGTTAAAATAGGATAGATAAGAATCTAGGAGGAAAATTTTTAAATAAAATAAAAATTATAAAAATTAATAAAAACTAATAAAAATTAATATAAAAATATAAAAAATAATAAAAAATAATAAAAATTTATAATAGTAGAAATAAGTCGAAAAATAGAAGAAAAATGAGTTTTATCACCTAGAAAAAAATTATTTTCTCAAATAAATCCAAAATTAATGTTTTCCCTTAAAATTATTATTTTCAAAAATCAAATTAAAACTTAGGCTTAGATTTTTTTTTAGAAAAAATCCCAAAATAGTAAAAACATAAATCAAAAGAGATTTCACTATTAAAATTCACAAATACATTTAAGGTTTTCAGGAAAAGCGAACTACGGCTTGTTTGATCCTGAATAGTCAGGTACGTAGGCACCCATCTGGGGCAACCTTAAAAAGAATAAAAAATCATTTTCTTAGAATAATTCAAAACACAATAAAAGGCAACAAAAATAAAATAAAAGACATTTCTAAATGGGGATAATTTTAGGAGTTTAGGTGGTAACCTTAGGGTTTTAATAGGTTAGCCTCCGAACTTAGAAAATCTGGTTTTCCCTTTTCCTCTTTTCATAAAAATGAGAAGAGGAAATCACGACGACTAGTGGTCCAAATTAAGACTAATTCGCTTCATTAGTCTTAATTCAATCTTTCCCAACAACAATTGGGTGGCAACTCCAAAATTAAACGAAATTCCTAACTCAAGTCGATGATCTATATTAGATGAGCATAGGGTCTAGTCTAGATCGGATTAGGAATGGGAAAAATAAAAAATTAGACTTGACAGTACAAATACGTAATATCATTTGATCACACTCGTGGCTTTGGCTAAATGAGATTGCATCCTTCTTGAATACCATAAAGTATAGAGTGGATGTATAAATAATAACTTCTTTAACGATCAATAAACTTGACTTGAATTTTTTTCCGCTCTTTTCTCTCTCTCTTTTTTTTTTGAAAGATTGTAAATAATGGAATATTATTGAAAATTCTATGTGCAATCTCAATTTTTTTTTTTTTTTAGTACAACAATAAAATAAATGGATGCCCTTTTGGAACAAGGCTAAGTTGTTCTCTAACAATTAAGGGTAGGCTTCACTTTACATTAGTAGCCAGATTTGCGTTTTCGGGAACTATGAGAGTGCTAGGGTCCTTTTGAGCAACATTTTCCACATCTATAACAATTGCATCATCAGATTCAGACAGGATTTCCTTACTCTCAATTGGTACATTCCCCATAGAACCGTTTTCATGTTCACTATCTCCATTCACCATAATTGAAGGCACCCCCCTCAGGAGATGGCTTCTTCACATGCTGTCTCTTGCAGAAATTACGATGGCGCATTGTGCAGGAAGCAAGAAAGAGGCAATGGGAAGGCAAAGCAAAGAATTGCACATTCATCTGCTTATTAATATTGAATACACTCAGTCTTCGACTCAAGAAACACGTTTTTCTCAGCCATTATTCATCACCACTTTTTAAGCTGACATTGTCTTTTTATTTTTTGTATCAACCGGCACCTAACTTCATCATAGATTTTAGAATGGCTGCTACTGCTGCTTTCGCATTTAACCAAGTTGTTCCTTCTTCCCTTCTTCTTCTTCTTTTTTTTTTCCGTTGTACATTCTATCTTTTCTTTAAGTTTTCTTACTATGCATGTTCCTCTTGTCCTTGAGTTTCATCTTTCTTTCCTTAGCCATATTAGCATATAAAAATACCAAATGTGCTGCACATTAGAGGGCTCATCGATTAGTATTGCAAGGCGGACTTGTAGATGCAAGAAAAGTGCTTGTGGTGCCCTCAGAAGACAGAAACTGGTATCACACTTTGTCTAAGGATGATAGAGAGAGGTTGCACTTGCAGCTTTCACATTGTTGGCGTAGGTATGATGCTACGCGTTGTAATGCAAGGTTATACCGGCATCCACCTTCTTGTGTTGAAGAGGATTCCGTGGCAGAAGGGGATGAACAGAGGAAGTTTGGGGCAGTTGAGACGCTCAAAATCCCGGATGAAGTAGATATCTCTACTCGAAGTTAAGCATCTTTGATGTGCTACTAACTTCTCTTCATTCGATCTCAATTCCATGGAGAAATTTTGATGCGAACCCTAGGTTATGATTGTCCTAGAACCCGATCGGATGGAAACTTAGCCTTAGAATCGTCCTTGGAACTAAGCAACAACTTGATCCTAACTCGAAGAACGAATTAAAACCAAAGTTATAAAGAAATTACGATCGAAACAAGAAGAGCAAATGATACGAACTCTGTCAACTTGTGCCGAAACCCGAGATCAATTTGAAATAGAACAGCCAATGATCGATCACGAACAAAGGAAAAATCGCGACCTGTTAGAGAAGCAAGAACCTTGGTATGATGTTTATGCCATAATCAGGATGGAATATCGATTGACAAGTAATGTTATGAACACCACGGAATGGTTCTGATAAGTTCAAAATTCTTTAAGAATAGAAGAAAAGGGTATTGTAATTTCAATTAGCCAAAAGTTGTTTACAATGGAGTTCTTGAGACTATTTATATTCTCTACATAAAACACAAAAAAAATGTATAAAACCCTACTTGGAATCGACTTAAATTCCCCCCTAAGTTGGCACTCAAAGCCGATAGCTTAAATGCACCTTGAACCGGCGTATATGGGTAAGCCGGCCACTTAGGCCGGCAGCTTACTTTGCTGGCCTTCCATGCATTTCTACGCCAACCACTTTAGGTCGGCGGTCTTTAATACTCTTGAAGCTATTGGCCTTTGATTCCGTTCCCGACTTTCGTCCTCATGATTCGCACTTCAAATATTCCCGTACTCTTTGTTTCCAGCTCCTTATCTTGTCCTTGATCATCCTTAGACCAATCCTCCTAACGTGATCTCCATTAAATTTCCTCCAATTGATCTCAATATTTACATTTGATTAAAGATATAGGAACACTTTTACTAGCATGTCTCTTGTCTTATGCTTCGGAATCAGTGAGTTCTTATGGTTTTCTCGCAACTATATATTCACTTCAATAGATTTAAACATGTTAAGTTCATGCTTCAGTATATGTATTTTTTTAATTATCCAAAAAAAACAACCAACTTAGCTTCGATAGTAACGTTGAATGACTATGATTGTTGTATCGGTTTATGTTTCCTGCATTCGTTCTTTATGGTGGGACATTCTATAATAATAATAGAATGACCATAATAACATCATCAGACCTTGTGACATAAATTTGTTCTTCATCACGGGACATTCTTGTTGCTAGAGAGCTTTTGTTGGTTAATTTCCATTTGACAATTCTTGATAAGTTAAAGATAAGGTTTCTCTCCCCTCACGAAAACCTTCATGGTTTTTGAAATGTAATTTTGGTATTGTGCACACATTTTTTTTTTTTTACTCAATCAATCTTATCTTAGATGGTGGCATAAGATGACTACGATGACTGCATCAAGCCATGTCGCTTGTGTTCATGCTTCATTGCGGGACATTCTTGTTAATGTGGCAATATAGAATGATTGTGATAGTTACATTGAACTACACAATTTGAGTTTGTGCTTCATCGTGGGACACTTCGGCTTCTAAAAGGGATCCTTGATGGTTGTTTAGGGTTCTCAATTCCTTGCGCAGATTTTTTTTTAAAAAAATAAGTTTGATGATTTAGTAGGGTTTCATAGTATTATGCTACACTCTCGGTTGATAGAATTATTACTCTCACTATTTTTTTTTTATTCTAGCGTCTTCTTTTTAGTATCCTTTCTTTTTATTGTAAGTGTAATATACCTTAGTTTGCCTTTGTAGGTAGTAAGGTCATCAGGAGACTTTCAAAACTTTTCTCTCTCTCTCTCTCCCCCCACCCCCCGCTTTTTTTAGTAGTATTGATTAGATTCAGTTGCTGCTACCACTTGCAATAGATAAAGGACACTGGAAAAGTTAAATCACGTAATGAAGTAAAGGGACATGCAGGAGCACCAACATGTTGATGGCATGTGGCATTTCATAAGATGGGAGCTTAAGGTCGAAGCTAGAGAGAATATAGAGGGGACTTCTATATTACATTTTAGGAATGAAAGGGGGGAACTCCCCTTGTCAGATACTCAATTTTTTATTCATAAGCAAGTTGTGCCGAGTTGGTGTCCCTAGGTGAATCACATCATGGGTAACCCAAGATATGTGGATACTCTGGAGTCTGTAGAGATTTACTACCTTGTAATGATTTTCTCCCTTTTCGGGTTTCCTTGACCAAACAAAACAGATTTTTGGTGAAGTATTATGACTCGTTGGAGTATACGGACACATACTTTTGTATTCTCTTGGGGTGAGTTTACTCCTACATTGGAGGACGTGTGCACACTCCTTCACTTTCGTGATTTTGGGTTAATGGACATTGTAACCGCTAACGTCACTAAAGAAAATGAAGAAATCATATCAGTCTTAGAAGCAACGATGGTGGTAGCCATCGATAGTCGCAAGAAATCTACTTTCTTTGCATGGATCAAATACTTTTTCGAGCAAAAGAGTTCAGATGACTTAGATGATTGATACAAGTAATTCTTTTTCTAGTCCCACGTGTGATGACTTCCCTTTCTTAATCATATAAGGTTTAGTTTGATTAACTTGCTTACCATTTTTGTTGTTCTTAGGTTTGAGCTTGAGGCCTTCCTGGCATGTTGGTTGTCTTTATGTGTATTTCCTGGTGGTCCAGCGGATGTGTCAGTCGTCGGTTCTTTCATTTGGCCGTTCGTATGGCGCATGGCATGCGTTTTGCTTTAGGGCTATTTTACCTTGGGTCCTTGTATTAGCATCTGGATTTGTATCACGAGGCTTCAATTCGATCGAAGGGACGTTACACCATACTGTCACATGTTGATGTGGTGTTTTTGCAAGTATTCTTTGCCGAGCGGTTCGGAAGACACTTTGGTTCGCCTTTGAATAGACCTAGTCCTATCGAGCCCTGAGCCTTGGTGTGGATTGATAGAAATCCTTTAAGTTCGCTATTCCATGTGATAGACTACATGAAGGAGGTGAATTTTTTGTCTTACATGAGCTGATTAGCCAGTCATTTGTGATTTTCAGAGTTTTATCCCAAAGGGTCGAAGGATATAGTGAACCTTATCGGGGCTCTCGAGAGACTCAATGCTGGCAAAGTGGGGTTTATCTTATGGTGCTTGCCTAGGGTCTTCCTTCTCTTCATGATTAGAGAGACTCCTCTGGTTGTTTTCTGGAGTGTAAGGTCATGCTATACTCGCCTCATAGAGTAGCCCGACAGTTTAGTTTCGAATAAGGAGTTCCTCGGACCATCTACATAAAGGAGGATTTTAATTTATATTGCCAATCACTCAATCTTACATATTTTAGAGATGTTCATCTAAATACGAGACAATTATATTTCCTCTCTTTATCACATTTTGGACTTGCCTCTATTGGGTGGTTGACATATTAGACTAACTGCTTAGATGATTTTAAGAAGTATGTGAATACGTCCACTGAGGAAGAGCTACCCGAGGAATCTATTTTTAAATATGACTTTCAATTTTGTCTCTTGAATGAAAAGGTAAAGTCATCTGCTAATGCAAAGAATAAAGCACTAAGCGGTCATTCTACTCCTTCTTCATTGATTATGAGGCAAGTAAAGCGATCGTGTGTTCAGGAGGTATTATCATTATTTATACATACCTTATTCCTCTAATTTTCAACTATTTTTATGCATTCATGCTAACTTTTTCCTTTCTTTTGTTGTAGGACAAAAGAGATCATGTTGCTACCGATCCCCTTGCCGGTCTTGCAAAATCGACTCCCCTTAGTATCGCACCATTCCCTAATTGTTACAGTGTTGGGAAGGAGCTTCGAATTAGGGATCGTCCTGCTATTATCGATGTTACAAATGAAGAAGATGATAACAAAATGGTTAATTTAGAGGACACTCTCGAGCATAGTATTGATAGTGGTAAAAGTACTCTAGTTCATGTTGATGATAGGGAAATTGAGCCCTTACCGAGTAATAATGTTGAGTCAAATGCTACCATTCGTATGGATGACATTGATAACGACGAGATTGGACATTTCGATGAACATGACATTTGGGCGTATGCTAATGAATTGAGAGAGGAATGGCTCTTTGATAATCAGACAGATGGGACATTAAATGAGGCTTTAATCGGAATTGCTATGTCTCATGACACATTTGCTCTTTGTAGTGAAGTTACTTCACCTGTGTCTCTTCCTAATATCATCCCTCCCCTAGTTATTGAAGTACTAAGATAGAATAAAGAGGGCTCCTCGAGTATATTGCAAGCGTCTTCATTTCACGGGTTCGTGGTTCATTCACAGCTCCTACTTTCGCTAAAGCATTTATATGAATTGGAGGGGGAATTCTGGTATGAAGCTATTTGTCAGGGTTCTAAATTGAATACCACCATGGTATCCATGCTTGGGCAAACTATGTTCCTTTTGAATAGATATTGGAGTTCATTATCTGAAAAGGAACCGAAACTCATCATTGATAGTGTTGAAGGGGTACAAGCCTAAAAATTCAGAGTTGGTAGTATAGAGCCTATCGCGATTAAGGCAAGGGGGGTTTTAGGTTGTCAAGACTAAATGGAACAACATAAGGGAATTTTAGAGGAATTATCAAAGATTGATCTCAAAATGCAAGCCAACTTAGTTGGTATGGATGTTAAATCCTTAGTCAAATTTGTTATAGGTTCTTGATTTGGCATTACCCCTTTTTATGTGTTTTTTTTACATGATATGTAAACTCGTTTGATGAACGATGATTTTTACCTTGATTTAAAGGCTGGTTTCATGTCTTTATGAATTTTCTCCTCTCTTTTTTTTATTGATAAATGATATGTTGTTCATAGTGCACTTAATAGTGGTTGCACTTACATAAATAACATGATAGGGCATGAGTCGATAACACGTCTCTTGCCCTTTTTAGAGAAAATTGCTAAAGGGGTATTACCCACTACTTAATAAGTCACTTGCAAAATTGCTAACAAGTGCATTGAATAGCAAAACCATCATGTTTATTGAGGGTGTTATGCTATGCGCTTAGGAATAATATTTTCACTAATCAGCATGGCATAACCTATAGGACATTGTGCATTTGGGAGATTAATCTACTACCATTTGGGAGATTAATCTACTACCAAACTACAACAATGTAATGTGTGCTAAGGAATTAAATTTCTATCCTTGCAGCAACAAATGAAATCTTTGAGATAGAAAGGTTAGAAGTAAGTTCTCATGTCTTGAGATGCATTTTCATTGATCTCACTTCTCATGTTCATTTAGCCTATTACAAATGAAACTTTTTGATGTACTGGAAATTGATAGGAGTTATGATAGCATCCGTATTTGGATTACGAAGTTTACAGTAACCACTGTCATGAACTCCCTCAATGATAAAAGTTCCTTCCCATTTGGGTGTAAACTTTGGCGCTAGAATACCTCGGTGCACATGATCTACTGCTCGAAGTATAACATCGCTCTTTTGAAATGACCTTTTCCTCACCAAGCGGTTATAAGCTACGCCTAGTTTCTGCTGGTAATGAATTAGCTTATGTTTAGCAGTATCTTGCCTCTCCTCCAAGGCTTCTAAATCCAGCATACACAAGGCGCCTAGTTCAAGCTTAGCATTGATGGCTAAGCATGCAGATGGAATCAAGACCTCCACTAGGACTATTGCTTCAGTGCCATATACTAGAGAGAAACGTGTCGCTTGAGTTGGCTTTTGCTTTAAAGTTTTTATACGCCCAAAGTGCTAATGGCAACTTATCGTGCCATTCCTTATGGTTATCATGAACTATACAACTCAATACCTTTAACAAACTTGTTGGTAGCTTCTGCTTGACCGTTGCCTCTTGGGTAATAAGGCATAAACTTAACATGATTTATACTATAGGAAACCATCAATTGTCGCACATGAGTATTGATGAAAGGAGTACCATTGCCAGACAAGATGCGCTTGGAATGCCGAATCTACATATAATGTTCTCCTTCATGAAATTTGCAATTACTGGTCCTATAGCCTTTTTCAAGGGGGTAGCTTCCACCCATTTTGTGAAACATTTGGTTCCTGCCAAAATCCAAATGCACCCTCTTGACGATAGATGAATTGAGCTAATTAAGTCGAATGCCCATGTATGGAAGGGCCATGGCATTATCATACTATAATGCATAGTTTATCCTCATGCATAAGATATTTTCTTGCCTTTATTTTTACTAGCCTTACATCCGTATTATCAGTGGGGTGTGTATTATTCTTCAAGTAGTCAATGTATGATTGTCGCCAATCACCTACGCTAGCCACAAAGTTTCATTCCTTCTCGTTAAGTAACTCAAAGCATTTGGGACAATTTGCTTATACTTAGAATGCATCTTTGGACATTGATGGCCAATAGTATCCCACGTGTTGAATGCGACGGTATAAGGGTGGCCCCTCTTCTCCACACCAAATCTTGTGGTATTTGTCCAATTTCAAGCGAGCTTCTTTTATCCCAACACAACGGGACAAAACACCCTTTGGTCCCTTGTAATATAGTGCTTTATTGACTTGAATGAAATTATTCAGTGCTGAAATAAAAGTTGCACCTAGGTGTGTTAGCTATTTCTTTAGCGACATACGCCAATCATTAGGTGCTTCTTCATTCTCATCAATAAGACCTAATGTAGTACATGGGATAAATTTCTTAAGTACCCGAATATCCAAAGCATTACTTGCATCCTAGATCGGGACTTTTGAAGCTAATGTGGCCATAGTGTCTGCATATCTATTGACAGATTGAGTTGTATGCTCATAGTGTACTGATTGGAATTTTGCTACCAGAGCCTGCACTGCAGCCCTGTAGGGTGCTAGTGCAGGTTCTTTGAGTCCAAACTCACCATTGGCTTGCTTAATGATCAAATTGGAGTCACCTCAAATGCATAGCTGATTTGCTCCCACCTCTTGGGCAGATATCAATCCTAGTAACAAGACTTCGTATTCAACTTCATTATTGGTGCAATAAAAATCAAGTTTGAATGCCAATGGTATTTCCTGATTGTCGAGTGAGGTTAACACAATTCCTTGCTCCCCATCCTTTACTTCCTACGGAGCCGTTAAACTGAAGTGACCACTCCCCTTCCCGTTCGATCATAAGAGTCTTCATGAAACTCTGTTGGAATAGTATCCAAAATGAGGCTTTCATGCACATTTGGGAAGTGTGCTAAAAAATTGGCTAGAGCTTGTGATTTAATGGCCTTAGGCGAGTAAACTGTGATGTTAAACTCTTCAAGAAGGAGTAACCACTTAGTAACTCGATTTGACAAGGCTGGTCAAGAAAATAAATACTTGATCCGAATGTGTGATAAGATTGACCTTATACGCTAGGAAATAGTGTTGTAACTTTTACAAGGTAAATACCAGTGCGAGATAGTGCTTTTCGTAAGCTGAGTAGTTGACCTCACTCCCTTAAAGGGTCCAACTCAGGTAGTAAATTGGCCTTTCTTGCCCATCTATTTCTTGTGTGAGTAAAGCTGCAATCGGTTTATCAGTAGAGGTAAGATAAAAGATCGGCAGTAATCCCTTTATGGGCATTGTCATAGTTTAAGGGGGAAGTCAGGATCCTTTTAATCTTTTTAACTACTCTTTCATGTATTTCCTTCCACTTAAACAAGACCCCTTTCTTCATGAGTTGATGCAGAGGATATGAAATCTCTGCCAATGCTGGTATGAATCTCCTGATGTAGGAAACTTTTCCCATGAAAGTTTTCAATTCCTTTGGTGTAATAGAGGATGACATAGATAGTATAGCTTGAATTTTTGCTAGATCCACCTCAATTCCCTTCTTATGGACGATAAATCCTAAAAACTTCCCACCAGTGGAGTCGCCAAATAAATGTAGGGGTCTTAGCTCGAGTGTGGGGTCACATGGGTATTATGTGCAAACGCATTACACGTGGCCTAACAAGGAAGTAATACCTGTGAAGATGTTCAAGGGTGATCGAGATGAGAGGAGGAGTAGACAGTCTTAAATAAAGCTTGACTTTATGATGACGGGTGTATAATTTATGAGATAAATGTGGGTAAGTGATAATTCGAGTCTTTTAGAGAAAATTTGGTAGAGTAACCACCCTTTTTCCAAGAGAAGTCTCCTTTTAGTGAGGAGACATAAGGTATTTATAGTGTTTGGTTGTAAATCTTGTCCATTGAATGGTGATGACAATCAATGGTTCCTAGCAGATGAGGCCTCATATAGGCCTTGTATAGGTTTGGGCCCATCAAAGGCCTTTAGTGTATGTGTGTGAGTCTTATTTAAGAAAGGTTGGATTGGGTGGGCCAATCCAACGGGCCCTACTCCAAGCTTACTATGCCAAGTCTCCCCTGATCATCTAAACTCTTCATATAAAAGCTCTTATAATTAGCAATTAGTTTTTGTTTGACAATTGATGGGGATCACATGTCTTTTGGTCCTATTACTCGAGCTAAGGTGAAGGGACTTTATACTTTGGTTTTAAGATTTTTACTAGAGAATAAACATGATTATTTTTAAGAATTATTTGATTTATTCACTCAAGATTAGTTGGACTAGAATATTTTTGCAAGTAGCATAGGCACAAAAAAATATATTACTTAGCATATTTTCTTTTTGCTAGTCAATCTATTTAGTCATTATTAATTTTAGGTTCTTGAATTGTTATGTTTTATTATTATTTATTTATGTTATTAGTTTTTCGTTTTAAGCATGTAGACCTAATAGAGTTTGGAGTTATATAAATACTCTTGTTATTAAACATTATTCAATTTTGGGATCATTGACATCAATTTAGTGTTTTCCCTATTTTCTTTCTTATCAATTCAATCCAAGTAATGGCAAACAACCATTTAGGATTATTTGTGTGTCATATCAAGTGATCCCTAGACATAGTTCAATCATCTATTAGGGTGTCATATCCAAGAAATGAATGATTGTATCTTATATTTTTAAATTGAGAAAAAGAAAAATCTTTCCACACAATTAATAATACGAATATCTCATTCATATCAACAACCTAACTCCATGTAGCTTTACATTGCATCACTTCAAGATTCATGTCATTACTTGACATCTTGCAATTGAAAAATTGATTTTATTTTTCATATTTTTATCAGTTAATTATAATAAAGATACTTGTGTTTTCATGTTTTTCATTTGACATATTAATACTATTTTATTTCTTGGTAAATTGCATAAATCACTTGCGAAAACTTTTATAATTGAATGGATACTTGGAATTTTCAAAAAATGAGCACTTTGCTCCTACTAACACATGTGAACCCCATTATTTTGCTTATATGGACTATTATAATGACAAGAATATTGGGTATCTATACAATTATGAAAGTTTAAAGGGCGGTCCATATAATTTACTTTTATTTTTTTTACTTACATAAAATTGAACTTTTTTTTTTTAATTTGTATACCATGTTATTTTTAGTTATATATTTTTTTCACTTTTTGTATTTGTATTATTATCATTATTTTAAGTTTTCAGTTGAAGCTTGGATTAATCTATTTTAAGTGAGAAATGTTGCCAAAATTTAGGAATTATTTTTGTAATTAACCCATTTATTTAGTTAGAACTATTTCCCTATAAATAAGCTAGATTTCAAAAAAAGGTCACCATCGTTATTTGCAATTCTTTGAATTTTATTTTTTTTTACTCTGAAGCTTCTCTTTGGTTGTAATATTTAAATTTTCAAATGATTTCCAATAAACCACAAAATCCAAAATGAACCCCATTAATCTTTTAAAACTCCTACCCTTATAAATTATAATTTTCAATTTCCTTCGTTCTTTCAAGGTTTCAAAAATTCCAAATTTCAATCAAAACCCATGAAATTTCAACCACCCATAGCCTTTTCACTTAGGTCCTAGAAATGTGCTGCTGCAATACCTAGAAAATAGGAAACATTTGCTACTACACATATAGGAGTCCGATGGACATAGGAGACAACTACAACAGGGCCAATGACATAAGGAAGCTTGAAGATGAAAGTGCAGTTACATGATACTATGTGGTGGCTCCTGGCCTTTTCAATAGGAATTATTTTGTAGTAGGAAATCCCAATAGGCTTATTTCAGCTTACCTAAAACACTATGAATTCGAGCTCCTTGCTTTTCATGCAAGCTTATTAACTTAGGAGATGCCATCTTATGATCCTTAGGATGCATGTTTGGCTATTAATTTGCCGGGATAAATACACCTTAACCATCCATACTTTTTTTTTTTCGATAATTTAGTATCTACAATTTTTTTTTGACAATTAAGCATAATTTGATTGCAATTTAGAACATAATACGTAAGTTTAGATACTAAATTATCAAAAATTACAATTACGGCTACCTATGATGTATTTATCCCTTAATTTGCCAGACACCTAGGTGAATTTAATGATTCTGTACATTTGTTTATCCTACTACTTTTAGTTCAATCTCCTATACAAAGCTAACTTCCAATCTTGGAAAAACTTGCAGCAAAGGGTGAGGCAAACATGCTTCCTTCTTGTTTATCCAAGCATCAACTAGGAACTATGTAATGGTTCAATGTATGACCTTCAAATGCAAGTATTAATACACTAAACGTTTCTCACTCGAATGGGTTCATCAGTTTGCGAACACAAGCACTAAAAAAGCAGAATGTTAACATTGCTGTACTGGCATTTCAAATTGGTGTCAGACTTCCCGCAGGTGTTTGGCCGCATGCATCGCAGGAGGTTACTGGTGGAAGTGCTTGCTCCATGGTTTATTCCATAAACCAGTGAACAATATCGAGTTCAAGTTTGAGCTCCACTCAAAAAATCAAGGCTAGCAAGCATGAATTCGACTCTATCTCAATCCAGCTAGCAATTTGCAAGCGAAAATTCGATCTAATTTGCTTATTTAGGTTCTTTATATATATATATAATGCAAAATATTTTTTTCCTAATTAAAATAAATTAGTGTGTAAACTCCATTGGATATTCTGGCTTACACTAAGCTTGCATGCCCATTGAACCAAATAACATAAAGCTTAAACTTGAAAGTTAATTGAGTAGTTTAAGCTCAGGCATGATGACCGTGAAGGGTTCAGATTTCTTTCAAACAAATTGCACATAATTGAATTTCAGAAGTCTAGTGGCTTTCAATGGCGAGCAGGAGAGTAAAATGTTACCATTTATAATTCCTGTGTTCTGGTGGCAAGTCTTTCCTAACATCTATTACTTTGTTGAAGTACAATAATTGCTACTAATTTCTGAAAATTCTCTGGTGTTCTATTAGAACGAACAATGGAGCCAGAAGGTCATATGATTTTGTAGAGATACGGTGCACTGAGAATACGGACCACTAGATTTATGAGATCTATTCACCTTTTGGATGAACTCTTCCATTATAATGCCCATAAAGCTCAGTGCACCATGTACCTGATCTGTACAAGAACTTCATGTGAATATATATGCTTATGCTCCATTTGAGGGAATCAAGTATGTATTCTTTCTTTCATCTGATGTGATGTTCCCGTGGCCCCTTAAAACACAAAATTTCCTAATTTTGGTCATGGAGAAGTGAAAATGTCTGATGGGATCCCGCACTGCACATTTTGCTGCAGGAAAAGTTGGCAGGAGACTGAGAGACCATTATTAGTTTGAAGACCAACCACCACAGCTAGGATGAGAACCGAAACAAGAGAATCAGCAACAGCAACAACAACAACAGATAAGTATTCCTTGGATGGCCTACTTTTTCACGGGGTCACTAAACCATCAAGTCCATGCATTTGGTTCAATATTTTTTTACGGGTAAAGGCCTCAATTATTTGGCCAAACCATTGAAGAATAGAACTGTTGCGACCCATGTGGAAAGTCATTCATTTCCGTCTGAAGACTATAGATTTCTTTTGGTGGTATGTATTGAGAAGTTCAGTTCATCATAATGTTACATCTCGTCCTAGTGCCAATGCAGGTTTCACATATATCAAGAGGTGAACACCACACGTTCTCTGATATTGCTAGTCATTTGTCTCTCATCCATCGCTCAAAGACACTTGTACACCTGTATTTATCTATGGCTGCAAAATATTAAACATGATATATTTGAAGTGCTTATTATGGAAAGATTACGGGGATGAAAGATAAAAGTACAATTACACTTGGAGCAATAGGAGATTGTTGAGAAATTATGTGAAATGCCAATGCTATTAGGGAATATTCTGGAATCTTTGAGATAATTTCATCATGATCTTCCTTTCCTCCAACATAAATTGCATTTTTATCTTCCTTAGTGCCAAGCACTTCAAATGATACTGACTAAAGGTATGTCTATTTGTTAAAGACTATATCCAAACCCAAGGTGTTGATTATTAAGATACCTTTTCGCTAGTACCTAATATAACTTTGGCATGTCTTCTAATTTCACTTATTGCTCTCATCATTGGTCTCTACATCAGATAAACATTAAAAATGTTTTTTTCCATCGTAATCTTAAGGAAGAGGTATATATGGAGCAACCTCCAAGCTCTGTTGTTTTAAGGGAGACAAAGTTAGCTTGTTGCCCAAAGAAATCTTCATGTGGGCTACTTGTTTCGGTAGATTTAGCTTGGTTGTGACAGAACTTGGTCTTTGCAAATATAATTCAAACCAGTCTATGTTTTATCAATAGTATGATGGTAAGAAAAGTATACTAGTTGTGTATTTTGATGATATTGTGATTTCAAGAGATGACTATGAAGACATTAAGAATCTAGAGGATTCCTTACAATAGAAATTTTAGACTAAGGACATTAGTGGTTTGAAATTTATCCTTAGAATTTAAGTTGCACAATCCAAGGAAGGTATATATCTTCCCCAGTGAAAGTATATACTTAACTTATTATTCGACATTAGTTTGACCACAGTAAAACCAATTGATTCGCCTAGACCCTAATGTTAAGCCATAGCCTAATGAAGAAGACATTTTAGATGACTTAGAGAGATATAGAAAGTTATTTGGTAAGCTTAGTCATCTCATGTCTTGATATATCATTTGCAAACAATATAGTGAGCCAATGGACTGAACTCACACCAATCATTATAATGCCATGATTCGTATTCTACATTATCTCAAAAGATCTTTGAGTCATCGTACTTTGCATAAAGATCATGGGCATGCCCATGTTGTTAGAAACAATGATGATAATTGGGTAGGTCCAACATTGGACAAGAGATCAATCATGGGAAATTGTATGCTTAGTGGTAATCTTGTATCATGGAAGAATAAGAAGTAAATCTTGGTAGTAAGATAAGTGTAGAATTTGAATATAGAGCAATGGCATTTTCAGCTTGTGAATTGCTTTTGTTTAAGCATTTGCTAGAAGAACTTAGGTTTCATTAGTCACAATGGATGATATTGATATGTGATAACCCAGCCAATCTATATATAGTATTAAACCCAATGTTTTATAAACACACAAATCATGTTGAAATCGATTATCACTTTGTTCACGAAATATTGTTGAATAAGAAAATTGCTATAACATATGTGAGTTCAGAAAACCAACTTGCCAATCCATTTACTAAAGACATTTTATGGGATTCAAGCGAAATATATTTGTAATAAGCTTAAAGCATATGATATATACTCCAACTGGAGGGGAAGGTTTTATAATAATTCAATGTGTTAGTCTAATGGTACTTTTATACTTTCATATCTACATTATATAATATAATATTGTGCTAGGATGTAAGTAACCCTAACATTTTTCTAACCGAAAGTAATAGCTACATTCGTGTAATCTAAATTAAGCTACAATAAATGCTGCAGCAAAGAACTTGATAAAGGGTGAGGGATGGTTTTGAAGGGTAATCTTTGTGATGAAGTAAAGTGACACACGCTGCGCATTTGCGTAATAATTGACAAGAAACAAGGAAGTGAAAAATTCTCTAATGGAAGACACAATCCGTGCTTATCCTGTTGAGATTAATATGTAATTTTTCCAATAACTTAATTCATCCAGGAACAATAAATGTTCAAAATGGAAACAATACTTCTGATCTCTACACATATTAACCCATATTTACTTAATGCATTAAAATTCATAATCTTATTAAATCACTTTATTTAGATTTTATTTAATATGATAATTTTATTACACAATTACTATTATATTATTATTAATACATATAAACCCATACGATTTGTTTATAAAATAAATCTAACATATCCACACAGAATGGTCAAATATGGTTTGTGGAACTGCAAAACTAGAATTCCAATAGAAACCATCTAGGATGTCACTAAGATCTAGACTGGTTGACTGCATTTGTAATCCTTCAAAAAAGATAGTCAATTAAGCTTTTAGTTTCCAAGCACCCCTAGAAATGAGAAGAAGAATAATAGCAAATTATATACAGGAACCAAGAAAAACTTGTCCTTTTTTTCTAGACAATGAGATCTGTAGTTGTACAAAACTCTGCGTACAGTAGATGTCTTACCAACTCTCCATTTTTTCAAAGGAAAAATAATAGAAAGGAGCAGTGGAAAATAGACACGACTCTTCACTGAACTGATGTGTCAGGATCTTATGGCATTTGCAGACGGAAGGACAAAAGAAAAGGAACAGAACATCTAAGAAAGCAGTGACATACTCGAAAACCGAATATTTCTGCAGTATATAAGAACAAAGAATGAATTGGTCATGGCAGCTAGCCGATTCAAGAAAGATTCCCTCATTAGAAGTGCCTTACTTCTCTCTTTTGAATTGTGCAGTCGGCTTTGTTTTCTTTATCACCAGAATGGAAGAGACCTTGAGAAACAAAGTGCTCATAAGGGAATTCAATGAGCATACAGATATTGAAGTAGTGGGGAAACTCGAGGAGGATTGTGAGACTGGGCCTAATAAGGGGGTTTCTTTATGCACAAAAACAAATGGTGACCCTTTATGTAGGATTAGATTCTACCATCCCCGTGTTATGCTGGTGCGTGAGAGTGGCTCTTCTAATCCTTAATAAATTGGTTTAAATCTTGCCATGATGAATACATTTAACAATTATTTCCTCCCATTCAACCAATGATTGTCATGCATGCACCCTTCATGATAATGCCAAAAAACGATACCGGATGACTAAAAACTTTATGGCCTACAGGTTGCTGAGCTGCGCGAAAATGGGGAGCTTGTTGGAGTGGTTCAAGGGTGCATCAAGCACGTGGGGACAGCTTTCGGTGGAATGTGCGTGAAGTTGGGTTGCATGCTAGGCCTTCGAGTTTCTCCCAGACACAGGTAATCTCTCCCTATTCCACTAGTATTCTTATTTTGGTCCTCAAAAAGACTTTAGTTATATCCATATCTCCTAAGGAAGACAAAGCATAAGTTATCTTTTAAGTGGTGTCATTGAGTTAGGTACTCAATAGATAAAAAGTTAAATGTCACATTTGGTACTTTAATTTTATCTATTTTTATAATTAATTACCTAAAGTTTTAAAGTGTCAATTTATTATCTGAATTTTACTTATTTTTACAATAAACTGTATTTTGATTAATGATGCTACAGAAATCTCGTGAGGGCTATCTACCTCCTTATACACGAGATCCACTGGAAAAGTAATTATTTCTTATAACGTTCAGCATTGGTGGCATGTATTTGCACTTTTTCTTCTTTTTTTTTTGGCTGCGAAAAAAGATCCTTTTTCTCTTTTTGACTGAATACTTGTCATCTGTTTTCTTAATTGTCATACGTCTTCACCATACATGTACCATTAAAAATTTAACATACTTGTTAACAAAATGGTAGATCTGCAATTTCCCAATAGTTCTGTGGTCTAGCACAACACAGGCTAATTCATTGTTTAGAGCAACTTAACCTAGGGTTCCACAATATGGTGCAACAAATTAAATTTCAAGGTTAAGTTGCAACTAAACTCAATTTATGACTAGAAGCTCAATTTATCCAGATTTATATAGAGGCTGCTTCATCTCATCCCTCCAGGAAAATACAATGTAATTCCAATGTTAAGGAAGGGACCACATTAACAGTCAGTTTGTTTCACTTCTATTGCACCGAAAGAAAAACTACAGGTGAAGGATCCCTCTTAAAATGACAGCAGGATAACTTGTTTTAGTAATTATAATGGAGTTAACTTTCTCTATCTCAGTCTCTACATGTAACTTGCACACCTATCTTAAGACTCATGTTGACAACGGATAATCTGATTGGTCAACTCGAATATTTTTCATATCAATGTGAAAGCTTAATGAAAATGATAAGCACATTATAGGATCACCTAACCAATAGCTAAGGTTTAAACCTATGCAGGCGCATTGGTATTGGACTGAAACTCATCAAATCACTAGAAGACTGGATGTTGGCAAATGGAGCAGAATACATACTTCTTGCCACTGAAAAAACGAACAGTGCAGCTATTAATCTCTTCACTAGTAGATGCAACTACATGATCTTTAGCTCATTAATCATCCATATTCACCCAGTAAATTTTCCACCAAAGGAGCTGCCTCATGATATCAAAATAGTGAAGCTGCACTTGGATGAAGCAACCGCTTTGTACAAGAGCAGGTTAAAGGACAAAGATATGTATCCAACAGACATTAACATAATCTTGAAGGAGAAACTGAACCTTGGAACATGGGTATCCTACTTCAAAGAAGAGTGGGTGGAAGCAAGGAGTGAAGAGAAGAACATAGATTTCATTGATAGAACTCCAAACTCGTGGGTAATCTTTAGCATATGGAATACTTGTGAAGCCTTCAAACTTCAGATAAAAAAGGCCAATACTTTTGGCTATTTTCATTCATGGTTGCATTGTGCGAGGAGCAAAATTTTATCTTGCATCAAGATTCCGGCCAGTGACACAATGCAGGAGCCTTTTG
Source organism: Laguncularia racemosa (assembly GCA_037954665.1). Lineage (NCBI taxonomy): Eukaryota > Viridiplantae > Streptophyta > Magnoliopsida > Myrtales > Combretaceae > Laguncularia > Laguncularia racemosa. The sequence continues at coordinate 231,307 of JBBMOL010000117.1, read as the reverse complement.
GGTTTCTCTTCCTATATGGGCTTCATGGAGAGGGAGAGAGGGCAGCAGAGCTTTTGCAACATATATGGATATTTGCAGCAAAAATAGCTCTTAGTGTGAGCGGATGCAACATGATAATGACAGAAGTAGGGATCCAAGATCCACTAAGAGAGCATCTACCCCACGAGGCCAGCACAAATTTTATAAATGATATCTGGTGCTTAAAGAACATGAAGGGTCATGGTGAGAATGAGCCCGTTCTCAGGCATCCAGTTGGGAATGTCTTTGTTGATCCAAGAGATTTTTAGGTCCAATCATCATTTCAGTGTTGCTTACAGTGATAAGCTATGTGATTCACTCATCATCCTAAAGCCTATCAATGTCATATACCTGATTAATCGTATATCTTATAAATATCCTTATAATTTTTGAACCTTCTGAAATTTGATGCATCTGGTCAACTGTTGATATAGTTAGATTCAAAGTATCTTGAATCAGTACCTGTAACTCAAGTTTACATGATTCTGTCCTCAAAAGTATACTTTATTAGAGCAACTTAGCAGATGCATGTAAAATCAAGCAACTTTATTAAGTTAGTCTTCTAGTTATATGACAGAACTCATAGAAACCAAGTTGAGCTGATATCCATCTCGAATAAGCAATTTTTCATTCAAAATATTATTTACTCTCTCAATCAAGCATCAATATTTGATCTACCTTACAGCTAAGCCTTGGCAATGGAGTTTAGGAATAGAGTTGTTAATTTCAATAAATCGTGATTCTATTTTTCAAATATGCATTCAAATGTAGGAATAGGAGTAAAACCTAAAATCATGATTCTATTCCAGATTTACTCCTGCATATCAAATGTGCCTTAAGAAGACAACCAACTATGAAAACAAAATCAACCAGAAGTAGATTTTGCTGACTGGTTACAGAAGTGCAGAATAGTTTTTGATGTACAATATTAACACTAATAATCAAGCCCCATTAATTAGACTGAGGAAAATTTTCAATTGTTCAAGGATCATATAATGCAATCAGCTTGACCAAGACAATGTAGTCACAGTACAAATTCTCTACAAGTAAATGAAGTTAAAACAGAAATAGATAGCAGGATGAAGGTCAAAAAGTAAAAACAGGTATTTTGATTGTTGGATTTTCCTAGGTCAAAATTGCAAACTCTTACACTACTCAAGAGAGAAAATTTACAAAGCCAACTTCCTGATCTTGCAGGTAGCAAACTCAACAGAACTACTACTTGAAGTTAAAGAATGTGTCCCATTCTAACATTCCCTATATAGACATTGCATGTTTAGACTAATAAATTAGTAGGTATAGCCTTGCTATTATGTTTTTACGGTGGATTGGGGCAATGTTGTGGCTGTTCTTCTGTTTTCTGGTCTCCATATTCTCCTAGGAGATCTGTATCTTCTTGGAGCTGGGGATACTTCCATCTGAGAATCTACAATCTGCGAATCCAGTTCATCAGGGTCCAAGCACAATTTTTCCCTGACAAAAGCATCCAAATCGAATCCACTCTCACTTTTCATTCCCTTCACGCTGAAACTAGAAGTCGTTTCAAGTGGCTCCTTGTCAGTGCTATTTGCATTAGGTACCGAACCTCTTTTAAAAGAATCATATGCCTTGAATGAGTTTTTCTCCAAGTTCAGTAATCTCTTAATGCTGTCCAGAGCTGGGTCAATGATATCTAAGAAACCAGTAATCCAAGAAGCATCATCCACAACTTCAGTTCTCTGTATTATAAGTCCACCAAAATGACAACTTAGTAAAGAGCAAATGTTTGATCTTAAGTTCCTAATAACACAATATCCATAACAATAATACTCTACTCAAAGGTCCAAGGCCTTCATCATGGATACAAGGAGAAGAATGGGGGCCATTATTGTTGACAGAAACAACTATATCAGATCAATTTATCTAAGAATGGAGGATGTGAGAGAGCTTGAAATAGACCAAAAGTTCGACTTGGGTAGATCTGCTATATGAACTTTTGCATCAATAGATATACTTCCTTCATGAAAAGGATGATATAGGTATAAAACCAACCAATTGTGGTATTATTCTATAATGTTTATCATTTTTAGAGCAACATTATGTTGACTGTTTCAAATATCACTGACCTGTTGGAAATAGAGGTTACGTATTTCCTCAGCACGTACTGAATTTCCTTGCTCTTCCTCCAATGAAGCCCATGTCATCCATGTCACGTAACTTTGCGAATTTATGTTCAGGGAGGACCTAAATAATCTACGAGCTGCTGATAAGTTGCCAAGCCTTTGCTCCAAAACACCCCAAGCCTGCAAATGATATGGTGGATTCATGGAAGTTACAAATGAAGCTACACTGCACATGCCAATGCTTAGTGACTGCTCCAGTATTCAAATGGTGGACACTTACATGGAGACATCGAGCAGCACTTTCACTTGAAGAATTAATAGATAAAGCTTTTTGGTACAGTTTCCTAGCTGTGGATATGTTTCCTTCTTTCCACTCCATCCACCCCCAAGCCTGATATTTCAGAATCTTAACAATTAGTTGGCTCCCAGTGCAGCAAGATAGAAGGCACAAAACTCATACAATTTATATTGTGAATTTTGAAGAGGTACTGTTCCTCATCATGAAGAAAGAGAAACCAAACAGAGTTTGGATGGCATGGAAGAAGTGCAAGCTGGAATCAGTTGAGTTTGATTTTGAAAAGAGGAAATGCTAATACTTACAATCCATACTGGTTGATGTTTTGGATCTAATTCAGATGCTCTTCTAAACAGTACCCGTGCAAAATTTGCAGTTGAATGCTTGTATTCCAGCAAGGCAAGAGACTGAAGGAGAACAGGATCCCTTGGATTAACTGCATGGCCTATTTTCAAAAGTTTTCTTGCCTTCTCAACATTACCTCGATTTGCTTCAAAAACTCCCCATACGTGCCATGCAAACCTATTTTTAGGGCTTGCCTGCACTGCATTCTGGAATTACCGACACCAGATAGTTATAGGCGGGACAAGAAATATAGTTTACAAAGCATAAGATTACAGTTTCGCAAAGGATGCAATGTTTCATTGACTTTGAGACATAGAATAACAAGACTACGAAGACTATCACCTCAAATAATAGTCTGGCATCTCTACAATTTTCCTGCTGCATCTCCAATTGTGCCCATGCCTATAGAAAAGTCTAATTTGTTATAAAGGAGTTCAGTATAGCTTCATGAGAGGGAAACTCATTTGTAATGCATCAGCTCCTCCAAAGACTTACCAGCCAACTGGCACAGCTTTTAGAATTGCACTTTGTTGCCTGCTTGAACAAATATCTAGCTTGCTCAGGCCGGTTGGATCTAGTTTCCAATAATGCAAGTGTTTGGTATATGTACTCATTCCCACCACAATACTTGAGGCCTTTAGCCAGTAAGTGTCTTGCCTTTTTTATATTACCGTGCTTAAGCTCCAGAACTGCCCAGCCATGCCAGGCAGCAACGTGTTTTTTATCAGCAACCGTAGCAGCATCAAATAATTCTCTTGCTCTCCTCACATTGCCCATTTTGTTCTCCATAACAGCCCAACACTACTTGAAGAGAAGAGTTAAATACTTAGCTCCAAAGTTTTGACGTGCAAAAGTCAAATAAAATATTCAGTGCAACTATCTCATCCACCGGCAATCTTACTGTAAAAAAGAAAAAAAAAAACGTGTTTTACAAATACTTAATCATCTTCTTGAAATTATGTTTAGGTTAACAGATTCTGGTGTAGGTGCATTTACAGATTAAAAGTTGGAAATCAATCAAGACACTATCATGATTTTTTGGCAGCAATGATATCAACTGTCCCTTGCGAAAGATCTCATCACCATATCTCTAACTGTCTTATTCAGAAATAGGGAAACTTCATATGCAAATTCCACAATGCTGTTGCCATGCTTAAGACCCAACTAAATAAGAAAATATAAGACTCTAAAAATTATGCAAACTTGATACAGGAAAATTAAAAGAGCACCTGCCATATGTAGGGATTTTCTCCTTGAGTTGCCTGACACCCTTTCTCATAAACAGCTCTAGCCTCCTCTATTTTCGATTGTTTGCAAAGTATCTTCCCTAGTGCCACATAAGCACGACCATCTTCTGGCCAATAGTAGATACACTGCATTAGAATACCACATGCCCAGTTATTTTGGCTGCAAATCAAAGTGCCTACTGAATAAAGAAATAGCACTACAGTTGCAACTAAGAAAAATATTTGCAGTTTGATTTGTGGAATCTTGTACAGGATAATTCTTAATGGAGGCCTTATATCATTTATAAAGTGTGATAACATCCAAGCACAAAATCGAGTACAAACAAAAAATGCTTAAGCTATAATGGAATAAATGAGCCAAAAAGGTACCGCAGTAAACAAATCGAATTGCAATTCTATGAGACTATATTTGGCTAAAAATACTAAATGTTTCATCTGACATGCTCCTATGGGGTCCACATTTCAGGAAATTGTATAAAAATTACACCTTCCATTTTACTAGCCTTAATCTCTTTCTACTGATTTCCATAGAACCATCCAATAAGAGTTTCCATTTCCTTTCTTTCTTTTCTCCTTTTGCCAGAGACAAGACTTTTTTTTTTTTCAGGAAACTATATGCTTTACAAGGATGGGAAAAGTTGGACACGCTCCATCCCAGCAGAAGAACAGTATTCTGCCATACATGCTTCAAGGGACCTTAGTGAACTGCAAGGGTTTCAAGCATTTGTAACCTAACACCTGATTTCTTCATTAAAAGTGATCAAACTAAACCAATGCTTACATGGGTTTTGATTCCTCATCTATACAAATGCTTTCTATTACTCAATTGGTTATCGTCATCAGTCAAAAAGAATATGTTCGAGATTATCATCAGGGAAAATATCGAGATTTTCCTAGCAAATGTCAAATACGCTGCCAAATTTATCATTTTTTACTGGCTAAATGCTTGCACATATCATAATTTTGCATTCTTAAGTTAGCAAGCTAATTAATCGAAAATCAAGGCACCCCTGAATTTCAAGTTGTCAAACAAAACTTAAACCACGAATTGTTACAGATCTAGTTTTCTTGCTTAGATATCAACAAGGCTAGTCTCTCTGGTTTCAAGAGAAATGTTTAGCAAAAGTTATTTTCTATTAATCCCAAGAGGTGAGTATATATGTCATGGAGTCAATCTCTTTGCAAATCAATACAGATCTCCTAGAATTAAGAAATGACAGCTATGTACACATGATTCTAATTCCTAGAATCAAGCAAATGAATCAATTTTCAATGCCTAGCTGGTGTTTCCTTCTATATGCCCCCTCAAGTTGGAGCTCCTAGTGGAGATTCCAATCTTGTCTTTGAGATGAAGAAATTGATTACGTGAGAGTGGTTTTGTGAGCGCATCATCTAGCTGATCCGCAGAGGAGACATGAGCAACACGGAGGGCCCACTTTGGGCTTGCTCGCGGATGAAGTGAAAATCAATGGCAACATGCTTCATTCGAGAGTGAAAAACTGGGTTGGAGCACAGGTGAGTGGCTCCAATATTGTCACAGTAGATGACTGGGGCTTGCAAAGTCTGTATTCCAAGTTCGGTAAGAAGTGAACAAGTCCAATGCAGTTCGGCCACAGTTGCTGCAACAGCACGATACTCAGCTTCAGTTGACGAGCGTGCGACAGTGCATTGTTTCTTAGAACTCCAGGAAATTGGACTGCGACCAAGGTAAACAATGTAAGCAGTGGTTGATGTGTAGTCATCTTTGTTACCAGCCTAATCGGCATCTGAGAAAGCATGGAGAGAAAGTGTTGGACTGCAATGAAGTACTATTCCATGATCAGATGTGCCACGAAGGTATCGTAACAATCATTTGGTTGCATTCTAGTGATCTATCGTAGGACGATGCATGAACTGGGAGAGCTTGTTTACTGCAAATGCAATGTCAGGTCTCGTGAGAGTTAAATATTGAAGACTGCCAACAATGGTTCGATATTCTGAAGCGTCTGTCAAGGTGGTGCCATTATGAAGACTCAGAGTTTGATTTGCTCCCAAAGGTGTATGAACTGGTTTAGCATCGGTCATGTGAGTGCGTATGAGAAGGTCATTAATGTAGCGACATTGAGAGAGAAGGAGACCATGCTTATGTGGAAGAACCTCAACTCCCAAAAAATAAGAGAGATTACTAAGATCCTTTAGAGAAAATCGTGCTGTGAGTTGAGTGACAAAACGTTGCATGCTGGAGTTATCACTTCCTGTGATGATGATGTCATCTACATAGACTAGTAAGTAGATCATGGTATTTATGTTGTTGTATATGAACAAGGAAGTATCTGCACATGAGTTTTTGAATCCCTCACCAAGAAGATATTGTCGTAACTCATGGTACCATGCCCATGGAGCTTGTTTTAAACCATAGATGGCTTTGTGTAATTTGCACACATGGTTTGGATATTCTTTATCAATAAAGCCTGGAGATTGTATCATGAAGACATCTTCAGTGAGATTGCAATAACCCGGAGTTAAGTATCTGGAATTAATCCCTAGAAAATACAATTTAGGAACTAAGAAAGGTACTTGAGCAAGGCTCAGCTGGAGATCTTCTCTCTCCACAACAAACTCTGTTTTGGCAACAACTTTTCTAGCCCCCTTTCCCTCCAAAATCTCTTCTTATATATACTCGAATAGTTCTCCAGATCAGCCCTCTTTCACGTCAGCTTATGCCACGTCCTCCATTATCCACTCTTTCCTCCACATCAGCAAGTGCCACGTCCTCCAAACTAACCTCTCTTCCCTTGATAGAATAACACATCTATCACTATTCCATATTTTCTCTTCCCTATATGAAATACTCCCTATACAATGAAATATACATCAACACACCATAACCCTTACTAGCACGTACTACATACACCCCCGTAATACCCTGACATACTATTATACACCCCCATTATACCCTAACACAATATTACTATACTATACTATCGCACTACTCTTGCTAACTTCCTCCCCTTCTCCTCTGACATACATTCATTGGAGGAGTAACTAGAGCCTTTCCCTTTGGAACCATATCAATTGCCACCCTCGAAAAGATGTCCTTGTCCTCAAGGACAAAATCTGGAAAGAGGGAGGTAAAAATAGAAGTATCCATCCAAGAAGCATCTTCGGAAGATGACCTTGCCATTGCACCAAGACTTGAGGAATTTCTAAGTGACCCTCGTGCTTAAAGCGACAACCCAGAATAGCCACGGGAAGATGAGCTAAAGCTTTCGTTTCTTCAAACAAATCCGAAAGAATATCTGAAGTTGAGGAGAACGAACCCACAACCTTCTTAAGAAGAGAAACGTGAAAAACTGGATGGATGTGATAGTGCGAAGGAAGATGCAATTTATAAGCCACCTTGCCAATGTGCTCGAGAATTTGAAATGGCCCAAAGAAACGTGGAGATAACTTAGAAGAAGATGAAGTTTTGATGTGTGGTCATAAAGATGGTCAGAGCTTTAAGAATACCCAATCTTCCACCAAAAACTCCACATGACGTCTATGCTTATTAGCATTGTTGCAATATAAGGACCGCGCATGAAGTAAGTTCTGCCGTAATTGCTGGAGGATAGCATCATGGTCGCGTAAAGCTATGCATAACTCCAGATGATGCACTTCCCTTTCAACAAAGGATCTTAAAATTAGAGGAGGACCGTAAACAATCTCAAAAGGAGATAACTTGGAAGCGGTATGATAGGTCGTATTATAATGAAACTCTGCTTACGGAAGCTAACCCCCTCACTGTATAGGATGATCACCCACAAAACAGCGGAGATAACACTCTAAACAACAATTCAAAACTTCAGTTTGTCCATCCGTTTTGAGGTGGTATGTGGTACTAAAATGGAGGAGAGTACCTTGCAAACGGAACAATTCCACCCAAAATTTGCTCATAAACGTTGGATCTCGATCACTAACAATGGTCTTTGGAATACCATGGAGGCGAACTATCTCCTTAACAAATAATTCCGCCATGCCCTTAGTTGTATACGAATGTTTGGTAGGGATAAAATGTCTATATTTTGAGAGTCGGTCCACTACGACCAGAATAACATCAAACCCTTTAGATTTAGGAAGACCCCAATGAAGTCCATAGAAATGTCTTCCTAAATGGCCTCCGGAATAGGCAAAGGACACAAAAGTCCAGCTGGCGCCAAGGTTTGATATTTCTGCCGTTGACACATAGCACAAGCAGCCACAAATTTGACTGCATCCTTTTTCATATCAGTCCAATAAACATTGGCCGCTAACCGTCGGTAAGTGTGAAGGAAGTCGGCATGTCCTCCGGTTGGCGAAGAGTGAAATTCATGTAAGAACAATTGTAGCCATTTAGAAGCAGCAGGAACCATCAATCTGTCATGATAAAACAAAGTGTCATGGGCTAAATGAAATCCTTGCCCAGCTGACTCACCCTTACACAAGAACTGCAGCTTCGATGCTAAAACAGGATCAGCTTCCACCTCCTTCTTAATGGCACCTAAATCAGTCCAAATCGGACTTGAAATTTGCGCCAGCTACAACTCATCGAACTCTCAAGAGAAAGCATCAACCATTGTATTTTCTAGTCTTTGACGGTATTGCACTTCAAAGTCATATCCCAACAATTTTGGAAGCCAATTTTGTTGGTCGAGAGTCATAACCTGTTGTTGAAGCAAATGCTTTAAACTTTTTTTATCCGTTTTAACAATGAACTTCTTACCCAACAAATACAGCCGCCAATGCTATACGGCCAATACCAACGCCATCAACTCTTTCTCGTCAGTGGACTTAGCCAATGTGCGATCTGTCAGAGCTTTACTATAATAAGCGATGGGTCGATTATTTTGTTGTAACACAGCACCCAATCCCCTGCCTGAAGCATCACATTCCACAATGAATGTATGAGAAAAGTCAGGCATAGCTAAAACCGAAGCTGTAACCAAAGCATTCTTCAATCTAGTAAAAGCAACTTCAGCTTGTTCAGACCATCCAAAACCATTTTTTTTAATAGATCAGTCAAGGTGGTAGGAATAAAAATCCGACAAGACCTATCATTAGGGCAAGAACTGAAGGATTTCAAATCTTGGCGTTGAGGGCCCATTTTGAGCAGATTGACCCCAGAATTATTTATATATTAACCTCTTTTCTATTATTGTTGTATTGTATATTCCAACAGGCACACTTATCATATTCTATAGGGCAATGGACAAACTCCCTCAGACTCAGCTTGTGGGTTATCCATGGACCGACCTGAACCGGCGATGAGCTGGGCCGATGAATCCTATAGAAGACCGGCATCTTGAAGACCATTTATTTTATACATTTATTCTTTTATGAACTATTTTGGTTGTATTTTGGTTTTGGGACACTTTTATTTCCATGTAATTTTCATTTAAGGTTAGCCACCTTAAAAGTGGCAAACTTGTAATTTTGAGCACTTTTTTAACCCTAGAAGTAGCAAGTATAAATACTTGCTTAAGAGAGGGTTTAGGGAGGCTTATTTTGCAGAACAAACACTTCACATTTCGTGAGAGGGCTTAGGGTTTTCCTAATTCCAAATTCTCCTATCAATTTCAATCCCAAGAAGTTGAAATTGTGGCGAGTGCAACATCTTGAAATTGTGAGTTATATCAATTTCATTTTGTTGTGATTTCTTTTCTTCTCTAGTGTGTCATATCTAGGGTTGAATTGAAATAGTTCTTGGTCAGAAATGCATCTTATTGTTCACGAATTATTGTGTTTATTTGAAGTACTTTGCAATTGAATTTGAATCTTCATTGAAGAATTCCCTTGAAAACGTGCACTTCACTATTGGAAAGGAGTTCTTGGAATTGAGGTTTTTCTTTGTCATTTGTGGATTATCTTCGTGGATTATATGAGATTAGAGTTTTGTTAGAAGATATTATCATTGTGGTATTACAATTATATCTTTGAACTTTTGGATTTCCTTATATCTTCATTAGGGTTCACGTGAAATTGCCCTTTGTGGATCCGGTTTTGCCTAGACTTAAGATATCTTTTCTTAAGTCTTTTGGATGTGCTTTCAAGTGTGTTTAGGCATATCATCTTATTGGTATCAGAGCACATTTTGAGAGAAGGGAAGTGGTTGTATTCAATTTCGTGGAAGTGATCATCAATTAAGGTTGATCAAGTGAAAACCGTAATTGTGTTGTTGTTGTTGTTTGAAGATTGAGAAATTACCTTGGATTGGGATTTGATTTGCTAATTGTTGGAGTTGGTTTGGGAAGGTCATTATATCATTTTGTGGTCACTAATTCACGTGGAAGAGCTGAAGTACAGAGTGTTGTTTACTTTAGCAATATTTGGAACTTGCAAAACTTACCAAAATCCTTACCGTGAATAGCTTGTGGCGTGAGGAGGTTGTGAAGTTTGTTGTTTGATTTCCATTGTGTAAATTCTGAATTGGTGGATTACAATTTGCAGATTGCATTGGTTTTGATTAGTAAGGAATTATTTGAATTCAAACACATGCAATTAAGTTGTGGGAGTTAATGATTGCTATTTGAATTTAAATTCAATACTTACCAATTGAAGAAGGCTTGCAATAAGTGAATTTGTTTGAATTTCAAATTGAAGTTGCTGCCTATTTTGTTGTGAGTTACGGTTAGAACTTGTGGGGAGTGAAGTATATTTGTTATTATTGCCGTGGAATTAGAGTATATTTGTTGTTGTTTCCATTTCTTATTTTTGTCGTGGAGGTGGAGTGCAATTTGTTGTTGTTGCCGTGGGAGTTATTGGTGAAGTGAGTGCACCGTGATTGAGGTGTGTGTGGTGGTGTAAATTTGTGGATTTATGTGGATTAAAGGTGCTGCACATTAAGATTCATTGTGGGTGTAAAACTTTAGCGAAAAAGGAAAGTGAGTAATAGAATTTCAAATTCAAACAACTCATTAAATGTGTGAAAGTAATTGAACTAGTTACTTAAACACTTGTTGTTGAATTTAATTCTATCTACTTGGAAATAGTTGAGTGTACTTTATTTGTGGTTTGGTTGTGTACTTGAACCTTGGAAGTGTGAAGATAATTATTGTATTGTTGGATTTTAGTAAAATCATGTCTAGTAAAATGTTTCATTATGCTAACATATTGCATCGGGACATGACTTCTTTTCAAACCATTGATGAGGGACAAAGAGAAAACTTGTTCCATACTTCTTGTAGGATACAAGGAAACTTGTGCGCAGTTATTATTGATGGCGGTAGTTGTACTAATGTTGTAGCTACATCATTAGTATCGAAGTTGAAACTTGAAACTATCCCACATCCTAAACCCTATACATTACATTGGTTGAATGATCAAGATGGTCTCTGTGTAACCCAAAGGGCTAGGGTACCCTTCAGTATAGGGGACAAGTACTATGATGAGCTTGAATGTGATATTCTTCCTCTTTGTGCATCCCATATATTACTTGGTAGACCATGGTTGTATGACAGGATGGTATTACATGATGGGTATAGAAATACTTATATGTTTAAAAAGGATAGTAAACGTATAGTATTGAACCCTATGTCACCATCAGAGGTCCAGGAGATGCAAAAACAGATAAAACAACCATCACAGAATCTTGAGGATCATAGCCACATGATCAAACCATCAGAGGACCAAACTGTGCAGATGCAGACACCGATGTGCCAACCTTTAGAGGATCTTGATGATCATAGTCAGACGAGCAGACCACCAGAGAGCCAAACTGTTCAGAGACAGTTATTTTCACCATCAGAGGTTTTAGAGGGTAATGAGCAGTTGGTCCAACCATTAGAAGACCATGAGGATCAGCAACATACAGATGAGTTAGAAAAAGAGGAAACAGTTTCAGTGGAACAGGTTGATACAGGGGTAACTTTAGTGGATAATGGGTCATTATTTATGTTGCAGAAGAGATACATCCTGGAAATGGAGGAGAGAAGACAATCACCACCTGTAGTATTTCAGATATTGGGATTCTGCAGAGATATTTCTTCAGGTGGCTTGCTAGGAGGAAACAAAGTCTCTACTGCATTTGATCTACTAGATTTGAGGACAAATCTTTTTGAGGCCCGAGGAAATGATAGGAATAAAAATCCGACAAGACCTATCATTAGGGCAAGAACTGAAGGATTTCAAATCTTGGCGTTGAGGGCCCATTTTGAGCAGATTGACCCCGGAATTATTTATATATTAACCTCTTTTCTATTATTGTTGTATTGTGTATTCCAACAGGCACACTTATCATATTCTATAGGGCAATGGACAAACTCCCTCAGACTCAGCTTGTGGGTTATCCATGGACCGACCTGAACCGGCGATGAGTTGGGCCGATGAATCCTATAGAAGACCGGTATCTTGAAGACCATTTATTTTATATATTTATTCTTTTATGAACTATTTTGGTTGTATTTTGGTTTTGGGACACTTTTATTTCCATGTAATTTTCATTTAGGGTTAGCTACCTTAAAAGTGGCAAACTTGTAATTTTGAGCACTTTTTTAACTCTAGAAGTAGCAAGTATTTAGGGAGGCTTATTTTGCAGAACAAACACTTCACATTTCGTGAGAGGGCTTAGGGTTTTCCTAATTCCAAATTCTCTTATCAATTTCAATCCCAAGAAGTTGAAATTGTGGCGAGTGTAACATCTTGAAATTGTGAGTTATATCAATTTCATTTTGTTGTGATTTCTTTTCTTCTCTAGTGTGTCATATCTAGGGTTGAATTGAGATAGTTCTTGGTTAGAAATGCATCTTATTGTTCACGAATTATTGTGTTTATTTGAAGTACTTTGCAATTGAATTTGAATCTGCATTGAAGAATTCCCTTGAAAACGTGCACTTCACTATTGGAAAGGAGTTCTTGGAATTGAGGTTTTTCTTTGTCATTTGTGGATTATCTTCGTGGATTATATGAGATTAAAGTGTTGTTAGAAGATATTATCATTGTGGTATTACAATTATATCTTTGAACTTTTGGATTTCCTTATATCTTCATTAGGGTTCACGTGAAATTGCCCTTTGTGGATCCGGTTTTGCCTTAACTTGAGATTGTTTTTCTTAAGTCTTTTGATTGTGCTTCTAAGTGGTTTTAGGCACATCACAAGGGCTTTGCTATCTTCCCATAATCCTTGATAAACTTAAGATAATATCCGAACAAGCCCAAAAATCTACGAAGACCTTTAAGGGTTTGCGGTCGAGGCCAATCAAGAACTGACTGAACCTTTGTCAGATCCATGGCCACCCCTTTTTTCGAAATAACGTGTCACAAATATTCCAAAGCCGCTTGTCTAAATAAACACTTCTTCCTATTGGCATAAAATCGTTGGTGTCGCAAAATGGTGAAAACTTGCTCCAAGTGTTGAACATGAGTTTGCAAATCCACACTATACACTAAAATATCATCAAAAAACACTAAGACAAAATGTCGTAAATATGGGCAAAAGATCTCGTTCATCATTGATTGAAACGTAGCTGGAGCATTTGTCAACCCAAATGGCATGACGAGGAATTCATAATGACCTTAATGAGTACGAAATGTTGTCTTGTGTATGTCTTCAGAAGCCATTCTAATTTGATGATAACCCGACCTAAGATCAATCTTAGAAAACACACTAGCTCCAAACAATTCATCTAGTAACTCATCTATCACGAGAATGGGAAACTTATCAGGAATAGTGGCTTCATTAAGAGCTCGATAATCCACACAAAATTGCCACGAACCATCATTCTTCTTCACTAGAATCACCGGACTCGAAAAAGGACTTGTGCTAAGTCAAATAATTTCTGCTTCCAACATGTCACGAACTAACTTCTCAATCTCATTCTTTTGCACATAGGCATACCTATATGGCCGTATCGATATGGGACTTTTCCCTTCAAGTGATGGAATATGATGTTCCATTGATCGGGTAGGAGGAAGCCTAGATGGATTCTCAAAGATATCTTCATATTTTTCCAATAGTGCGTTTAGACTTGCATCATGACTACCCCCTCTGTCCTCAAGTTGCCTTCTCCAACACCCACAACAATTTACACTAATCCTTATCCTCCAACTTCTGCAAGGATTTAAATGAAATAGGGAAGCGATAGAGAGTGGGGTCTTCGCACAACAAAAACTCCTCTCCCATCTGCATAACCTTAATTGTCATCTTAGCCCAATCGACTCTAACTTCCCCCAATGTTTTCAACCATGCCACCCCTAATATCACATCCACACCCTGCAATTCCATCACGTAACAATCCACAGAGGTTTCATACTTTCCCACACTAAGCTGTAAATTAGTACAATAACCTTGTGACTCTATTGCTCGTCCATCCCCTAAAGTCACTTTGAAACTGTGATTGTCCGTACATGGTAATCCGATTTGCATCATCAAACTGTGTAATACAAAATTATGACTCGCTCCACTATTACCAGAATGACTACAGAAGTAGAAGCTATAATACCTTGTATTTTCATGGTGCATGGTTCATTGAAGCCTTGCATCACCATTATGGATAATGACAGCAAGGTTTCTCCAGATGTATTCTGACCATTGTCCCAATCATCCTCACCCAAGGATTCTTCCTCCAAAACTAACAACTGGAGAAACTTGTTCGGACAACGATGGCTTGGACTAAAGGGTTGATCACACTTGAAACACAGTCTCCTTACCTTTTTATCAAGGAATTCCGCATGGGACAATTGTTTTTTACCATGGGAACGTTGAATACTCTCTTTAGCTACACTTGAGCTAGAAGCCACTTGAGATCCCACTCCAGTAGTCAAATCGGTCTTTTGTAACATTGACACATTGTCACCAGCAATCATTGTGCTTCATCCCCATTAGGAAAGTGAGGATTTCGGTACATTGGCGGTCCAGGCGAAGCTAACAATAAGCCAGAGCCAAGATTGCTAGATCTATTGGAGAATTGAGATCTTATAAGAGGTGGTTGTATATCACCTCGACCCCCGAGACCCTACTTTGTTGCAATGAAAATTCCAAAATCAAATTCTCTCTCGATCTTCACAACTAGATCCATAGCGCGTTCCAAGGTTGACGGAGAAAATGTATCCACGCATGTCTGAATATTATCCCATAGACCTCCCATAAAATATCCTAGCAATTGCATCTCCAGCATAGCCGGTGTGTGTGAGGTCAGTGACTCAAAATCCTCCATATATTGGTAGACAGTTCCATGTTGTCGAAGTTGAGATAAACTCTTAAATAGATTTGAAGCCATCAGACCTCCATATCTTTTCATAATTTCCGTTTTCAAGTGTGACCACGTCAAATCGACTTCCCTTCGTTGCAGCATTCGAAACCAGTGATTACAACGTCCTCGCATGCACATTGTAGATAGCACAACCTTCTTATCCTCCCTCGTCTATTGAGCAACAAAGTATCGTTTGGCCATTAATATCCAATTGGAAGGATCCACTCCGTCAAACGCAGGTAAAATTAACCGTAATGCGTTTAGCTGGAGCTTGTCATCCATTTCCACCTCTTGTTCATCTCCAAAAGGAAGATCAAAACCAACTTCCGTGTATCGAACTCCTTCCAATCGTTTGCCTCAATCCTTTACCACGGAAGATCCACCGCCAGAATGGCCTCCTATGTCCTTACTCATCCAAATATCCTCTAATAATTTTTGCATTCGATCAATCTTGCCTTGTATGTTGGTGACTTCTCCAAGCATTGACTTCTGTTCTCCATCCATTGTCACCAACTGATGTTGAATTTCAGCTACTTCATTATGGATATCCTCCACATTTTTCTCTAATGCATCAACTCGTGTCTCCATCCGTGTCATTGTACCACTAGTCACAACCAATTGAAGTTGCCAATCCGACCAAGAAATCTCATACAGAAATCCAAGAACACTGACTGTCAACTCTGGTGGAGCGGTTTTCCCGGCAATGAAACCAAATTGCAATAACTCGGAGTTAAGTATCCGGAATTAATCCCTAGAAAATACAATTTAGGAACTAAGAAAGGTACCTAAGTAAGGCTCAGCTAGAGATCTTCTCTCTCCACAACAAACTCTGTTTTGGCAACAACTTTTCTAACCCCCTTTCCCTCTAAAATCTCTTCTTATATATACTCGAACAGTTCTCCAGATCAGCCCCCTTTCAAGTCAGCTTATGCTACGTCCTCCACTATCCACTCTTTCCTCCACATCAACAAGTGCCAAGTCCCCCAAACTAACCTCTCTTCCCTTGATAGAATAACACATCTATCACTATTCCATATATTCTCTTCCCTATATGAAATACTCTCTATACAACAAAATATACATCAACACACCATAACCCTTACTAGCACATACTACATATACCCCCGTAATACCCTAACATACTATTATACACCCCCATTATACCCTAACACAATATTACTATACTATACTATCGCACTACTCTTGCTAACTTCCTCCCCTCCTCCTCTGATATACATTCATCGGAGGAGTAACTAGAGCCTTCCCCCTTGGAACCATATCAAAGATGACCTTGTAAAAAGGCATTATTGATATCCAGTTGTCGTAGCGACCATCCATGACTAATTGCAATGGTGAGAATAAGGCGAATTGTTGTTGGTTTGATAACTAGACTGAAAGTGTCATGGTAGTCAATGCCTGGACGTTGATGAAAACCCTTGGCTACTAAGCGTGCTTTGTACCTATCAACAGAACCATCTGATAAGCGTTTGGTGCAAAAACTCCACTTACATCCGACAAGATTCTAGGCTTGATCAGGTGGAACTAGCTCCTATGTACCATTCCAAACAAGAGCATCAAACTCTTCAAACATTGCATGATGCCATTTGATATCTTTTAGGGCTTGGGTCATCGTTTTTGGCTCTAGATCATCAGATGAGATGAGTTGAGCATTGAGATTAAGTTTTCTAATTGGTTTGTGGATATGATTTTTAGCTCTTGTGGTCATGGAATGAGTGTTTGTTGTGTCTGGGTGGTTGGATGCAGTGGGTAGTGAGTTATGTTTTTGTTATGGGCTACGAATGGATGAAGATAGTGGCAAGGTTTGGTTTTTAGTGTTTGGTGGATCAATTGTGGTAGATTGGTTGGCTAAAGATTGGTTGAGGGTGTGGAGATTTTCTGGTGCCAATGTCATTTGTGCAGGAGCAGCATTGGAAAGACTTTCGTTAATGACATGTTAAGTGTAGTAGTAGCAGGAGAATCTATGGAAATTGTGTAGGTAGGTGGTAACCAATGAGAAACAGTGGTTGACTTAGGACGACTAAGATAAGTGTGAGTAGATTTGAAGGGAAAGACTAACTCAACAAATTTAACATGGCGAGAAATGTAAAGGGGGGATGCGTTGGTATCAAGACACGGATATGCACTTTGGGTGGATAAGTAGCTAAGGAAGACACAAGGAGTGGATCGGGCTTCAAGTTTGTGATTATTGTAAGGTCGAAGCCATGGATAATAAAGACAACCAAAGATTTTAAGTTTAGAGTAGATGGGAGTGGTGCTAAGGATTTTTTTGAATGGGGAAGACATGTTAAGTGTTGGTATGAGAAGCCAATTGATGAGTTAAACAGCTGTAGCAAAGGCATGATTCTAGTAGATTAGTGGAATGGATGCATGTGTGAGTAGTGAAAGACCAGTTTCTACAATGTGACGATGTCGTCTTTCAGAATATCCATTGTGTTCAAGTGTATGTGGTGGAGTGGTTAAATGAGTGATGCCATTGGTAGCTAAAAATGAATCAAGAGCTTGATATTCCCCACCATTATTAGAGTATATGCTTTTAATTTTGTGATTGAAATAATTTTCTACATGTGCTTCGAATCAAATGAAGACTTCATATACATGGTATTTACGTTTAAGTGGATAATACCAAACATATTTAGTGAAGTGATCAACAAAAATGATATAGTATTTAAATTCATCATATGAATGCATAGGAGAAGTCCAAACATCAAAGAAAATTATTTCAAGAGGTTTTGTAGATGCAAGAGAAAACATAGAGAATGGAAGCTTATGACTTTTATTACAACTGCAAGCATTACAATGGTTATTTGTAGAGGAGACAGAAACTGGTAATTGAAATTTAAAGATGACATGTTTGTAAATTGGAGAAGTAGGATGACCTAGACGATTGTGCCACTCGGTAGCTGTTGTCTTGACACTAGAGAAGAGAACAAGAGGAGATTAGTTAGTTGAAGTGATTGACCACTCATACACGCCACCCTTAGTTGGTCCTTTTAGAAGTGTTGCTCCTGTGTTTAAGTCCTTCACTAAAAAACCGAAGGGTAAGAATTCAATAGAAACATTATTGGTAAGGCACATTTAAGAAATGGAAATTAGATTCTTTTTCATGGTTGGAACACATAAAACATTATGTAATTTAAAATCACGTGTGGAGGAAGAAAGAGAGGTAAAACCAGTGTGGGTAATTTGAAGACTCGTGTTGTCGCCAATCATGACATTGTCATGCGCTTCGTATGGTGCATGAAGAGAGAGATTATTCACGTCAGAGGTGATATGATGAGATGCGCCACTATCGAGGAGTCATGATGGAGTGTCGAATGCGCTAGTTGTTGTATAGTTGACTTGAGGTTGCCGAGGAGATGATGAATGTGGACCTGTTGGTCGGAAACTCGATGATCGTGAGGCAGATGATGAGTAGCTTGAATTGGATTTAGTCAAAATTAATCGAAATTGTGGGCATCGTTTGGTTGTGTGCCCTTGAGTATTGCATGCTTGACATGTTCTAAGATAAGGATGTGATGGAGGCCTTTCAGCCTGAGAATTGTTAGATGACAACCAATGGTTTGGTGATGAGTTGAAAGGAGGACGCCATGGTTTGTTCCGAGGGTTTACCATTGTTGGATTTGCTGTTGCTGGAAGATAGGCTAGTTGTGGTGGTTAGGATTGACTCAATGCCATTTCCTTATTCAGAAGTTTTTCATGAAGCTCATCAAATGAGATGGTTGTATCACGAGTGTTAACGGCATCAACAATTGATTTGTATTCCTCATCTAGACCATCAAGTTCTCTTCATCATATGGTTTGCCTAGAATTGCAAGTTCATCGGCACAGCTTCGAATATATTGCATATATTCAGTAATGGTACGTGAGCCTTTAATTGGATTCTTTAGTTGCTCCTCAATCTGCTTAATATGACCACGGGTAGGCTTTGCATATGTGTTTTCAAGAATCATCTAGGCATCACAAGAGGTCATAGCACGGTTCAAGAGTGGTACAATTGCAACTGATAATGATCCAACAGTGGCACTAAATATTAATTTGTCCTGTTGAAGCCATGTTTGGAATGTAGGATTTTGTGACGCGTTACCATCAGTGGTAATGGTGGGAGATGGTGCACTAATTGAGCCATCAATATATCCTTCAAGATTATAACCAATTAAGGTTGCTTGAAACTATAATTTCCATGAGAGATAATTTGTAGGTGCGAGTTTTATGTTGGAATGAGAGGATATGTTTATGGCAACGAGAGAATGATTAGGTTCATGAGAATTGGGAATAGTTGGTTGAGAGGTGGCAGCAAGTGTTAGATCTTGTGAGGCCATTGTTTGAAGGAGAAGAAGAGTGTGTGAAAAGAAAAAATAATAATAATGGAGAGACAGAGAGATTGGTTTTAGGTTTGTTGCTTTGATACCATCAAGAAAAATGTTGAGCAAAAGATATTTTCTATTAATCCCAAGAGGTGAATATATATGTCATGGATTCAATCTCTTTGCAAATCCATATAGATATCCTAGAATTAAGAAATGATAGCTAATTGATTTGATAACTATGTACACATGATTCTAATTCTTAGAATCATGCAAATGAATCAATTTTCAATGCTTAGCTGGTGTTTCCTTCTATATGGTTTTCCACATAGCTTCAGCAATATTTACCGCTAGTGTTGCAGCATATAGGTCATATAACATCGCAAACCAATAATCAAAGCACTACTTGCACACTCACAACTTTGTGAAGATGTTTGAACTTGTAGTTTGAGTCGACTCATGATTGAATATAGTTACTACTTCCACATATTGAACCGATGTTAACAGAATCAATAAGATAGTGAACAAGTTGAGTCAAGAGTATACAGTGCTGCACTCTTGATTTAATAAACTTATTTAAATGTGAGTTTTCTAGAAAATTTATTTCAATTAAAATAATATTTGGCATCCAACCTCGACTCAACTATCGTTTAAGTTGTGCTTAGTCTTGCAACTTAGTTAAGCTAAATCTCACAAAACTCAAGCTCCATTTGTCAATTTGTTAAGCTAAACTCTAATAAATATCGAGCTCTTATGAATAGGTTTAACTCATTTACATACAATTGCTGTCTAATTCGAATAAAACACGAATTAAAATAATTAAATATTTGGTTACTTTCATATATTTTTAATATGGTTACAAACTTAACAATACAACACGCATTGTCACCTTCTCTTTCCGTGCCAATATCCTCTCTCTCTTCCGCAATCAATACTATTATATATAAATAGGGAAAAAATAAATAAATAAAAAGTGGGATGGGAAATAAAAGCTCAGGCTACATACAAAATATGCAATCAGGAGGCATACGAACTGGATACAAGTTATTCGAATCACGCCTTACCTTTTCAAGAATGGTTTGTGCTTCATCATACTTATAACTCCGCGCCAACATCTTCGCTCTATACAATGCTAAATCCAAATTCACCGCAAGCTTCTTCTCCAGCGTCGAACTCACTGAGTCCACTCGCTCCGGCTCAAAAATCGGCATTTTCTTTGCAAACTCATTCAGTCCAGCATCAATAACCGAAGATTTATACTCCTCTTCCACTTCTACCTCCACCCCCTCCTTCTCCTCCTCCCCGGAAACCTCCATCACCGGCCGTCGAACAACAAGCACTTCTTCATCCTCCTTCTCTTTCCTCGATCGGACGTCGAGAACTTGTTGCTGTAGTTGCTGTTGTTGCTCGAGTAACGGCGAGGGAGGCGGCCTGGTAGTGGCGCGAGGAGGAGAGAGATTGGCTTTGGAGGAAAATTTGAAAGGAAGTTGGAATTTTGTAGTGGTGGTGTTATGATTTGAGGATTGAGTTGGAGTGTAGAGGGAGAAATTGGAGTGATGAGATGATGAAGAGAAGAGGCTCATCAAATTGAGTGACTCGGTCACCATTACTCTTACTCATTGACCAACTCAGTGAGTCAGCTTGGAGCTGGTTGTTTGCTGGCTTCGTAATGTTTTAACGGATAAAACTGAATGGAAACATTGAGAGGCTCTCGTTCAGCTTGTGTTATGGATCACCTGAGATTACCATAATACCCTTGTATTTATACTCCCTTTAGGAATTTCTTTTCCCAGTGATCTAGGTATATGTTTGGTTGGTCGAAATATTTTCGGGAATTTTTCCAGAGTTTATTATAATTAAAGTTTTATAATTTTTAAATAGAATTTTTTTTAATTCTTAATGTTCAATAGTTTTTTATTTAAGTCCTAAACTTTTTTATTATTATTATTTAAGTCTTTAACTTTTACAAAAGTTGCAAACATGCTCTTGTTTTAACACTATTAAGTTTTAGTAAATAGCACATGGTAATATTTAATTGATTCATGTAACTATATTAAGTAAAAAATATAATAAAATATGGAGAAAATAAATAAATAATTTATCAAAAACAAAAAAAAAGTTGAAAAAAAAAGAAAAAAATGCTTTAAATTTTAAAAAAGTTTTGATTACTTCAAGACTAAAAGATAGCTAAAACAATCACTTTAAAGAAAGTAGGTCATGACTCAATTAAAAAAAAAAAAGGTTATGCAATCCATGACAACTCCTAAAAAAGTAGGTTGTGCAATCCATGATAGCCTCCTAGTGTGGGTAACCACCCATTACTATCGATATTAAAAAAAAAAATGAAATATAGCGTTAAATTGATTGGGTTGAGATTAGTTCACCAAATTTCAGCTGCCCTAAATAGTCACCCACCATCTTTTGGAGAGATCACATAGCCTGCTTTCTTTAAAGTAGCCATTTTAACCTCCCTTGTTGGGTGGTTAAAATAGTTTTTTTTTCTTTTTTTTTTTTATAGATTTTTTTCTTTTTTATTCTTTTTTTGTATTTTGTTATTTCCTAATTTAAAATTTTATTTTTAATTAATTAATTAATTTAGTTTATCTTTACTTAATTATTTTATTAAGTTAAATTAATTATTTAGCCCTATCAAAAGTCGCCACATGTCAGAAGGTAATAGAAAACTTAATTGCATTAAAAAGGAAAAAAAAACGAAAAGTTGAAGACTAAAAATACACTTTTCCTTTTCAAATATTAATGTACTAATCTTTAAAAATTATAAATGGTAAAGTATTTTAGCGAGAAATCTACTAAAATAATATGTTTTTTTTTAAATAATCATGAAATAGGATACCCGAAAAAGTTATTTCTAAAATAAGTAGTAAATGTACAGACTCATAACACATCTTCATTTGAGGCAAAATTTGCCCAATTGAATGCGCGTATCTAGAATGCACTTTCAGTATAAAGTACCTATAACGCATTTTGGGTTCATGCCTTCAGTATCGTGAATTTTTTTAATAAATTTTAAATTAATTTTTATAATTTTTAAATTTATAAAAAAAAATTTTTGTTATTCTTATGTAAACTTTTAATTTTTTTAAAAAAGAAATTAATTTGAGAAAATCTATCATTTAAAAAAATTATGAAAAATCATGTAAAGAAAATCATAAATAAATTTTGTGAAAAGAACTATAAAAAAATGTTAGAAACAATTGTTAAAAAAATTAAAAGCATAGATTTAAAAATAGAAACAAAAATAATTTGTTAAAAACGTTAATAAATATAAAAATTTCAAATAATAATTTACATAAATGTCAATGAAAGATTTACACGTCAAATAAGATAAAATAGTATCCTATCTCTTATTGTTCATTCTCCTATTAAATTGTCATGCAAGCCGTGAAAATGCATTTGTGTGCTCTTTAGCTGATTTTGCAACTAGAGCAAGAGGAGCCTGTGACTCCTATGTTAGATGGTACTGAGGGGCATCATCGAAGTTACAAGGGGCATTAGACTCTAATTTGTAGTAGGTTATGAATATTCACCCTAATACATTATTTGTTTACCAGTGCGTCTCTTCTATAGAGTAGGTGGTGTAGGAAAATGACCACTAATAGAATGGTGATGTAGTGTGACATATGTGCTAGGCATTAGGGTCAAGTTTTTGTCCATTTCATCATCATCCAGTGGGGGCTGTTGAGCTTGTATTACATATTCTTATGCTTGAGCCTGGTTTTAGGGTCGTATAAGTCCCATGATCCTACTACATGCAATAATTGGTTGTTGCTACTGCCAAATGTTAGCAAGTTGCACCTTTGCTCAACCTCTACGCCTTGATTCTTGTGAGCCTACGGGTATAATGTCACTTCCCTCGTGATCATGTATAAACTTAAGACCATGATCAGATAGAATAACAACCATGACATGATTTGAGGATAAGTGGATTTGTCGTAATGTATCAGCCTACATATTACAACGGATAGTAAAATAGTATTAGATATACAATGTATCACCAAATTAGTATTGATGTTATACTTACTAAATGTTTAAGAATTACTCCTGCATGTCCTATATATTGATAGCTGATAGATTTATATCACCTCATGTATTCTTGCTGCACCCCATAAGGGCCTTATATGTAAACCAACTAGGCCAAACGCTCTTCCCATAGGGTTATGTATTATTCATGTTATACTGGTTAATCTGTATTAACCCCCCATGCAAGTTGATCTATTGGAGCTCAAGTTGTATGTTAACATAATGTGGAATATATTGGCAACTAGAGCCGGAATGCAAGCCAAATGGGTCGGTCTACCCCGCCCCGACCCGCACTTGCCGACGGGTCATCGCGGGTCGACCCGCAATGGCCGGCAAGAGTTGCGGGTTACAAAAATCGGCTCGCCCCGCCCCATGGGCCAATGCGGGTTGGCCCGCTCCGCCCGCGAAATTTTTTTGTTAAACCGTATTATGTAGGACATGCTAAATGAATTTTTTTGTTTTTCTTTGCAAATATAATTTATATTACATATGTTAGGGAAAAAAAGTGTTGAAAATTGTTTAAATTAGTGTTTCCACTCACACAAGATTTTTTTTTTTTTTTGCGGGTCAACGGGTCAACCCATAGCCGCGGGTCACGCAGGCATAGGCCAAAATTTTTTGCCCGCCCCGCATTTTTTTGTGGGCGGGGCAGGTTAGCCTGTGGACCTGCCCCGCAATTACCAGCTCTATTGGCAACTACCAAACTACCTAGCAATACGATTTGAGAAATGTCACTCAACTATATAGACACATATGAGTAGCACTCAAGCAATCCAAATGTATTTGCCTACTCTATAGAAGGGTGGTAGAATGTGAATCAGATTTTCTACGTACGACTCCCACTCGACTTAAGAGATAGTAAGTAAGATCTAGATGTAATAATACATAATGATAAAATGGAAAACTGAAAATAGGTTAAGAAATACATGCTCAGCATTTTGCTTGTCGAGGGTATCTCGATAAGCAACAACAAAATGGGTTAAGTGATATCTAGTGTCCAGGCTCATCTTCCATCATGTGGCCAAAAGAGCTCTAGCCTCTATAATAAGTCTATAGTGGTTAATAGGCATTATATAGGGGAATCTATCCCATGCCCACATCTGAAGGAGTATCACTGTCCCTCCTATCTCGTAAGTTGACGAAGCAGATGTAACACAAAACTAGAGATATAACTAAGCCAAACATGCAGACCTCCAACTATACGTGCTTGCTACATCGAAGTGCTCCAACAATGGCAAAAACATGTTATGTATAAGGGCACTCGATTTATCAATGAAGATGAATCTGTCGAGTAGCTGCAAGATGTACGTACATGTATGACATGCAACTTGCTCAACATTTGTGTGTTGTGGCAAAACCCAATACATATCTCGAAACCACATCATAGTAATGCGATCCCCTTACTACCTAACCCTGGTCTCATCCCAAGCAATCTCTAACATGTGGCAATCTAATCCAAGAACTACTTGCTATCGTTGTTTAACCATCGATTGGGAGGCCTAGCTAGACCTCAACATCCTGTAGAGTAATGGTAAACTCTCTAGTCAGCATATGACATGTATACGTCTTAGCCAATTCAGCTGTATAAAGGGTAGGTGGCTCACACCTTAGAAACTCGTCAACTACAGGTATGGCTCCATCCGCGAATCTAATTAGATGATGTTTTTAGCATGCTGAAGTGATAACTCACAATGTCCAACGATGAGCTATGATTGTTCATAAAAGTGATCAATTTCATAAGTTGCATGTTATTTACCTCTCCATCTCATATGACTTGTGAACAATGTCTTTCCTATTGCGTTAAAACAAATGGATCAAATGGTTCAGATTCCATCTAATCAGCACAATGAAAACAAAAAATGTTAGCATTATACAAGTAACGATTTGACTCATAAATGTGCAAAGCTAAGCTAGGGGTTAATTAATCGTGTATCTGATGATCGACCATTTACCATTATTGTGTCTACGCGAGCAGGTTCTTCTATTGTGTCATTCCCCTTGACAAAGTCCACATGTGATTCTATTTGGATGCTTCCCAATATCCATCTTCATGTGATATCTTTTTCGTCTCGGTTTTCCCTTTTTCCGTGCAAATTTTCCTCTTGGACGAAGCAACGAGAAGTTTACTAGCTCCTAATCGAGCTTGTTGCCTATAGATAGGAAGTGGGTCTTATATGTGAGCTCTTGATAGGTCCACTTGTACTAATTCAATATAGCTATCGACATATCGAGCCTAATGGAAGCAACTATTGCATATGCATGCAAGCATGAGATTCAATATATTAGCCATTTCTAGCAAATCATGTGTAGTGGGCAAAGTCAGCAGTGTGCATCTACCCTCCTCTTCTCAACACACTCGCTAAACAATGACAATTAGTAAGCACTTCGAAAATTCTTTCCTACCTATTGTAGTAAATGACTCTGTAGTTACTAGCTTGTGAACCTCATCTATCTATCATTTCGATGACATATTTGGTGAAGACTTGATTTTTTGCTAAGTTCTTAAGTGCCTTTGAATACTTATTGATGAAGTAACTTACATAATTGTAAAAAGTCTTTTTAACCAAAGCAACCATTAGTAACCCTTGAGCTTCCACACTATTCGAGGTCATATACCTAAAGCGATAACAACCGTCATGGGCTAGTGTTTACTTCTCCACTAACATGCTATCAAATCACGCTAGGGCATTGGGCTTAATTGTTCTCACCTGCTCCATGAAATAGTTTAGTTTTCAAACTTATGCCTGCAGCCTCGTATAGGTGACAAACTTCTTGCATTACATATTTTTATGAGCCTAATTGAAGTTTCTTGCAATTTGTCGTATACAATACCTCTATATTGTGAGGGGAAGGTGCCATCCATTAGCTCGCTCTTCGATTGCTGACTTGATGCTAGGGTGTGTGTCTAAAATTAGGCATATAGTTTCACAACTTTCATGATCGCTAACGACATATTCCTTCAATTTTCTCAAAAACCAACCCCATGTTTTGATTGACTCGTCATCCAAGAAAGCAAATGCTAACAAAAGTATGTGGTTGTTGCCATCAATGCTATAAGAAATCGGCAACTTATGAGTGTACTTACCATACAGAAAAGTACTATTAATGGTAATAACGGGTTTGAGCAATCTCTATGCTGCAATGTAAAGCCTAAATGCCAAAAAAAAAAAAATCCACTTAAGAGTGGACACCCTAGGGATATTCATTCTTCTCCACTCCCAATCAACTCGTGTTCCTAGATTAATATTTTTTTATTGTATTTAGAAGCTTAAGGATTTCATTATAGGAAAATTCCCAATTCCAATATACATGCTTAATAGCCTTTTTCTTGCCCTCCCCAACTCATTTCCTGGCTATCCTATAACTAAATTCTTATTCAACAACAAAAGTGAGCTTGACAACCTTCATATTAGGATTATCTCTAACAAGATTAACAAACTGGCTTACAAGAAGATTGCAATCCAATTGTGGGTGATCTTGACTTATCAGTAGGTTAATTCATATGTTGTAACGCTTCGAAACCCAAGCCGTGCTACTACCCGCTACGTGTCCTTATCTCATAAGGACACGTTAAGGCTCTGAAATAAATCCGATATATTTTAACCTGTAACTCCTATAATAAAAGCATTTCATATATCTCCAAAGTTTCAAATAATAACTTAAATCATATCAAACATCTAACGCAACGAAAGTCTTTAAACACCAAAAATAACAATTCTCAACACTTACTATCTATTATAGTTAAACATCATAATTTTTCCTAAAACTTAATCACCATAATAATAATGGTACTCTTTGTCTTCATCTCTCTATGGTTCAGCTAAACCCAAGTCATCTTCTGGGTTCTTATTTCTCTCAACACCTGCATCTAAAAATGATTCCTCGAAGGGTGAGATAACGCCCAGTACATATAACACAAACACATATGCATGACAAACATGAATGGGTATCACACACATCATGCAGAACTTAAACACAAACAATCATTTCATAATATAATTTTAGTCCACAAGCAAACAATAGGATACTTATAACACCCTTAACACACTTAACACATTAGAACATGACTTGATGATGGAAACTGCCACTACGAGCCCTACACCCATGATCCCTTAATCTTTAAACTTGGTGATGGGAATTGCCACTACGAGCTCCACAACCATGTCCATTTAAATACTTAAACTTGGTGATGAGAACTGCTACTACAAGCCCCATACCCATGTATACTTAATCACTTAAACTTGTTGATGGGAACTGCCACTATGGGCCCCACATCCATGTATACTTAAACACTTGAACAACATCCAACCCATATCATTTTCAAGCATGACTCCACTAGGGACAACGTCACACAAGAATCATTGGGGTGCTCCATAGGGATCTGTCACTACGGGCTCCTAGGCCGAGCTAAGCACATACAGCATATCACTCAAAAACTTAAACTGAGTCATTCACTTAATCAATTTCAAATACATGTACTAACTTAAACAAACACAGAACAACACACAAGTTACACGTACCTTGGATCTTAGCCTTAAGCACTTCCCAATCTTTGACTTAACCTAATTGGAAATCTATACACATTAACATACTCTTTTTAGTATTTAATCTAAGATCAATATCATTCTTAATCTCCTTAATCCTATTCATTTAATTTCTCTAAGGCCTTACTAGTTATCTAGGTTACGTGGAAATTAGTTTAAATCAAAGTTAAACAAACATATAATCATGTTATACTTTATTCAACACGGTCATGTTGAGGACCGTGTTACTCAACATGGGTTAAAGCATGACCATGTTAATGGTCGTGTATCTTTCGATGTATAACTAGGCTTCAACACGATTGAAACATGACTGTATTAGGAAGTCATATTACTCTTGACTCAATACGATTGAAACAGGACCGTGTTAAGAGACGGTGTATCTCTTGGTACATCTTTCATACTTAATACGGTCTAAACACGACCGTGTTGGGAGGTCATGTTGCTCTTGACTCAACACAGTCGAAACACAACCGTGTTGGGTGGCCATGTATCTTTGGAAATTCCACGAACCCTATTTTTATTACTCCAATTCCTTCTAAACCTAATCCTTTCTATTCCTAAGTTTAATCATATCTCTAAAATTCGTAATTGTATTCAAATTACATAATTTGTATACTTACTTCAATTTCCTTTTGAGTTGAATCCTTAAACCTTTTGAGTCTTTTTTCTGTTATACCCTTCTTGTTCCTTGAATCCTGATATGCACATTATACCAATGCGTTAAAAATCTATTAACTGAATTCGAAACTTGTATAGGATTTTCTTACCTTTGTATTTAGGGTTCTTGACCAAAGCGTCTCCTCCTTTTCCTGCTTATTACTGTGTGGTTACTGATAGAGTGGAAAGAGGAGACTTAGGGTTATTACAGAGTATTTATACTCTATTCGTGAAAATATATATTTGTCTCTTAAATATTCTAAAATTATTGTCCTCGTCCTTTGTTCTTTATGACAATATATATTTTTATATAATATAAGAAAAATATGTGTATTACATTCTCCCCGTCCTCAAAAGTTACCTAGATTTAGGAAGATTTCTGGATACTTTCTTTTCATTTCTTCTTCTAACTCCCACGTCGCTTCCTTTTCTGTTTAGTTTGTCCATTGCACTTTAGCATAAGGGATTGTTTTTCATCTTAGCACCCATTCTTTAGTGTTCAAGATCTTTATTGGACTTTCCAAAGACATTAATTTTAGTTGCACATTTAGTGGTTCCAAGGACACTATCTTATCCGGGTCGGGTACATACTTCCTCAACATGGATACATGAAATACATCATGTGCCCCAGCTAATTTCAGCGAAAGGGCTAATTTGTAAGCCACTATGCCTCTTCTCTCCAAGATCTCAAATGGGCCTATATACCTCGGGTTTAGCTTTCCCCTTAACCCGAATCTAATCACTCCCTTTGTTGGGGAAATCCTCAATAATACCTTATCTCCCACTTGAAATTCCAGAAGACGCCTTCTCTTGTCTGCGTAGCTCTTTTATCGAAACTAGATCGTCTGTATTATCTGCTTTATTAATTTTACCTTGTCAATTGCTTCTTGCACTAACTTCGGCCCCATCATCTATCTTTTTGCCACTTCATCCCAATGCAGTGGAGATTTGCACCTTCTTCCATAAATAGCTTCATATGGTGCCATTTGGATGGTTGCCTGGTAACTATTATTATAGGCAAACTCCACTAGAGGTATATGCTTATTCCATTTCCCTCCAAAGTCTAGTGCACATGCCCTAAGAAAATCTTCCAGTATTTGTATAATCCTTTCAGACTGACCATTTGTTTATAGATGGAAGGCTATACTGAACTACAGTTTGGTGCCCAATGCCTTGTGTAGGCTGCTTCAGAATCTACTTACAAACCTTGTGTCTTTATCAGAAGTGATTGTCACTGGCACTCCATGTAATCTAACTATCTTCTATATGTATATCTAAGCCAGTTTCTCCAATTTATATCCTATTCTGATAGGTATGAAATGAGCAGACTTAATCAATCTGTCCACTATAACCCAAACTGCATCTTACTTTTCCCTGGTATTTGGGAGGGCTGTAACAAAATCCATTGTCACATGCTCCCATTTCTACTCCAGTATTGGAAGAGATTGTAATTCTCCAGCTGGTCTTTGGTGTTTTGTTTTGATCTACTAGCATGTGAGCCATTTGGCTACATATTTCACTATTTCTCTCTTCATATTTCTTCACCAATAATAACTCTTCACATCCTTATACATTTTGGTACTCCTAGGATGTATCGTGCAAGCAGAGTGATGCGCCTCTTTCATTATCTCTCTCTTCAATTCTACATCCTTCGGCACACATAGTCTCATTTTGTACCTTAAGGTCCATGCCGCATCTAAGTTGAATTATGGTGCCTTGCCTTGTTCCATTATACTCTTGAGCTCTTGAATGTCCTTTGTAAACACCCCATTTTTGCCTTAGGAATCAATAATTTTCAATAATAATCAATTTTCAATTTTTCCTAATTTTTCCCAATTTTTCCTTAATTTAGCATAAATAATAAAAATATTCAAAAAATGAAAATAAAATAGGAAAACACTTCAATTTTGAAAAATGATTTTAGAAATAGCAATAATGAATAATAAATAATTTTTACAAATTTTTGAAATTTCAAAAAATACAAAAAAATAAAAAAATTGCATCGCATATGTACAATTTGCGATGTAAATAAAATCGGGAAATTGGGCCAGCTCAGCTGGCTCGTGTGTGCGCATGGGAACCGTGTGAAGGCTGAAGGTCGCGAGTTCGAATCCCCCCGCAGGCGCTCGGCAAAAATTTTTCGTTCTTTTCCCTGGAGCTGCCACGTGGCAGCATGTGATTGGCCGAGGGAAGTCACGCGCGTCGCGCGTGATCGTCTTCTTCGCGAGCCCAGCCGGAGGAAAAAAATCCGACAGAAGTCCGACGAAGGCGAAATCGGCCGTTTTCTTTTTAATCTTCTAGATTAAAGTCGAGATAAGGCCAAATCCATCAGATAAACCAAAGGAACACAAGAGATTAACATCAAATCGCCGGGATAAAATCGAATCTAAGAAACGGAAAAATATGGGTTTATCTAAATCGGCCGATTCGAGCTTATCCAAGAGGAGTTCGAGGTGCCTATAAATAGAGGAGAACAGGAGGAAGCCAGAGCAGAAAGAAACACGAAGAAAAAGAGAGAGAAAGAGAGAGGAAGGAGCAAATCGGAGTACGCCGGAGAAGCTTGGAGCCGCGACCATCGATCGGAGTTGAGCCGCCGCAAGGAGACATTCTGGGAGTAAGCCGCCACCACCATCGGATTCAGCACCCTCAAGAAGCTAGGATTCGACACTTCACCCGCCGCAAACGACCGCCGGAACGCCGTGAACGAGCCAACCCCGCCGCCGTGACCGATCCGATTCGACCCGCGCACCGACCCGACCCGATTCGACCCGCGCACCGACCCGGATCCAGGTAAGTCGGATCTTTTCGGATTTTTTTTTATTTAATTAATTTATTTGGTTTATTTATTTATTCCGAATTTGTTATTTGTTATTTATTATTTGTTTAGTCATTTATTTATTTTTGTTTTATTTTCAATAAATAGGAAAAATGTAGAAATTAGATTTTTCTAGAATTAAGTAAAAAAAATAAAAAATAAATAAAATATAAAAAAAATAATAAAAGAATAAAAAAATAAAAAAATAGAATAAAATAATAAAAAGATTAGGAAAAATAATAATAAAACTTTAGATTTCAAAATAGGATAGATAATAACTTAGGATAAAATGTTCTAGCATAAAAATTACAAAAATTTATAAAAATCACAAAACTTATAAAAAATCACAAAAATCATAAAAATCATGAAAATTCATAAAAATTTAAAAATTATGAAAATAGAAGAAAAATTAAGTTTTAACACTTAGAAAAATCCTTTTCTTCAAATAAACTCAAAATTGATGTTTTCCTTCAAAATCATTTAAAAAAAAAAATCAAATTCAAAGTTTAGGCTTAGAAATTTTTAGAAAAATCCCAAAGATGTTAAGAACATAAATCAAAAGAGTTTTCGAAATTAAAATTCATCAACACACTAAAGGGTTTTCAGAAAAGCGAACTACGGCTTGTTTGATCCTGAATAGCAGGTACGTAGGCACCCATTCGGGTCAACCCCTAAAATAAAGAAAAATCATTTTCTCAAAATAATTCTCAAACATAATAAAAAGTAACAGAAACATAAATGAAACACATTTCTAAAGATAAACAATTTTGGGAGATTCGGTGGTAACCGTAAAGGTTTTAATAGGTTAGCCTCCGGACTTAGAAGCTCTGGTTTTCCCTTTTCCTCTTTTCACAAAAACGAGAAGAGGAAAGAACGACGACTAGTGGTCCAAATTAAGACTAATCCGCTCCTTTAGTCTTAATTCAATTTTCCCAACAAACAGTTGGGTGGCGACTCCAAAAATTAAACGAAATTCCTAACTCAAGTCAAGGATCTAGATTAGATGAGCATAGGGTCTAGTTTAGATCGGATTAGGAATGGGAATTCAAAAATTAGACTCGACATCCTTACCTTCCATCTGACCTAATTTACTTTTGTTTAGTATGGTTGGTTGAATTCTTAAATTAGCCATTTTTGCTCCCACTTCTTGTGTTAAGACTTCTAGCTCCATTTTGCATATGTCTTCCAATAACTCTTTTTGTGAAGTGATGAGAGTGGCTATATTGCCCTGTTTCTTTCTACTAAGGGCATCCACCACCACATTGGCTTTTCTTGGATGGTATTGCATTTCTAGGTCGTAATCTTTAATTAACTCCAACCATCTTCTTTATCTTATGTTCAGCCCTTTCTACATAAATATGTACTTCAAGCTTCTGTGGTCAGTGAAGATTTTGCACCTTTCTCCATATAAGTAGTGTCTCCATAGTTTCAAAGCTAGCACTACAACTGCCAATTCCAAGTCTTAAGTTGGGTAGTTCTTTTCATACGACTTCAATTGTCGAGATGCATATGCTATTACTTGACCACTTTGTATCAATATACACCCCAACCCTTGAACTAAGGCATCGATATATACTGTAAACTCTTCTCTACTCTTGGGTAAAGTCAAAACTGGTGCCGTTACCAGTTTCTCTTTGAGCATCTGAAAGTTGACTTCACATTTGTCATCCTATTCGAATTTCACACTTTTCTTTATCAATATGGTGAGAGGAGTTGCTATTTTGGAAAACCCTTCAACAAATCTCTTGTAGTAGCCTGCTAGACCTAGAAAGCTTCTTACCTCTATAATTGTCTTTGGTCTTTGCCAATCTACTATTGCTCTCACCTTTTCTGGGTCCACAGATATACCATCTCTATTAACCACATGACCCAAGAAGACTACTTCTTCCAGCTAGAATTTACATTTACTAAATTTAGCATATAACTTCTCATCTTGTAG
The DNA here is from genome assembly GCA_037954665.1 of Laguncularia racemosa. Classification (NCBI taxonomy): domain Eukaryota; kingdom Viridiplantae; phylum Streptophyta; class Magnoliopsida; order Myrtales; family Combretaceae; genus Laguncularia; species Laguncularia racemosa. The sequence goes on along the minus strand of JBBMOL010000117.1, from coordinate 197,796 downwards.
CCTGCTCAATACTAGTCTCAAGTGTTCTTTGTGCTCCTAAATACTTTTAGAGTATATCAGGATGTCGTCTATAAAGACGATTACAAACTTATCTAGGAAATCTCTGAATACTCTGTTTATTAAATCCATAAATGCAGCCGGTACATTTATTAGTCCAAAGGGCATCACCAAAAATTCGTAGTGCCCATATTAGGTCCTGAATGTTGTTTTCTGGATGTCCTCTTCTTTGATTTTGAGTTGATGATAGCTTGATCTCAAGTCTACTTTGGAGAACACCTGAGCTCCCTACAACTGATCAAACAGGTCATCTATCCTGGGAAAAGTATATTTGTTCTTTATGGTGACCTTATTTAATTCCTTGTAATCTATACAGAGTCTCATACTTCCATCCTTTTTCTTCACAAACAGGACTGGTGCACCCCAAGGAGAGATACTAGGTCTTATAAAACCATTATCTTGTAACTTATGTAGTTGTTTCCTTAGCTCTTCCAATTCTATTGGTGCCATCTTATAGACCGGTTTTGATACGGGTATTGTACCTTATACCAAGTCGATGTTAAATTCTATTTCCCTGGCTAGGGGTAAACTAGGAAGATTTTTCGGGAACACATCAAGAAATTTCCTCACTATCTGTACTTCTTCCATCCTAACTTCTTCACTGGCTTCAACAGATATGGTTGACAGTACACTTTTTCCCCACGTCTCGTAGGTAGGCAATCTAGTGGGTCTTCTAATTTATATTTAAATTATCTATCCCCGAGTATATTAAACCGCACCACTATGTTGTGATAGTCAATGGTGGCATGATATTTTGATAGCCAATTGACACCCAAAATAATGTTGAACTCTATCATCTTTAATACTAGGAGGTCTGCTGGCATCACCCTACTATGTATTTCTATACTCATTTCTCTACATATCCTACTTATTCTTCCTCCTACTCCCAAAGGGGTACTAACAGCCAAGCAATCATCCATATTTTCAACATCCAAAGCACATGCATAGACAAAGTTTTTAGATACACAGGACACAGATGCACCAGTATCGAATAGTACATATGCATTGCATGAGTGTACTAGAAGCATATCTACAATGTTGTCCACATCTGGGATATCGTGGTGCTGCTGCTGATGAAAGGCAAATACCCTAGTAGGAACTCTTTGTTTAGGACCTCCTACTTGTGGTTTTCCTCCCTATCCTCTTACTGGAGGTCTAATTGCCTGTTGTACTGGCCCTACTTGGTTTCTAATCTTTCCCTGAGGACAGTTCATTGCCTTATGTCCCCTCTTGTTGCATATATGAAAAAAGATTAGGAGAATTGACCTTTCAGTGCAATGTCTGCTAATATGCCATGTCTTTCCACACGAGAAACATGCCCCATCTGGCCATCGACACTCTCTTAACTCATGGGGTCCGTAACATCTGGGACATTTAGTATTTGTGTCTGTTGTAGTGAGTGTCAAAGGCACTTGCTTGATCTGAAGGGGGGGGGGGGTGTGGTGGGACATTTAGTATTTGTGTCTGTTGTAGTGAGTGTCAAAGGCACTTGCTTGATCTGAAGGGGGGGGGGGGTGTGGTTCTACTTTGCAATAAGTAATGTCTTTTACCTTAGTCTTGCGCCATTCCACTAGAGGTAGGTTTTTTTCCTAGAGCTCCTCTGTTCTTCTATGATCTTCTTATTCTGTTCAAGGCAGTTCGCTTTGTCTACCATCTCAGTATATGTATTTAACTGAAAGACCCCTACTGCAAGTTGTAGGTCCAATTCCAATCCTCTCAGGAACCTTCTAGCTCTAGACCTATCATCATTGCATACATTTTTAGGAAGGAACTGAATGAGGCAATTCAACTCTACCTCATACTCTTCAACCATTCGGTTCCCCTGTTTGCAATTGTAGTAATTGTTCTCCATTCTGTTTCTAGAGCTGTTAGGGAAATATCTCTGATAAAACAGCTCCTTAAACAATGCTCGATTCATGCACTCCCTTGCAAGTCTAAGGACCGAAACCTACCATTTTGCTCTAGTTTCCTTCAACATGAATGCAGCATAATTCACCTTCCTATCTTCTGGTATCTTGAAGGCAGCAAAGGTCTTCTCAATCTCTTGTACCCAATCCTCAGCCTCAATTGGGTTGTTTACTCTAGGGTTAAATTCCTTAGCCACTCTTATGAACCTATCAAAGCTGATGGATTCATTAGAATTCCTGTGCTGTGGGACATTAGGGGCTTGGTGTTGTTGTGCCAGTAGTCCCATTAGGTGGTTCACAGTATGTAGTAGTTGCACTGTCTCTTCAGCCATTTGACCTCTTTCCCCTTATGGCTGTAGGTTTTGAGTTTCCTCCTCATTGGGGTTATCACACCTAGCACCTCTTCCAGCTCTTGATCTAGTAATTCTTTTTGGAGGCATTTTGTTTAAGAAGAGACAGTTAGATCTACTTATTTTAGTAGCATTCGGGTTAGTTTCATAATGTGTAAGTATATACACATATATCATACACAAGGGGTCTATTCATATATAATGCTTAGCAGTTGGAAGAATACAAGTAAAATAATAATACAAGAAAATGATTACATAATTAAGTAAACGTCCTATATTTTACCCACTCTCTTCATGTCTCACTATCTTACAGATCTAACGCTTAATCCTTCTAAAGATCATATCCTAGACTCTATTGTTTAAAACTTATGTCTATTGATCATCACTTAGTACTAAGGATCATTGCTTAAGCTCTTCAGGATCAACAACCTATGCTATATAAATCAAAACTTAATTCATAAGGATCATGAACCTATTCTCTATAGATTCAAACTTAAATATCTAAAGATCATATAACCTAATACCACCTAAGTTGTAATGCCCTGAAACCCGAACTACGCTATTGCCTGCCATGTGTCATTATCTCACAAGAACATGTTAAGGTTTTGAAACAAATTCGACACATTTTAACCTATAACTCCTATAATAAAAGCATTTCATATATCTCCATAGTTTCAAATAATAGTTTAAATCATATCAAACATCTAACGCAGCGGAAGTCTTTAAACATCAAAAATAACAATTCTCAATAGATACTATCTATTATAGTTAAACATCATAATTCTTTCTAAAACTTAATCATCATAATAATAATGGTACTTTTTGTCTTCCTCTCTCTGTGGTTTAGCTAAACCCAAGTCTTCTTCTAGGTTCTCATCTCTCTTAACACCTGCATCGAAAAATGATTCCCTGAAGGATGAGCTAATGCCCAGTACATATAACACAAACACATACGCATGACAAACATAAACGAGTATCACACACATCACATAGAACTTAAACACAGACAATCATTTCATAATATAATTTTAGTCCATAAGCAAACAATAAGGTACTCATGACCCCCTTAACACACTTAACACATTGGAACATGACTTGGTGATGGGAATTGCCACTATGGGCTCCATACCCATGATCCCTTGATCCTTAAACTTGGTGATGGAAATTGCCACTACAGGCCCCACACCTATGTCCACTTAAATACTTAAACTTGGTGATGGGAACTGCCACTACGAGCCCCATGCCCATGTATACTTAATCACTTGAACTTAGTGATAGGAACTGCCATTACGGCTCCACACCCATGTACACTTAAACACTTGAACAACATCCAACCCAGATCATTTCCAAGTACGACTCCATTAAGGATAACGTCACATAAGGATCATTGTGGTGCTCCCTAAGGATTTGCCACTGTGGGCCCCTAGGCCAAGCCAAGTACATATAGTATATTACTTAAATACTTAAACCGAGTCATTCACTTAATCAATTTCAAATACATGTACTAACTTAAACAAACACTGAACAACACATAAGTTATATGTACCTTAGATCCTAACCTTACGCACTTCCCGGTCTTTAACTTAACCTAATTGGAAATTTGTACACATTAACATACTATTCTTAGTATTCAATCTAAGATCAATATCATTCTTAATCTCCTTAATCCTATTCATTTAATTTCTCCAAGGCCTTACTAGTTATCTAGGTTGCGTGGAAATTAGTTTAAATTAAAGTTAAATAAACATATAATCATGTTATACTTTATTTAACACGGTTATGTTGGGGACTGTGTTGCTCAACATTAGTCGAAGCACAATCGTGTTAATGGTCGTGTATCTTTCGATGTATAACCGGGCTTCAACACGATTGGAACACGATTGTGTTAGGAAGTCATGTTACTCTTGACTCAACACGGTCGAAACACGACCGTGTTAAGAGACCGTGTATCTCTTGGTACATCTTTCACACTTAATATGGTCTAAACACGACTATGTTGGGAGGTCGTGTTACCCTTAACTCAATACAGTTGAAACACGACCATGTTAGATAGCCATATATCTTCGGAAATTCCACGAACCCTATTTTTATTACTCCAATTCCTCCTAAACCTAATCCTTTCTATTCATAAGCTTAATCATATCTCCAAAATTCATAATTGTATTCAAATTACATAATTTGTATACCTACTTCAATTTCCTTTTGAGTTGAATCCTTAAACTTTTTGAGTCTTTTCCCCGTTGCACCCTTCTCATTCTTTCAATCCCGATACGCACATTATACCAATGTATTAAAAATCTACTAATCGAATTCAAAACTTATATAGGATTTTCTTACCTTTCATATTTAAGGTTCTTGACTAGAGCGTCTCCTCCTTTTCCTGCTTGTCACTATGTGGTTACTAATAGGGTGGAAAGAGGAGACTTAGGGTTATTACAGAGTATTTATACTCTATTCGTGAAAAGACATATTTGTCCCTTAAATATTCTAAAATTATCGTCATCGTCCTTTGTTCTTTGTGACAATATATATTTTTATATAATATAAGAAAAATATGTGTATTAGATATGTGTAGACCATCAAATTTGGTAACTACAAATAACCCATTTAACTTCTTCTTATAGGCTTGAAGCCTCCACCTACAACCGTCTTCACATGATAAGCCTTAATAGCTTGAATGACATCTGCTTTTGTCTTGAATCTCATTCCCTTATTGAACTCGTCACTGCTACTCGAGTTACTACAAAATTGCATATTGTTCCTACTCGAAATAGATGTAACCATCATTACCGCCAGCATTGTAGAAGGGAACCGGATCTCTAATTGCCATATAAGGTGGTTTAGCCGACCTTAACTAATATACTGCTTGTGTAAAGTGCCCTAATGTGATTGGGCAATCCCCTTCAACTATATCATCTCCTTTATTTACATTTTCCTCATCTTCCTCCTCAGAACTTTTCTCATAATCAAAACTTTCCTTGTCAAACTCATTTCCACATTGGTGTTTGTTGTATTTTTCATCCCCTAAACACACCATGTAAGGATCATGTGTAACTAGTCATTGTAACACCATAGTAACCACTTTGTTTACTTCAGCCTCATCTTTTAATGATGCCTATTGTATAGGGGTTAGAACGTATGCTTCAAATATCGGTGGCTCAGTCGGCATCTCTTCCCGATTATGTAGGGAATGCATTTGCCTATTTTCTTGGATTGTCTACTGTTCAGAGGGACCTCTCTATTCTTTAGAAATTCTAATACATAACTATTATATGCCATGCTCTCCAAAGGATTCAACCATTTCAATTAGATTTTTCTCATCATTATCGTATATAGTTGCCATCATGGCATAAGATGCAATGTCGCCATGAAAAATTGGATACCTATAAATTATCTTAACTCCCACTTTAGTTGGATCGAGTCTAATACTTCGACATATTCTTTACAAGAATTCTATATAGTTCACATTTTTCTTCATTTTCAACTTCTTAACCGGATCACTATCATATTCTGGCCTCTGGTTACCATTTACAATATTTTCAAATGCATAAACCAAAAATTTAATATAGTCACCCATTGCTATCATATCTGCAATATAGATAAATAATTAGCTAATCTACAAAAACAGCTAATATCGGTTATTTAACCTTGAGAATGTACAATAATGATCATTTTCTTCTGATATAACAAAAAAAAAATTACTTTTTTACTTTTAAAATTTTCAAAAAAAATCGTAAATAAAATTTGCAAATTTACATAAGAATAGGAGAAAGATTAGTTTATAAAAAAAAATTAATAAATTGAAATTTTCTTAATTTTTTTTTAGAAATAATTTTTTTTTTGTAATTTTGTTAAAAAATACCAATGATTTAAAATTGAAAAAATTTCAAATTATTAAATTGATACTTAAAATTGTTTGTAATTAAAAAAATAATATTAACATTTTCATTAATACTACTTTTTAAAATTAATTTTTTTAATGATTATTTAAGTACAAAACATTTTTATAACAGTTTAAATAATAAATAAAAATTTACATTTAAAATTAATACAAAATTTTTAGTGTGCATAATGTTTATCTCCTTCATATGTTACATACTACAAGATTTATATAATCATGTCTAACACATTACAAACTAACAATAAGTACTAGTATTTTAATAAAAACAAAATATTACGAAAAATTATAACTAAAGTTTTGTGGAATGACGAAAAGTAATATAATAAGGAAAGACTTTAATTTTACACATTACAAACTAACAACAAGTACTAGTATTTTAATAAAAACAAAAGACTAAGAAAAATTATAACTAAAGTTTTGTGAAATGACGAAAAGTAACATAATAGGAAAAAACTTTAATTTTTGATAAAAATATATATCGAAATATATCTTAATCAAGCTTTTTTGCTAAAAAAATTGGGAAGATTTTAGTGATAACTGGGTTGTTGATGCTCCTTGACTCCTCATAGATTCATAAGCTCTTCTTCAAATGAAACTTGCATAAGAATGAAAGAAAATAAGGAAAAAGGGCGTTTGTGGGAGTGTAATTATATTTCTATGGTTTTATGTATATATTGTAGGTGTAGTCTGTCTAGAAACAAGCATGGTCACATGTAGTATTGTAGATATAGGTTTGTAGGAAATGTCATGTCAACTTTTTTAGGTTTGCATAGGTTTGTAAGGAGCAAGATGATGGATAGATGAAATTATTAGGTGGTGATGGAAGTTACATGCAATTATTGAATAGTGGGGGGATGTTGGCAGGAAAAACTACGTGAGAGTAGTTGCTTGAAGGCACACATGCGATCCACGCCTTCGGTTGGGCCAATTTTGGTTCAGCTAAAGGCACATTCCAGATTCGTGTCTTTACTACCTATTTTAAAAATAATTTTACTAGATATTTTATTTCACATTTATTTTAAAAAATTATATTATTTTAAAGGATTTCCCAGATTTTAACAGCTTGCCTTCAATAATTATGACCAATCATCACACAAAGTATTATGAATAATATGGAAAAATGATTTTCACTTCTAAAAATAGAACCCGTTTTCCTTGATTTAAATTGATAATTCTAATAATGATTAGATATAACTATTTTTGCTCCTACCATCTAAAAAATATTATTAACTGCAAGTTTCATTTGATAGTGTTGACATACTTTTAAATTATTTTAAATCTTCCACCAGAATAAATATTGGAGAAATGGAAAATCGTTTTCAATGAAGCAACGCCCACTTCTTTTTTTTTTTTTTTCACATCAATATGTAATTATATCTTGATTCTATTACGTTTTTAAAAAATGGTGTATTTTTTTTTTTACTCTATTTTAGAGAAAAAAATGTTATAATGCACTGGGATTAATAATTATCAACTAATTGATAAAAAAGCCTTTTTTATCTTTCAATTTCTAAAGATCACGAATTCAAAATAATTGCATACAAAACATAATTTTTTACTCCATGAAGTTCTAAAGTGATCCAATTTTTTCTTCAAACATGAATTACATAATATTTAAGGTATTTATCTATATAATTATGCTGAATTAACTTATTTATTCTATTCCATATATTTTATACGTGTTAAAGTATTCTTTTAGTCTAAGCATAGTTTTGTAATTTCATATTTTTATTATATGATAAACTATTGTGCTAAGGTATGATTAACCTTAATACATTATTCTAATCAAAATTAATATTGTATCAAAGTGGGAAGTCCTAGATTCAAACCTTTGCATTGTCATTCAACCCTATTTAACTAAATCATTAACTTGTTGGACCTCAATAAAAATCCAGTTCACAAGTGAAGAAGCGTATTAAGTAATAAATATAATAACTTAAATCATATCTATAAATTTGAAGTTTTAAATTAAATGGTTGTGATATCATTAGTCTTTAATGAAAATTAACAATGCGATACACAAATTTTGATCACTAAAATAAGGGAATACAAGTGGGTTATAAAATTAAAGGAAAGATTATTATAGGATCTTCCTTAACCAAGATAGTGTTAGTTTTCTTAAAATTGTAGAGTGTGATAAAATAATACCAATACAATATTATAAAGATACCTCACAGATTTTAGTTGCATTGCATGGAAATTTAAAATTAAAAAATTAATTTTATATCATCTTATAATTATATATCATGCTTAATCAAATTATTTAATCATTTTATATTTAATATTGATACTTTCCATCTTCTTTTTTTTTTTGGGACAAACATGTACGTGCATTCCAAAATTGAATTTAAAACACAGGGGCTGTATAGTCATTGGATGCCCGCAGGCTACTGGCACTAAATCGGCCACGTCACTAAACTCTTCTGGTTGGCTTGGCTAGGCTAATCTACATAGCGGATTTTTTCTTGACGACGTGGACTCTTGCTATTGGCTGAGTTGCAGCCAAGAATCACTAAATAGAACTGCTTCCGATTTCCCTCCAATTCTATATTAGGGTAAACGGAAACACACACAGTAACTCATTTAGTTTTACCGCAGTAACAATATTAGCAGCTTTAAATTCGATCATCCATCAGAATTTACCTTTGTTACGGTTATGGATGTTACTGTTTTTGACTCGTTAAGAACGCTTAGCTATTTCCTTTCTTATAAAACCATCTAATTATAAAAAAGAAAGATAAACAATGTCATTAGGCAAGATAAGGGCTTATGCCTTGTGGAGTAAACCATATAAATAAGAATAAGATTAGTTTAGCAACTTGCATTGACATGAAAATCATATAGGATGTTTTTGTTTTCAATTGTCATCATGCAATTGCTTTATTAATTTTTTGGCATTAATTAGTTCAGATTTTTGGTTTTTTTTTTTTTAAATAAACTTTTTGAAATCATCTTTTATCTTTATAACAATTTAGTAATTAAAATGTTAGACATTGATGTTTATATAATGTATCATTTTTTAAAATAATAACATCTAAATCAGGACCTTATAGTTTGGTTGATGCGAACATTGTTTTTTATAGAGCATGTTCGAATCCCCATTCCCAATTAATTATGTAATATACAGTGAGAAAAGAAAATAATAATGTTCAGTATTTAGGGTGGGAGCTTAAGGTGGTGGAAAATTGGGCGAACACGTGTTGTAGTTAATATTTACGTTGAAAATAATTGAAAACAATAGGAAATCGAAAACTTTTATTTAATTAATATTATTATTCAGTGGCCAAATTAGTCCCATCTCTAATAGAAAATTGAGAATTGTTTAAAATAGATTACATGTTATCTTTACCGTTGTTTGTTTTGATTTATGATTGATAAAGAAATAGAGAATGATACGAAATAGATCATATATTAATTGTAAAAAAAAAATGGTTATGTGAGTTTTTAAATAGGAAAATGTTAAACCCTTTTCTCGTGGGCATTTGTTAACTGGCCAAAAAAAAAAAAAGAAGAAGCTTTAATTACATTTTTTTTATATAATTAAACTTAAGAAATGAAGTTTCTTTTTTAAATTTGTTAAATTGTATATCTTTAGAGATTAAAGGATTCTTATGAATTTTCAATGATCAATTTTAATGAGGAAAAAAAGAAAAAAAGAAAAGAAAGATAAACTTTAAGAAAGTAGGTTATCTAGACATAACTCAATAAATCCATAGGTGAAAGCAAGCTAACTCATCATGATGTGCATCAAGGTCCCGTTAGGAGGAACTGATTCAAATATTTGAAATGAGTTTTGTCGGATTGTGGTGTAAGAAATATGAATTTGGTTCATCTAGGTGTGGAATTTTGGCATGGTGTTTGATAAGTTTGGAAACCAATTAAGATAGATGGAAGCAACCCGAAGTTCGAAGGATTGGAGCAAGAAGCTAGGGCATTTTTCCAAGCACCGTTCACAAAGCCCCTAGTACCATCCAAATGGCGCTAGCAAGCTCTACAGCTGCAAAATGGTTAGGTGATGGGGATTGATTTCCTTATCCAAACTATTTGAAGAGTAATTAGAGGATTACAAATATTTCTTATTTTATTAATGATTATTTGATTTTTTTTATTTTATCTCTAGTAATTAGTTAAAAATTTATTTTATAATTAGTCACTTACTTTTTAGTTATTGGCATTGACAATCTATTTTCTATTTTTCCCTAATGATGTCAAGGTTTAGTATAAATATTTGTTGTGGACATTATTTATTGGGAAAAGAGAGAATTCATAAAAGCCTTTATAGAGTCTTTTCTATTTTTATCAAACTTATCAATTCTCACAAAGTGTAGTGTTCAACAACAAATCCTTATTTAATTTAATAATGGTATCCATTGACTTATCAATTAAATTCAATAGAATTTCAGTATAAATTAATTAGTTGTAGCATCTATAGACTTATCAGTTGATTAATTTGTTTATATCCTTTTTAATTTTAGTATTCATAAAACAAAAACACCACAAATATATAACACCAAAAACCCAGTCAACAATCCTTTTCAAATTTCATATGTGTAGAATTCATTTAAAAATCTATTCATATCGCAATGGTATCAAAGCATGGGATTGCCTAGGGCATTTGTTAAAAAAAAAAAAAGGGAAGAAAAGAGAGTTTTGGGAAGATTGTGGATCAATTCATTAGTAGGTAGCATTCATGAATTGATCCACTTTCTTCATCAAAGTCTTAGATGTGTCAAAAGATTGTGACTCTTGCTACAATTAAACCATATAAGAAAATATGCTTCGAATGCGACAAGGGTCATAATCTTTTGACATGCATAAGACTTTAGGGGATATTGTGGATCTGCTCAATGGTTGGTAGCATTCATGAATCAATCCATTATCTCTATCGAAGCCTTAGGTGTATTAGACGATTGTGATTCTTGCTGCATGTAGACCATATAAGAAAGTATGCTCTAAATGCAATAAGAATCATGATCTTCTAATGCACATTATACTTTAGAGGAGATCATGGATTAATTTATTGACAAGTAGCATTAATGAATCTTTTTTGAAGTCTTGAGCATATCTAAAGAGTCACAATTTTTTAATATGTATAAGGCTTTAGGAGAAATTGTGCATCAATTCATGCATGCTAATTCTTCTAGTGAGATTGTCATCTATATATAGGTTTAGGCAACCATCCATTACAAGATCAATGAGACCAATCAACATGATTGAGTTGCAGATATAAACTACAAAAGGAAAATTCTCTTATTGACACTTTGATGTGGCATTGTAAAAAAATCATGGATAGTTAAAATTTTAAGATACATACATATGTTTGTTTTTTCTTCTATCTAATTTATTCATGAATTATATATATATATGTGTGTGTGTGTGTGTTTATTTATGTTCGCTTTACTTTATTTCTCTAGCTCTTCTATTCAAAATTTAAAATATGTTATTAATATCTCACTTGTCATATTATCAAAATTAATGAAGTTAGTTAAATCTATGGTGGAAGAAGAATAGATTTCACTCTCTAGTAGAAACCTAACCTAGGGAATTTAATGGAACTTTAGTGCATATATGAGATGTCCATCTTACTTTCTCATTATGTGACCAAATTTTATATTAATATAATTATATGTAGTTAATGATATGTACTATCATTTATGTAATTAGATGTATCATAGTTACTAGTAGACATCTTTTACCCATATATAAGACCACAATCATTTGTTTTATATGGACTGTGGTAATATAGAGCACATGTGGTAAAATTACTCAATTTTAATAAATCATCATTGAGAAAATCAAGGAGATTTGTGGATGTGTAGTCAAGTGTGTGCATGTGGTGCTAGAGTCCTTCACATGTGGTGTAGTGAAGTGCACACATGTGGTGCCGAAAAGGTTGTTTTGTGTACTAACGGTTGTATTACAAAATAAACACATTATAGGCAAAGTATCCAATCTTTTAAAAATTGCATTAATAAATGGGCTATTATGCTCTAAATCTATATTCTCATATATATATATATATATAGTATGTATGTATGTATGTATGTATGTATGTAATGATAAAATTTTATGAATATAATATTTTGTTTTCCAATTGTATGAAGAATTAGTCTAAATCCTAAAAAGCAAACTGGGAGTATTATTTCATATTAGTTAAAAAATAGATAATGGAGGGGAAATAAGGTAAAAAGAAGTTTACCTTCTTTAAAAAATGATGTTATAAAAAAATGACAAATTAAGAGGACCTGGCCATAATTTTTATTCCTACAAGCGAAGAGGTATTGAAAAATTATGTAGAGGCTTATCTCAACAATTAAGTTTTTAATTCAATTTAATACTATAAATCAATTTAATGGGTTAGTGACAAATTCCATGAAATCAGACATAATTAGGGATATTTTAGGGAAATATAACTTGATAAGCTTGAAACAAGATCGCTTGATGGTCTTTCCATTATCAACCTTACGTAATCTCGTATGCGAAAGATAAGTTCAGAGAAAGCTATTTTGAGCTAATCCAAGTTTTGTGTTAATAGGCTCTAAAAAAACTTTAATAAGCTTATATAAAAAAACAAACTCTTCTTATAAAGGAAATGGGCCTCCTTTTATATGGTATAAGCCTTTAGGCTTATGTAAGCCCATGCCTGAACCTATCTTCAAAAGCCCATGTACATAAGAGAAAAAAAAGGATGGATTTTAGCCATTCGATCATTGAAAGCGATTTAACAACTATCGATAACATTAGATCTCAACAATCCATTTTAGAATGATCTAACAATCAAGATCAGCCTTTAAAATCTATAAATAGGAAACCAATCTTCTCAATTGGATACACTATGCTAAGTTTGAAAACAATGCAAAAGTTTAGAAAAATGCCCCCATAAAATATCAAATCAACTACATTGTGAAGAACAAATCAAAATACAAAATCTAATCTACTATTACACATGAGCATATGAGTCATTGAGTTCGCTTATCCCTCTTTCCACTCCTTTTTTTTTTATCACATTTATAAACATGTCATCATCTCAAGCTCTCTCTAAGATCAAGCAACATGCTCATCACTCGTTATTAACTAGTTACAGCAACAACCCATACAAATTATTTATTCGATGGTGAAAGTATTAAAACTACATTTCTTTTAAGTTGATACCATCTTATTTGTATTTTGAATTCCATTAACAAGTTAAGAAATAAACTCATTCCTATAAAAAAAAAAAAAAAAAAGAGTAAATGTATGGAAAGATGTAAAAGTATCTTCTTTTAGCCATTTTATAGTATCTTCACTATATGTATGGACTTTTTTTCAATTTTTCATATCTTATAAATATTTGTTATGTCTCTTATTTTAATTATTAGATTTTCATCTCAATTTGAGAAACGCTTTAACGGAAAAATGAAAATGATACATAAGAAGGATATCTAGCATCACTCAAATGGGCTTCAAAATATGAAATCAATAATATTGTTAATTTAATTTAATAATAGGAAAAGTATATTTTTAATATTCAACGTTTATCTAATTTTTTATTCGAGTTCTCAATCTTTTTTTTTTCATTTTATTTTAGTTTTCAATATTTTTTTGACATTAAAAAAAGGGAGATTCTCTACCAAATTTATTATGTTTTCTATTTATTTGTAATACATATTAAATTTAAATTGGTTCATAATTATTAAATTAAAAAAAAGTAATATTAAATATATTTAATTACATAATATAATAAAATAATATTAAATATATATAATGACATAATATAATAAAAAAATAATATTAAGAAAATTGGCTGAAAAAATTTGTGTATATTTTAGCCATTTTAAGTAACTAGTTTAAAGTTAATCGGAAGCTAATATATGTTTAAAATAAATAAAAAAATTAATATATTTAAAAAAAAATTTATTTTTATAAAATGTTAAGAATTTAAATAAAATTAAATAAAAAAGAGATTAAAAACTCAAATAAATAAATATTAAAAACTAAAAATATATATTTTTTCCTTTAATAATTACATCAAACGCAATCTTCAATATATATTTATAAAAATATACTTCAACATTTTACCCAACAAACACAAAATCTAAATAATCAAATATACTTAATTAATGACCATCAACTTTTGTCCAGTCGCAATTAAATAGGCAACTGCGGTGAGGTACGATGGGCAATGATGCTGTCAAATGAAGCAATCGTCTTGGTCGGAATTTCGTACTTTTGATTGGGAGGACTGGTTGCAGGTTTTCCCACGCGTTCGTCCGGCAAGAAACCGGCGATAGGTGACTATGCCGCTACTTTTGCTACTACTACCAGCAATCGTACTACGGGCAGAGGCATTTAAGGCTGTGCTGCGGGGGGCGTAGTAGTAGGTTGTAGTGTTGGCGCCCGAATCTTCACTATCACAATGAAAAGAGCGAGAAGAGCCCGTGGATGTGGATGTGGATGTGGATGCGGTCACTTCAAGTGGTGCACGTGAATTCCGCACCGGAAACTCGGCTCCATTCGTGCAACTTCGCCATCATCATCATTGTCGTCCTTCGTAGTTTTAATCAAAGATCTTTCGTTAGACTTAGACATACGGAAATCATTCTCCTAGTTGTGTACTCTGTAGTTTTTATATTTATAAAATTTGGATGTAATGTTTATATATATATATATATATATATATATTGAGAATTAATAGATTTTAGTGGTCCACGTTTGGCCTGCCGATAATGGATTTAAGAATTATTGATGGAATTACTATAATTATAAATGTTAGATTATAATAAAGAGTCAAATGATGTGGAAAATAATTTTTTTTTTTGAAATAGAGATTCCTTAATGTGAGGAAAAAGGTTTACATACATAGAAAATATTTGGTTATTATTATCTTGTAATGCTAAACTGGATAAAATTCTTAATCTTTTATTAACAAAGTTATCCAAAAAAAAAAATTAAAGTATTAGATAAAAACTATTTGATAGTATAAATATTGGATAAAATAATTACAATTTCTAAACTCAAAATATGACCTATATTATTACTTTCTTGATATTTAATCACGGTTACTTACTATTAGTTACTGCTTTGTTTCCTTGGACTACCTTTTGCTCAATGTTATTAGAAGCCAAAACCTATTTGATAATTTTAAAATTTTGATTAAGATATATATATATCCAAAAAAGTTTGGAAAACATCTTCCACAAAACAAATACACATGAAAAAAGAAGTACATTTGTTTTCTTGTGCTTCCTTCTATTTATTATTTTACTAAATTGTGAATATACAAATAAAAGTCTGATTTCTACATCATATGATTGATTAATTTTTTTAAATTGATGGTATGTTGCTTTAATAATTTTTTTTTTTACATTAAATATGTAATGAGTCACTAGAAAGGTGTAATCTAGGATATGTTTTTAAGATTGTTGGCAGTATTATTATTATTATTATTTCTATAGAAGAAATTAACATTAGGTTAAGAAGATCGTAAATGAGTATTCTCTCGTTAGGGTTTGTCTTGACGGTCTATTATTGTATGCATCTTATTATGCCATGTTTGGATCTTGTACTTACAGATACGAGAATTCATATGTTCTTTTGTCACATTCTTGCATAGTGCATCATGCTTTTCACGTAATAGGGATGGCATTGTTCGACATATGAACTCACAAAACTCATAAGAACATCAAGATGCCTTCTTAAAAGTTGGCATCATTATATAATGTTGTATAGATGATCAAATTATTAATATCACATCAATGCATGATCACCGTCACAATTTACACTAAAAAATTATTAATTTTAAAATTAGTTCATTAAATATGTTAATTAATAAACCTATTAAGGTTTCAGTAATCTTGATATGAACCAATAAATTATATTAAAGTTCTTTTGTTCAATAAATGGGTAGGATTTGGAGTAAAATTTGAAACCCAATAAAATTTAGATTGTATATGATAGGGAAAGCCGAAATAAACCCGTCTTATTTACATTTCTATGCATGTAGAGCACTCCTCGTCTAGGATGGAGTAAAGAAGTATCAATAAGAATTTGATATACATATTAATATGTAAGGAAACTATGTTGAATGGCTATAATGATGTTAGATTCTATCAAATAATGATGCTGGTAAATAATTGTTTGTAACATGTTGATAATCTTACACAAGTATCTTATAGTATGGATTTTATGCAACGATATTCACATGATAAATCATATAAGATTTTTATGTATATATACACACATACGCACACGAATGTTCTTCAATAATTTTACCACTAATTTATTTATTGACAAAATGATATGGCAGCACCACTAAGTATGGTACTAATTATCTGAATATAAAAAACTGATTTATTAAGAGTAACATATCATTTATAAAATTTATTTATAAAAAAAATAAGAATTTGATATACATATTAATATGTAAGAAAACTATCTTGAATGGCTACAAATTCTAGTAACCCATATTTATTACAATTTTATTTGTCTATGCACATGAGATCCTAATATAGTAACATTACAAATAAATGGATTTTGCTATCTCAAGTATGTTTGTGCATACTTTGCAACGTAAGATGCAATTGAAGCAAGCTCTTAATTTATATATATCAGAAGATGCAACAAAAGCAAATCCTCTGATTTGTAACCGGAAGGATAATCTCTCGGCCGGCATTTGTTCTTAAACTATGCCATTTGTTTCGATTCAATATCTAATTGCTAAAGAATTATTAGACTCACTTGTAACTCTATTAGAATATGAATGAAATCTAACCATTATTTCTTAGGACTTCCCTATAATAATTATCTCATAAATGATATGGGCATGGCTTATGAGAACTAGCAGCATAAATGAATCATGCCCAGGTTTAATAAGCTCGTTTAAATTCGATAATTTTAAATTTTTTATATTTTTTAGTTAAATTTTTATTAATGTTAGAACTTAAATTGAATTTAATAAAACTTAATATATACTTAAAACCGATTCACGTAGAGTGATAAACTCATCAAGTTCCATAGATCCAAACTCAAACTTGGCTCAAGTATAATTATCGAATTGAGCCGAGCAATTATCCAGTCAAGCATGAGTATTTTTACAAACCGATTTTGGTTAAGTGAGAATCCAATGGTGAAAAAATAAAATAAAATAAAATAAAATGTATGGGAGGGTGGTTGCTTTTCTCTTTTATTCTTTCAAGGGAAAAGTAATTAATATAATTTCCTGCAGCTCTTTATTTCTCACACATGGAACCCATTAGAAAGACAGAAAAGAGGGTGACGACTCCTCGTAGAAAACACCCAAAGGCTTCCATAAATGGCACAACAATAAAGGTTGATTCTCTTCTAGTTGTTTGAGCATCGGATAGAACAGAAACGAGAAATAGGTTATTTTGCTTTTGTAATAGTGTTTGTGCGAAAATATTTTGAAAAATATGATTTTAAAATTGTAGTTTAAAGTTACGATTACGTAAAATGTTGTTTGCATGGTGAATTGAATGGAAATTGTATTTTTGCTAATACCAATATACACTATGACAAAAAATAAAAAATAAAAAAAGCTATCGATTGAATCGGATGCAAAAGATATGATAATTGGCCATCCCTCTACTCTTGCAAAATTTGCATATCTAACATAAGTACACATTATGCCAAAAAAAAAAAAAAAAAAAGAAGCTATCAACAGAATTGCATGCAGTAGATGCAATAAAAAGGAAAAAAAAAAGGTATTGATTGAATTGCATGCAAAAGATGTGATAAAGAGAGAAAAAAAAGCCATAACATAGAAAGAAGATGGAAGAGGCGATAAGGACAATTGAATTGGATGTAGAAGATGTGATTTCTAAATATGCTAGAGAAAGTAAATTGTAGTTGATAAATGTGATTTGCAAATCACATTCTTAGCATGCAATTTTTAAATCGCAATTTGTAAATGCGATTTCTTACAAATTCCTATTCAAAATTAGTTAAAATAAATCACAACTCTAACATGCGATTTTACTGCAGTATTTACCAAATTATTTTCACCTGAACTCCATTTTGAAAATAAGTTTGTTTACAAGTGGCGAACTAACCTATTTCTCAAACCAAAACACCTATTTTATCCATTCACACATAAAAATAACGATAATGTAGTTTTCTTGTTTTTCTTTTTCTTTTTTTTTTCTTTTCACAAAAGAGTGATAAAAAGGAACCTTCCAACCCTCCCCTAAAAATCCTGGAAACAATGTATTAGAATTGAACAGAGAAATTTTATGTCTCATTTAGTATATCATCATTAGAAGGACTACAAAAATTAATATAACAAAGATTTTAATGGTTAATATTAACACAATTGTGACAATATAGAGTAACTCAATGGGATTAGACACAAAAAGGTAATTTTCTACTTTTAATCATGTGGCATAGAAAGGAAATGTTGAATATATTAAATCGTGTGTGCAAATTAAAGTGATTTGTTGTGAATAATTTATAATCATGTGATGTTCTTATTTGTGTTGTCTTGGTATCTCATCTTTATTAGCACTTAAGATGAAGAATATGAAATGAGATTTGTTGATATATATATATACATACGTACGTATATATATATTTAAATTATAACAAAATTTGGTATCTAAAACCTAATTCTTCCATTAAGAGATTAGTATTCGCATTAGTAAATTATAAAGATTTTGACAGATTTATTAATTTTAAATATTAAAAGATCAATATTCACATTAGTAGACTATAATAACCATCACAGCCAAAAGTGCTATTAGGATATTAGATTCTATTAAATGAGATTGCTTAGAGACAATTCTAATCTTAGAAAAGTTACATCTTATTAGAGGAATTTTATAGTGCAGTATTACATACCACATCATGTATGAATGTAAGATTTTAATGGTGTAATTTTTTGTTAAACTAAGGGTCTTTAGGTAGCTCCAGGCATAAGCTTTCTAATAGTTGTAAGTTTGTAGTCATATGATATATAATTTACAAGTTATTACTATCTAAGATAAAACATATTATTATATTATATGGAAGCATATTATCTAATGAATAAAAAATATGCATTTGAAATCAAATGGTATCTAGTTTACAAGTTATGATCATTTTAAAAATTTATTTATAATAACTTTTATTTTCAAATAAAAGTATAAGTTGCAAGCTCTTTGACAATATAATATTGGTCGAATTGAGAATTATATATATAAGTTATGCATGGTTGAAATTGTTATCTAAAAAATATATGTTTTTTAATTTTTCAAAAATTTATTAACTAAAAAACATTTAAAATTAATTTTTTACAAACTAATAAGTGGTTAAATACCAAAATATAATTAAAATTAAAATACAAATGTTAAAAAGTAAAAAAGAAATAAAATATAAACACTAAATTACCAAACAATGATGGTATGATTTTTTTTTAATTATTATATTTATCAATATCAAACTCTCAGTAGACTTTAAGATGTTTTTAAAGCAGATCCTTTGATTTGTAGTTTTGTACTCGGAAAGATAATCTCTCGCACGGCTTTTGTTCTTTGTTCTCTTCTCATCGATCCAATCTATTTTTAATGCTATATCTAATTCCAAAAAATAAAATTAAAAAAGAAAAAACTTATTTGACTCACTTGCAACTTTAAAACATGAATAATAAAACCTATCTCTACTTTTAGGACTCTTCTATAATTATCTCTTAATGAATTATATAAATATAAGATGTAAATGAATCGAATTATATTATATAATATTAAACTTAAACTTGATTTATCTTATTTATTTATATTTGCTTATTTCACAATTAAATACCTTTTAAACTGATGTATACTAAAGTTTGAATTTGATAAAAACTTTATATATACATATATTTGAACTCTATATGGATTTTCTTAGCATAATTAAATTGTTTGGTGGTGGAAATGGCATATGGAGCTGGAATAGTTTGGGTGCTTTTATTCTTTCAAGGGAAAGTAATTGCCAATTGTCAGCAGGTCTTTATTTCTCAGACATGGAGTCCTTAAAAAAAAAAAAAAAGACACACAGAGAAAGAAGGCGACTCCTCCTTGTACAGAAACCCTAAGGTATCCATAAATGGGACGACAATAAAGGTCGATCCATCTCTAAGCTCTGTTTGGTCTTCAGCAGAGAAACAAAGCATTTATTTTCTATTCACAAACAATAACATAGTTCTTTTTCTTTTTCACAAAAGAGTACCTCAAAAGGACCCTTCAAACCTGCCCTTGAACAGCCTGAAAACTTTGCATTAGAATCGAAACATATATGAAAGTTACTTTTCACATCAATTCTTGTTTACCCGATCGAGTTGACAGGGTTCTTAAGACTACCTAAGATTTTCTCACTTTAAATCTTGTGGTATAGAAGGGAAATGTTGAATACCAAATTGGTGTGTACAAATTAAAGTCACAATACATAAAATTTATAAAGAAAGGGCTCATGTAAACATTTCATTTGATAATTTTAATTTCTAGGAAAAGGGCTCTTTTTGTACAGACTACATTATTTTTTGCTCCCTTTCCTAATGTCATTTTCCATCAAACGTAGGTTTTGTAAATCAGATAATGAAATGGAAAATTATCTTCTTATGCATGTTTTTTCAGAAAAATATTTCCTTATTTATATGCCTGCCAGTCTAGCCGATGATGTAGTCTCCTCCAGGTGCTTAAAATATTTTAAATTTAGTCAAAGTTGAGCAATTTTGGCAACACGATTGTCCATTACTTTTTCCCTCAAAAAGCAAAACCATGTCCAGCTGTAGGCTGATGGAGTAATTGAATTAATTCACCAAAATTTATATCAATTTGTGCATTTTAACGTTTTAAAAGACTTAATTTGGGGAATTATTTGACCTATTGCATTGCTAGAGTTTAGAGAGTTAATTTCAGCCTGATCAAAGTATAGAGAATCAACTGCTTCCTAAAATTACAGTGACCAATTTTGTATAGCCGATATATCACTTTAGATGTTTATGTAGTGTTAACGCATGGATGACCTAATGTGAAAGATTAGGATTATATAATTAAAAAATTGTAATAATATGGGTATATAAAGTGAAAATGTATCAAATCTAAAACTTAGATTATGTAATTGAAAAACGAAATAACGCAGACATATAAAGTTGAAAGAAAAACGAAAACTCAATTATTTATCTATAATTGATACTTCATTTAATGTTGTCACATGAAAAGAGGTAATTTTAAATAAATTAAATTTTCTTTATAATTTTTAATTTGGTAAATATATAAGAAAACAATATAATATTCTCTCCTCCTTTTGAATCATTTAAGGAGCAATACTGGGTCATTATGTTATAGTGCAACCAGAATTTTTTGAAATTAAGTGAACCCAATATAGAAAAGACCCACCGATACAGGCATAGTAAAAGGGTACAACTATTTTCACTTCCTTCAGAAGGGACAGGAGGCTAATCCTACACAAAAATGCCTGAACTTTGGCAGGATCAATGCTTCACCTCACTGCAATTTTTCTTATCACATCTCTATCAAGAGAGTCATGGACCGCGCCTTGTCCTCTTCTCAACACACTTCGATTATGTGACTTTGGGCGTGTGATGTGAAAGGGACGATTGCCCTTTCTGACCAACAAGGAATAGGTTTACATCAGCAGGTTACACTGTGATGGGAATCAAGGAGAGTTGAAATTAAAATGACATTGCTCGAAAAGAAAAAGAAAAAGGAAAAAAATGATAGAAGCACATTGTTTTCTAAGGGTCAGAAATAGGAAAACCTTTCAAATTTCGAAAATGAAATAAAAAGTATATTATAAAGCTTAATGTTTATTAGCATGACTAGATATAGGATGAATGGGATTGTAGCTATATCCGTTTTTTATCCTTTAGATACTAGTTTCCAAATTTGATAATTGAAATATATTATATAATATTTTGAAAATAACTTAGAATATATAGACTACAACTACAAAGTATCCTATAAAATACATAAATTTTTTAATTATATTTTTATAATATCAAAATTCTAAGATAAGTTTTCAACATCTCGAACAGTCAACGTTTCTATGACATTCTATTTACTCAAATAGCATAAATATACATTTTTCATAAGTTTAGAAAAGTGTCATTACAAAAATTTTACTTTTATATAAGATCTCAAAGAAAAGTAATATTACAAAACGAAAATGACAAAATAATATGTCTATGAAAAGGGCATGCCCTTTATTTGTGCTAACCTTACATCTACTATAAAATTTAGTTCACCTGCTTAAAACATATAACACCAAATTCGTTATAATAAGGTTACAAGTACAACATCCAATAGAAAATATAACAATAAAAGTAAGGTTAGTAAAGATAAAGAAATGTCAGCCAAAAAAAAAAAAAAAAAAAGAAGAGAGAGAGAGAAAGAAACAAGAAAAGATGAAAAAAATAGAAATATAGAAAAGAGATAAGAGAGAGGTGAAAGAAATGAAGTAAGAAATTTTTTATGATTTCTTACAAATGATGGGTTTGGATTATAGCTTATATGTTTATTTTATTTTATTTTGGTAGAAATAGAATGCTATACTTACATATTTCAAGGTAAATGCAAACTATTAAGGTATCATATCCATACTTTACTTTGTGAGAGCAAAATCTAAAGAATTGTGCTTGAAATTTACTCGATGACCTTCAATATCACCTAAAAACTACTTGATCAATTGGGGTATTGCCTAGAAAACCATTTCCAAGCACCGTCAATTGGCATTATTGATCATTGAAGAGTTGATTGCCTCACACGTCCTTGAGGTGCCATTTATCCCCTTAGAACAATCTTCCCCAAAGCTTGTGAAGCAACGGTTTGCCACATCCGAGGGCTTATTAGGCCCTACAAGTGTTGGCTATAATTTGACTTTTGATTAGGGATGCAATTAGGGTTGGTCGTAATAGCGTATCAATCGATTGATCCAATAAAAATCTTATAGGATATAATCTTATAAGGTTTAGATCAAGTTTTGGGACATGAAATAAAACTCGATAGGATTTAGGAAAACTTAATAGGAAATCCTAACCTCACAAAAATAATAAATCAATAGTATAATTTTTAATGAATACATTTTATTTATTTATTTATTGTGTTTATATGATAGGATTTCATAAAATTTTGATATTTTTCTTTTTTGTATAATAAATAAATTAATAATAAATTATTGAAATGATAGATGAAAAAAAGTTGAAGCATTGGCTAAGAAAAAAAATAAGTTAAGCAACTTGTTGGGTCGTTCACTTTTTTTTAATCGGAGCAAGATTGGGTTGAGAAAAAAAAAAAAAAAACCCTACTGATAATTAAGTTAGGTTCGAATTTTAGAAAACCTATCCCAAATCTAAATCTGACTTGATTGCATCTCTACTTTTGACATGGGTCATCATTTCCTCTTACTTTTCCACCTTAAATAATGAGATTAAATCTTCTCAACTCCCTCCTCCGATAAGGGTCAAATGAAAAGTCAACTTTAAAAGAATTAGGTCAGGCCAAAGGCATAATGGATCATAAAATAACTCTGACCTTCAAAGTGAGAATTCTTGAGGACAGCTCGGACTTGCCCTGGCCTCTTCCTCATTATCGCCTTTATTGCATTTGACGAGGCAGTCAATGGATATGAGTAGTGTTAAACCTTCTCCATCCATGAACAGTCAAGGACATGTTGTACCCCATCTACTTGGTTCCACAGATACGTGTTTACATGATGGCGGAGTAGGGGGGAGAAGAGCCTACACATCACACTTGCATTCGCCTGAGGTCGTTGATGGAGTTTCACATCAAGTTTTCCACTGTGGCTTTAAGGGACCGATACCACCCTAGCGATCTAATGGAACAATGAAGTGCGACTTGCCAGGGAATTATCAACTTGATTCTGCAGGGCATGTGAGTGCCCTTCTTCCTTCTGCCTGCCACTTATCTGCTGAGGCACAACTAGCCTCAGACTCTACTATTTTCCAATCATGGTCAGGACTCAGGAGTCGATGGCTTTTCAGACGACCGAAAGGCTATTCGGAGCGATGATGTTGAAACTCAATGACTTAATCCAGCTAGATGACGAGACTATTTATTTCCGTGTTATTATTATAGCCATGGAGAATGAAGTACAAGTATCTAATCAACTTGTGAAAATCCCTGTTTGGAACATTAGAGGCGCTAATTCAGTTGATAAGCATAATGCCAATCGTGATGTTATTGAAGCTATGCACCCAGACCTTTTTGCAATCTTAGAGATAAAGGTGGATTATGATGCGGCTTACAATCTTTATTTCCATCTTTCTCTAAGGGGGCTTCTTGTGTTAGTCAGTTGATAGGCATCGTGGAGGGATGATTGTGCTCTACAACCCAGGTTTTATGAAAGTTCTAGTTGTCTCTTAAATGCATCAGGATATCCCTCTTATGGTATAACTTCGTAACACTTCCTTTTCTTGGTATTTAACAATAGCATATGCTAGTAGACATTTGCATGATAGAATTCATCTATGGGATGCCCTAAGGGGATATGCTGTACAAATTAATGATATACCTTGGTGTATTTTGGGGTTATTTCAATGAGATCATTAGTGAGAACAAGAAATGGGGAAGTGCCTTCTTCAATAAAAGGCAGATACAACTATATAGGGACTGTATGGTTGATTATGGTATGATGGATTTAGGATTTATTAGTCCTATATATATTTGGTCTAATTGTCAACGCATTACTTCCCTCATCCAAACGCATCTAGATTGGGTGTGGATAAATCATGCTTCGTGTGGAGCATATATGATGTGTTAGTCAAACATTCATGTAGATGGTCATCTAACCATTGCACCCTTCTACTACATACATACCCTCAACTTATTAATTATCCACATAAAAGGCCTTTTAGGTTCTAGCTAATGTGGCTTACACACCCACTATTTAGAGAGTTTGTCCAGGATGTTCGAGATTGGTGTGGTCACTCCTACTTGTATGCAAGTGACACTTTTTAGAATGGTGTCAAGGAAAGGAATGTGCAGGTTTCAAGTATTATTCATCATGAGAAGAAGCATCTCCAAGCTAGATTGTGAGAAATTGAACGAGCTCTAGCTTGGAGGCTAAATGCTAACCTAGTAGAGTTGGAAAGCAACTTGAAGTTTTAGATGCAAACTTTGCTCAATAGGGAACGGAGTTCATGGAAGAGCAAGGCAAGAGCAAGGTGGAATAGGGATGGGGGAACAAATCACCAGATATTATCATGCACTAGCCATGGCTTGAAGATTTAAGAATCACATTATAGGTTATGTTAATAGTGTAGAGAATTAGATCTTCAAACTTGAGAAAATTTAGTTTATGGGCAGAAATAATTTTATTGGTCTCTTTAGGTCTAAAAAAGAGTGGGGCCATCTTAACAATTCCATTCCTATCTATTTGCATGGCGGCCTAACAAAGGACTAACAAAGGCAGCTGCTATGCCCTCTTAGTTCATTTGAAATTGAGCAATTGTTAAGAAGTATTAACCCTTGGAAGGTGCCTAGTAAAGATGGAATGCATGCTTTGTTCTATAAAAGTGTTGGTCAATAGATGGCTCCTTTATTATTTCATTGGTTCAAGATGTGTATCAAACCTACTTCAGTAAGACCAACTTTAATAGTCTTAATCCTAAAAGAAATAGGAGCAACATGGATTACTCAATATAGACCAATCAGTTTATGTAATACGCTTTATAAGTCAATTGTTAAGATCTTAGTTTGTAGGTGAAGACTACATTTAGAGACTCCTTTATCTCATGCAAGGTATTTTCGTACTAGGGCATTAAGCTTCCAATCATATTATTTTAATAAGGGAAGTTTTTCATCATTTTAGAACAAAAAAAGGCAGCCAAAGGCTATATGTTAATAAAGCTTGATCTTGAGAAGGCTTCTGATTGTTTGGATTGGGACTTCATTTATTGGTTTTTGCAAAGTTTGCAATTTCTGATAGATTGGGTGGACCTTATGATGAATTTTATATCCTCTTTATCTATAGAAATTGTGTTGAATGGATCCACTCTAAAACCTTTCTATCCTAGTCTAGGAGTTAGACAAGGTGATTTGCTTTCCCCATACCTTTTTATTTTAGCTTTGGAATTTTTCAATCAACTTGTTAATCATCAAGTACAAAATAGGACATGGAAACCTATTAGATTGAAAGGCATGCGTGCTCCTTTATATAATATTTGATGATGATATCATTTTATTTGCAGAGGTATCAACTTCTATGGCTAGTACCATTTGGAGTATTCTTAATCTTTTTGAATCATGGCCGAGGATTAAAGGAAATTTGGGAAAGTCTTCCATTGTTTTCTATTCTAATGTAGATGAATCTCTAAGGAGGGTGATCACCCAACAATTAAATATAAAAGAAGCAACTTATTTTGACAAATATCTTAGCTTTCCATTAGGAGTAGGCTATGCACCTAGGCATTCAAATTTCTGTTTTTTTTCATTAATAAATTACAAAAGAAGCTGGATGGATGGAAGGAGCGATTGCTAACAATTGCTAAGTTTTACAAGTCGCTTAGTGCTAATAAACTCGGTACTTACATCTCTTCTAACCTATTTGCAAGCAGTTAAGTTACCCTAGGCTACTATTAAAACCATGGAGAAAATCATAAAAAAAATCTCCTATGGCAAGAGAATGGACATGAATGTAAAATCCATTGGTTAATTGGAGAAAAAATGAGAGGGGACTAGGGTTCATGACCTTTCTTTAAGAAAAAAAAGCTTACACCCTTAAAAGAGTTAGTCATTTTTTTTTTAGGTAGGATGCAATTTGGGTTTAACTTTGTGTCGATAGATATAAGAAAAATATTATGGGTAGTTTGTTGAAGTTAATTGTGACTTCCTTGCTTGTTTGGAAGAAGTTAGTTGAATAATTTGAGTGGATGCAAATAAAAGGGTTAAATGTTTGGGAAATGGAGCAACTACAAGCTTTTTGTTTGGCTTTTAGGAAGGGGATAAGAGTGTAAGACAAATTACTGCAAGGCCTATTCATTATTCAGCACAACATTTAACAGTTAAGGATTGTTGGGTGTCGGGACTATCTTAGTATGATTAGAATTTGGGGTTTGGTATCTCCAAATTGCTCTTAGAAATGTATGGGCCAGTGATCCTTTATGCAAATGGGGATGATAGTCAAGTCTAGTCTATTAACATGCGCCAAACCCTATCAATAGGAGCTTATCACATGTATCTTCGTTCAAAGGATTGTCCACCGAATTAGGGTTGGGATTGGTTATGACATTCCATTTTGAGCCCTAAGGTTAGAATATTCCTCTACTGTGATTTTAAGAGTGATTTGTGATGAGGATGGTTGATGGATCCTTGGATTTAGGTAGTAATTAGGCAATGTTGATGTACTTTTTGCAGAAATTTGGGGCATTTGTTTGGGCTTAAAGCACGGTCATCTCATGGGATCCGCATATGTGGAAGTATGCACAGGTTCATACATTGCTGCATATATGTTAAATTGCTTTCTTAATCTGAATTTGCAATGGAAGTATATTTATCCATGGAGTGCTTGCATACGCATCATGGAGTAATTTGAACAGGTCAAGGTAGGCCAATTTTGTTGCCGATTAACCGGCTAACATGGTTCAAAGTATGGATGCTTCTGCTTTTGCTGCTTTCGTGCCACCTTCCACCATAGTTAATTTAGTTTTGATGGACTATAGTCCTAGGGTGTATGTCCAGAAAGTTATAAACACTAAGTAAAAGCATGTAACTGTAGACCTCTTATCTACTGTATCTGCAAAGCTTTATACTGTTGTTCTTATCTAAAATATAACCCCACTTAACCGGAAAAAAATGCTTTATCATATCAAGGTGATATCCTTTTATATCACCTTTTTTTATTTTCTTTAAAAAATCCTATAGATTATTTACAAAATAATATCATATATTTCTAATAAATGTGACCTCATTCAAGATAAAAGGAAAAAAAGAAAAAACAAAAGTTATAACACAAGCAATGCTGCCAGACCAGTGTCAGAACTCAGAAGAGAAAAAGCACAGAGAGACAGAGAGAGAGAGAGGGTATAATTTTTGGTGTGGTTGCATTTATTGTGTGTTGTCTTACTTTAAGTGGTTTTTGACCTCCGCTAAGTACAACCAACAAAATAAATACAAAGGCGGTAGGCAGTATGAATATGAACTTGTTGGTGGTCCCATTCCTCCTCCTCCTCCTTCTTCTCCATCTCCTTCTTCTTCACCCCTTGTACTTCTTCCTGCCCTTCTACCAAAACAACCAAACATTACATGCCCTTTCGCTCATTCTCTTTTCAACTTTAAGTCCATTATAGTTGGAATCCTCACTATATTCAAATTTTCAATTTTCAATTTCCTTTCCTGCTAATTATTTTTTTTCCCTAACAAGTCATAGTCAACTTTATTTAAAGTGAAACCCACCATTTCTGAAGCTGGATATAAAGAGAAGGGGCTTCTTTTCTGATTAGACCAACATGAACTGCTCATATTGCATTCATTCGTTCTTTACTATAATCCTCATCATTGCTTCCTCCTCCAATGGCATGGAATATTCAGGTTAAATTAAACAGCGTCAGTTTATGTAGCTTTTTCTTATGGAAAATGTCTGAGAGTGCTCTCGAGTCACTTGTTAATATCATAACCTGCTTTGGTATTCGTGATGATCTGAATTGTTTGACATTATTTTCCTTTTTTTTAAATGATTTTTATTATTGTTATACCAAATATGTTTAAACTTTGAAACCCATTTTGCAGATCATTTGAATCCAATGTTACATCCATATTATGGAGATTACAACAAGTCAGAAGCATCTGGAGCTGAACTTGAAATGGAAATTTCAAGAAACAGAAAGCTTCTATTTCATGGTAAAGATTCCTCACATGTTTTACTTTTTTTGGGCATATATGCAAAAACTCTTATTCACCATGCTTCCATTTGTATTGCATTTATCACAATATGTGAACACCATTTCTATGAATAATAATGTGAACATAAATGTTCTTACAAGTTTTATGTATCAATCGTCATTTTCAAATTTGATTTCACATTTGAACATAAATCTATTGATTTAGTATATGACAAGACATGAACAGTAAAGGATATATCATTTTATGAAATTATATATCTTTTTTTTTTCTTTAAATAAAAGTGACAAGCTAGTATCAATTGAAATTTGACAATACGTGTGCCTGATAATGTCAGTCCTCCGTTTTCACTTTTTACTAGAGTAGGCAAATGACTTTTTCCTCTACACCCGTGATGCTATATCTACCATAAATCTTGCAAAAATATCATCCAGTGTTTGGATACAGAAGTTAATAAGCTAAATAAAAAAACTTTCCATCTTTTAATACTTTTTGCTTTTCTTGGGTAAATTATTTCCAACTCTTAATAATAAGTATTTTATTTTCCTTTCAGGAGCATGCACAAACAGAGATATAAGCATTTCCCAAAGCCGGGATTCCACATCTGGGATACCACAGTACATAGTTCAGATTGTGAACACATGCCTTTCTGGTTGTGCTCCTTCAAACATTCATCTCCGCTGCGGTTGGTTTGCTTCAGCAAGAATGGTTAACCCAAACACATTCAAGAGACTCTCTTATGATGATTGCTTGGTCAATGGAGGGAAGGCTTTGAGGAACAGCCAGATTATCAGATTCACTTACTCCAACTCTTTCGTGTATCCATTAGTTCTAAAGTCGGCTAGGTTTTGCTAAAACCCAGAACATATGACGAGTTTTTGTTGTGCATAGCACTGACACTTGAAAATTCTATACCAATATGGAGATGAATAGTACTTTTGGAGGAGCTGCAATGAGCATCTGGCTTTTAAATTCATGCGGTCCGCTTAATAAACCGTATGAATTTAACAGTCAGTATTACCCCATATTGCTATATAGTGGTTTAGGTAAGTAATGTTTTGAAAAGGCAATACCTGAAAAAGTGATGTATATGATGTTTTTCTATTTTGCTTACATGGAACATGTTGAATTTCCACAACATTTCATAGATTTAATGTTGTGAAACTCTTTTCTATACCGTAGTATTATGAAGTTTCAATATATGCTAATTGAGGTATGCTTGTGGAAAGCTTTTGATGGTGAGAAAAAAGGTGGTCTTAACTCTTATGAGCATGATTAATACTCCACAATCATGGATGAATGACTCTGCTTAGCTAGTACTTCTGGGTTTCACCAAATTCTGATTTTTTTCCTTCTTAAGTGAATAATTTTTCTCTCTTTATTCAAGAAATGATAATTGTTTTATGTGTTAAAAAATTACATAAAGATATATTTTTTATAAAGTGTATTGAGTGATAGAGAGTTTTTTTTTTTTTTACCCAAAACCTTGATAAGTACGTTAAGACATTTATTAACATGATTGATATTTATCTTTTTCTTTCTTTCTTTTGAACAAATAATTGTTATTTATTGGCCCCTACCACACAATTCATGGAAAATTATTGGAAGAAAGTCTTGATATATCTTATTGGATAAAATACTATTATAGTAAAAGTTGATAATTCGTTAAGCAGATATATGTGAAGTTTACCAAAAAGAAAGAAAAATCGGCAACTATGTTATATTTAGAAATTTATTATATAAAATACCACTTTATGGTATAAAATATTATTTTATCATATTACAAGAAAAAACCCTAAAAACAAGGAAAAGGACATTTAGAGCTTTAACACAATGACATCCCTTGATTCACGGAATCAATTTCCTAAGCAGTGCTTAGCTCATGAGTCATGCAGGTTCAGTGGTGACTGGTGAGTGAGACCTTGGAACAATGGAACATGATATCATTCTTGGAGACCCAAAATTGACCCATTCCATTTCCCCTTATTCTAGTCTGCACAGGGGATTGGTGACCCTCTTTTCACCAACTTATGTTGCATGCAACTGTTTGGAAAATATAGCTAATAAATGTCAAATATCATAATACAAAATTCTACACTTTATTAAGT
This sequence comes from Laguncularia racemosa, assembly GCA_037954665.1. Classification (NCBI taxonomy): domain Eukaryota; kingdom Viridiplantae; phylum Streptophyta; class Magnoliopsida; order Myrtales; family Combretaceae; genus Laguncularia; species Laguncularia racemosa. Next base: position 166,650 of record JBBMOL010000117.1, on the reverse strand, counting down.
TCATATTCACATATTCCCTAAAAATATAGGAATAACGGGGTGAAATAAGCATATACAACTTTTATGAGAAATGTTTTATTTAATTTGAAGCCTCAAATTCTTTTATTGATTCAATCTTGCCCTCAATTTATGAAACTGAATGAAATAAAGTTTGCACCATCTATAATGCAAAAACCACCTTTCCAATAACCAACATGATTTCACGTTAATTAATGTGAGAGGAATCGAAACTTGGAAGACCTGCTAATTTGATGGTTCTCTCCTTAAGTCGAAAGCTATATACATCAACTCTTTTTAATGGATAGATCCAATTGCAATTTCGAATATGGAATTCAAAAGAAGCAAATACAAAATGATACTTTGAATCATAAAATTATAATGAAATATACGATCAATCCAATCTTCTTATTTTTCTTTCTCGAACCGAAAGATTCATGAATTGGGATCCTATGCTCCAATGGGACTAAGAATATTTGAAACATTTCAGTAGAGGCTGCGGCTTCAAATCAGAACCTACATGATAGGACTTGTAAGCAAAAAGCTGTATGGGAAAGATTTCACTTTTTACTTTTTACGTGTAAGCGTGGCCTTATGAATGAGTCCATCATAGCTCGCGAGTCGAGAGTATATATACTCCCATTAGGATGTCTACGGTTATTTGGTGGACTGGTTCAAGATTATTAAAATACATGTTGTTTGTATTAATTTTTATGTCTATCTTAAGGGATTAATAATCTCATTTTAAGTGCTTAATATCATACAATTAATCGGCAAGATTAAGAAATTAGAACTTGCAATCACTCCCTAGCTTCTAAATTTTCAGGCAGTTGCATTTATATTTTTTAAGTTTTAAAAATATGTTCTTGTCAATGTTATATAGATGCGCCCCGTTGATTTTTCCCTTACAATGACTTGCTTTCGGATAAATCCATACTGCATTGCTAAACATGACACCTAAGACCGAAGTTCCAATTAAAAAAAAAAAAAACATACATAATGTCATAGTTTGTTAGAGCAGATATGATGGAATTAACTTGAGCTTAAAATGTAGTGATTAGCATCGATAGAATACTTTGCTTTAGGAGTTGGATTCTCTAAAGACTGGTTTGACCACTCATAAACAAATTGATTGGAAGCTAATGCTGTTCTCCTAATGATGGCTATAGTAGGCCAAAGCTAATTGTGAATGTTGGTCTTATAATTGTCAAAATCGTGATTCTATTCATACGTTCTACGAGTATATTATTTTATGAGAAATTTTCGAGTTGACCCAATGTAAAATCATTTATATATAGATTTATGATAAAATCACAATACTATACGTAAAATTGGTAGAATATTACATTTTTAGTTAAATTTACCGATTCTATCTATTTAAGTTAAATGAGCTAAAAACTGTAAAATATAACTTAGTTTTCATAAGATATGAAAATAAAGCTAGGGATTGTTTTGACTTTTGACAATGAAAAGGGAGTTGATGATTTTTTTTTAGCATTATATTTTATTATTATAATTTATATTAGAATGTATTATATGTTGGTATTGTTATTTATATTGTAGTTTTATACATTAACTTAACAACCTAAGCTAATTTATTTATATAAGTATAATACTTTTATTGTAAATCGTGACTAAAATTTATATCGAATTTCTTTATTTCATTTTTTTAATGGCTATAGTAAACATATTTATAGTTTTTGAAAGTTATTTTATATAGGATGTAGAAACTTACATTTTTAAGTTTTGATTATATATTCAAATTCTATAGATAATCTAGCAATTTTAAGTAAAATCATAAGTTTGACAACCTTGCTTGGTTCCCTCTTAAGTGGCAAATTCAGTGATGGCTCTCTTGATGAAGAATGGGCTTGAAACAATCCAAATAAAGAATAGGAAGGGAAAGTTAGCTTGTCATTCGAAAATACAAGAAATGTATGAGGTAAAGGATGGTGAAACACCATACGGGAACTCCAAGAGGTGAAAACCTCTTATCCTGTGGTAAGTGATATCAAAGCTTAAGGTTCCGACTACATCGAGTCACCTAAATGCTACTCAAGTATAATCAATGGTGGGTAGTCTTATTGACAAAGGGCTCATGTGGGTTAAGCTAGAGAAGAGGAGCAGCCATCAGGTGAAGGACACCATTGTAAGAGAAGGGTAACTATGACGCATGTTAAGGCTTTGTAACATGATCTACCAAGTTAATATAAAAAAGAAAAAAGAAAAAAAGAAAAAAAAAGTATTCCACTGCATTGTGCTACCATTGGACAACTCACCAAAAGGTGATTTCAAAGGATGTGGAGAAGAGCAAAGCCAAGAGAGATAAATTGCAAAAACCTAGAAGTCTTGGCTAAAATGAACTTGGGGTAGAGTTTGGTAATGGATAGAGGTAGGAAGTATTCATTTGGGGGAAGAACAATAGTGGGTTTCCATGCCACTCTACTGTTGGGAAACTCAGTAAGAGGAGATCTCAAAAGATGAAGAGAGGGGTTAGGGCGAGAGAGACATGCTCATGGATGCTTGGAGTTTAGGCTAGAGAAGACTTTAGGAGAAATTTGGCAATGGATGAAGGAGGGTGGCAATTTGTTGGGAGAAGAGTAGTGGCAAGGGTTGAAAGAAGATCCACAAGCTTCTATATTCAATTCGGTGAGTAAATGCCATTTTGAGCTTAATGCAAGTGCTAATTTAGGTTAAATTGATTGAGGTTTTAATTCTAAGATCAATAATTGAAGGAAATTGAAGAAGTGGAAGAAGATTAAATGGAAATTGGTACTTCCATATAAGTACATATGGAGCTCTAAGTTGAGGTAAGAACAAATTTGGTTTTTCAGGCTTGATTTTAATATATGTTAAGTAGAATCTATCGATCTATAAATTTACAATGGTAATTTCGTATAATTTGACGTTAATTGAAAGTTTAGAGATATTTGAAGTAGATTCTTAAAAGTATTTTCAAGAGTTTTTAGAAGAGTAATCAATTAAGGCAAATATCTAATTTTTCATCAATTTTAAGTGTGAAGATGATATTTGGTGATGTATAGTGTTTAGTGTGTTAATTTGATAGAAATTAGAAAAAAAAATGTAGTGAATGGGTATTTATGTATGTGTGATGTGGAGTTGTGATAGGAATTGGAATGTATTTTGATGTGTTTTGGTATTTGAAAGTATTAATTCATGTAAATGGGTATTTATAATATGTATGTGGGTTTAATTTGATAAAGAAATGAAAACTGGGTATGTATTGGTGTTAATTTGGTGGTGTGTAGTGTATGTGTGTTGGATTTGATTTTGGTTTGAATAATTTGATTTAATTGATATTTAATTGGATATATGATGGATGTTTGATAAATTAATAATTGATAAAATTGATTTAGAATGATGATAGGAGGTTTGGAATTGAAATAGTGTTGATTTAGTGTAAAAATGAGTAAAATTGGTGAGTTAAAATTTAATTTATTTTTGGGGTGCATATGGAATTTCTAGGTGTTAAATGGAAGCTAAAGTGGTGTAACAATACTAATTTAGCAATGGGAATAGGTTTGAGACCAAATGGTTTTGGTTTGAAGTCATTTGAAATTGAAATGAGTAAGATATGATGGTTTGAAATTAAAAATTCATAATTGGAATATTTCTGTATAGAAAGGGCATTTAACTTATTCATTTTTTTTTTTAGGCCAACAAGAAAGATCTTCTCATTAAGATAATTTAACTAGTGTCAAGTACATCATTGACATTTATAAAGGGAGTTAAAGAAGACTTTGAACTAGATGTAATGTCTAATGGGATAAGCTTCTAAAGGGCAAATGTGGTGTTTAACAACTAATCCATAAGACACATTCCCCTCCTTATAGAAGAAGTTATCCAATCTACCATAGTATTGGAATTTCTATCACATTTGTTAAACACTACAGAATATTATCCTTGATGGCTCTTTATCTAGGAAAAAAGTATCACCAATTAAACCATGAGCTGTCTACTTACTGTATATTATGGGCCTGCTACCATGCTTAGCCCATTCACAAACTAAAACACAAACAATGCATCAATTTCCAAGATCACCTCTTTCTACTCTTGTTCCTCTACCATCCGTAACCTTAGCCTCATTGCCATACACTCAAGGGACTTATGATCAATTGTAGAACATCTCATATTTTTTTCCACAAATTACGGCACCTCCGTGATTTCTCACAACTGCACCTATACCTCCAGGTTCAAAACTACCTACCCAAGATGCGTCAACATTAACTTTAATAGAACACTTATTTGGTGAAGACCTATCGTGTGTCTTTTCACCACCTTCTATTTGTTCACCAGCTTCCACCTTCCTTTGATAAGTTACCTATTCTAAGAATAATTTCTAAAATTTTCGCATTACATTCACAAGATTAGGGTTTCCACCTTCATACACACACTTACATCTTTCATACCATATAAGCCAACAATCAACACAACTTTGGCTTCCCCTTCCCCTTTTAGTAACCTAGTATGACCAGACCTACTCTGTACATCCTTCCACCACCTTAAAATACACCAAACACTTCTTTTTTTCAAAAGGCAAACCCAAGCAACTAAACTACACAGGCTTCGTCCACTCACACAACGATAATATTCTCTGGCAATTTTACTTCCTCACAAAACATGCAAGTAAGGCTTGAAGTTACTTTCTTTTAATAAAGATTCATAGCATTTGGTAGAATGTTTTGTAGTACTTGCCACATAAAGTGCTTGACTTTAGGTAGTGTGTTCATATGCCAGATCTATTTCTAATCTTCTGGCTGGGCACGAATTGAAGATGAAGCTTTTGTTGATTGCACCATCTTCAAATGGATGTAGTGACAAGCAGACTTTACTATGTACTGTGCAAACCAATCCTAAGGCTAAACTATCTCATCCTCACTTGGTTGGTACGGCAAAGGTACACTTTTTATCACCCTTAACTCTTCATCACTACAATGTTCTCTTATAAAAGTTAGATCCTACATCATACATTCTCTATTAATCAGATCGCATACCCTCAACTCATCATTCAAACTCCTACCTAACCTACTTAAACAACCCTTCTCCAAAGAAGGAATCCACTAGCCACCCACACTCTCACATTCTCACCATTTTTAATTCTTCAAATAATACCTTTCTTTAAAATCCACTATCTCTCTACTAAGCTCGACCACCTCCATGATGCTCTTCCACCTTTTCTCGCTTCCAAGAAACTATCATTTGGGAAATAGAGCCCCTTAAGAACTCTTACCCACAAAGCATTAGGACATGTTTAAACTCTCTATGCTAGCTTGGTCATACGTGCTAAGTTGAAATCATATACGTCACATATTCCTAAACCTCTATTTTCCTTTACTTGAGATAAGTTTTTCCAATTAATCTAGTGTATCTTCCCTTCATGTTCTCTTTGACCCCACCAATAGCTAGAGTAGAGTTCACCTAATGACATTACTTCTTAAGGAATTTAAAATAACCCATAGAATAAACTACGATTGTTGTGGCTATAGATTTAATCAATGTTTCTCGACTTACTAGAGTAAGGAATTTCTACTTCCACCCTTGCAATTTTCCAAAAACCTTTTCCTTAATATAACACATAGCTTTGTACTTTGATTTTCCCTAAATGGTAGGTACACCGAAATACCTTCTTAGGTTTTGAGTAACACTCATACCCAAAATATTCCCTACCTCTGCTTTGATTGCCTCACCTGCATTAGCACTAAAGAAAACACATGATTTTTCATAATTGACCATCTATCCAAAGGCTTCACAATATAATCTTATCACCTCAACAAGTTTTGTATGCTGATCACTATGGTGTCTAAAAAGAAAAGGAAATCATCAACAAAAAAAAAAAAGATGCAACAAAATAGGGCATGAGAGTTTTAGTATAATTTCTCTCAATTCTCCCCTATCAACTAATTGCAAAAGTCCTCTAAATAAGACATATGCGACTAGAATGAATAAGTAGGGAGATAAAGGGTTCCCTTATTGAAGACGTCTAGATGGACACACATAGCCAACCGCTTTCCCATTTACTATCACATTATAGGTTATACAGGTCACACAAGACATTACCCAATCTACCCATTTCTATCTAAAACCAAGTTTCAACATAACATCTCTAAGAAAGCTCCATTTATATGATCATATGCCTTATTCATGTCAACTTTGATAGCACAAAACAAATCCTTTCCCCTACTTTTATTCTCTTGAAATTGAAAAACCTCATGTGCTAACATAATATTAGCCTGGATTAAGTGTCTTAAAATAAAAGCATTTTGGTTTTCAGTTACTAGCTCATTTAAAAATGACTCTAACCTATTAACCAAAATTTTAGAGATGATTTTATATGGAAAACTACAGAGGTTAATCGGTTTAAATTGAGAAACAAGTTAATGATTGGACATTTTAGGAATAAAGATAATATCTGTAGATTTAAAGTGTAGTAAGAGCTAACCTGAGACAAAGAAATTTTGAATAGCCGAAGCGATATCCCCTCTAATAACACTCTAAAAGAAAATATCTAGGAATCCATCAAGGCCAGGAGCTTTTAGAGCTCCGAGTTGGAAGACAGCATCCTTCACTTCTCAGTCTACTACATCTCTACATAGTACCCCATTCATTTCATCATTTATTAGCTTAGGGACCCAACTTAGATATTCTTGTCTATTTCTCCTAGCTTTAGCTTTAAACAAATCCTCGTATATGCTAACAAATTGTAGCATAACACTATGCTCATCCTCAATCCATGTTCCATCCCTATCTTTAATCCTATAAACTTTATTCCTTTATCTACGACTCAAGGTTGTTTGGTGAAAACATGTTGTGTTCTAATCACCATATTTAATCCAATTGAGTGGAGACCTTTGATGCAAATAAATTTCTTCTCTTTCCCACACTTCGTTTAACTTCCTAAGGACTTACTCTTCTTCTATTAGATTACCCTTTTCCTAAGTTTTTGCTAATTGCAACATGAGTTCATCAATCATTTTCTTATTATTTGGAAAACACTTTCTACTCCAATTTTGTAAATCTATCTGACATTTCCCTAGCATTTCCATAACATATTCCAAATCTGCTACATCCTTAGGCATCCAACTATTTTTTATTACTTCTTGGCACTCTTCACTCAAATACCACATATTCTCAAATCAAAACTTCTTCCTTCCTTTTATCTTACTTAGTAGTGTCAACAATGATAGCCACATGATCTAATCCAATGAAAGGATTACGCAAAATTTGTGTATTGAGATATCTACTCAACCAACTTATGGACAGTAGTCCCCTATCTATGCGTTCTTTGATTCTATTTACCCCATCTCTCCCATTATCCGATGTAAACTTCAACCCTTGAAAGCCTACATCAATAAGACCTGCATTGGCTACCATATTCTAGAATCCAAGAATCTTCCTTCTACACCTTGGCTTCCTTCCCTCTTTCTCATCATCATCCAAAATCTCATTAAAATCACCAATACACAACTGTGGATCAACATAATCTTTCCCAATATTCTCCAACATAGTCCATAACTTCACCTTCCCATTATAGTTTATATCCGAATAAATCCACATTATTCTCCCTAACTCATTATTACTATCATTAGTAATAATTGAGTGAATATGATGATGATTCTCCCTCACAATAAAAACATTGACTCTAGCTACCTACCGTAATGCTAAACCCTTTACTAGCCCTTTTCGGTTCCACATGGTGACTATCAATAAACATCAAATTGTTCCTCAACCTTTCTATTTTTTTTCCCATAAGAAAAACTACCCATGGACTAAATTTATTGATTAGGTCTTTTAAATGACAAACTATCAAAGATGGGCCTAAACCTTGACAATTCCAACTTAAAGCTAACATAGCCCTCGAGTGGCTGAGTAGAGCCAACCATTACCACCATCAAATCAATAAGTTCAACAGTGACCTTCATTAAGTATGTTTTGATCATTACAATACTCTTCAACTTCTTTGCTAACATGTTCTTTGTTAGTTTATGTTTCTTCTTTAGCTTGCTTTTATATGCCAACTCACCGTTCTTCACAAACTTATTAATCCCCATCTCAACTTGTAGATCTTCAACTTTCATCTTTTTTAAATCATTCACCGCCTTTACCTCCCATTTTCTTTTAATTCCCATCCTATCTTACTCCTTCAAATAGCTCAGACATTGGAGGAACATGGTTCTTTAAGGGTTCCAAAAATAAAGATTTGGAGTGATTAGGACTTGATACTGAATTAAGCAAACTTTTTGGTGATTTCTAAGATTTTGGGTTGAATATGTTTGTATGTTTGAGGATTTTTACAAGGGAGTTTAGTGTTTGAAATGCATAAAGGTACAGATGACAAGTTTGTGTTTTCATTTTGGTTTGGGTTAAGAAGTACATTGGTACTAGGTTTCACTACTTTAGGTGATGAATTAGAAAGAGGTTTGGAAAAGCTAGTTTGAGATAGTGTTTGGTTGTTTAGGTTAATACTTTCAACATTCTTACCCCCTATATTCCCAACCACTTCTTCACACACTTGCTTCCCCTTCACCCATCCTTTGTCATTTCCCCAATAATTCCATACACTAGTTACCCTCATTCTAGGCTCAAACTCTTCCTTAGAGTCTCTAAGAAAGGAGTAACTCCTTATTGCATGCCCTAAACTTCCACAAAGAAAGCAAAAATTAGATAGTCGTTCATATTTCACCTATACTTTATACCTCTCCCCATCTAGTCTCTTTATCGATAAAGTAGATTTGAGTGACTTAGTTACTTTAACCACTACCTAGATCCTCAAAAAACTTCAATGAAACTTAGGAGGAGATATAATAGACTCAATCTTAGTCACTTCTCTAATCAATCTACCCAAATTTTCAACATTTTTACCAATCATTTGATCAAGCTTTAAACCATGAATCTACACCTAAAAGGCAACTTTGTCCAGCTTGCATTCCTGTATGTTCATATTAGCTTTTCATTTCTTCATTACTAACACATGCCCCATTCTTGACCAGGGTTCTTAGTCCGTTATCAAATTCACTTTGCAGATGTCATCAAAAGCAAAGAGGAATTTGTTTTTCCCAATAGGAGAGATCGTAAATCTACTAAACTCCATCCAAATTTTCCTAATCACTCTCATAGCGCCTTGATTTATTCAAAGACTTATTAGCTACAACTCTTCCAATCATCACAACATCTGAGTTACTAAGAACATCATCTTCTACGTCTAGTTCCAATTCCACACTAACATTTTGTTCCATCTTATTGAAGTGCTTTGTAGGGATATCACTTTCATTAGCCATATCCATAGTCATATAACACAAATATGAGACTTTAACAAAAAGAAACAAACAAAGAAAACCAAAGAGGAAATAACCAGTATACAACACCAAGGCCGAATGGAGGAACAAGACACTATACACAAGGAGAAACCATCATAGAGACAATGAAGACCACATAAATCAAGTAGAAATAGAAAAGGCTCAAATGAAACTCTATAACTAAAATGAAGAAAGCTTGAAACAAAAACTAATATTATTGAAGTATGAAAGGAAGACAGATAAAAGATAGCAAAGAGATAGAATCAAAGCTTAGTACACGAAACCTACACTAGTTTCATTAGATTAATTCAAACGTAATTGTATTGCTTATGAGATTTTAACATAAAGCAGTTATATATTTAATTTGTAAATGAAGTAGAAGAAAAGAAAAAGAAATAGAATATACTAATTTGTTATAACAAACTACCACTAGTGGGTAGGGGAATCTCTTTGAAAAAGAGAGGATTTTCTCTCTCTAAGAAGTTAGAGAGAGAGACCTCATATCAAAGTTATATTAGAAGTTGGTTTGATGTTCAAGAAGGTAGCTTCTCATGTGGATAAGTGTTTGTGGTAAAAAAATGGGCTTAAGTAGTATTTTGGGCCAATTAATGAAAATGGTTTACATGTAACAAATAACATAAAATTTAGTTGGGACTTTGAAATAAATAAATAGTTAAACAAATAATTAGATTGAATAGGCCATCCCTAAGTGAGGAGCCGACCAATCTAAGACTTAGTTCACATGAACTGAATCGACCTCCTCCAACCGATTCACAGTATAGAAATTAGGAAAAATTAATTAAATAATAAACTAAACTAAACTGAAATAGATTAAGGTCAAACCCTTAAAAATGAACCAAAACCAAGTAGTCTTAATTGGTTTAATCATACCTTAATCAGTTCATTACCTTTGAATCGATTTGATTAATAATTTAAATCACTAATTGATTAACGAAATTAGTATGATTAATAAATAAGGCTAAGAAAGTGGGCGTATTTAATAATACTAAATAGATTCATTTGCTTAAAGGGACATACTTAGTTACGTACTAAGTTGAGCCCAATGGGCCTAATTGGAACTAAATACTAATTAAATAAATTTATCTAATTGGTAATTAAATAATAATCAAATAAGTAAGTATTTTTAATTAAATACACATTAATATTACAACCATCTAAAATTTACGAAGTATTAAAATTGAATATGGATTAGTAAGTTTATTCGATAGAATTAGATACATGGTCGTCATTGGACATGAATCTGGCTGTTTATGTCAATCCCCGATGTTGTCACAGTGAATCAGACCCCCTGTCTCTCGTTGTGTTGCAAAGTCATGAGTTACACCAACTTCAAAGATGTCAGAAGTGCGTTGTTTACTATACTTAAATTAAATAACTAAATTAATCTTGCTTGCTGCATTAAAATCTAAGCTTACTTGCGAGTAGCATGGTGTATGGTTGAGGCATTCCTATACTGGGTCTTATGACTCATCCCTTTTTCTTACCTTTTTTAGATGATGATTTGTATGTTAACTATACTTATGATGTTTATGGTTACGAATCTGATTTTAAGCACCTCAAGGGTGATTTCGTTTGGGATAAGGAGTAGAGCCCTATTTACTAGACTCCCTTTCATCTAGACTTTTTATTTTAAATAATGAGACCCATATTGGATTTTGTGGTTTTGCATGTAATCAGACTTTGGGCTAGATTTGGACTTTCGATTTGAGCCTTTTGAGCACTAGTCATCTTCTAGAAATTTTGATGGTTTTATCACTTATTGGGCCTTCACACTGCAAATCAACTAAACATTTTTTCAAAATAAAACGAGACATAAACTTTATGGCTAATTTCATAAAATAAATTACAACCCAACAAATGTTTTTAAAATTAATGAAGAATTTCACAAATTAAAATTGGAATTAAATTGAATAATTAGTTAGTAAACTTTAGCATGTCTTACTTAAGTGGAACGCATGGCGAGCTATTGCGACTTTAGGATCCGGTTTGTGACACATACCAATCATCAGATATTGATCACTCACAAACAACACATGTAAAATTAATTCCATTATTAAATTTTCTAACTTAAAAACTTCCCATTCTTAAATTGGATTCATCAGCCTTTTTAACACATTATGAATCCAAAGACTTGAAAATTGAATCAAAAGATTACAAAACTTGATTTCGAAGGTTCCAAGAACTAAATTAGAAGATTCCAAGAATTGAATTCGAAGATTCAAATGCTTGAATCCAAATATTTCAGAACTTGAATTTAAGATTACAAGAACTAAATCATAAGTCACTTGAACCTCATTGTGTGTGTGTGTATGTGTGTGTATTTATATCAAATATTCATCACAATAAAACATTAAATCTTGACAAGCATATTTCATAACATATAGTATTTACATTTAAATTATAATCCTTCACGCACAAATAACACACACCAACAACCTACATACATGGGTTTTGCTTAAGAAGTTGAATTATCTTATACACTAAAGATTAAAATTTTTAAGTCTACTTCTTGTTTTTCCATCTAATTGATTGATTTGGCCTCAATTAAATTGGTCTCAAGTCCCATTTTATCTTATCAATTTGACATGGGGTGGGGATAGGTGACTAGGGCATGCACTTGATCGACTTGTATACCGGTTGACCACACGTGCTCCAAAGTGTTCTGATGAATCAGTTCAAGCTCAGAATCAATTGTGTTACTTCCTAACTTGTCTTTTTCATTGCTAAGTCCTCATGATTTGTGATCTTAATCTTTATATCCACTTAAATTAAGTGCAAACTATTTTTGTATGTTCAAGTCATGTTCATAACCAAATTCTCATAAAAATTGATGATCATTATCTCCTATTGCATGTTATGCCTCTAATAATGCAAAAGTTTGTTCTTTTCATAAGTTCTCAATATTACACGAACTTATTATGATCTAGTGTCTTTGTGTTCTATGCCTCCAAATTATGATTAAATCCTAAAGGGTGTGATTTAGGGTTCATTTAGTAAGAGATTTGATGGGAACGGCTACTTAGTGTAAAGCGAAAAATGGTTCTTAGTAATTCTCGTAAGATTCTGTAACAAAAGATTTCACTGAATTTTGCCTATGGTAGAAGATTAAATGCAGTTTGGAGCCCATGGTAGACGTTTGAGCCCAAAATGAGCTTGGAGCCCATAGATACAGCAAACTAATAACATGTAGTTCCTCAGAACCGCCAAAAGTCCGCTGCAATTTTATCCGAAACTATCGTATCATCATTGTAATTCGTAGAATCATGGCTTTGGCCTTCTGCTGCAACACTTCCATTCCCTTACAAACTCCAGGTGGTTTGAATTTTTTTATGATATATAGGATAAGGGGACAAGTATTCGAATTCTATTTTTCAGCACATACATGCTATTGTTCTGTTCTATATGTTAAAACATTAATGGAAGAGTAGCAATGTGTTGGTACAGGTGGTTTTTATCTTTCTTTTTGCATGTCTTTTGATAATATGATTCGAACCCGACACGATTAGGAACACGTCATCATGATCGTTATGTGTATCTTGAAGCATCTGTTAACATAATCTGTAGTTTAAATATCATTTGTGATCTGACAGTTTAGCGGGAATTACTAAGTTAGCTGTGTTCACGAGCATCATGTTGTTGTTGTTGTTTTATTTATTTATTTTTTCCCTATGACAGTGGGACTGAAATCCATTAACGGCAAGAAAAGCCTTCAAGATGTCAAGAGTTCACTAAAATCATTAGGAATTCATTCTGTTAGTTCTTCTCCTGTTGAGTCGTTGAGAAACGGCAACTGGGTCAAGCTCATTTGTGGTGCTAGTTTCGAGGTACATATTCTGTTCCCATCTCATGCAATTCATACTTTTAAGGCTGAATTCAGTATGTGTTTTGGGTGGAGAATTTAATGTAGAGTTTAGGAAAAGGATTAACGTTTTCATATTTTTGTTGATGCTTGGTTCTACTGCGGTAATTGTAGATTTTTTTGGGGCTCAATTTTATTCATTTTGGATTTGGCTGAAGTCTCAATGAAGCAGATTGGTGTGGGCTTTTTATATTCTATGTTTGCAGGCAAGATATTGTTTAATGTCCATCACGCAGAAATCAGTAAATGAGGATGAAACAATAGTGCGTGATTCAAAATTATGGCCTCTAATGTTAATTTACTGTAACCATAAGCTCAAACTTATAGATCGGGTGTACGTTTATAAAGTTCATATTCTAAAAAGGCCCTCTGTTTTATTGCATGCAAAGATGTGGCTTCTAAACCTATTTCGATTTATATTGCTTGCTTTGATTCTTCATTGTTTGAATTAAGATCCGTTTCTTGGAGAAATACAAAAAAATCCGATTTCTTGTATAAAATATGCAAATCAAAATACATTAAAATATGGATTTTGATCAGATTTTAAAATGCAATGAACTCTGTTAGTTTCATATGAGCTACTTGAAAAGTTCCATGGCCAGATTCGATCTCAAACAGTGTTAGGGGCCACATTGCACCTTAATGATAGTATGGAGTGCTTCTTTATTTTCCACACTTTTTCCAGCTTTTAACTTTGTAAATTCAGGTCTGATGAAATATCACTTCTGGGTTCTGATTTGGGAAGTAGGAGTCCTAAAAACTTTTATCTGTTCTTCTTACTTCTTGAATGTTAATCTTGTTGAGAATAGATACAAATTGGCTAAATAAAGTGTCAAGATTTTTCAATGGGGCGCTTTTATGTGTTGTCCTTTGTTGTTTAATTAGTTAATGATGCCATCAAAAAAATCTCAAGTCTATTTTATGGCAAAGAATGTGATGAATTCAACAAACTGGTGGATTTTTTAAACTCCTTTTCCAAATATCACTGTATTTTCCAGTTCCATTTCATCATATGCAACCTAACTCCATCAATATGTAGGATGTTGTGGATATCAGGAATCTCTCTCTTGTTTATACACTTGCTGGAGGTGAAATTTCTTTGTGCATAATTAGTTAATGATGCCATCAAAAAAATCTCAAGTCTATTTTATGGCAAAGAATGTGATGAATTCAACAAACTGGTGGATTTTTTAAACTCCTTTTCCAAATATCACTGTATTTTCCAGTTCCATTTCATCATATGCAACCTAACTCCATCAATATGTAGGATGTTGTGGATATCAGGAATCTCTCTCTTGTTTATACACTTGCTGGAGGTGAAATTTCTTTGTGCATAATGTTCTATCTCAAATTTCATATATTTTCCGTATGATTTAGGATGTTCAACAATTTGGACTAACCTATAATCTTTATATATCCTGTAGTTGACTGCATTGATTGTGCTGCCGAAGAATCGGTGGTGAGCGCAGTGAATGCAGGAATTGATGCAGCCAGAGATATCATACCTGTTCGAAGACCATGGGTGATGATAAGTGTTAATGATGATGAAGATCTTCACTTTCGTAAGGCTGGTATGTAAATGCCAATCCAGATAATCTATTGCAATAGGAATAGTGTTTCAAAATCATTTTGTTCTTATTCTAAGAGTTTCATTATGTGTCAAATCGTAGTAGTAGGTTTCTACTTCCTCTGGGATTTGGTAGATAACTTGAACAGTGCATTCCCTAATAATAAGCATATCATCATTAGCTGTCTTCAAGTAACCAAGGCTTGTATGATGTGCTTGTGTTTATCTCCCTCTTATTTGTGCTTCTAGGGAAATCTATACCCTTTTCAAGATAGGAGGAGTTTTCTGTTACCCTCTTACGTATCTATGTTTCAAATGATTGTCTAGCAATCCTGAATAAAATGATTTTAGGAAACTACACTGAATGAGGCAATTCTTATATAAAGGCAAGAATTAAAGATTGCAATGAATGGCAAAATGCTGTTGCATGTTTGGTGGAAATTTTTTTCATATGTTCTGGTAATTATTTGGTTTATATTTACAGAACTTGCAAAGTTAAAGTTGCTCAACTGAGTGTATACAAGCCAGGGATGTATTTATCATTGGCTAAAATATTATATGGAAGCATAACTATAGCTAGATAATGATGGAAACTAAAATATTATAAGAGTTTTAAGATTTATCGGCTTAGCATGTGTTTGTTATTTCTTCTGCTATTACATATACATGGTATTGCAGTGGAAATATTCTGGAAATGACATCATATGATTCAATCCAAAGAAAAGTTCAGAAGTTTAGTTACACAATAAAGTGGTCCATTGCTTCATATTGATGGTTTTTTTTTTTGACCCCTCTATCTTCGGTTGAAATAATGTTCTCCCTTTAAATCGAATGCTCAAACTGTAGGAGGTGCTATAATGAGTTGTACTTTTTTCTCCCACTTACTTCTGAGACACGGTAAATTCTTTCCTTGCAGAGTTTGATCCTGAGGAGTGTCCGCTGGACTGCTCAAGGCCATGTGAGACTGTCTGTCCTGCCAATGCTATATCTCTGAAGGAAGGAAAATCAGTTAAAGAGAATCAGAGCGGTGCCAATTCCTCTTCTCCATTGCAGGTTTCTCTTTCAGAAGCTTTATCTACTCAGGATCATGTATAATATAAATGCATTCCTCAGCTGATTGAAGAACATACATGTAGGGTGGCGTTATAACGGAAAGATGTTATGGTTGTGGACGTTGCTTCCCAGTTTGCCCATATGATAAAATTAGTGGGTATTGCTTTCCTATTTCTTGCCACTTGTTATACTTAATCTGGTCATTCTTATGCTTCAGTTCTTTTCATTCTAACCTCTAAATTGGCACAGGGCCTGTTACATATGTACGAGATGCTGCAGCTACTGCTAAACTTCTGGAAAGAAATGATGTAGAAGCCATAGAGATACATACAAGTGGAAGGTATAATTAGTTGATGCTGCAATAATCTTGTAGGAGAAAGAAACGAAGGGATTAAGAATCTTCTTTGATAACTTACTAGCATCACAGATGTAAGAGGTGATCATGTGGGATGAAATCAGGCTTATGATTGCATCTTGACCTTTCATATATTGTTTAGTTGGGACACCATGAAAAAGTTGTAATTTGATGTTAACAAGCATCACTTGTCAGGACTTATAGGGGAAGTGGAACCAAATACAGCAAAAGTTATATTGAAATAAAGCATTTGAAGTTTTCATATCTCAGAATATTATTAGGATAAGAAGAGAGCAAATTTAAGCATATTTGGAGAACATGGGACATTACCATGAAGTTATTTCAAATATTAGAATTAATTTCTTACTAGCTTTTGACATTTAGAAAATTATTACATAATGTGCTGCTTCTCGAAGTGCAATTTGATTTTCCTCTTGTTACTCTTCAGCTCCTCTGTGAACATTTCAAATTCTACAATTAGCATTTGTACTCATTGATAACCTAAAACACAATGCTAAACGGTTCCACTTATGTTGTGCTATATGGTTCTTTTCGTCAATGACTATCATTTTTCTTTTACAGGAAAACTACAGAATTCAAAGTGCTTTGGGAAGGTTTGGGTGACTCTACTAGAAATTTAAGAATGGTGGCTGTAAGTATAGAACCTTCCCAAAAAAGTTTGTAAAGAACTTTTGGAGGCATGTATGATCTTAGAGTCAGTAAGAGGTCGTTGTATGATATTCTTAATGGTTTTGAATTGAATTGTCTTATCTCTTCAGGTTAGTTTACCTGATATTGGAGATTTGGCTGTCCCTGCTATGAATGATATGTATACAATAATGGAACCCAGTCTGCCCTGCTTCAATTTATGGCAGGTATGATATTTTCTGCTAAAACATGATTCCTTCAAATTAAAACCAATTTATTGTCAGAAGCTGAGCAAACACTGATGTTTGTCTCATAGATGATACACAGTTGGATGGCCGTCCAATGAGTGGCGACATTGGACGTGGTGCCACAAGGGAATCAATTGCCTTTGCTGTTCGCCTGGCTGCTACTAGTAACAAGCCTCATGGTTTGTATGCTTTTTTCGTTATGCTTACAGAGAAGAGTAATGTTTTGGTTTGAAGTTTCTGTAACGTTAATGTTGATCTCCATTTTGTAGGATTTCTTCAATTAGCTGGTGGTACGAATGCTCATACGGTTTCTGGACTGATGAAGCTGGGACTTTTCCAAGCAAAGAGAAAATCTGGTATTTGTTAATCACACATTTTGGCTTTTTTTCTTATGTTACTACATCATTACTGTATGAACTTTGTGCTCTCCCCTCCAGACAACTCTGAAATGGAAGAAAAGGCAGTTGAATCACTTGGATCAGTAGATGCTCTAATTGGAGGAATAGCTTTTGGAGGCTATGCTCGCAAAGTTAGTTGCCTAATCCTTTGTTTTTTCTCATTCGTCTCTTATACTTCTTTATGTATATGGCTTATTATTATCTCTATGATTTGCTTAAGATTGTTGGAAGGATATTGAGTTTAATGCAATCAAATCATGG
Source organism: Laguncularia racemosa (assembly GCA_037954665.1). NCBI lineage: Eukaryota > Viridiplantae > Streptophyta > Magnoliopsida > Myrtales > Combretaceae > Laguncularia > Laguncularia racemosa. The sequence continues at coordinate 148,929 of JBBMOL010000117.1, read as the reverse complement.
CTTGGCTCGTATAGAAGATCATCCAGACTATCTTGCGAAGGCACTTGCAGAAGCACTTTCTCTAGTAGGAACAGTGAAATCCTATGATTTTCTGGAATGAGAATGAACCAGGTAATTCTTCCTCATCTTTTTTATTACTTAATTTAGCTGAGAAATCAACCGAAAAATGTCATCTTTAGAGAATATTCTGTGTTTTTTATGAACCAAGTTGTAAGGGTGAGGACCTTCTATGAAACAAGAAATGGCTTGGATAAGATTATGGAAATAATATGACTGCATATATCCAGAATAAGCAGATTAACATCTTCGAAAGGGATAAATGAAAGTTGTTGTCTAGTTTCCAATGGAGAACATGGATCCGTCTAAAGTACAATGGAGACGAATTTCCTTCAGGATACATTATCTGACATGCCATTAAGTTGCGACCTGCAGAATGCTATAACCTTTTCATTGTCAAATGAGACATGTGACTCCCTGGTTTGTGCATACACAGAAGGAAAGCTTGACATCATAATGCGTCTTTTATACCACTTGTCTTGCTGAAGAAAAAATATGCCATACCATTCCTCTCGAGACCCAGATCTTTCCCCCCAGACTGGTGCCAAATTGCAGAGCTCCATCATCGTTGTCAAAGTGGGAAACCATATTTTACCAACAGAGAAATTGCAGGATAAAGTTCTACCTACCATTGGCTCCACCAAGCAAACAAACTCCAGTAATTGACTAATTGTAGAATTGCAATCCCCATATGTGTTTTTAGTTTTTTTAATTATTATTATAATTTAAAATGGAATTAGGTGATATTATTATTGAAGTCGAAATGGGTATTCATTCAATTACTCCCATGGTTATATATTTATGGGATCCATTTGAAAAGTAAATGTCCCACTATAGTCTCACGATGGTCGGTATTTATTCACAATCCGCTATGCTTGATGTATGGATGAATGGAAGAAATTAATTGAAATTGTAGAGAAAGAGAAGGGATGGCAATGTTTCCATTTTAGCTGTCACTGATGCCCTTCTGAAGTGGTCCAGTAAGCATCCCTAATTCCTAAGCCACAGCTGGGTTGCCTGAATGATATGCAAGGTCAATAGGATCATATCCCCAGATTCTTGAATCTTGGTGGTGTTTGTTAATTTTCTATTTGCAAGCGTCTCCAACTCCTAACCATTGCTGGGTTGCCTGAATGCTATGCAAGATCGATAGGATCATATCCCCAAATTCTTGAATCTTGGTGGTGTTTGTTAATTTTCTATTTGCAAGCTTCCCTAACTCCTAAACCATTGCTGGGTTGCCCGAATGCTATGCAAGATCAATAGGATCATATCCCCAAATTCTTGAATCTTGGTGGTGATTGTTAGTTTTCCATTTGGAATCATATTCCACGTATGTTTAGTTCGATTGGAATTTTGTTTTTCCATGAATTATCAATTTAATTGGAAGTATTATCTATACTGTCTTTATAGAAAGACTCTGTTTGTTCTTTTGTCTTTTTGGCATATGTTCGGATAGTATTTACCAAAATAAGATATTAAAAAGATAAAAATATATATACATATTTACTCTAATAAAATTAAATACTTAACAACTGGATTTATTTATCCTTTATTCATTTTTATAAAAATATCAATCAAAATTTTCCTTTCTAATGTATAAATATATATATATATTTTAACTTTTTATCTTAAAAATATGTGAATCTTTACTTATTAGTTCTTATTTCTCAATCACCATCTTCATCATAATTACAAAACAGAAATAAATATACAAATAATATAATTTTCCAAGTATTAAACTTTAAATAAATACAAATTAGATACAAATAAGATATGAATTAAATAAAAAATAAAGAATAAAATCCAAAGAGATCTTTATGCACTCCTTTTATTTTGAAATCTTGTGCTCATATGCTCTAAAACTTCGTCTAAGTAATATTGCAATTGGTATTTCCCACATTCTATATTAAAGTTTTGTAAAACTCCCCAATCAGTTCAAGGGTAAAATTCCTTAGCAAATATAATTCACATTTAATATAACTTTCTTTTCTTAATTGAGATCTTACATTTTTTTTATGCTTTCACTACTGATGTGTAGTGTAATGCTGTAAATATTGTAATGTAGATGATGGAAGTTTTCAAGTTCCCGTAATGCTAATAAACTAGAATGAGCCAATCAAGGTAAATAAGGTAGCACTCTAGTCTAGCATGAGGTGTATTTTGCTTATGGAATCCCAAAATCAAAGTGGGGGGTGTCCAAGTAGTTGCATGGTTTAAAATCTATGGGATTTGTGGAGTTCAACAAGATTTTGTATAAGTGAGTGTGAGACCCTATGTGTATTGGATAGGCTTTATGAATATGTGGAGTAAAAGCATAAGAAAGGCTTGTACTTTCAACTTTTAGCAAATTAGTATATAAACTTTAGCTTTTTTTTCATTGAGTGCTTTTTTTTTAATTTAATTTCAATTTAGTGTTTCTATTAATGAAGAAAGTAACGGTCTTTTTTTTTTTGGTACTTATACTTTACTTTTGATTGCATTTTGGTGTTTGTACTTTAGATTTAATGAACTTTAGTATTTGATCTCATATCAATTTCAGAAAGATTTATTTTTCAATTTTTCTTATTAATAAATTATTTTTAAAATTAAGAAAAAGTAATTTTGTGCCGATAACTTTATATGATTGGGAAGCTTGTAAGATGTATTTGTATTCGAAAATAAAATCTAACACATATCCTTTAACTGCTCGAGCCAACTAAAATTTAAAATGGTCATAGTTTGCAAATTAACTATCTTTTGGTTTAGAAATGCAAACTTTTCAACTCTTCAAACAATATGCTTTTACATATTATAACCATTACGTCTCTTGTAATTTCTAATGTTGATTTTTAAATTTAATGATTTCATAACTTGTAAACTTGACATCATATAATTGTAATAACCATTTTAAAGTTCGTGTTATAAGTTATTTAAAAATTGTTTGTTTGACTTAAAATTGTATAGTTCAAAATCATCCTTTTTCTTAAGTAGATTGGCCCGAATATTTTTTTTTGTATTTTTTAAAATCAATATGATTTTAAGATTATAATCATTACAAAATTTAATGAACTTAAAATCATTATAATTTTATAGTTTGTGAGGTATTAAAAATTATAAAATTTAGAATACATTGGTGATCTATATAGACTATTTTGAAAAAAAAAAAAACAAAACAATTATGATAATAAAATATTAATAGAAGAAAATATTAGAGAGTTACAAAATTTTTCTATAATAATTCTTTCTCTTTTCCCCAATAACAATTTATTATTTATAAAAAAATACAAAAGATTTAGATTGTTATACCTAAAAAATAGATTATTTTTAAAAGAGTAATTTTAAGTAATGACAATTTTTAGGTAACTTATAGTCCATCTTTCCAATGGTTATGTAGTTGTAGTCATGCAATATTTGATTTGTAAGTTATGAGAATATGAAGTTATAAAATAATATCTAGATATTACAAAAAATATATATAACAAAATATTATAATATACAAAGGTAGATTATTTAACTAGTTTAAAAATTCATGTTATAAGGCTAAACGTTACTTAATTTATAAGTTATGGTAATTTTAAAACTATACCAAATTTATGTAGTACCAAGACATTTCAAATTAAAGTAGATGTTAAGAGCATTCGAATAATATGAGGTTTACTAAAATTGAATATCATATACAAAAGTTATGTACAGTTAAAATTATTATACATAAATAATATTTTAATTTTTAAAATAATATATTTAATTAAGAAAATTAATAATTAATTTTTGATAAATTGATTAGTGAATAGATATTAAAATGCATCAAACTAAAGTATAAACATAAGAATGCAATCAATAATAAAGTATAGACAGTAAAATGCAAAAATTTGTAACCGTTAACTTTGCCATCAACTAATATACTAAATTTAAAAAATAAGTATTAAATTGTAAAAAATAAAAGTTTAAATACTATATTATCAAAAGTTGAAAATTTGGGCACTTTTTGTGCCTTTATTCCTCAATGGGTTTAAGGGCATGTTTATAAAGGGTGTTCAATGCATATTCCTATGCTAAGCACCTCGCTTTCCTTTATAAAGTTAAAGTAATAGTGGGTACTTAAAATTGGAAGAGTGCTTAGCCAAGTATGAGTACCCACTCCTTGATCTCATCAATTTTGTTTAACAAGGCCATCATCATCATTATTATTATTATTTTTCAAATGCCATTGAATAATAGCTATATTCTTATTTTAGCCATTAAATTTTCTTATTTTGTGTTGTGTGCTTTTATGGATCAGAAATTGATATAGGAACTATATAAATAAACTGATGTTGTTTAAACTTTAGTAATAAAAATAAAAATTAATTGTTTCTTGCTATTTTCTATTTAAATCATTGTTGGAAATCTTATTTGTAATGATACAAGATGAAAATATGTAGTTAACAACAGGACAAATCATACTAATCACTCTTAAAAAACTTTTGATTTTACATTAACATACTCAATTCATTTATTTATTTATTTAAAAAAAAAAAAACTATACACCTACTTTTTCTATTAAGTAATATCGGAGCCTCTACTAAGTATTAGAAATACATAAAAATACCTAGTATAACTACATAGACATCTCCTAATAATTTTCAAAAAGGTGAGATCAATTCATAAGAGAGAGATGTAAGTGTATAATTAAAAAAAAAAAAATGTGGATCCATGCTAGGTTTGATCCTATATTTTTCAAATGTTTTATACATCTATGTTCTCGTAATTTTAAGGCCAAATGAAAGAGCTAAAACGACCCCGTAATACTTGATCTACATAGATTATTTTTTATATGCTCTTAAGTTCTAAAAAAGTTGACATTTATGATAGATCATTAGGAGGACTTTGTAATGCAATAATGCAATAAGTTTGATGCTTCTTCACCCAACGCGTAGCCCTTAGGGTTCAGGACTGAATATCATTAATTTGATTAAGCTCCATAAATGGTCTTTATCATGCCTACTTTGCTTATTTGCCTACCCTTGTTATTGTTTTCCCCGTCGGCTACATCTTTGTGATATCATAACATTTAGGATAATTACTACTATTTAGGGTTAAAAAGCTTCTTCTCACACAATATGTTATACGAATACGTTATACGAATACGGATACGATAGGATTAGTATTATGATTATAGAGATAAATTATAAAACCGAACAAAAATTATAGTATTTATAAAAGAGTATTATTATCATTTTAAAGCAAAATTATAATATTTATAGAAGAGTTATAACCTATTAAACTGTTTATAAGTATGTCATTGAATCAAATAGTATGACCTTAATTATTGTAATAGTAATTAAAAAAAAAAAAATATAAATAAAGTTAGATACTTATTTTATTCTTATTAAATAAAGTGGGATTTCATTTATTAATGTCAGCCAACAGTTATCTTACCACCTCTCCAACAAATTAAGATAGGTACATTATTTAATGAAATTAATTAGGCATGAAAAGGACCTGATAAGTTTATAACCATAAGTTGGCAATGGCATAGACCGAAAATAATAGTATTGGTGGTAGACAAAATTGTAAATTTAGGCATAATCTTAAAAGAAACATCATTATTGCATATTAAGTTGAGTTGGACGACATAGGCAACTAAAAAAAAGAAAACTTTACAATTAAAATAGATTATCGATCTATTTGGATTATCTGTATCTAATTTATATCCAAATTTGTATTTAATCTATGTCTATTTTAAAAATCAACATTTGAATAAGTTTTTTTATTTGTGTCCGATTTATTTATATTTTAAAGTAAAATTTATAAAAATTTTTTAATAAGAGTATATGTATAATTATATTTTTATCTTCTTCTTTTTTTTCATCTGAACTCCATCTAATTATACTCAAACACTCATATTCGAATAAATATAAAATAGATACCAAATAAATAAAAATAAGATGAAATAAACAAAACTTATAACTAATTAAAAAATCTCAAAACTCAGTTGTTAATACATTTGGACTAATGGAGATTCACTTGATCTAGTTTTGACACAAAAATTTCATTATTTGATTAGACACACTTCACATGTCAAAGTTGAAACTATAAAATTTAGCAAAAGTACGCTTCGGTTCGGCACCAATACGGCCAAAGGTCCAGATTTTACTCGGCCAGTCAATCTTGAGGTGCTGCACTTAGCGCCAATGCCACGCAACAACAGTGGGTTGAAATAAGAGTGAAATATAATAAGATGGAAGTCAACTCATTTTATTTCTTGTTTCGTTTTATATCTATTCGAATTCGAATATGAATGTCTAATTAAAATCATATAAGATTTAAATAAAATAAAAAAAACAAATGAAGGATGAAAATATAATTACACATATACTTTATTTAAAAAAAAACAAAATTTCTAAACTTTATTTTAAAATATAAATGAATTAAATAGTTTATCTAAGCATTAATTTAAAAAAAATAAATATAAATATAAATAAAATATAGACAATGGAAACAAGCCTTGATATTAATTATATGGTATTAAAATTCTTGTAATCTAAAGACATTGATACTGATCTCGTAAGTGAAATGGACAAGAAAACATTCAACACGTATGGTGATGCATTACTAATGTTTTGAAATGAAAGCCGAGGAAGGCTTGCACTAATGGACCCTAAAAACGATTTTATAATGTGATGTTATTAGGTTGAAATATTGCCACTTGAGGCAGTCATAAAAGTTCAGCTATATGTATATTTTAGCCCACCAAATTGGTATTATATGATATGATCTCTTATGACTCCCTTATTCTTTACACAAAAATCATAAATGGTGGCCATGGCCATCTCTTTCCTAATCTTTTTGTGGTATTTTCTTTCATACACATTGGATAAATTGTTAACTATTTGGATTGTTAATACTAAAATATTCTTAGGATAGTGAGGCATGTTAAAGAACCATTCACCCAAATTGAAGACAGCTATGCATATTGCAAATGCTCCAAGTTGGGAAAAATGAAAGTAAAATCTTATTAGTTGGAAGTCCCAGTGAAAGAGCAACAACCATATAGAAGCTGGGCAAACACCACCAAATACCCTAAAGGTATTCTTTAACATCTAATCAATTGATGAAACTTTAAAAGGTTTATGACTTCACTATAGTTTTGATATTCAGACCCAATTGATAAAACTTATATATATATATATATATAGAAAGTATTATTTGCTATGAAATTTCAAAACAATAGGTGTGGATTTGTGTGAAGGTCAACTGATGAGAACTCTGGGAGGGAGTGCTAATGGAGAAATGAAATCAGATTCAACAGTATGCCCTTTATTCCAAGATGTAAGTGAGTGGTCAACTTAATTCTGCCAGTTTGACAATAACAAAATTGCCTTTATAACAACAAATATTGACTTTTAATTTATATAGGATTGGTGCCAATGACCTAACAAATTGTTAATTCATTATGTTCCCAGTCAAAGAACTCCAAAAAAAAAAAAAAAAAAAAATTTACACTTGCCCTGTAATTTATTTGACTGATTTGTGATGGAAAATTTCAATATTAATATTATTTTGGGTAAATTTTTATGAATATACTTTTTATATTTGTTTCGCAGATGTTTAATTTCTATTTATTTGAACCCTTAAGCGTTAAAAGAAAAAAAAAAATGAAAAGAGTTGAGAACTAAGTATTTAATTTTAAAAATAATGAAATGAAAAATTAATTTTCATTGTATTAACTCCTTCGGTCTAATTTGCCAGTTCATGGAGAATGCCTTAAGTTAAGGTTTATCGGGGCATTATGCTTCAATAATAACTTTTTTGGGTGTGTTATTTTTCGAATATATAGTAGATAGATGGAAAAGAAAAAAAAATCATGAATAAAATTAGCACAATTATGTTTTCTCTGCAAGATTCTATTATTTTCTCGGAAGAAATAATTTTATATTTCAAATATTTGAGAAAGTAATCACAATAAAAAGTTTATTTATTCTCGAAAATCGAGTAATTTAGAACTCTAAAATCGAGAAAACCTTTATTGGTTGATAATCATTATGTATTTTAGTAGGGTTTTTCTTTTCAAAAATACATTCTTTTAAACTTGTTTTTATGTTCATTATGTCCAGACCTCTGTTAGTTTCATATATTATTATAGCATTCAAAACTAGTTCTAAGTAATAGTAATTTGCAGCAATAGGCTATTTATAACAGTAGTACTTAGGTGGCCAACAGCATTGATTAATCATCACTCAAAATGTTAATGAAAATTTAGGAACCAAAGTACATAAAGTGTTTCTATTTTCGAATTTAAATATTTTAGAGAGTAAAATTTGAGGACAAAAACACACAAGGTATATAAGACATGACATAATATTTTTGTCTTTAGATACTAAATTTAAAAAAAATGAAACTTTAGATATTAAATTATTCAAATTCAAAAGTAAAAACACTTTGTATGTATTTATGTGCTTGCTTGCTATAACTCTTAGACATTAGTTAAAAATTAGTAAAAATATCAAATAGTTAGAGAATTAGTTAGCGATATTAATTAGCGATATAAGATAAAAAGACCATTATAAATAGTTGTTGTACAAATTTAAAGGACTCAATTAAGAAGTTGCATTTTTAAGAATAATTCTTTAGGAGATTAACCATCTTGAATTATACTTTTCATTCATTCGTTTTTCATCCCGCAGAACATTTACATAAATTTTGGATTAACACTTTGTTTTAGTTTATGAACTATGGACGATAACAATTTGGTGCTTTCATCATGACAAACCAAACTAGAGAAGTTATTATTGATGAGAAGATTAAGTCTTTTGCAAATTATTCAACAACAAATGCAAAATGATATTAAACAATTTCAACAAGATATATAAGTTAAGTTTGATACAATCACATGACATTTGAGACAGTTGCAATTGCAATTGAATATTGAATTCCTTGATGCCAAACAAGATTTGATCAATTCCACTAATGGTGAAGAACAACCACTTCCACATAACCCACAAGACAATAATGTAGGCAGGATGCTTAAAGTCACGAAGAGATGATCACCATAGAATTGATGACTTGTATACAAGAATTCAAGATGCATGGATTTGACATGAAATTTGATGGATATAATGGGAATGCAACACATGACAATTTACCACAACCTCCACCTATTATTTCTCTAGATGTTACTTCCGTTAAGATGGAAGAAGTTGCCAATCCTTTGAAACCAATCAAGAAAAATGTTGTGAGGGTACTACATGATAAAATGGAATTTCCCATTGTGCTTGAGGAATTGACATCAAGAAGAAACAATAGAAAGACAGATCCAAATGGTTTCAACATTGAGAATTATAGTGAGCTTTCTCCCATTTATGTCAAATGAGCAATCAAGTACACATGTAAAAGAAAGAGGAGTAGTATTTGTAAAACAAAAAATAAGAAAAATACAAGCCATCAAGACATGAAGACTCGTTCGTGCTAGAGTACAGTGCCCAAAAATGTATAGATAAATAAGGGATGAATCCAATTAAGAAGAATATCATTAATGACGATCCTTGAAAAGCAACGATTCCAACAATTCAATATAAGATTGAAAAAAATTGATAAATTTTTATTTTTCTTAAATCACAATTCAAGATTCTTTTTATATAGGAAAAAAATTATTATAACTATTAGATATTAGTAATAAATTAGTTAGAAATATCAAATAATTAGTAATATTAGTTAGAGATATAAGATAAAAAGACCATTATAAATAATCGTAAAAGTTTAAAGAATTCAATAAAAAAAAAGTTACATTCTTAAGAATAATATTTTAGCATATTAGTCATCTCGAATTGTCCACATAACTCCCTTGTGCTCGTAAATAACTTGAGTTCATGTATTCTTGTTGCCTATAAGCTTGAACTAAGCTATTATGGGGAAATTCAATGTTTTATCTTTGATTGTGTATGGTAAAGTTTTATCTTTGATTGTAGTGTAATTGATATCCAAATCTTATTTAGCATCATTAAGATTTATAGCCTAATTTTATGAATATTGGTTTTTATATTAGATGGACTATATTTGAATATCTCCTTTTATATTATAATCAATTAATTAGCTAGTTAAAAATGTCAAAATCCTTATACTTTAGTGGAATAAATACTGATCCCTTAAATAAAATGGATGAAACTCGAATCCTCTCTTTTCGTTGTAATCACCGTTAATAACAGTTCATAAATAGATATTTCATTAATTAATAGATAATTAATAACATTAAAATTAATAGAAAAAAGTAAAGTTATTGTGACAATAGAAAAATAATGTAGTGCTACAGAAATAAACAATAGTAAACAAAATCATAGTGGTGAGCTAACAGACACATGACGCGTGTTGTCAGTGTCCCTTGTCTTTCTCGCTTCCCTCCTAGCACTACTCTATATAAACCTGTTCACTGTCCCTCCAATTTTCCCGAGAAACAGACAAATTCTAAAAACCAAACCAATCAAGCCATTTCACATTTCATTTTCCACCTGCTCAGAAATACATTACACTGCATTACATTGCGTTTCTCGCATTTCACGTGGTGAGTGAGTTTTCTTCTGCACACGAAAGTTTGAAAGGATAGTTAGTTTATTTAATTTTCATTCTCTGTACTGTTTCTCTCTATTATTATTATTTTTTTGAATTTATTGATCGGTTGATTGATCTCACTTTCACGGGAACTGTTTTTGTTTTCCTTTGATTTAGTATTGGATCTGTGATTCTAGTTTGTATCCTCTTGCGTGATTGTGATTTGAAAAAACAAAAATTATTGATTTTTAGGAGGTAATATGCTTTTGCTTGCCGTCCTGCATACGTTGTTATGGAATTTTCTAATAATAAAGTCCCACTCTCTCTTGTCGCTTGCTTTATTTTTTCTGTATATATGGAAGTTTGAGATCTGTTTGATATTTGAAATACAAATTGAGATTGGATTTGGTAACTCGTGTTACGGCTTTTCGAGAAAAAAAACACAGAGAAAGAATTGGTATGTTACGAATATGAATTAGAGATGTTTATTAGATAATGTGGAATGGAGTTGTTCCGATAAGATTTTGTAAGATTTTGTATTTTGATTCAATTATGTATTTGGTTGAGTGAGTCATTGGTCTATTATGTTATGATTCCTTTTTTTTTTTTTTTCTAAATGGAGGGCTACGGCCATAAGTGGACCAGCTAGCTCTGAGGGTAGTTCCATCCATCGGTTAACTATCGATAGCTTTTAGAAGTGTCCACATTAAATTCTGAATGGAGGACTTCATGCAATTCGTCATGAGAGTTCTCGGAGTTTAACTACTATACTGAGTAATTTTATGTGTTATCTCAGCATTTCGGCAAAGAGGAGTTGATTTTCTACATGAAACCACGGTGTATTTACTCGTCATATGTGAAATGTTAGTGAATTAGTTCTGATTTTTCGACAGTCCGAGTCTTAAAGGAGCTCTATGTTGGTTTTATTGCTGGGTAGTGGGGTGATAGGTGGAGATAGCAGTCTTGAGAATCCAATTAATGAGAGTAAATTTTTTTGGATTCATCTCATGAAAACAGGACACTCATATGCACACTAATCAATTTTCAATCTTTTAATGCTGGTGAAATGGCTTTTAAAATTGGGATGTATCTGTAATTATCTTATATGGTGGACTGCTTGGTTCGTCCTAGTTGATACTTCTCATATTAAGGAATGGTATAATGGGTATATACAGGATTTGTTAGTTCGGAGCAATGGCTACTGGACAACTCTTCTCACCTACCACTCAAGCATTATTCTACAATTACAAACAACTTCCCATTCAGCGGATGCTTGATTTTGATTTCCTTTGTGGTGAGCAGCGCTACTGAGATACACGATTAGCATGTGTTTGTTCTAATCTCTAGCTACCGGTGAAAAAAGATTTCTATGTAGTTAAAGGATGTTGATTATTTGGTTTTTAGTTATTGATTTATTTATTTATTCTTTTCAATCTTGTTTTCCTCAGGAAGGGAAACACCATCAGTTGCTGGTATTATTAATCCTGGTGCGGAGGGGTTTCAGAAACTCTTTTTCGGTCAGGACGAAATTGCCATCCCAGTACATTCAACGTATGCTCTTTGTCGAATGATATTATTCTTCTCTTACTCCATGCATCTAAGAGTTTGATACTTAAGCTGGATATTTTAATGTGTGATTCATTTATCTATGCTAACTTTGATACATAAATGAGTTTCTTTTTCTTTTTCTTTTTCTTTTTCTATTTAGAATATTTCTCTACATAGACATTTTAGATAAGATCTTTAATAGTTGGCATATTTTCCTAGTATAGTCAAGCAGTAGAAGCTGGTTTGGGGCAAGATGTTTATTTAATAAAAAAAGAATCATAATTCAGCCAGCATTTAATTTGTTGTGTATTATTAAAGTCATTCTTCTGGGATGTTTTCCAGATTATGACATCATGTGAAACCTTTGAATCATCAGAAAAATTTAACTGTTGAACTTTTTTGAGAAGTCGCATTTATGACAACTTTCTGGAACTAAAAATTTCAAGTGTCTGTTGAAGGAAAGTTGGTAGCCACTCTTAATCGGTTTTTCATTTGGTATACTGTTTCACTTAACAGTAACTCTCTCATTTTGCAGCATCGAAGCAGCTTGTGCTACACATCCTACTGCTGATGTCTTTATTAACTTTGCATCATATAGAAGGTAGTAACCATAGTTTTATGTTATAGTCTTCATTATAGCTTGAGTTTTAACTGTTGCATAAATAACCATTGATCTCCAATTGTATTTTCAGTGCTGCTGCTTCATCCTTGTCAGCTTTGAAACAGCCAACCATCAGAGTTGTAGCTATAATTGCTGAAGGTGTTGCTGAGTCAGACACGAAACAATTGATTGCATATGCTCGAGCAAACAATAAGGTTAGATCTCTTCTGCAAACTCGTGCAAGCTTAATAGAGTATCCTACAGTTAGGGTTATGATGACAAGAGATTCCATGTTGATGCATCTATCCTAAGAATGTTATTTGTTTATTATCATGTTGTATTGATCAGCGACTTATTGCAGGTTGTCATTGGCCCAGCCACTGTTGGTGGCATTCAAGCTGGTGCTTTTAAGATTGGTGACACTGCTGGAACAATAGACAACATAATTCACTGCAAGCTCTACAGACCTGGATCTGTTGGTTTTGTCTCCAAGTCTGTAAGTACTCAGTGTAACTCCTTTGCTCTTTCCTTATAATACAGTACGCTTTCACATGTTGAATGTATCTTTTGTCTGCTGTTGATGGCAATACCTCAGAGTATGGTTCCTCCATGCATGCTAGAATATCTTCTCTTCCTACCAAAAAGAGGGTAAAAATCAGATAGTTCTTTGCAAGAAAATAACCTGTAGTGCACAACCTGGACCCAAAATGATGTCTTAAGTAGGAAGAAGGAAATCTCATCATTTTCTCATATAGTAAAAACACTATAAATTTTATGTCACTCTCCAATCAAGCATTCTCGATTGACTTGCTAGAGGGGAGGGCTAAGTAGCTGTCGAGTTGAATGTGACTAACTTACAAGTAGCTTGACCCATATAGACCTCAATGATCTATATATATATATATATATATATATATACATTGTGTGTTGGTTGACCTAGTGTTCATAACAGAAGAATGGTTGATTATTTCAGTGCATAGAATTGTGTGCATTCTATTTGGTTTCTTGTCATCGAGCTTCCATTGATTTGATTGTTACTTGGTGACACGGTGAAAGTGAACTTTTCTTTTTTGTTTTCCTCCTTTCAAATGGTTACAAACATGTCTTTTATGTGGTCTATACCATAAAAGGATGCCAATTGATTTAAGATTCTCCAAGTGAAAATATCGCTGCTAACAAAATTCCATACTCTTTGCTCTGCATTATCTGCATAAAATAGTGTACAGTTTCGTAATTTCAGGCAGCAAAGAAGATAAATACAGATATGCACAATCTCTGTTTGATAGCGGTTTTAGACACGTTGTTTTGAGAGCTGTGGAATATCAGAAGTCATCCTTACTCATTTAGAACATTAGTTGGACCCCTTGCAAAAGCAACTAATTTGACAATCTTAATACTACTTGCAAGATATCAAAGTAAAATAGAATATTTTCTTAGTTATTGTCCTCCTTAAAGGTGTTGAATCACTATGAATGACATTTGTATTTGAACCCGACATGATGTGTTCAATAGAATGGAATTTAAAGGGTGATAATAATCATCCATGTCCCCACCCGACCAATGTTTCCAGAACTTCTTATTGTTATTGGTCATCCTTATCAAGCATCTTTGTTTTGGCAGAATCCTTAGGGCAGGCAAATCATGTTATTAACATACTCCAATCAATTGTTTAACAGGGAGGTATGTCCAACGAAATGTACAACACAATTGCTCGTGTCACTGATGGAATTTATGAAGGTACTTGATTTCTAACGGTTCTCTTGCTTTGCACAAAGTGGAAACTACTCTGGCTCTGAGTGATTTATATTTCTTGGCTTCACTGCAGGTATTGCGATTGGAGGAGATGTGTTCCCTGGATCTACCCTCTCTGACCATGTTTTGAGATTTAATAACATCCCACAGGTAAATTAACTCGTAATCCCTTTAGTTTGCTAGTGGTTACACTGAACAAATTCTATGGGAAAATGTGTTTTCCTGGATTTGGATCAATTTGAAAAAAAAATTATATGATTTGTTGTGTATATTGTTTTAGGCTTGATGATCTTATACTAAATTGGCCGCTAAGCAGTTTATCTCGAGGTGGGTTCTTTAACATATATTTATCCTCAGGTTAAGATGATGGTTGTACTTGGAGAACTTGGCGGGCGAGATGAGTATTCCCTAGTTGAGGCCTTGAAGCAGGGAAAAATAACTAAGCCGGTAGTGGCTTGGGTTAGTGGAACTTGTGCAAGGCTCTTTAAATCAGAAGTGCAATTTGGTCATGCTGTAAGTTATCACCTGTTTGTGCTTTTTGTATATTTTTTCCCCAAGACAAGATCCTAAAAATGGACTCATATCTTTGTTATTATATTTCTTAACGTATGAATCAGGGGGCTAAAAGTGGGGGAGAGATGGAGTCTGCACAAGCAAAAAATCAAGCCCTCAAAGAAGCTGGTGCTGTAGTTCCTACTTCCTATGAAGCTTTTGAGAGTGCAATAAAAGAAACGTTTGAGAAACTGGTTAGCAGACCTCAACTTTCATATGCCCCAATGACACATCTGCATTTTGATACCTATGCCCCTCTTTTTTTTTGCATCATTCACCTGCTTATACTATGCTTATTGATGGTAAATTAGGTTGAAGAATGCAAGATTGCACCAGTGAAGGAAGTCACACCTCCACAGATCCCTGAGGATCTTAACACTGCAATTAAGAGTGGGAAAGTTCGGGCTCCAACTCATATTATCTCCACAATCTCTGATGACAGAGGTACTCAACTCATTTTTTCTTTGAGATGTGGGAAATTGTTTTAAAATATCATCTTCATTACATCCATATGTCGATCAAATTGCAGGTGAAGAGCCATGCTATGCTGGTGTACCTATGTCTTCTATTGTTGAACGAGGTCTTGGTGTGGGTGATGTTATCTCTCTTTTGTGGTTTAAAAGAAGCCTTCCTAGATACTGCACACAATTTATTGAGGTAGGTTTCCTTGTTATTAAAGCTTTCTGAAATTATGAGGTTTCAGACCCAAATCTGTTGCCTGATAAACTGAATTCAAAATTATGATCAGTAAAAAATAGTGCTGCCCATCTAACTAGTGCTTCTGAACTTGGCAGATATGCATCATGCTATGTGCTGACCATGGTCCTTGTGTTTCTGGAGCCCACAACAGCATAGTCACTGCCAGAGCAGGAAAGGACCTAGTTTCCTGCCTTGTTTCAGGTATGGTCTGTCTTCCTAATTGATTTCATCTGTGCTCGTTTTCATGGGTTTTCATCTGATCTGATCAACTTCCTGAAACAGGTCTTCTAACAATTGGTCCTCGTTTTGGTGGAGCAATTGATGATGCTGCAAGATACTTTAAAGATGCTTACGACAGAGTAAGACCTAATTGGTTCCATAGGGTTGAATGGTGGCTTGCGTGGGATTTTCTTTCTGACGGTTTATCTAAGATGTTATCTTCTTACTGGTTTTTACCAGGGCCTTACTCCTTATGAATTTGTTGAAGGCATGAAAAAGAAGGGCATCCGTGTTCCTGGAATTGGTCACAGGTATATAGAGCTCTTATTTACAGAGTTACTATTTGAAAGTCAGTATCTATATGACTTTGTACTGTACATTTTACCCCATAATGTGCTTTCCTAGGTTCTTCTTAGGGCTATTTATATAGTGCAAGTTGGACGCACTCACATGTATTTTGCAGCCAGTAAAATTACAACCAAACGGTCCTTTAACAAAATAAAAAATCAAGATGCTTTTAGGAAAATACTATTCTTAGTCTGACAAATATTGAACTTGTTGGTTTGTTTCTCTGAAAAGGATCAAGAGAGGAGACAACAGAGATAAGAGAGTGGAGCTCCTACAACAATTTTCTCGCACACATTTTCCTTCTGTAAAATACATGGAATATGCTGTTCAAGTCGAGACTTACACTCTCTCAAAAGCAAACAACTTGGTCCTAAACGTGGATGGTGCCATTGGGTCCCTATTCCTGGATCTCCTTGCTGGAAGTGGAATGTTCACTAAGCCAGAGATTGATGAGATTGTAGAGATCGGCTATCTAAATGGGCTCTTCGTGCTGGCTCGTTCAATTGGTCTCATTGGGTAAGCCAGATTACATTTTCAATGTGTTCCTTATCTGGAGTTGACAGCATTTCTTTTCTGACATTATTACAACATCACCGTACTCTTGAAATTGACATGTTGCCAGACATAGGACTATCTTCTAATGTCTGGTTATCCACTAAGTTTTGAACTTTTACTCTCCGTGGGCCTATTACCGACTAGATGATGTTGCCATTACGAACACACAAAATTCAGACAGGACTCGTTTGTGACAAAAGTTTACAGTATCACACAAAGGGAGAGAGAATCTTAACTTATTTTATCCCTTACTAAAAACATTGCATTAATGTCTTATTATAAAAAAATAAAAAATAAAAATAAATGTTTTAGAATATGCATGGATGTCATAAGGTGCTTCATGCGTCCAGAGCTATCCAATAATTCGAGCCTTCTTATTAAAATTTTGCTGTTTGTTGACTCTTTCTTTCTGCATTTCTATCATATCGCAGCCATCTGACTTGGTTTTTCTTGTTCAAATATTGAACCAGGCATACTTTCGACCAGAAGAGACTGAAGCAGCCTCTGTACCGTCACCCATGGGAGGATGTTCTCTATACCAAGTGAAATCTTGACCTCAACCTCGACTCGACGAAGAAACATTATTCACTCCTTGAGTTCTCCCTTGTTGCAACAGTATGTTTAGATTAGTGATTCTTACTGCAAGGCAGGCTCATGTTGTAAGATGTACTGTAGTGATTAATAGAAAATTTTCTAGTTCTCTGTAGTAAAATGATCTTTCCTTGTCGGTCCAAACGGGTCAACAATAAAGTTGTAAAGGCACAATGTCATATGCAACACCCAGAGGACTTCTTCTGGCGTCATGTTACTATCGGGAGTATGCTCAATCAAATATATTTTTGCTTATTATGCGTACGTGATGACTGTCCCACCACTTATTTATACTCGGTTAAAAAATGCAGAGGCTTTACCTGGTAAATACTACAATTTCCTAAATAATTATGGAAAATACATGCTCTCGTCCCATAAAGACAGGAGGAAGAAGAAATATAGAATGCAGAAAAGACTCAACCTCTCAAGTTGGAGGCTGTTGAAGGCCCGTCAGCTTTATAGCCTGCATTTAATAAATAATCACTTGTGCATTCAACAAAACCTTTCTGAATAAGAAGTTGAGAAATCTTTTTGATACAATAAGCTCTGTAAAGAATTTATCGTATAAAAATTATTTTATGGATTGAAAAGGTGTTTTTGATATTTTGGATTTTTAATAATAGGAATAAGAAATTAAAGATATGTTTAAGGATTCTTGAGAGTAAATATAGAAATGCTAAACTATTTGCAAGTTTCTAACAATAAGTTAAGTATAGTGCCATGCTAGAAAAATTACAGATTAAAAGTATATAGGTTGATCGCTACAATTTAACACATGAACTGGTAAAATCATAAATTGTAAGAGTCAAAATTGCAAGATTGTAAATAGGTGATTCTATTTTTCAAGAAGGCAAAAACTTATAACTATCATAAATGAGAAATATTTATAAGTTTACTTAATAACCCCTAAGGGTATAGATGCAAATGTATTAACTAAAAATATGAATGATACCTAAAATTAATATCTATCTAAAGAAAAACAATGTAAATTAGTGCATTTGGTGGATTCTCATAGGCGTGAACCTTGGCTATGGTCCTTTCTGAGGCTTCAATTCTCAATCAAACTTGCTTGGAAGTTCACGGTCTGGTTCACAATTGTGTTTTAGGTCATGATCCTTACTATTTCCTTGTCTATTCCATTCATGCTCCATGATCACGAGCATGATCTTGATGATGAACATCTCTAACCTTTCCCAAATGTTTGATGCTTCCACATACTTCATTTTCAACTTGTAGACTTTCATCCTAGTAGATTAAAGTCATTCGTTCACCAATTTCAAATGTATAAAGCAGGAAAATTTCCACAAATGGCTTATCATTTTCATTTTCAAGATTGTGAATAATTCTTTGAGTCAAATTGTGAAGTCCTCGAGCTTTTGCTCTTGTGATAGGACCACGATACCCATCACTCTTTGTTTCACTTTTTAGAGGCTTGTTTAAGCCCATAGAGTAACCTTTTAAATTTACAAACTTGGTTAGGATTAGCTTTGGCATAGCCTTATGGGGGCAACATATAAATCTCCTCATCCAAAATCCGTGCAAGGAGGCATTATTAAAATCTATTCAGTCTATTGGACAATTATAAGCAATAGCAACAGTTATAAGAATCCTAATCGTACTTAATTTAACTATAGACAATAAAGTATTATGATAACCAACACTTTCAATTTGGTTGTAACCTTCTGTTACTAACCTTGCCTTATATCTTTCAACATTCCTATCTTGTCTATATTTTATTTTATATATCCACATACATCATATGACATTCTTATTAGGTGGTAAATCAATTATCTCCTAGATATTATTATTTATAGCTAATACCCAATCGTTACTTTTAGAGGCTTGAGAATAACAAAATGGTTCTTGTGAAGTTAAAACATTTTCCATAGATACAATGTAATCATAAGAAAAGTTGTGGGATGTGTTTAATGAAAAGAGGAAATGGTGTATGAGAATGAGATGAACCTAAAAATGAACAAGCACTATCATTAGCCATAACAATATGCATTCAATGAGTGTAATCCTTGAACCGAGTGGGTTGTTTTTGTTCTCTAGTAGATTTTGTGTATTTAGATTACTAACATTAATAACAGCTACTAAGAAAGGACTAGAAGATAGAGAACTAGTAGATGAAATAGATTGATCTATAACTCAAG
Organism: Laguncularia racemosa; assembly: GCA_037954665.1. Classification (NCBI taxonomy): domain Eukaryota; kingdom Viridiplantae; phylum Streptophyta; class Magnoliopsida; order Myrtales; family Combretaceae; genus Laguncularia; species Laguncularia racemosa. The sequence goes on along the minus strand of JBBMOL010000117.1, from coordinate 129,345 downwards.
GATGCTGATCAAAAGAAGTAATTACAACATCATTTAATGCAAAAGAAGGGGTATTGCACTATGGAAATGAATTAGAAGAGGGTTCATATGAAGAAGATTGGTGTTTAAAAGGAAATATGTCCTCATAAAAGACCACATCTTGACTAATGAGAATCTTATTTGCAAACATGTCATAAACTTTGTAGCCTTTTTACAAAAGCAAAGCATAAGTAACCCATAACTCTCGAGCAGTCATAAGAGGGCTTTTTAGAGAGCAATATTTTAGATGGGGTTTTCTAATCCAATTTAGACATAAGCATCATGTTAATGAGATATGTAGCAATAAGGACACTCACCCCAAAAGTGTTTTGGTAAATTTACATTTTTTTCTCAGGGGCCTAGCTTTCTCAATTACATGTCTATATTTTCTTTTAACTCTCCTATTTTATTGAGGTGTATAAGTCATGGAGTGTTGATGGATGATTCCTAAGTTATGTAACATGGATTGACATGCAAGAGATAAGAACTTAGAACCATTGTTAGATCTTACAATTTTAGGAGCAACATTGAATTTATTCTTGATTAATGTAAAGAACTTATCAAGAACACTAATCACTTGAAACTTATCATTGAGTAGATAAGTCCAAGTAGAACAAGTAAAGTCATTAAGAATATCAAGGAAGAATCTTTCATAAAAAATAAAGGGGATTGAATATAGACCCTAAATGTCAAAGTGCAACAACTGAAATACATGTGTAGCCTAATTTAGACTTTTTCCAAAGAAAAGCTTATGAAATTTGGCTTGATGACATGTATAACAAACAAAATTATTCATATCTAGTCGCTAATAATAGTTTAGATGATGCAACTTGGATAATGAAGAGTGACCCAATCTATCATGAAACGAATGAAACATGTTTAATTTATTACAAGAGGAATTAACAAAAGATGAAGTGTTGCATAAAATATCACCTATTGAACTAAACATTCCCATGACTTGAGATTCCAAAACATACAATCCATGTAAAGCTTTGGCTAATGTAATACTTTGACTATTAGGTCCTTAAAAAACAAAAGAATATGAATTAATTTTTTTAATCAATTTGTTATCATTTAGTGAAATTAGTGAGATAGCCAAAGTCAATAAATGCATAAAAAAATCAAGAGAATTAAATATAGCTAATTCATGGATCAAATAAAAAATTTTGGAAATGAAATTACTAATTTGATCTTACATGGATAATTAATAGCAAGGGTCACAAAGTAATTAGCTAGCTTAGATATTTATTAAAGTGAATTACATAACTACTCCTAAGCTTACGTAATTAAGAAAGGGTATTATGGTAATTGGATTTCAATTTAAATTTTAGTTAAGTATGTGATTAGATATTAGAAGTGTTTAGATTCATTTCCTCCACTCTCCTTCTCTCATTTTCTTCCTCTCTCTCTCCCTCTCCCACATGAAATTTCCTCTTCAACTAAACTTCTATGTGAACTCTCATTTGACTATTTTTTTAAACAACTCAAGCAAGATTGAGGAGCTATCTTAGCTTAAGAAGCTCAGAAATTAAGAATTCAAGATCAACTAGGTGTGTGTTTAGTTCAATTTGCAATTTGAGTTTTAAATTGATGAAGTAACTTCAAGTAATTTTTTATCAAGGAATTGAAGTCAATTGGTGAAGACTAAATCATTAGAGTAAAGAGTAAGCTCTAATTAAGAGCTTCATTGTGTATGGGCAAGAGACTTTGATTTTATCTTTGATTTAAAAGTTAAAATTAAAATATAGTGTTTAGGATTTATTGATCTATAGTTTAGAATACTAATTTAGGTGTTTGATCGTGGAAATTGCAAGGTAGAGTACAAAAGTGGCATAGAGTTCTTATTATACTTAAAGGTGACTTTTGATTTGAATATTAGATATTGAATCTAACATATGTCATATAATTTTTAGTGATCTATAGATTTATTATAGTAATTAGGTGCTAATTCTTTAATTTCAAGGTTTAATTTGAGTTTTAGAAAAAAAGTTATGGGTTTCCAAAAGGTTTGCAAGTATTAGCAAGTGATTTAAAACATCTACAATCAAGGTAAGTGGTTAATTTGATTTTATTAATATATACGATGATGAGTTGTTGTTTAATTTGATAATAGAGAACTTGAAATGATGACATGAGTAATGATGGTAGCATGATTTATGTTGGAGTGGAGTTGGTGTTTGATTCATACTACTCATTTTAATTGATGTCTAAGAGTGTTAATTAATAATGTGGAATTAGTTGTAATTGATGAATTGAAGTTTAAATGTGTTAATGTGAGTATATGGATGTAGTTGTGAGCTTCTACGGCTAAAATGTGAACTTTCTTTGATGATTTCTTTTGTTTTGATTAATTGGAAATGATAAATTTTAGTTTAGGATGCTAATTTAGTGTTTGGAAGTAACTTTGATGAATTGGATGGAAGTATGTATGCTATGACTATGGAATAGAAAATGAATGTTTGGAAGTTTGATCATATTGTTCATGAGTGTAAAGACCCCATTTTTGTCCTCTAATTATAATTAATGTTTTTCTTCTTTTTTTTATTAATCATTTTTTTCTATTTTTCAGAGATAAAGGAAAAAATAATAAAATAAATAAAATAAATAGGAATAATACATCAATAATAGAAAATAAAGGTAAAAATAACAATAAAAAGTATTTAGGGATTTTTATTAAATTTAAAAATTCAAAATAATATAAAATTAATAAATATTGCTGAGTTTATACATAAATTGTGCGTAATACAAAACCGAGATTTGGGCCAACTCAACTGGCTCGTGCGCACACCTGAAAGCGTGCGAGAAAGGAGAGGTCACAGGTTCGAGTCTCGCGGAAGGCACTTTATGCCATTTTTTTTCCTTCGAGCCGCTACGTGTTAACAGTTGATTAGGTAACACAAGGGCATGTTCCTAGCGTGTGCTCATCTTCATCCTTCGACCAAGAACGACGACGATGCCAGCAGAACGGATTTCGACCGTTTCGATTCGAATTTTAACGCAAATCCAACAAATATTTAGTTAAAAGAGGATAAACATCATCAAATTAACACGAATCCGAATAGAAAACCAAGGATTAACACAAATCAAAAAAAGAAAAAAGAAAAGGGATGGAGATGGGTTTTAACGGCGAAGAAGATTTGAGCTTATCAAGCTCGGTTTTGGGAGTCTATAAATAAGACTCGACCTTGCAGGGGAGGAAGGAGAAGAAAAAAAGTCGAAGAACACTGAAAAAAAAAAAAAAAAACTCTCACTGGAGTTCTCTCTCTCTCTTAAAAAACCCTCACCGTAGCTACTCGAACCACCGCCCAGGATGGTTTTCAACGAAAACTGCCACCACCATCGGCTTTCTCACCTCTAGAAAGCTCAGAAGAACTTATTAATCTCTGTTAATCACCACCAAAAAGTTGTTGTCGAAGAGCTCTGATCGCCATGTGCATGCCTGACCCGACCTGACCTGAATCGTGACCCACGTCTAAGTTAGTGGGATCTCTCCATTTTTTTATTTATTTTATTTTATTTATTACTATTAGTAAGAATATATATAAAAATACAAAAATGATAATAATAGAATAGAAAATAAAAAAATATAAAAATGTATGTTTTTTTAGGAATATATTAATAGGACCAGGTTTAGAGTTTTATAAATATATATATATATATATATATGTCTATTATAATTAATAAAAATTAATAAAAAAATTTAAATATTTTATCACTTAAAAAACTTTTTTTCATGAAATAAATGAATGAAAATAATTGATTTTTTCAAAATTAAAAGTTTTAGTTTTTTTCAAAATTAAGAAATAAAGCCTAGGTATAGAAATTTCTTTAAATAAATTTAAATGGTAATAAACGTAAACCTGACATTTTTTCGTAATTAAAATTAACAATCCACTAAAGTTTTATAAAAAGCGAACTACGGCCTGATTGATCCTAAATTACGGGTATGTAGGCATCCTTATGAGGCAACTCTAAAAAGAATAAAAAATATTTTTTTAATCATTATTAGTATAATCCTTCTATCATTTTTTTTCTAATATTTTCTTTTTATGCTAAAAAAGATATCATAACATAATTCAGATCTCAGAAGGATAAGATGGTAACTTTAGGGTTTTAATAGGATAGCCACCGAGTCAAGAATATCTGGTTTTTCTTTCTTCTTCTTTTTCTTTTCTAAAAAAAAAAAGGAGATTGTGTTGACTAGTTGTTCAGATTAGAATTAATCCACTCAATTAATTCTAATTCAATAATTTTTTCCAACTCTAATTAGATGGCGACTCCAAATAAATAAACATTTCATAGTTCAAGTCGATGATTTATATTGGATGAGCATATAATCTAATATGAATCGGATTAGGGAGATAATATAAATTTTTAAATTAAACTCGACAATGAGTGTTTTGATGAATAAGATTGATAGGATTTAGTTTAGAATGTTAATGTGATTAATGAAATCAAATTTGATTGAAGTTGGATATAATTTGGATATGTAATTTAACTTATCATTACCATTGAGTGTAATGGAGTATTTTCATGTCCAATTTGTGTGGATTCTTGATTTTGAATGATGATTAGATATTTGGAAAAGGTTGGGATTGATTTAGAGTTAGTTCAATGTAATTAGGAGTTAGAATGGTTAAGTTTAGTGAAGCTAAACATAGTATAGTTTTTTGGAAATTTTCTAAAAAATGTGAAGGTGTTCTCGATGTTTAATTTCTTATTGGTAGGAATTTTTGTTTATGTTGTTCTTGTTTTGGTGTACTTTGATTCCCTATGGATATTGTTATGATAATGGAAGTTATTAGTGCATATTAATTTTTCATATTTATAATTGAATGCTCATCCCATATTCAAATGTTCATCATGGACATTTAACTTGTTCTTTTTAACTTGTTATTAAGCAAAATATAAGTTTGATATATTTTTACCATCTCAAATCATAAAAAAAAAAAAATGTGTTTTTTTAATGAGATTTGAGATAATGATTGATTTAAAATGCCTTTAAGTCTCTTGATTTGAAATCTACCAAAGTTCGGATTCTTATCACACTCTCTCAAAATTGATTATTAAAGCAAGCATAGAAGGATTTCCAGAAGGAATTAAAATAAGAAAACTTAGCCCTCTATTAACCATCTATTGTTTGCTGATGATGCCTTATTTTTCTTCAAAGCTACTAGAGAAAATTTATAAGTGATGAAGAATATTTTAGATGATTATTGCTCAACCTTATAATAATTGGTTAATTTTAAAAAATCTTCCTTACTTTTTAAGGGGAAAGAAAGGTCTTAAGAAGACAAGTTAACCTATTTTAATTGCCTAGGAGTTAATTATTTAAACCAGCATGGGAAATACTTAAGCTTTCTCTTGTTGTTTGGAAGGTCTAAGTATCAAGTTTTAGTCTCCACTAGGGAGAAAATAACTCAAAAACTTCAAGAATGGAAAAGTTTTTTATTGTCTCATAGAGGTAAAGATGTTTTAATAAAAGTTGCAGCTTATGCTCTTCTAACTTATTCTATGAGCATTTTATGTTTTCTTAAGAAATGGTGTAGGGAGGTGTCTAGTTTAATATCAAATTATTGATAGGGTGAGAAAGAGTTTGAGAATAAAATTCATTAGAGGATTCAAAAAGGGATGATTAGAGTTAAAGAGGTAGTAGGCTTGGTTTTAAAGATCTTCAAACTTTTAGTGAAGCTTTACTAGGCAAACTTGCCTGGAGAATTTTAAAGAATCTAAATAAAGTAGTTATTTTATTAAGTTGGATTTTTTAAATGCTAAAAAAAGGAGGGAGTGTGTCTTCAAGTTAGTAAAGCATCTTGGTGGGTTTAGAAGGAATTGTCAATGAATTCTATAGGCAAGTGGGGAATGGAGGTGAAATTAATGTTTAGAGGGATTCTTAGATTCTATCTCTTCCTAAGAAAAACATGGATCTTGAACTATTTGACCTAAAATTTAGTGATTTGATTGATTAAGAGAGATGAGTTTGGCATTTAGAAGACATTGAATACCTATTATCCCTTGAAGAAATTGAAGCTATTAATAAAATCCCTCTTTCCCCTACATATTTAGATGATATTATGTGATGGCCTATAGATAGAAGAGGAGAATATTCTATTAAGACAAATTACCACTAGCTATTCAAAAGGGAATTTACTTTAGATAGTGCCAAAGCTTCTTCTTCCTTTGTAATGGATAGTAATTTTTGGAAGTTAGTGTGGAATTTGAAATGTTCTCCTAAGAAGCACCACTTGTAGAGAGTTTGAGAAAACTATAATCTCTCCTGTAGGGAAGTTTGAGAAAACCCTTATTGTCCTTTTTATGAGAAAGAAGAAATGGTGAAAACATTTGTTTTTCCATTGTAGTTAGGTTAGAGGGGCTTGGTTTGAATGTTATAGCTTACAAATTGATGATGGTTTTGTTACAAGAGGTGATATGATGGGAATTAGAATCATAATCAACATTATAGTAGTCTTATCACTCAATCATGGACTACAGGGTTCAATAATTTGGTTTAGAGGTTACTTGAGGATTCCATTTTGCTAGAAGAACAAATGTTTGAAGGCAATTTCATATTTCGTCATATGAATTTAGGAAGAAGCTTATTAGTGTTAAAGTCTATCTTAACTTTTGAAGTATATACTTCTCATTCTACTGGAGATCCTATTTTAGAAGCAAGTTGTTCAAAAGTTCTTAATTGATCATTAGAGGTTCTACTCTAGTACACGAGAAGATGTTGGAAGATTCAATTAAGGATACGAATCCTAATATTTTCAGTACTAGATATTTAGATGGTCACTTTGTTTCTCTATTTTCGTGCATTTCACCATATTCGTTTCTTTATGATTGTTTATTTCTCATTTTAGTATCAATTCATACTTAAATCAAGGTTTGCCTTTAAATACTCTCTTGTAACCCTACGAGAAGAGCTAATGACCATTGAATGAAATTTCTCTTATCGATCCCTTGACTGTAGTGAGTAAAACCGTTAATCTATTTGTCAGTCATGTTAAATAGATTAGGCATAGTTTGATCTTTCTTTGTGAGTCATATCCAAAAGAGAGTTGTCTACATCCTTATTTCCTTTATATTATTTCCGAAAACTATAAAATACCTTATTTGATTTTGATAGTCTAGTGGCTATTTCCTTATACTTGAGTTAGGAAATGCTTTATCATTTGATCTAGCTTAATGATCATCTTCCTAGGTACATCATCCTTTTAGTATTAGAGTAGAGGTTTTAGCAACAAGTGCATGTACCATTTTTTGTGTGTGTGTGAAGCAAAAATCACTATTAGGTAAGTTATGTTGACTAATAATACTCATGGTGGAGTTAGTGACCATGAGGATGGTGTTGGAGATGGGCGTAGACTAAAAGGAGTGTTAGAACATTTCAGTTTGGAGTAGCGTATGCAATTTTCTCACTACTATGGTGAATGATTTGACCATTACAGTGTAGCAATTGGTACCAAGGAACATTAAAGCGAAATGTCCTTAAGATGATAAATAAAGAGTTAGAGATAAGTGTTATAGAGACCATGTGAATCAGAGAGATCGTAATAAGTAAAAGGGTGGAGAGGTTGATGATTTTAGCATAAGTAAAGGGGCTAAAGAGGTTTAACTTAAAAGGTTAGAGACACTAAAGTTGAAGATTCCACATGTTGTTGGGGAGAGAGTGCAAATAATTATCTAGACTGAAATCATAAGGTAGAGAAATTGTTTAAGTGTTATGATTATGATGATGCTGCGAAAGTTTGATTGGCTACATTAGAATTCATAGGATATGTGACTTTGTTGTGGAAAAACGTGGTGGCTAATAGAAGGAGAATTGGAGAAGAAGATATAACTACGTAGTGAGACATGAAATGGTTCACCAGCAAATGCTTTATCTTTGATTACTATCTTTAAGAGACTTCCATGGCATTGTAGATGTTAAAGCAAGTATGTGAGCTTCAATGATTATGTGACGGAATTTGAGATGTTGGTGATGAAAAGCAACATATTCAAACTTGAAACATGAACCATTGCATGATTTATGTTTGGGCTTAAATTTGAGATTGCTAATATGGTGGAATTGCAGAGGTTTGAGATTATAAAAGAAGCAATTGAACTGGTTGTAAAGGTAAAGCATTAAAGGCACAACAACTTCTATAGGGTTCTAATTGATAGATAGTTAGCACCATCTAGACTCGTCTCAAAGGGGAGGGAGTTAGAGCAAAAAGGAGTAGCAAAAGTTGATAATATATTAGAACCTAGTAATGTTAGAAAGACTGAGCAAAGAGCAAGTAGCAAGATAGGGCTCCAATTGCTTTTGAATAGAGGGGAACAAAAGCACAAGGTTCTAGAAGTAATTTTAGGAAGAAGATGAGTTAGATTAAATGTTTCAAGTGCTTAAGCTTTAGGCATATTGCCTCACAATGTCCTAATAGATGAACTATGATACTTTAAAGGGATATCCTTGAGCTTAATGTTTGTAGTGAAGATGAGGAGACGTAGAAAGTCTTAATGATCTAGAGGTAGTCATGGTTGTTAAAATCACAAGTTAACTATACGCGAGTTTGCAGTTTTATAAGGTTTTTTATAATTAAAATAGATATAAAATTGTTTAGATGCAAAATTTTGGTAAAATTATGAGTTTAGGTATATAATTCTACAAGTTTTCAATTTTATCGATTTTATACAATTCTACCGATTTTATACATTCCAATTTTAGTTAGAATCATAGGTTTGACAATCATAGATATGGCTTTGGAAGCTTTTTATGCAGATGGCAATGCAAATGCATAAGCAAAAGGGGGGCAATACTTCAATATTATTCTCAAAAGAGCTTTAAGTGTTATACCTTTTATGGAAAATGACTAGAAGGAAAAACTTTTCTATATGGATTGTAGAGTAAATGGTCAGTTATGTGCTTTACTTAATTATTGATGGAAGTAGTTGTACTAACGTGGTGGCTTCATCATTAATATAAGGGCTTGAAGCTTCCAACTATTAGCCATCCAAGCTTTATAAATTGCATTTGGTTTAATGAGCAAGAACAACAGAATACATAAAAGAACATAAACAAGAGAATAGTGAATAAATTGCGAAGCAAATTTGCAATCATTTTAATTTATTCTGTTAAAGCAATAATCTTGTAGAGGAACATATCCTTGTTTTTCCTCATGATTGCAAACTTCTTTTTGAAGTTGTTTTGTTTGGGAAAGGTTATAGTTTCATTATAGTTATGTGTGATTAGTTTGAGGAAAATCTAAGTAAGACAAAGCGGTGAGTGACTAAGCTGATGAGGCTAATTGTGTTGTAACCTTCGAGTTTTTATTTGATATAATGGAATGATACTAGTGAAGACAATTAGGTCCCCAGCGTGTGGAGGTTGGAAGAGTAGATTAGTGCACAAGATAGGAACACTATAAATCAACAATAGTAATTTCTCAACCCTTACTCTACTATGCCCCAAAAAAAGTTAACTAGGACTAATAGAGAGACTTACTATCATGCTTGTCTTGGTTCTACCAATTTTTAACAAGACTTTTGAACTTGAATGTGATGCACTTAATGTTCGTGGAAGAGCTATTTTGATGCAAGAGAGTTGACTACTTGCTTACTTTTGTGAGAAAATCAATAGTGCATGTAAAGTCTTAAAATTTTTGAAAAACTACATGAAAATTTAAAGAAAATAAATAGAATAATACATACTTCTAGGTCGGGGTAGCGAGAGGAATAATTTCACAATATTAAAAACTTTGATAAATGTACGACAAAAATTCAAATATCACAATACATAAATATTATTTTAATATTTTATGATAATAATAGGTTTTAAAAATAAAACAATTAGAAAGAATAATCTTAGGCAAAAAAAAGAAGATAACAAACTTAACAAATTGAATTTTACGAAATACATTACCGAATAAATTTAGGAAGCGAAATAATTAGAAAATATCCGAATATAGATATATATAGACGGATAAATAAAAATAATTGTAAATCCTAACTTTAGTTTAGGTAAATTAAATTAAAAGAATAAATTCTCCGAAACACGAATTTCAAACAATATTAGGTTAAATAATGAAATTACTTTAAATTGTAGATCTATGAATTTTAAATGAAAATTTAAAGTAAATATTTATATTTGGGATAATTAGATTAGCTTAGATATAAGCTCTCATAATAAATTACTAAAAATATAAAATTTAAAGATTTTCTCGTACGCGGGCAGAATATTAAAATAGAGACATTATAATATAAAATATAATATATATATATATATATACAACTATAAAAAAAAAAAAAAACAATTTTTAAATCTATCATCGTCCCATTCGTCCGTCACGTCAAGAACAGCAGCAGCTCCCAGCCATCTCGTCCTACCTCCTCTCCGTCTTTCCTTTTCTTTTTCTTTTCTTTCTTCTTCTTCTTCTTCTTCTTCCCTTCTTCCTCTGTTCTTCTTCTTCTCCTTCATTCTTTTTCTTTTCTCCCGCATGGCGTCTTCCCTTCCCGGCCGTCCCTACCCCGCGTTCCCTCCTTCTTCCAGCTCCCACTCTGACTCAACGATGATAGCAACGATGGCAACGGCGGTGGCAGCGGCAACAGCAATGGTGATAGCAACGATGGAGACAACAGCTTGGCGTCGTGTCTGTCTCATCTCTTTCCCCAACGATGGAGGCAACAACGAACAACTTGGAGAAGACAACAACTACCCAAACGATGACCACTACAATAGTAACCCCAATGGCAGCCACGACGACAACCTCGGTTGCAACAACAACAGTGACTACAATGGTTGTAACAACAATAGCAATGACACGGAGATGATGACAACGGAAACCACAAGGAAAAGCAATAACAATGACACAGCAGTGACAACAAACGGCAACTGCAATGGCAACTACACCCCACGAGCAACGTCCAAGAGGAATCCATGAAGACTGTTGCTAAGCTTAGTCCATTGTGTCGATGCGGGCATGAAGATGCGTGTGTGTGCATAAAGGAGGGGAAGCTACGTGATATAGTGGTGTGCGAGGGAAGACAGCAACAATGATGGCAGCGACCCAACAGCGGCAGCAAGCTGTTGCGGTGGGAAAGTGGAGAAGGGAATCCTTAGTACGAGCTAAACGGTTGTGCTGGGATGGTGTGAGTGGCTATGGTGACAAGGACGGTAAAATGTCTTATGAGGATGACGTGATTCCGATGAGGAGCAACCTGTTTTGGAAGCTCAAACTTCAGCAGTTGCTGAAGAATTGAAGGCTACTATTCCGAATAAGGGGAGAAGGAGCAAGGGTGTGTGTATGTGTAGGTGATGGTGTGCAGTGTATGTATGGATGTGTGTATGTGTGGATGATGGTGTGTGGTGTGTGGTGTGTGTATGTGTGGGTGAAGGTATATGGTGTGTGTAAGGATGTGTGTATGTGACGGTGGGTGGTATGTATGCAAAGATGTGTGTAAGTGTAGGTGATGGTGCGTGGTGTGTGTAGGGATGTGTGTATATGTAGGTGATGGTGTGTGGTGTGTGCAAGGGTGTGCGTATATGTATGAGATAGTGTGTGGCATGTGAGGGTGTGTGTATGTGTAGGGAAGGAGGAGCCGAGTGTATATTGCATGTAAGTATGTGTGTATGTGCATGAGGTGATATAGGGTGTGCGGTATGTGTGTGGTGTGTGTGGCATGTGTGTGTGTGTGGGTAAAATGGTGTATGTAGTATGTATGTATGTGTAAGATAATTCGTGGTGTGTACAAAAGGGGTGTATGCATATGGATAGTGTGTGGTGTGTACTATTTGTGTGTGTTTGTGTGTGTGGATTGTTGTGAGGCATGTAAGGGTGTGTGTGTATATGTACGGAAGGTGTGAGGTGTACGATACGTGTGTGTATATGGATGGTGTGTGGAGTATGTGGTATGTGTGTATATGTATGGAAGACGTGTAGTGTGTAGGTATGTGTATATGTATAGAAGACGTGTAGTGTGTAGGTATGTGTATATGTATATGGAAGGAGTGGTGTGTGTGGATATGTATATATGTGTATGAAATGGTGTGTGGTGTATGGACATGTATGTGTGGGTATGAAAGGTGAATGTAGTGTATGCGAAGTATGTGAGTAAGTATGTATTGGGGGTGTGAGTTGTATGTGGAGTATGTGTGTATATGTATGTCGATGGTGTAAGACGTGAATGGAGTATGTGTGTACATATGCACTAGTGGTGTGTGTATATGTGGACTTGAGGAGAAAAGAGGATAACAAAGTGCAGTTGTGTGTACATGTAATTAGGTGTATGGTATGGTTGTGTGTATGTATGTGTAGGTACGTGCGTGGTATGTATGTATATGGATAAGAATATGTGGGTGTGTGTACGTGGTGTGTAGGAAAGGTTAGTGTATGTATGTTAATGGAAGCATGAGTGAGGAACCAGTAGAAAGGACAGAAAACCATGTAGATAGAGATGTCAACAAAGGAGAGAAGAAAGAACGGAAAGGTGAAAATGAGGAGGAAGAGGGAATTGCGTAAAGGGGGTGAGTGTGTCTGTATGTGAAAGTAAATGGGAAGAAGAGATATTTATATTGGTGTAGATGTTGAAGGGAATGATTCGAGCAACGTCTAAGATGATGGCCCGGGGGATATTTGGAATGAAATGGATTTCGCAATGGAATGTTCAAAGGATGTCGAGGAAGATCATTCTTGGCCAAATACCCTAATGCAAGACCTTTAGTTGTCCTCTTTAATGATAGGAATCAAAATCTGACAAGACTTATCATTAGGGCAAGAACTAAAGGATTTCAAATCTTAACGATGAGAGCCCATTTTGAGCAAATCGACCCTGGAATTATTTGTTTACTAACCTCTTTTATCTTATTCATGTATTATATATTCCAACAGGCACACTTATCATATTTTATAGGGCGATGGATAAACTCACCCAAACTCAACTTGTGGGTTATCCATGGATCGACCTGAACCAGCGATGAGTTGGGCCAACGAATCCTATAGAAGAGCTTGCATGATGAAGACTATTTTCTTTTATTTTTTAATTGTTATTTGGACTATTTTATGTTGTATTTTCTTTTGGGACACTTTTATTTGGTTGTAATTGAGTTTTAGGACCAGCCATCTTACAATTGGCATAGTTATAATTTTTATCTATTTTCTAACCCTAGGGGTAGCAAGTATAAATACTTGCTTATAGTAGGGTTTGAGGAGGCCATTTTTCAGATTATACACTTCACATTTTCGTGAGAGGGCTTAGGGTTTCCCTAGTTCCAATTCTCTTATCAATTTCAATTTCCAAGAGTTGAAATTGTGGCGAGTGCAACAAAGGGTAATTGTGAGTATTATCAATTCCGTCTTTGTTGTGTTTCCATTTCATCACTAGTGAGTCATATCTAGGGTTGATTTAGATTTTTCTTGGACATAATTTTGATTGCAATTTGTGATCAATTATTTTGTTAAAGATTTGATTGTTTTTAGTACTTGATATCAACATCTTCTTATGTGACGTGAATTGGAATTGTAGAAGAAGTTGGAGTCACGGTTTTGATCAATCCCTCTTGATTTGATTCACGTGGATTTCACTTATTATTGTTGTTATATGGTGAAGATTACATATATGGATTGTAATTGCATCATTTGACCTTTGGATGTTCATCAAAATTCAACTAAAGTTACACAATTTATTGATTCCATTAGACCAATTTTGTATGTGAGTTGGGGTTTGTTTATTTGATTCATTTGATTGTGCTTGGACTTGGTTTTGAGCACATCATCTAAGGGTATCTTGCATACACAGAAGAAAGGTTTCCAAATTTGGCAGGTCGAAGACATTTCATTGCTCGACTTCTACACAAGGAAAACAGACAGTCGATTATAGTAACTTAGGGTATTAGAAGCAATGATTCGTAGGAAGGTCATTCTTTTTAGAACCCTGTATCAGAATCACGTTGAAGAAGTGTTCAATGTTTTGAATCTTGTTCGCCCAAAGTTCCTTAAGGAGGAAGCTTCACGCCTTGCCATCAAACGCAAGATGAGCAGAGTATATATATCAAGTGCTAGGAAACTACTAAAGTCAAGTGAAAACATGGCCTTCTATGGTTAGTTGAGGAAGCATTGCAGAAGGACACTGACTTCAAGAGGAAAGCAAGGAGGTTACCCGCTAGAATTGCTCGACTCCAGTTAGGGCTACGACGACCCTAAACATGTGAGTGGAAAACTTAATGATATGCTATTATGTTATGTTGTATGTTGATTTGCTATGTATGTTAAATTGTTAGTTTGTTGTATTTGCAATTGATTGTGATTATTGCTAAGTTGAGTTATATAGTGGAGATTAATGAGTTAGGAAAGAAGTCATAAAGAGTGTAGAGGATAGAATGGTCGGAGGGTTTAAATATCACTACCTTAATGATAGTACTTAGCACCATATTGCTAGTGCTATTACCATAAGCCTAACCTATGATTCAAAATTGTTTTCTTCAAATTAAACAAAAAATATAGCAACCTAGCTTTTCCTTCTATAGCTACCGAGTAGGTGTGCTTAGTTAGAATAGGGTATATAGATGTCATTATGTATACATATCGGAGTTGGTTCCTGAATGTGTATATATACTTAGGCAAGCTTATTTTCCTATTATATCTATATAATACACTCATGAACACAACCATACAAATCATGGGTGCAACCTTGATTTTTATAACTCAACAATCCTATTTTCCTGCCCTCTTAAGTACGTAAGGAAAAGTGTCTAGTAAATTGTCTTTAATTAAAGATATGTCATGGATATACATATATGTGTAGATATATATATTATATACAGATGTCTTGAGGACTCAAAAGGAATATACGAGACGACCCTATTGGCTCTCGAAAGTGTGAATAACAGAGCATTTGAGAAGTGCAATGACACAGAGGTGTCAGATATGATGATCATAAATCAATCCCGAGTAGTTGGTTTAACGTCTAAGACAAATGGCACAGAGGTGTCAAGTAACTAAACCTGATGTGTAGCTGGATAGTCTACATCCGTGGGGTCTGGGTTCCGTGTCTGTTTTGTGATGAGAAATGCATGATCTCTGCATGTTGTGGTAAGTGTGAAATGAAATGCTTGGTAGTTACTTCATTGGCTTGAATGAAAATTGATTGTGATTGTATATGTTGTTTGGTCACTTAAAATCAATTAATTAAGGAAGTACACCTGATTAAAACTTGACATGCATTTCCACGAGACATTGCATGAGATTGAAGGCCATCACTGCTACAGGGCTCACCAGAGTAATCAAGAGGATTACCGTTTCGCTAAGTGTGAACTAAGTGATTAAGAGATTGTCGTGCCTTAACGGTTTCGAGTTTGATTGGTCCTTGAGGGTTTTGCTCCGACTAATGCAGAGGTACGGGAGCGTTCACTATTAAATTAAAAAGATATTATAATTATCAAAGTGATAAAGATAAATAAATCGAGTAATGACTTAGGCACTGATGGTAGCTTCGAAATCCCCAACCCAAGGTCACGAGAGGCGTAAACCCTAGACTTTACGTCAGTTACCAAAAGACCACATAAGATGCTGCATTCATATGATTGTTCATGCCTAGTATATGTTTGATAACTTGATTTGAATTTGCTTGTGTGTACGTAGAGCTAGTAATTACGAGGCGGGCTAAAAAATTTGGCTCGCTTAAGCTACTGGCCATTTTAGCCAGCGCCCGCGTAGCCCACGAAGTGGGGCGGGCAAGTTTACACGGGCACGGGTTGACCCACTAACCCGCAAAAAAAAAAATCTTGTGCGACGCAGTCACACAAATAGAGATAGACAAGCAACTCGAGTCGAGTCCTCACAGGTAGCAGCTGAAGACTTTGCCAACACACTTCAATCACATCCGCACAGGCATAGCAAACGAGGAGAGGACGATGGTCGATGGGACTGACATCGGCACGACGGCAAGAGGACAAGGAAAGGACGCGGGCAGCGGCCACAAGATTTCTAGATTTTTTCTTCTCACTTCTATCTTCCATTCCATTCCAATTTCCACTTTTCACTTCAGTTTTAGTCTTCCTCTTCCACTCTTCCTTCTCTAGTTCTCCTCACGATTCTAACTTTCTACTCCGCTGTCCGCTGGCCCCTGTCCGTTGTCTGCCACCGCCTATTCCATTTCTTTCGTGCCACTTTCTCTATTAATTAAGGTAAAGCTTATGGGTTCAGCAATAGATTTTGTCCTTTTACTTTTATTGGAGAATGGGGTGTGGCGTGGCCATGTGGTCGCCAACCATGGCTTGGAGAGTGTGGTGTAGCTATATGGGGTGATGCCGGTGGCTTCGAGAGTGTAGTGTAGTGTGGACTATGGTGACTGGTGTGGCCGTGTGGGGTGACACCAGTAGCTTGGAGACTATGTCCTACATAGTACACTTTAATAAAAAAAATACTAAATTAAAAAAATAAATTTACAGGTCGTCGCTGGCTAGCCCGCATTGGCCTGCGGGGCGAGGCAGGCCGATTTTTGTAACCCACAACTCTTGCGAGCCACTGTGGGCTGGCCCATTTGGCCCGCATTCCTAGCTCTATGTGTATATAGCATTGAAAGTGTTACAATCCCATTCATTGAGCCATAGTGTGCTCACCCGTTCATAGACTCTTTTTTAGGTAGCGATTATGAAAGCTCGAGATGGGATAAGATGTGAAGTATCGAGATTTTTTGGAAGACTAAAACGACAAAGTAAGAATTGTGAATGATAAATTGTTTAGATGAAATGTTAGAACCCCTATGTAAATAGAATTTGAAATTGAGAAACCTAGGATTTATCCTATTTTACTGATTGGTAGAGGATACCGATTCTCTACAATCATGGTTGACCGTGAGATATAGGATCCATAATTGTCTTTTATTATCTAACTATATGTACTATGATTAGTCGTAAATGCAATTATTTACTTAGAATCTTACAATCTCTAACTTGTAAGACAATTATCATGTAACGGGTGCATCGTGCCATGATGGTTTTAGTGGAGACTTCTAGACCCCCTTTTGGGGCATGACAGTGCAGCATTTGGATTATGTAGTATATAATGAGTTGTATTCCTTATTTCAAGCATTGATGGTGTAGTAGCATTATTTACTTCTAAGAGAATTCATCACTTATATTGATCATGATTTAAAAACTTTGCTTTTGTCATCAAGTGCAAGTAGGAAAAAGTTCATGTAGTTGCTGACGTTATCAAGAAGATACACCATAATTACTACTTTATGTACTAGATTGCTTGGACTCAACTTGATGAAAGAAAGATTTGCTAGTGATGAGTATTTAAGTCTTGTAGTGATAAAGTGTGCTCTTGGAGCAATGGTGGAAGGTTATTGTCTAGATGATGGTTTTCTTTTTAGAAGGGGAAATCATGTATACTTTCTAGTTTTGTAAGAGAATTGCTTGTGAAGGAAGTCCATTCTAAAGGGTTGTTTAGGCATCTTAGAGAAAAGAGGACATACGAGTTACTAAAAAAGCATTTCTTTTGGCCAGCAATGACAAGATATGTGCATAAGGTGCTAGAGAGATATGTTGTGTGCAGGAAGGGCAAAAGCAAAAGGAAAACATTTAGAGCTTGCATACCACTACCTATAACTTTAAAACCTTGGATTGATATTAATATAGATTGTCTTAAGATTGCTTAGAACAATTAAAGACAAAGATATTTTCATGGTAGTTGTTGACAAATTTAGTAAGATGTCACACTTTATTCTTTGCCATAACACAAATGATGCCTTGTTTATTGCTATTAATCTCTTTATGCAATAAATTGTAAGAATCCATAAGGATCTACATAGTATTGTTTCTAATAAGGATGTCAAGTTTCTGGTTTTTCTTTTTTTTAAGGTGATGTGGAAGAGGTTAGGGATTAAGTTTATGTTCAATACGTCCTATAACACATAGAATGATAAGTAGGCAAAAGTTGTAACTGTACACTAAGCACTCTACTTAGAGCTACATTGGGAAAGAATCTAAATGGTTGGGACTTGTGTCTACCAATTATTGAATTTGCATATGACAAATCTATACATAGTTGTGCAAGTAAATCCCCATGGGAAGTTTTATGTGGGTTCAATCTCACTATACCTTTGGAATTGTTTTCTATACCAGCTACAAATGATGGAAGTCTTAGTGGGGTTACTAAGGTGAAGGAAATTTTGAAGCTTCATTAAAGGTTTCTAACAAGCTTGACCAAACAGTTGCTAAGTAGTAGCAGGCACAAAGACCAAAAGCTTTCAGAAAGGTGATCTAGTGTGGATTCACTTGAAGAAGGAAAGGTTCCTAGGAAGAAAGTTTTGGAAGCTTACTCCTAGAGCAAATGATTCACTTAGAATCCTTAAGAAGATCGATGGAAATGCATATCAACTAGAACTGCTATGAGATTATAGCATTTCTACAAGTTTTAGTGTAATAGATTTATCTCCTTATGTTTTTGAAGAAGAAGAAGAAAAAGAAGAAGAAGAGAGGGGAGCAAGAAGATTTGGGGGCAAATCTTCAATAATCTAAAGGAGATGATGGGAATTAGAATCATAACTTAGATTATAATGGCAATATAACTCAATTATGGATTAGGGGATTGAATAATTTAGTTCAAAGGTTGCTTGGGGATTCCTTATTGCGAAAAGAACAGATAATGTTTTAAGACAATTTCATGGTTCATCATTTGAACTTGGGAAAAAACTTACTAATGCTAGAACTTACCTTGACTTCATAAGCAAGTTGCTCAAAAGTTCCTAAAAATTGATCATTAAAGGTTTTGCTTTGGTATATGAGAAGATACTAAAAGATTTGCTTGAAGATATGAATCTTGATATTTTTAGGAATTGGAAATATGAATCTTGATTGAAGATATTGGAAGTTCCTAATTGATAATTATTTTCATATATTTTTCCATATTTGTTTCTACATGATCATTTATTTTTCATTTTAGCATCAATTCATAATTAGATTGGGGTTTACTTATAAATACTTTCTTGTAACCATTAGGAAGAGCTAACGACTATTGAATACAATTTCTATTGATTTAGTTTGTCTCTTTCACGTATATTCTTATTGGTTCTTCAACTGTAGCAAGCAAAACCATTCAATTTATTTGTGAGCTATATCAAATAGATTAGACATAGTTCGATTTTTGTTGGTAAATCATATACAAGAGGAAGTCTACCATATATTTGCTTCTTTTATATTATATCCCAAAACCATAAAAATACCTTGTTAGATTGTGATAGTCTAGCCGTTATTTCTTTATACTCATGTTTAGAATAGCTTTGTTATTTGATCCAACCTAATGGTCATCCTCCAGGGTATATCATGATAGATGGCTCCAGGAAACAAGATTGGCATTGATAATAGAGGTGAGATGCAGCAACAAAATTGGAAATGGAGATCATGAAGGATGACTTCTCCAAGAAACTTGTTTTGCGGCTGTTAGTGATGATGTTGAAGCCACAGATACAAGTGGCAATTAAAATTAAATTAATTTCAAACTAAAATTTTGGCTTAAAGTTCCATCAAATTAAAAAAGTTAATCAAGTTAAATAAATATTAAAATTTGAACCCAACGTAATAAATTATTTCAATAAAAATATTTTATTATAATTGTATTTAAACTCGGGTTATTTACAGATAGATTTAATTTATTTACATATTTTGTTTTAAGTTAACAACCACCTCAACTGTAGAAAATATAAAAATCATCTTTTAAAGACTTTTCGATTACTTTGTTTTGTCTACATTCTTGGTTTTCTTCCCAATATGTGCCACTTCAACATGGCTGCAATTGCAATCATTCAAAAATATCTTTTTTTTTGTGTTTCCAAACAGATGCAACGAACCGAATCTTTTCTTAATTTATTATTTTCTTTTTCTATCCAAAAATGATTACAAGATTCTTTTCGAAAGAAATTTTTCAAAATAAATAAAAAATAAAAAAAGAATAACAATGATGATATAGTTACAACACTTACATAATAATCATTTTAATTTATTGTATAAATTAGTAAAGTATGCCATTAAATCCATTAGGTTGCTCCTCTTGACTAAATCATAAAGTATTTCACGGCTTAATTTTTTTTATATTTGGTTCAAATTATTATTATTAAAATAAAAATAATCTAATCTGATTTGGTTTATAATTTAAATGCAAATTGCTTATTTAATTTTTTTTGGGTAAATAAGTAATTCTTTTTTTTTTTTTGGGAAGAGTATACAAAGTGGGTGAAATTTGTGTAACTTTATGTATATAGGTTATTCAGGATTAGCAACTCTTAATATATTTGTCCAAGAAAAGAAGTCATTTCTTATAAGAAGTATGTAATATTTGTTAATTATTAGAAAATGTATAGTGAGCTTATTGTTCAATAACAACCTGTCTAAAGGAAAACCTGCAATAACTTTAAAAGAACCTTTAGCAATCTGTAGTCAAACAAGACCAATAATGACATACAATGTTTTCCATGTACATATACAAGCAAAGAACTTCAATAATGAGTTTGTCCCTACCTTCTTTGTTAATTAGCAACCTGTGTTTGAGTTGAACTTGTAAAGAAACTATAAAAATTAAAGAAAATAAATCGTATAGTAAACATTAAATTACCTAGCTTAAAATGAATTGTATGTCTTTCATTGAAAAAAAAAAAAGAAAAAAAAGGATGATTTTTTTTTCTTTCTATCTTAAACTCTTTGGTTTGCTTCAAGTTACAACAGCAAATTGTGAATCAAAATATTCTCCTTAAAAAAATCTAAAGAAAATAAAAAAAAAATCGAATTTTTGATTCGATATGGTTTGGTTCGATTCAATTCAATTTATGGTTTGATTAAATGTGTTACAAAAAATAGTTTTAGGTAAAACTAAAAGTAGTGTAAATTTAGTTTAATTAAATTATAAATAGATGTTTTAATTTGTATAAAAGATTTTAAAAAGTTGTATCACAAATTATTAGTTTTTTCTTTGTCATTATCCAATAAGTAAGGTGGGTGGAGTCAAATAATGCCAATGTTTACTTTTCTAACAAGAAATAAAAATATAAGACAAGGTGACCATGCATATCTACTAATCATGCATATGCATGCATCGGTTATCATCCATGTCCAAGTGGGATGTCACCTTATAAGAGTCTAAATACATAATTTCAAAAGATATATCAAATATATATATAAAGTAAATATAATATAAGATAGTATATTTGTAATTTATCCAAAATTCTTTTAACAAATACAATAAAGCATCCAGAATAAATCATACACTCTTTTAATAATATTTTAGGATAAAAATTAGTATGTAGCCATGTAAAAAAAAAGACCAATATAAGAAGTATACTAAAAATGCAAAATATGTATATAATATTTTAATTTGATTTTGGGATAAAAATTAGTGCATAAGCCACATAAAATTAACCAATGCAAGAAATTATATTGAAAAATGCAAAATATATATTTTTCTAATATCAATTCATAGGATACCCATGGAGAATTTTATAAAGAATTATTGAGCTTTAGAAAGCTTGAAGGACAAAAGAAGTAGAAAAGCATCCGCACGAAGCGCACATGAAGTGAAGTGTGGACGCATGGCCTCAACGCTTCGAGCGTGTACGATCCACCAATCAAACGCTTTTCTTTTCAGTTCCCACACCCACAACTACAGTTATATTCCATGTCGGAAATTACATAATAAGCAGCGTAATTATTGGGGGGAAAAAAAGGACATCATTCAATCATTTTGCATTTAATATCTACGCTATCACATAAAAAAAAAAACAAAAAAACCGATAAAATCATAAATTAAACAAGATTGAATTGAATCGTAAATAAAGTTTGAACTATTTTTTTTTTTAGTTTAAAAAAATTATAAATTAAATCGAACCGTAAGAAATAAATAAAAAGAAAATAATAATGAAAATCGAATAAATACATGACTAAAAAAGAGAATTTTATATTATTTGTTCAATTTTTTTTTTATTTTGTTTTTATCAAGTAACTTACCTTTTTTTATTTTGTATTTTTATTTATTGAATAATATATAAACTATAATTATCTTAAAAGAGATAATAAAATTTTCTTAAATATATCAATTGGTATTGAAAATGGTGAATAATATTTAAGAAATGATAATAAATTAAAAATTTTTATATTAAATATAATTATTAATGATTTATTGACTTATATATACATATAAAAATTGTTCGAATTATAAATTGAACCACTTTTTTATGTTTAAAAAAACTTATGAATTAAATCATATGATTGGGTTCAATTTGGAAAAAAAAAAATCGAACCATAATATACAATTTGGTTTAATTTGAGAGACGAACTATATTGGCTCAAACCACACCTACCCTTAACAAAACACATCTCACTATTTTTTTTCTTCTTCTTCTTTTTTGTTTAAGTTTCTATATTTCAAATACTTACTTTGAACCTAAGAACAAAGTAGTTTTAAACCAATCTTTTATGATAAATATGAGAAAGATTCGCTATCTTCCTTTTACAAAACCACAACCCATCTACACTAAGATATTAATAATATGAGACAAGAAAACTAAAAAAGATATTAACAATTAGTCCTACATATTTTAGAAATGAGAACTTCCTTTTAATGAAAGTTTATATATATACCATACTAAACAAACTTTAAAAGTATATTTATTTCTTATATTACTAATAATAACATATTAAATGTTATAAACGGAAAAAAAAATTCTAATTTACATGAAAAATAGTTTAAATTTTTATTTTTATTCAATTTTTTTCTTTTATTTTTTTAATTATTAATATTTTTTAATTTAATTGGAATTTTCCATGAACCTAGCAAGTCCATAACCCGAAGCAAGGTTGGTTCATAGGTTGATGAGTCCATATATTTTCTCTTCAAGTCAATTATTAGATATTATAATTATTAAGGAATAAAAAAAATCGAATTTAATCTATTGTATAACGAAGTTAGTATTTACATCACTATATTATAAAAACTTTGATTCAAATAAAACATATAAAATAGGTTAGTGATTGTTTCTATAAGAACAAGAACTCACTATTGATTTTTTTTTCTTTACTTTGATATGCTCCAACCACTTACTTACGTACATACTCATCCAAAATAAAATAAAAATATTGCATGCTTTTACATCGCAGTAGAAAGAAAGGTTATGTTCGATGGGCCTGGCTTCGACAAAAGCATATTGATTTGATTTTGACATTTAATTATTCAATGACTGCTTTGTAGTAACTGATGACGTGACCCGGCTGCCTCTTTCTTTTTCCAACGGTCAGGAGCCAGCACGCTGTCACTTCCTATTTACATACGAATAAATCAATTTTACTTGTAAATTAAACTCCATTTAATTTTTATAATGTTTGATTTCATTAATTTAAATTAAATTTTAATATTAATTAAGTTTTTATTATTTTAACCTGAAAATTTTATATTGATGAAATAAATTGGCTTTAAGTAAATTTAATTAAGTTAATCTTAAAGTTATTGGGCATTATTTTAAATCAAATTCAATTAAATTTAGATTTTGAAATTTTAAGTCAAATTCAAGAAAAAGATTAAAATTATGCTATTTAAACTCAACTTGTTTATAGTCTTACTTTTATAAAAATAATTTTTTTCTATAAAAAATGAAAAATAATAACAACATAAAGAATTGTTAGTACTAAATAAAAATAATATATTACTAAGCGCTTCAAGTAGAAATGTAACCGAGCTAAATATAGAATAGGTTTATTAAAACCCGAATCTAACCTAACTAATGCACATCCAAAACCCGCCTTGACCTGAAGGGTGTTTTTTTAACCCCGATCTTGTCTCGATTAAGAATTGAAAAAGCCGTGCCTTTACCCAATCCTAACCCGATATGCGATTAAGCGGCTGATTCCGATTTCCAAAGACCCAATAGAAAAGCAGAGATGCGAGAAGAGAGTAGATGAAAACCTGTTCGGTGCTGAAGAGGAAAGATGAAGATTGCAGTGCAGTGTGATGTATGAACTGTGTGGTCTATGAAGTTGAAGTGTGAACACTTGTTGGTCGCTAAAGGCTTGCTAAGCGATTAATGGTATGCTCGTTGAAGTGTGAACTATGGTCTAGGAATGCATTCTCGTAGCATTATATATGCCTTCAAGCCGTGGTCTGTGAACTCTGAAGTGGACACGACTGTGACTAAAGTAAACAAAATGGTGGAGGACAAAAAAGTAGGCAACATGCAATAGGGTCACAGGAATGTGGTAAAGTCCAGTCCAGTGTCCAGATGAGAGAGAGTTAATGTCAAATGAGATGAGAGCCACGAGGTGTTACTATTGTTAAAATTTATCAATATAAAAATAATAAAATAAAGTATACTTATTAACAATTATAATATTAATTTATTATTTTTAAAAAATTATTACTTTTATCTGATTAGTTTTTCCATTATGTTTTTTCTAAATCTCTTTAACTTAATATTAAACCCTTTCGAATTTTATTTCATATTAAAAAAACCGATCATAAACCTTAGAGTCAAACTCTATAGAATTTTTATTGGATCAATTAATCGGATACCTTATTATAACACATCTCAAATATTTTACTAACTCTAGATTTTAACCTTTTATAAAATATGGCTAGTTAGATTTTGAAACTTTAACAAAAATCCCAACAAATATGTTAAACCAACTCTTCTTTTAAAATATGTAAGAACATTAAAAGACGAAAAGCTGCATGCTAAGCCCCTCGATTCGATCAAATTTTAATATGTAATTTACCTTTTTTATTAATAGTTACTTTTTTATAAGTATATCAAAAAGTAGATTTGTAGGATTAAGTTTTTTTTTGGGGGGGGGGGGGGATGATTATAATAAAAAAGAAAAATTTAAATTATTATATTTTATTTAAAAAAAATAGTATTAATAGTATTAGATTAAATGAATTTGATCGGACCAAATTAAATACATTAATCCAACAAGAAGGGACTAAAGAGGAAAAAAAAAAAAAGCAGCAGCAGCAGCATCATTCA
This sequence comes from Laguncularia racemosa, assembly GCA_037954665.1. Taxonomy (NCBI): domain Eukaryota; kingdom Viridiplantae; phylum Streptophyta; class Magnoliopsida; order Myrtales; family Combretaceae; genus Laguncularia; species Laguncularia racemosa. The sequence continues at coordinate 104,346 of JBBMOL010000117.1, read as the reverse complement.
TCAGCACAAAAGCAAAACACGGACACGGCTCATAGTTCACGAAAGTCATATATTTTCTCACTTCTCATTCTACCCTTGATTTTCGCCTACTCTCTCTCTCTCTCTCTTCCTCTTCTTCTTCTTGCTCAAGCTCTACTAACTAACCAGCACAACACGACACTAACTTAATTAAAAGGAAAGGAAGATACTCAGTCTTGTCTTTCTGTCTCCGTGTCCGAACTGACTCATACTGAGTCATGGCATCAACCAGCAAACCATCGGCACCAAACACAAACTCAAACCAACGCCAACACACTCAATCCTCAAACACAACACCAAACAACATGCGAACTACTCACCACAACCATAACAGCCACACTTCCACCACACAACCGGATTCTTCCATCAACAAAGCCATTGCACAGTACACACTCGACGCCCGTCTCCACGCCGTCTTCGAGCAATCCGGAGAGTCCGGTAAGTCCTTCGACTACACCCAGTCCGTTAAGACCACGACCCAGTCGGTCCCCGAGCAACAAATCACGGCTTACTTATCGAAAATCCAAAGGGGTGGTCATGTCCAGCCCTTTGGGTGCTTAATCTCTGTTGATGAATCGAGTTTTCGGGTGATCGCGTATAGTGAAAACGCTAAAGAGATGCTTGGTTTAACCCCACAGTCCGTCCCCAGTATGGAAAGGGACAATGAAGTTTTAACTATCGGCACTGATATTAGGTCTTTATTTACCCCCTCCAGCTCGGTTTTGCTTGAAAAGGCCTTCGGGGCTAGGGAGATTACGTTGTTGAATCCGGTTTGGATTCATTCCAAGATTACTGGAAAGCCCTTTTACGCGATTTTGCATAGGGTGGATGTGGGGATTGTGATTGATTTAGAGCCTGCTAGGACTGAGGATCCTGCTTTGTCTATCGCGGGTGCGGTTCAAAGTCAGAAGCTCGCCGTTAGGGCTATTAGTCAGTTGCAGTCACTCCCTGGCGGGGATATTCAATTGTTGTGTGATACCGTGGTTCATTGTGTTAGGGAGCTTACAGGGTACGATCGGGTTATGGTTTATAAGTTCCATGAGGATGAGCATGGTGAGGTTGTTGCTGAGACTAAGAGGGCTGATTTGGAGCCATATATTGGGTTGCATTATCCTGCCACTGACATCCCTCAGGCTTCCAGGTTCTTATTTAGGCAGAATCGGGTTAGGATGATTGTGGATTGCCATGCCAAGCCTGTTCATGTTGTGCAGGATGAAGGGCTAGTGCAGCCTTTATGTTTGGTTGGGTCTACACTCCGTGCCCCTCATGGTTGTCATGCTCAGTACATGGCTAATATGGGGTCCATCGCGTCATTGGCTATGGCAGTTATAATAAATGGGAATGATGAGGAAGCTGTTGGGGGACGGAATTCAATGAGGCTTTGGGGTTTGGTTGTTTGCCACCATACCTCCGCTAGGTGCATTCCATTTCCACTGAGATACGCGTGTGAGTTCTTGATGCAGGCCTTTGGGCTCCAGTTGAACATGGAACTGCAGTTGTCATCGCAGTTATTGGAGAAACATGTTTTAAGGACCCAGACCCTGTTGTGTGACATGCTTCTTCGCGATTCGCCTACTGGGATTGTTACTCAAAGCCCCAGTATCATGGACCTCGTGAAATGTGATGGAGCTGCTCTTTATTATCAAGGAAAGTACTATCCGCTCGGTGTGACCCCTACTGAAGCTCAGATAAAGGACATTGTAGAATGGCTAGTAGCTTTTCATGGGGACTCCACAGGTTTGAGCACAGATAGTTTGGGTGATGCAGGATATCCTGGGGCAGCATCTCTTGGTGATGCAGTTTGTGGGATGGCTGTTGCATATATCACGAAGAAGGATTTTCTATTTTGGTTCCGGTCCCATACAGCAAAAGAGATTAAATGGGGTGGGGCAAAGCATCACCCTGAGGACAAAGATGATGGGCAAAGGATGCATCCCCGTTCATCATTTAAGGCATTCTTGGAGGTGGTCAAGAGCAGAAGTTTGCCATGGGAGAATGCAGAAATGGATGCGATTCACTCATTGCAGCTTATTCTGCGAGATTCATTCAAAGATGCTGAGCCTAGTAATTCTAAGGCTGTTGTTGATGCCCAAATAGGTGATCTTGAGCTACAAGGGATGGATGAACTTAGCTCAGTTGCTAGAGAAATGGTTCGTCTGATAGAAACTGCAACTGCACCTATATTTGCTGTGGATGTTGATGGCCGTATAAATGGATGGAATGCAAAGATTGCTTCTTTGACGGGGCTGCCTGTTGAGGAAGCCATGGGAAAGTCCTTGGTTCACGATCTTGTTTATAAAGAATCTGAAGAAACTGTTGACAAGCTTCTGTTTCATGCCTTAAGAGGTCAGTATTTTGTATCTAACCAACCAAACCACTCGGTAAAGCCTTCAGAACACATGATGTCCCAGATATCATAATGATTCAAAATCTGTTCTGTGATTGCTGGTTGTTGTGTTTGTGAGGGAAATGTCTCTTTCTAAATCCGCTTAACTGCATGTGTTGAAACGGTACTTGAGAAGAGCCTAGAAGAGAAGCTAGTTCTATCCCAAATCATAATTAACTTCATTTTGTAAATGGCATAATTCAATTTAGAGGTAATATTAGATTGACCATAGCTCTAGGTAAAAATATAACAATTTTTCTTTGGCATACGGCTTCCTTGCTGTTATGGTGATTCGACAGCTGTAGATTTAAATTTGAGAGATAAAGTAGGAACTGGGGAGTCAATTACTGTTTGCATCAGTGAAAATATATTATTTTTGAAACATCATATAGTAGTTTACGTCATGCGTACCTTTTCCAATCGCATGGTTTATACAATGCAGGTGAAGAAGATAAGAATGTGGAAATAAAACTGAAGACATTTGGTCCAGAACAGCATGAGAAGGCAGTTTTTGTGGTGGTCAATGCCTGTTCCAGCAGAGATTACACAAACAGTATAGTTGGGGTTTGCTTTGTGGGTCAAGATGTTACTGCTCAGAAAGTGGTAATGGACAAGTTTATTAATATACAAGGTGATTATAAAGCTATAGTTCACAGTCCCAATCCTCTGATCCCTCCGATATTTGCTTCCGATGAAAATACATGTTGCTCCGAGTGGAACACTGCCATGGAAAAGCTTACTGGATGGTCAAGAGGTGATATTATAGGTAAAATGTTAGTTGGGGAAGTTTTTGGCAGTTGCTGTCGGCTCAAAGGTTCAGATGCTTTAACGAAATTTATGATTGTACTCCACAATGCTATTGGAGGACAGGATGCGGACAAGTTCCCATTTTCTTTCTTTGACCGAAGTGGGAAGTATGTACAAGCACTCTTGACAGCTAACAAGAGAGTAAACATGGAAGGCCAAATAATTGGAGCATTCTGCTTCTTGCAAATTGCAAGTCCTGAGTTGCAGCAAGCACTGAAAATTCAGAGGCAACAGGAAAAGAAATGTTTTTCAAGGATGAAAGAGTTGGCTTATATCTGTCAGGAGGTAAAAAATCCTTTGAGTGGCATCCAGTTTACCAATTCCCTGTTGGAGGCTACAAACTTGACTGAGGATCAGAAGCAGTTTCTTGAGACTAGTGCGGCTTGTGAGAAGCAGATGTTGAAGATAATAAAGGATGTTGATTTAGAGAGCATTGAAGATGGGTATGTCTTTCTATAAGTCTCACTTGGATTTTTTTACTACCTTTGTTTATGCAGAGGTATACATCTATATTTGCCTTCTCTCTCGATCTTCACTGGAGTTGAGTTACTTACAGGATTTATTTATCAGGGTGTGTATTCTTAAATTGTTGACAATCTTTATTTTTTACTGGTCTATCAGAAATGCCAATCTTGTGGAAATTGTTTCTTCTACTTTATACCCAGATATCTACTTTTTTTTCCATCATAAATTGTCGCTATGAAAATGGTCCTGTTCATTTTAAATATCCCTAGTCAGGTGTACAAATCCATGTACTGCAATTACCCCAAATATGCAATTTAAGAAATAGATGACAACGTGCCAGCATACTGTATCTGTAAGATAGTTTTGTGTTTCAGAGTGCAGGATCATCCATGTAGCTCCAGATAATAATAGCATCTAGAAATACAGTTTTAAATAGTTTTCAAAAAAGTTTACTGTCATTTCATCATGTTTCTCCATCTATGAAAGTCACAGGTAGAGAAGTCAAAAATGGTCCTGCCAAGTGTAGTAGCTTCTATGCCCATAAATTCTATGTCACGGTGATCAAATGCCTGTATCTTTTGTTTTATAGTTGTGCACCTTTTTGATCCGTTACTTTGGTAAAGTTCTTTGACAGAATTTGCTCTCCTTCCTAGCTTTGTTTAACAAGATGCTATAATGTTGACTTTGCTGAAAAAACTGGCTTAATGCTTTCTGTGATAGCAGAAAGACATGATATGTGCTCTTCTTACATTTGCTCATTCATAGATATGTTTCCTTCTATACTGCACTAAATTAAAATGTCTGTAGGAGAATCCATTAAAATCTTCCACTCTGGACCGTATGCCTTATTCACTCCTTGCTTTTGTCAATTTAGGTGCATGAGCCCAGTCCTTACATGTCTCTGTAGGTATGCATTCTTTTTTGTGTTGCTTGGTGCATGATAGAAAGTCATCATGCATGTCCATTTGGATCGACAAGGCTATGCACATTGATGTTTGTGTATTTATGTAGGTTCACATATCTTTTATTGATTTTCTTTACACAACAAAAGGGTCTGCTATGATTATTGTTTTGTGCTTTTGTTCTTCTGATATCTTCATGGTTTAGATCATTCTTTTTGTTGATTTATAAGCTCTTATATCATTCTTTGTGTATTGATTGACTTTGTGCCATGAATTCCTTGTTTCTTTTGCGAGTTTATTTCTTTTGTGCACATCTTCTCTCTGTGTTATTGCCAATTTACTTGTGAGAAAAGCATAATCTAATTTGTTTTTTTCCCTTTTGATTCTGTTAAGTTCATTGAAACTTGAGAAATCTGAGTTCTTCCTTGGGAGTGTCATTAATGCCGTTGTTAGCCAAGTAATGATTTTGCTGAGAGAAAGAGGACTACAGTTGATCCGGGATATTCCAGATGAAATTAAAATGCTGGCTGTTTGTGGAGACCAGGTTAGAATTCAGCAGGTCTTGGCTGACTTTTTGTTAAATATGGTGCGATTTGCACCATCTCCTGGGGGGTGGGTGGAAATTCATCTCCATCCAACTTTTAAGCAGTTATCCAGCTCTCTCACTCTAGTGCATAGTGAATTCAGGTATTTGCTGACTAACCCTGTTATTGATATAGTTCTTATACTTAGAGTACTGGGGAAAATGTGTTACTGCCATTCCTTGTGTTACATCTTTTGAAGAATTTGCAATTGTCCAGTACCTTTTCTTGTTATTTAGATAGATTGTTTTTGTCTATCTATTGTGGTAGCCATCTATTCTGTGAAAGCATTTCATTCCTGCACAACTAGTGTTCTAATCTTTTTTATTCGAAATGTAGTGCCATACTTTTCTTTATTGTAATATTTGATGCATGAAATCCTTAGATCAAGGGATTCCTTTTATATGTTGCGTTCTGTCTGACTTTGTCTCCTTCCACACTCTTTTTTGTGCATGTGTTGACATGTGAGGATGTAAACTGTTTATCCTTCTTCCAAGATTATACGCGTGGATTGTTTGAAGTTGATTTTTTGTCCTTTTAATGGTGGCTTGCATTACATTTTAGGAAGTGTCAACATCCTATTGACATGATTTTTGTATTTATGCCTTTATAACTCAATTGACATTGCAAAGAGGTCTAATTCTTCTTTTTTTATTAAGGATGGTATGCCCCGGAGAAGGTCTTCCTCCAGAGTTGGTTCAAGACATGTTTCATAGCAGTCGATGGATGACTCAAGAAGGCTTGGGCCTGAGCATGTGCAGGAAGATTTTAAAGCTCATGAATGGTGAAGTTCAATACATTAGAGAGTCAGAAAGATGTTACTTCATCATTGTTCTTGAGTTGGCCATGCCTCAAAGAGGAAGTAAGGCTGTTGATTAAATTACCCAGCACTCCATTCTCAATAACAGCCTTTTTCCCCTTATTTTGATTGGGGCTTTCCTCTCCCGTGCATCAGACAAACGTGGTCGTTACATACAAAATCAGTTATGAGCACTTCAAGAAAACAGCGAAATACAACTTAAGTACTTTTGGCTTTTGCATTTTGCTTCGGGAGTTCTAATAAGCCAAGCTCTTATACAGAAGCTTGTTAACTTTAATGGAGCCATTAAAGAGGCCTACGATCTTACTGATGTGTTATCCCAGTCCTAGAGAGCAACCATTTGCTTGTAAATGCCATTAACGAAGAAAGCAATTGGTGGCCAAGTTGGGATGGAAGCTGTATCTGCAGTTTTGGATTGAAGCAGAGCAAGGCACATGTTGCTTCCTCCATTCTCGGTATATTACTCAAACTAATTTTTAATGTAAAAATTATTGTGGTATAATGGGACTAGTCCCGTTAATGTTTCCTTATTTTAGTTGATCGACTCTAAGATAAATTGTCTTACAAATATTATTTGCTGTATGTAATATTATATGTGGTGGTGAGCAGCTATCTGGGGTACTGGTCAGTTTTGGAATCGCTTATGTTACTATTGGTTGGCAAGTAATCCGCCAGCCACTCCCCTTAGTCGATGTACATCAATAAATTTGAGATGACATGCAAAGGGCATTGTGTTAAGGGAGCTGTTCTTGGACTAATGTGCGGTTGCTATTTGTGAATTTATCTTGTTTTTGGCTCTATTATGTCTCATTATCTTCAACAAACTTGCTACTTTTTCTCTTATGGCACTTCTCCATTGCACGCATAAGGCTATGTAACCATTGCACCATGCTCACACCTTGATCGAACTGATCCATATGCTCACTTAAAGTCCAGAATTCTAAACTTGAATAGTCTGGAAAGCATTTGCAATTCTTATCACAATAATATTTTTAGTATTCAACAGAACCCGAATATGGTTGCATATATTATTGATTATATTTGGATTATCAAATGTGGTACTACCATAACGTATGCACAAACCATCTCAAACTGTGCTGCTTAGGGGAGTAAGAGTTGCATGTTCATACATAGTTGAGTGCTGATGATTTAAGAATGCACATAAACACATATGTTATCATGTAGATATTTTAATATTTCTAATGGCTTTGGAATTTTCTGCCTTACAGTAATCATCTGCTGGACTTTTAAGTATATGATAACATATAAAATCCTGAATTCATTGTCAGATACGCATTGACCTATAGTAGGTAATTGGGTTGATGGTTTTTTCATAGTCAACTTGTTAGGTCAATTTGCATATTTTTAAAAACTGTGCACATGTATGTTATGAATATTTATTAGTACAGAATACCCATATGGACTTTTCGTGGGTATATACTATTATGAGCTTGGTACCTCTAGCGACATAAACAATTGCTTACACATAAAACCACATCGCAAAACCAGGATGATTAGATGTACTTGCTTGTCCTTTCCTCACGCAAACATGGTGCGTGCACATCATGGGTTTTGCTTTGCACGCTAAGTTGCAGACATGCTAAAGAAAATGAAGATCTGCAAGAAAGAGAGACAAATGCACAGCTTTTTCTTCCCTTTTCTTCGCGGTTAATTTAGCGGATGACTACTTAATTACTTAGATATCTCCATTACTAAGGACTCCATTTAGGTTGCTTGGGTGCCCTGTTAATACTTCAAAAACCTTTTCTTCTCAAGAACCACATTACTTTTTCTTTAGATTTTTTAAGAGGGTTCCTTAACATTGTTTTAAAATCATATATATATAATTTTTCAAAGTATAAGGATCCATTCCGATCCCTTAAGAACCCTTAAAAGTAGCTACTTGATTTTGGATTTTTTGCCGATGACCAGGGATGGAAATGATCTTATTACTTCATAGGAAAAATTCCTTTGGGAAATGAATACAAAGTTAATTGTTTCTAATCATCAAGGAAGATTGATTATTGCAAGTTTTTAGCTAACCATTGGTTGGTAGAACAAAACAATATAAAGAGACTAGACAGTATATAATAAGGAGAATAGTTTATGTGTACATATTGGATATAGATTTTTATGATATATTTATTTTAAATAAGGTAGAAAAAAAAAAGAGAGAGAGAAAGAAATAATCACTTAATATTTTAGATACTTGGTATAAAGTTACTTTTCTAATTTTATTCTGTATTCCATGTACTTTTTGTCCAATAACTTAGACCAAACAATAAATTAAAAAAATTATCTAGTATTATGTGATAAAAATGCAATAACAAAATAAAACCTTTTATATATATATATATATATATATATATATATATATATTCTATTAAAAGTAGGATTTGTTTTTTAAAAGTTTTTCTATTTTTATCTAGTATTAGATGGACATGTACTTGTGGTGTTTGTTCCTAAAATCAAAGAGATCAAGCCTAATGTATATTAAAAATAGAAAGCATAATAAGAGTTAAACAATAAAAACCATTCAAATTTTCACAATCATAATTTATCGAAATTTAGTCTAACATGATGCATAAGAAAGTATCGACTATCAAAGTGAAGAAAATTTACTAATTTACTAACATTAATTTTGCAGTAATTTGTTTGTGAGATAAAAGGCTTACTTTTAATTTAACAAGCAATTAAATAATTTATTGGTAAAAAGTTAATTTTTGAAATATGTAAAACTAAAATCAGTCCCCTGCGCTTTATTACTATAGCTATTTCCTTATGACAGCAATCACGATACAAAAACTAATGGACCCAATAGGAATATTTAAAATAAAACATTACATTAAATGATACTAATATAATATGATGCCAAACAAACCTCATTATATATTGAGATTTAAGAAAAATTTAAATGTATCTCATATTTTTAAAATGGCATAATTGTTTCCTTTATTAGATATAAATATTCAAACGAACGATATAGGGCCTTTTTGTATATTTTCTACTTTTAGTAGTTGTTTTTCTGTGCTTTCCCAAAATTTTCCGGGGGCTTTCTTGTATTTCAGCGTTGCTCTAAAGGGGGAACAAGCTTTTGGGCAATAGCTGCATTATTTATAATAAAATCCGGTACATAGGTTTTTTTTAAAAAAAAAAAATTGAGAATGCCATAATAGTTAACTTGTGATAAGAAAAGAGAATTCTTTTAGGATTTTATTAAAAAAAAAAGGTCACTATGCGAATTAAATAAGTTTTTTTAATTGTAAATATATCTCCTAAATTATTATCATGTGTAGAGAGATCTTCTAAGCTGTTAAAGTGTGATTTTATTTTTTTATAATCTTTTGAAATATGTAAATAACTCTTACACTATTATACCAAAATTTTGTGGAGTTAAAGTCACATTTTAGAAATTTAAATGTTTAGGCACATCAATAGTTCATGGAATATAATTGCAATTTGCCCATTTTCATTTTTTTACACAAGGATAATGAAGTTTCTCCTCTAAAATACCTTATAACTAAAGATGAGTGGGTAATTTTGTTTTATGGTTATAGGTGAATATTGAGAGTTACAAAGTAGGTTTTCAGGGTATATATTTTCCCAAAACTTACACCTACAGAATAGGGTATGGATATGGGGTTTTCTTATTATATACCTACCTTAAAACCTATATTTCAAAGTATACTAAATATACATTTCAAGTTACATTGGACCTACCTTTAAAAAATTATTAAATAATATTAATTAATAAATAAATAATAAATATTAACATTATATTTTTTGATCAAAAAATGAGTCGAGGCTTATAAATTGATAACCTAAATGGCTAAACTAATGACACGTCTCTCACTTTAGGTTTTCTATTTTTTTTTTCCTTTAAACTTCCCTATTTTCCTCTTGGACTTCATGTTTTCCATACTCTCTTTTATTCTTTCCTATTTGTTAAATAGTAAAATCATATAAACTTAAAATAATGAAGAGAGATTTTTTTTTATATATATAAATTTTACTACAAGTTTCATAGGTTTTACATATAAAGAACTTGTAATATTATATATAAATTACTTTTTCAATATCACTTAAGCTTAAAATTTATAGAAAAAAATAGGGTAAAATTTATAGGTTCCTTGAGGTATAGGGTGTTATAAAGTATATTTTAATTTCAAATTTTAAAAATCTATACTTTGCAGAGTAGGGTATGGGTAGAGTATCGTACCCCGTCTATTTTGTACCTACTCACTTCTACTTATAATAGTGAGTAAAACAAAAATAATGATAATGACAAACCTTATTATTACATGATACTAGTATAATATGGTGAGATTAATATATATGAAAAAAAGGGAAAATTTTATGATATCCTTCAAATAGAATGTGACAAAATTCTAATTATCAAAGTATTTTTTGATGTAGTGATATAGAGTTCATAGGATTTCTAAGGATAAGTGTGTTTAGTGGAATGCATTATTAGGATGAGTAATCTCTTGAGAAGTAGTTGTACTAAAGATAAAATTATAAAACATGTCACATCAAAGCTTACAATACCTAAGTGTGTGAAGTTTTAGTTGGATCGTTATAGGGTAATATTAGAGTAGATCACTTGCCTAAAGGAGGATTCCTAACTTGGTGTAGTCCTAGACCTATGCATCGAAACCAATGAGTATATTAATTCTATAAGGGGGAGAGATTATGATATCTTTGAAATAGAATGCAATAAAACTCTAATTATCGAGGCGTCTTTTGATGTAACTGCATGAAATTCATAGGAAATTTAATGTTAAGCATGCAAAGTGGGAGTATTATTAGTATGGGCAAAGTAGCTGCATCCATGGTTATCAAACTCGCAATTTTAAGTAGAATCACTAAGAGGTTCGTAAAATCGAAATATAGAATCGGAACGTAAAAATATAAGTTTTTGTAACCTTTATAAAATAATTTTCAAATATTATAAATTTACTTACAATAGTCATAAAAAATATAATAAATAATAGAAATAAGGAAATTCAACATATATTTTGGTCATAAGTCGCAATAAAAATCATAATTTAATTAACACCTTTAAAAACCGCTAAGCACTACTATTGTTTTAAAAGACTATCATAAAACTACCTCCTTAATCTCTTCAAACTAATATAAATATAATAACTATTTTATAAGTATAAAAGCAAGTTATAGAAAGTAAGTAAAGAAAAATGCTAGATAACACATACGATTACAATCTTTTTTGTCTATTTCATATAAAGTTAACCTTTATTATCTTTAAAATAAAGCATTTATATCTTTAAATTTTAAAACCATACATTCAGCCCTCTACATGATCATTCTATTTTTGATAAAAAAATTATAATAAAAAAGACTAAAAAATATAATGAAAGAAATTAAAAGAAAAATTAATAAACTTAGAAAAGTAGACTAATAAATCTATTAGGTTTTTTGGTCGTATAAAACCATTATTTCAATCTTTAAATCGTTATAAGAAGAAGCAACTTCTATGTATTGAGTAGGACATTATTAGGACCCTTATGAGAAATTGCTTCCCTTTCGTATTCCATGATTTGGTTAAAACACAAAAGCACCTAATTCGTGGAAGTGGAAGTATACCGGCCTTAAAGCTGTTTATAGTTTAAAAAAAAAATGATAAGGATCTGTGCTGTGCTAGTTATGAAGAGCTGTTTAAAAGTCTTGGATTCCTAAGCTTGCTGAGCAAGTCGAGCATATATATATATATCACCGACGACACGGACAGACACCAACAAACCAGAATGCAAATAGAGATGACAGACACTGTAGAGTTCACCGATGAGCTAGAACGGGAATAGAAATGAACAGCGACCACAACACGATTCTAGCTAGAACGTGATCAGACCATTGAGCAGAAACAAAACAGAAATGATAGAGTTCATCGAACAGAAACATTGAACAAAAACAAACAAAGACGAGATCAGACCATTGAGCAAAAACAACAAAAACGAACAGAAATGATGAAGTTCATCGATGCAAACAAAAACAAACGACGACCACAACATGATTCCAACCAGAACATAAAGGACATAAGCTAGAATGCAATTTCACCGACGAGTAGTGACCAACGGCACACGAATGTGACATCGATCAGAACACGATTCCAAACTCAGACGATTTCACTACAGCAGCAGCAGTAGAACATAAAACACTATAGTAGTTAAAGGAAAAGAGTAGAATGCCAAAATCGGTACAAACGTCTCAATTTCATCAAGTTCATTGAGTCAACTCATGATTCTACCCAATTTTGTTCCTAACCGAGTTTGTGACTGAGTTAATTAGGATAGTAAAATAAGAACGTAAATTCAGATAATTTCACGATTTGACTCGTGATTTTGATAACATTAGCTACATCAAAGGATAAGATGTATTACGCCAAAGCGGACAATATCTTTGTACGCAAAATTTCGGTGGATTGGTTACAAATTTTACACAAAATAATGTGAAATAAACATCATTATATATTGAGATTTAGGAAATTTAAAGATATCCTATATGTTTAAAATGGAATGATTATTTCCTTTACTAGATATAAATTTCCCGACAATGGAGGGAGTCTTTGTGTACTATTTATTTTTAGAAGAGGCCTTTTTTTTTTTTTTTTAACAAATTGTTTTTCTTGGCCAATTACAATTTATTATAAACATGGGAATGGAAAATTTGAATGAAGACCGTCCCGAATTCATATTATCAGGCTATGAGTTGAAAGCGCCCTTAGACAGCGTCGCTTTAAAGGAGAAAATAAAAACTTTTTTTGGGCGTATGCATTTTTTTTTTTTCTTTTTCAAAATAAAGAAAAATAATTAAAGAATCTTGAATTTCAGGAATATAGAAAAGAAAAGAAAAAAATAAAAAAGAAGAAGCCATGAGTTCGATTCCATCCACACTGCAAAGTTAGCATGTAAACTTTTAAATATATAAATAATTTTTCTAAAACACCAGTAAGGAGAATAAAAATAAAAAATTGTCAAGTGTATAAATATTAAATTTGCTATATTTTCCGGACATGAAACGGCACTCTATGTTTATGGACAACGCTGTCACTTGACCGAGGTAAGCGGCGCCGGCAACTCAAACTTTGTTACTTCCATTTCGTTCTGCATCTTGTCAAAGAGTAAATGACTCTTTTGACAGTCAAAGGATGTAACAACATAACTTCTATTCCTTTTTAAGATAAAAAAATAATACTAAGATAGCCTTTTATTTTATTTTATTGCTTCCTCTTTGATTTATACTTATGGATAAAGCAAATACAACACTGATTGAGACAGTTTTTGGAGGTCTCGTGCGGTTGTGTTTTGACATTGTATATATCCTCACAAATCATATTCTCTGGATAAGTTTTCTAAATAAGCCAAAACACCTGCTTTACTAAACTTTCTATTTAAAGCTTCTTCTTTTTATTATTATTATTTTTTTTTTAAAAAAAGGAAGCAACCAATAGATTAGAACTTATCTTGTAGGAAAAGCAACATACTTTCAATATTCCTTTTTCTTTTTTTTTATTATTATTTTCTTCATAATAAGTACTAAAACCGGTCAAATGCAACGTATACAAATATAAACATGAGCATCTTTCTCTAATCCAACCTAGATTAGACCTATCGAGTCTAGGATAAAAGAATTTCGAATAGCTCATGCCCTACCAGTTCCATCAAGAGTCTAAAGACTTGCTGATAAGGCTAATCGATGTATTTAGGATTGAGTTCTTTTTTATATATTTTTCAAATTTCTTTATTTTAGTTTTTATTTATTTATTTTATCGACAAACTTTTTAAGACATATCAAGTTTACTAGTCTTTAAAAACAAATCGTACTTGATGGGTCTAGACTCACCACATAGTCAAGTCCAAGTCTTGAATAGGTTGGTATCAAACTACCAGGAAAACTATCCATGTCTATATCTAAAAAATTCTAAACTTATATAGTAGATTTATAAGGAAAGGAAACTTTTCTTATATTTTTTTTGGGTATTCAACCCGAATTATTTAAAAAAGAAAAAAAATAGCCCAGTTATTGAAATGAATCGAAATATTTGCAATTTGACTTTCACCACTGTTTCATTATATCTCTTCAACTTCCCATCTTTGGTCCATTAGGTTTCTTTTCCGTATGTTTCTTCTAGACGAAGCAATATTTTGATTGTGATAGACGCCAAAAGCATTAACTAAAATAAAGAAAGATTAAAAGATTAAGATTTATTTATATTATAAATTAACCAATAACAAAGCTGCTTCCTGCTTTTATGTGGTGTTTAATTTAGTTCATTATTTCACTTTTCTATTAATATGCATAAAGTGTTAAAAAAATAAAAAATCTAAACAGTTTGTTGTCTACAGTAACAGATTATATAAATTGATAATAAACAATTTGGCCCCTCAAAAAAAAAAAAAAGAAGCAACTTTATTAATTTTTATAGTAAAGTTATAAATATTCTCTATATTCAAACATTGAAAAATTATATGTAAATCGTGTAGAATGAGATAATATGTTTTGGCTTAATAATATAGATAATATTTAAGTTTGAGTTTTAATTTTAATATGGAAAATCCAAAGCTAAAAAAAATTACTAGATTGTGACATGAATTCGAATTAAATAAAACTGGGGCCTTTTTCCTTTGAATCTTTTACTCTTTTTTTTTTTAGTTATCCAAAGCCCAAAAAAGAAAATAAAAAGATAAAAGGAAAATAATAAAAAGTGAACAATACAATTGCAAGGAACTTTTGCGGTTCCGTATAGGTATTGATAAGGGACGACAGCCGTAGAAATGATGATGAAGTTTATTCTAAGACGACATGACATGACCTTTAAACCATATTTATTTATGATGCCAAACACTTGATGTACAATACATAACACTAAATTATGTCTGTAAAATCACTTTAAGAAGGTAAACTTTACATTATATTTTAATTTCATTCCTTTTCGGTGGATTATATAATTTATATATAATTAGAATAAGATTGAATCTATTTCATTTCTTTAAAAATGACAAGTTTATACTGTATAAAATATAAAGATCTTGATTTCATTTAAACTTCATTAATTTTCATAACTTTAAAAGCTTTTAATGGTGATTTGAGGGGACAAAAAGACGTTTTTCTAAGTTAGGCATACTATTTTAAGAAATGAGCAATGAGTATACACAATTCGTAGGATTCTATGTAGTATATCTAACTAACGAAAAATGCACATATTAACCGATAAGTAGGAAGTTATGTACGAGCTATAAGGTCCAGTATAATATACTAAGGTTGTGAATAAATCAAACTTGTTTATGACTTATTTGAATACGATTCAATGTTTATACGAGTTTGATTGATAACAATCAAGTTTAAGTTCAAACTCAAATCATTCGACCAGTTTATTGAATCGAGTTTGAGTTTTATAATATTTAGTTTAATTAATTCACAAGCTTGATCAAGCTTTAATTTAGCTTTAGTTGAACTCAAATGTTAATTGAGTTTAAGTCAAGTTTGAATATCAATGTAATATTAATTGAAAGATGATTTTAATTTTTCTTTTTTTTAAAGAAAAGTCAAGTATGAAGGAGTTTAAATAAATCAAGCTCAAATATATTAAGTATCACTTTGAGTCAAGTACAAATTTAAAATTTAATTGAGTTCAATTTAAGTTGAAGCTCTAAAGATTTGAAATCTTAATTTAAGCTTGAGCTTGCATTCAATTTATATCTTTAACTTAGTTTATTTATAACTCTATGCTAAACCTATGTTAAGAACCAAGTGGGTGAGTCTAAAAACTAACTATTGAGAGAGTTTTATGATTTCACCTACAGGTAACACCTATGATGCCTATTAAAAAGTCTAAAAGAGTAAAAGCCAAATTAAACAATAGGATTTATGGCCATTAATAGGTTGTCCATTGGGAGCAAGCCTTCTCCATTAAGTCTGAAAGTAACTATATCATGAGCTTAATCAAGTAGGTGCAATTTAATTTGATTTAGTCATTCTTAATGTAATCCTTTTTTTCTTTTTTAAATCATTTGGCCTAAATCATATTATTGGTTTTAGATTTTTATTTTTTCTAAGCTATAAGACTTTACTTTGATTTGGTTCTCTTTCAACCTTGAATCACAATCTATTATTAGAAAATTAGTTGCATGCCATGAGAATCTCATGCTATAAGTAGTAATTTTTTTTGTCTATCATTAATATTTATTTTTATGAACTAACCATAAATTTCATTTGATTCGAATTGATACGTTTTTCAAATCAAACTATAATGAAACCATTATCATAGCTCGATTGGATTTGGTTTGAATTTATGATGCAAGTGGGTCAAGCTTATTAAGCTTTATAATATTTAACTTAACTAATTTATATACTTAATTAAATTCGAGTTAAATTTAAATATAAGTCAGATTTTATGTTGAGTTTAAATATTTATATTAATTTTATTTGAAAAGATTCTTATAAATCGAACCTAAATGGTCTTAATAGAGTTGAAATTAAACTTAAAATTATATATTTAATTAAAATTCACCTGAATTTTAAAACTTTAAATAAATATTAAATGTAGTCTAATTACCGTACCGTCCGATAACAATTTGTATTTTTAGATTTTATTACCGTTCCTGCCGTGTTCTCGGAACAAAAATATGACTTGAGGTGCACGGGCCAAGAATATGCCCTGCCGTACCATGGCATGAAAAGATAGTAAATTCACGTGAGCGTGACGCGCAGAGAGGAGTGGACAATATTTTATAAACGGCGACTACGATAGGCTAAAATAGTCACGCGGTTAGAATAGCGCGTGAGGAAAAAGCATCCGGTTTTGGCAAAGTATTTTAAAACAATCATGCATGGAGTGTATACAGTGGATATGCGGACGATAACGATGAGAGAGAATGGGGGAAAAAGAAAACAACCACAACAAAACCGCCCTAAAAGCAGCAGCAAGATAGTACAATACAAAGACAGCAAAGGACCAATCAGTAATTAAAAACCAAAAAAATAAAAAAAGAAAAATAATTAAAGAATGAAATATGGATTGAAAAAAAGACAGCGGATAGAGAGAGAGAGAGAGAGAGAGAGAAACTGTTGAATAAAGATTGGAGAGAGAGAGGGAGAGAGAAAGAGAGAGGGGATGTGGAGTGTTATGTTCTTGACCCATTAAAAGATCTTCTTACTTTTAACTACTTCTTGAGAGTGGATTGGGATTGGATGTGCACATTAAATAGAGAGAAAGAAAGAGAAGAAGTGAATGAGCTTTCGAAAGGGTATGTTGGGTTGGTTTACTGTGGATTTTAGTTTTGACTATCAAGTTTCAATCATTTTAGTCAAATTTGCGTGAGAGTAGAGATTTTGTCATCTGGGTATTTCGTATCTCATGGAGTTTTAGTATGCAGAACTATTTTATGGACACATGTGTCAAGACTGGAGTATTTGAAACTCATGTTTTGTTTTTGAAGTGTATTGGTGTTATATCCATTGAAAGGTGTATAGAATTATTTGAATTCAATTGGGTTGGAGTAGGATTGTGTTTCCGGTTCTAGTTTTCCGATTCTTGAATAGAAAGATTTCAGTTGTTGGCTTTCGGAAAGTTTAAGATATACAAGAAGGAAAGGGTCCTCTTGGGTATCCGCATTTTCAAATAGAGGATTAGTGTTCAATTTGGTTTTTCGCAATCCCCAAAACCCTAAATGGAAACACCCCCAGCTGAAGAGCTTTTGAAGAAGATCCAAGAATTAGAAGCAGGTCAAGCACACCTTAAAAATGAAATGTCCAGACTGAAACTCTCGGGGTCCAATCAGAGTGTGCGGCAGCGGTCACATTCTGTATCGCCAGAGAGGTCGAGGCTTTCTACCTCAACTGTGCGCCGACGTAGTGGTGGTACCGGGGTTGAATCCTTGTCAGGGTGGAAGAGAGGGTCTGCGTCATTTGTACATTCATCCCCATTGCAGAGGGAGAGTCGGAGTCTTGATCCTCCTCCCGCTGGTGAGGGCGGTGCTTCTGGTGAAGTTGGTGGTCGTCCTGCAACTTTGAACTTCTCTGATACGCAGTATCTCAATATCTTGCAGTCCATGGGGCAGTCGGTTCACATATTTGATCTTAAGGGTCAGATAATATATTGGTGAGCACTTTCTTTTGGTGCTTTTGGTTAGTTTTTGCTGTGCTCCGCTTGTTGATTTCATCATGTTCGATTTTGCTGTGTATTTACTGTTGTTTGCTGATGATGTATCTATCCATTCCTTGAGCTTTGATTGCTTCTCTTGATCTCTTTGTTTAATCGTGCTTTGTCGAAGCTTGCAAATTTTTTGATCCCTGTTTCTATGGTTTGTGCTTTATTGATAGTCTTTTACCTAGCAAGATGACGTATTACGATTATGATAGTTTCTTTTACCGCCATGTGGATTTTCATAAGTAAGTTAGAATCATTGAATGTATAGGACTCAGTCTGCTAAAAGTCTAAATATCTGATTCAGTAAGGTGAATTCATCACCGTTTATTATCTTCTCTCTCAAACTGGTTATCAAGTTCTTGTTGCAACTTTGTATGTTATGTTGCATTTTCTGTTGCAGCCTGCTTAGTATAGGTTATGCCCATTTCTATTTTGTCCTCTTTCTAGAAGATGGGGGACTTCTGCTGTTGTCATATCAAAGAGAGACAATTTTCTGTACCATAATTAAGGACTTGTGTGTCATAACATGGGTTTTGTGTGTTGTAACTTGAGTCTTATATGTCGTAATTTGGGTCTTAATTATCATAAATGCATGACACCAAAGTTATGGCACAAAATGCCCAAGTAAAGACACATTTTATGGACAGAAAATTTCTGTTCTTTCTATGATGGGATGGTAGAATTTTCCCCAGAAGGCTGTCTGTTTTATTGAAGTCTGTTTAATGTTCTGTGGTTTGTCAAGTTAACTTTGTAATAATAAATTGTCAGGAATCGGACTGCTGAAAACTTGTATGGTTATTCAGCAGCAGAAGCACTTGGACAGGATGCAATTGAGCTTCTAGTTGATCCCAGGGACTTTAATGTCGCAAATAAGATTGTTGATAGTGTAATTAAGGGACAGGGTTGGAGAGGACAGTTCCCAGTCAAGAATAAGAGGGGAGAGAGATTTTCAGCTGTTGCAACTAACACTCCTTTTTATGATGATGATGGTGCTTTGGTTGGGATAATCTGTGTGTCCAGTGATGTCAGGCCATTTCAAGAAACGACGTTTGTTATGCCTGAGTCAAGGCTGGATGCAGATTCAGGCTTTTCCCGGATGAAGAACAGTGCAACAGCTAAGCTTGGTCTTGATTCTCAGCAGCCTCTTCAAGTTGCTCTTGCATCTAAAATATCTAATTTGGTTAGTCCCTAGCATTCAATAGCTTACTCATTGTTACCACTTGGTTCAATTTTATAATTGGAATCTTGTATACAGGCATCCAAGGTGAGCAACAAAGTTAAGTCAAGGATGCGGCCAGGAGATAATACAGATCGCGAAAGTGAGAGTGGTGATGCTTTATCAGATGATCATAGGGAAGATGCTGCTTCTAGTGGAGCTAGCACACCGAGGGGAGAAGTACCTCCATCTGCTTTCGCTGCACTCTCTCAAAATGAGGATAAATCTCCTGGAAAAATCCCAAGAGATTCTTCTGATGAGAGTGAAAAATCAGCTATTCATCGGATGATTACCTCCAAAGCAGAAGCTTGGATGGGTAAAAAAGGTCTTACGTGGCCATGGAAAGGAAGTGAGCCGGTAGTATCTGAAGTTAGAAGTGAACACTCTGATTCAACACCATTGCAATATAACCAAGAATGCACTTATCCTATCCAACAGAAATGTTCCTCTGTTACCAGATTAGATAACAACACCAGTGAAAACAACCGACCTGCTAGTAATGAGGCATCTGGTTCGTGGTCCTCATTCAATGTTAACAGTACAAGCAGTGCAAGCAGCTGTGGAAGCACTAGCAGCAGTGCTGTTAATAAGGTAGACATGGATACGGATTGCTTGGACTATGAAATTTTGTGGGAAGATATGACTATAGGGGAATCAATTGGGCAAGGTAATTATCTAATAGGAACAGTTTACACTTACTGTAATGTTTTTTATCAGGAACAGAATCTTCTTCTGCTTCTAAAATGTGAAAAAATGTGATTATTATCCCTTTAGTGGTTTTATGTCTTCTTTTAGAATATGGTCTCAATTGTTTTCTTGGTTTACTTTGTTTTATGGAGGAAGGAAATGACTTGTCTGCCCCCTTTTTTTTTAACTGATTTCCTTCTGCTGTTTCCTCTCAGGTTCTTGCGGCACTGTGTATCATGCTTTGTGGTATGGATCAGTATGTTCTTCTTCTCTTCCTTTAGTTTCCTTTATTTTTCTGTTGTTGCAAAGAATGCAGGAATACATGGATTTTCATGTTTTCAATGGCAAGAAATTCATTGTTGATTCCCATCCGCTGGTGTCCGTAACTTCTATCATCATATAACATGCATGTTGGCAATTGATTGTGGCTCGAGCAACAAGAAACCTTTCTGTATATCAGAAAGGGAACATCATCAGTGGACATCTGAATATACATTCTTTTTATATTATAAAATGCTTAATATACTGCAATCGCAACTTTTCTATGTACTTAATCTGGAATTATGTCATGGCAGGACGTTGCAGTTAAAGTTTTCTCCAAGCAAGAATATTCCGATGATATGCTACTTTCCTTCAGACAAGAGGTATTACTGGATCTCTTCACTAAGATGCTTAGTTTGTCATTGCTTTTTGAACAATCTGTTTGTAAGGCTCTGAGGTTTATTTTAGAGCTCTGTGAGAAATGATGCTATATACTTGATATAATTACGTGATAGATTGTTATATTAGAAAGTTTTTACCATGACAAACTTACCTGTCCTTTTTTTAATCCCTGGTTGCTCACGTCTTGTTGCTTCCACTGCATAAGATTGCATTACTGCTAATGTTATTTAACCTAGAAGTGGAAATACAATCTTGTCTAAGATTAACAGTATTGGGTGTAATCCTTGTATGTCAAGCAAATGTTAAGTAAATTTCATTAATAGAGAAAATTATAAAACAATTTCAGAAATTGTTTTATCATTTCTTGAATTGCATCTTAATAAGTATTGAAAATGTTAATTAAACTGTGTTTTTAATACAGGTTTAACTTAACTCGAGAAGTTTTCATCTTCATGATTTTGATGGATATGCACTTGTCATTGTATTGTAAAATCCAAATAATTTTGGGAGTGGAATATGCAACAATAGCCAAATGATAGAGATTCAGATATGCTATTTCACCTTGTCAAGGAATGGGTTATATTTAGGGTTTATGTGAATGTGCAATGCCACATGTAAGGAAGTTTCTTTTCTTTTCTTTTCCCTTACCCCCCCCCTCCCCTTTTCTTGTTTATTAAGAGCATGATCAGATTTTGAATCAGCTACATCTGGGCAACTAATCTACAAGGCTCATGTATCAGTTAAGTATAGCTAATGCTAAGAAGATAACTTTAAGAAGTGTCCTTACTGAGATTTGAATACAAGACCTCATGCCATTTGTCACATGAGAGTTTCTGAACCTGGGCCAACTCTGTGGGGCTAGTAAAAGGAAGTTTCTAGGAGTAAGTCAACATGTTTTTCTGTTGAATGTAGGGGCTACTACTTACTGCTAGAGCTATGAGCATTACCATAGCCAGAAAAAGCATAGTTTTGAGGGTACAGTGTGGTCTGAGGATTAAAATATGATGATTTTTTTGTTTAGAACTACTTTTCTTGCCAGATAAAGATGAAATTTTGGAGAAATGTCTTCAAGGTTGAATGCTATAAACAGATGATAGGAATTCTTGGAAGTTACTTATGTTAGAACAGGCAGATGGGATCAGTTTTGGAGTTTAGGGAAAAAAAAAATCCCAGTTTTGGACCTTAGTAATCATGACTCAAGGCTCTTACTATTGTCAACAAATTTGCATGTCGTGCTCGTGGAGAAATGCTTTGTCATGCTCTACAGTGGTGATGATATATTGTATCTGAGTTTTTTGTTCTAATCTGCTGGTGGATGCCCTTTCATCATTTGAGTTTAAATATTTGATGCTTGAGAAACTAATAAGCTCAACTAAATATTGATGTGCTTTGGTTCTCTTCCAAGGTAAGGATGTCAAGCAAAGTTCTTGCCTCTTACTTCCATTGGAAATTTTTTGTTTGTTTGATCTTTCCAATAGTAGGATTTAATCTACTTATCCCACACTTTAGCCTGTTCCATCATTTCATTCCACTTGAAACTGTTGTCACTATGCATTTAAATACGTGCTTATCCTTTTGAAAATATAGCTATATTCTGTTTGTATGACGAATTGCAATTGGTTTGTGAAGGTCTCTCTCATGAAAAGGCTGCGGCATCCCAATGTGTTGCTCTTCATGGGAGCTGTAACTTCTCCTCAGCGACTTTGTATAGTTACGGAGTTCCTTCCACGGTCGGTCCTCAACTTTTCCTAGATTGTTGTAATTTAAGTTATCTGAGTAATCATAGTAGATTTTTCTGTGATCTTTTGTGCTAAAGTTGTTTGAACTGATATGTATTTATTCTGAAGCTATCGGTTGTTTGATACAGTGGAAGTTTATTTCGCCTACTACAAAGAAACATGGGCAAGCTAGATTGGAGAAGACGAATTCATATGGCTTTGGACATAGTAAGTATTACCAAATTTGCAGGAAAACCTAATTTCCACATTTAAGAAGCTTTGTTCACGTTGGCCACAGTGGGGCTATGTGAGATGCTTTTTGCAACTCCATTTTGTTATTCCTATCGGCATTTTTATTTATTTCTTGTCAACATTCATTATTCAAGATTGAGGCACGTTATGGGCTACGTATTGAACAGAATATATATTTTTCACCATATCTTTTTACCTAAAAGTATTTTCCTGTATCTCATAAAATCAAATTCATTCACAGGCAAGAGGTGTGAATTACCTACATCATTGTAACCCACCTATCATTCATCGTGACTTGAAGTCCTCAAATCTTTTAGTTGACAAGAACTGGAATGTGAAGGTACGTTAGTTTATGGTTTTGATTTGGCAACTTCAGTTTCTGTACTGGTATTTAACTGCTCAAAAAACAAATAAAATTTTCTCAAATCTTATATCCCTGTGCATATAAACTTTGCTTTTTGGAGAGTAGTTCAAGAAGGTGGTATCTTCTTCACTCAGTCCATACTGCTTTACCTTATCCTTCCTGCTGTTCTCTATACAGGTTGGTGATTTTGGTTTATCTCGTCTAAAACATGAAACATATCTCACTACAAAAACAGGGAAAGGAACGGTATGCTTATTGCATTCCCCCAATTTTTGTGAATCTTGTGCTTGGTGGATTCTTATTTCAACCTACTATCTCAAAATTCCTGTTCTTTTTTCCCCGTATCCAGCCTCAATGGATGGCCCCAGAGGTTCTACGGAATGAACCCTCAGATGAAAAGTATGTCCTTATTCTTTGTACCAAAGGATAAAGATGAATTGCATTCATATGTTCCCTTTGAAATCATCATATCTGGTATTCCCTATCCTCACATCTGTCTGCATGGAATCCAGGTCTGACGTCTACAGCTATGGTGTAATATTATGGGAGCTGGCCACCGAGAAGATTCCTTGGGATAATCTGAACTCAATGCAGGTGCAGTCTTCTTCAGAATGTAACAGCTTTTGTCCTAGCTGTTGGAAGTGCATCTAATGCATTATTGCATTTTGAGATTGCGCCATATTGTATTTCCTATTTTCTAATAGGAATTGGACATGTTATTTTCTTTTTTACATTCTGGAATGCATATAAATCTGTGCTGGAATGGCAAGACTTGCACTGATATGCCTCTTTTCTATAAAATGTTGTGCTGCGAAATTAGTAAATGTTTGGAACCTTGTGTATGAATAACAGGTTGTTTGATATATTCACAGGTAATTGGTGCTGTTGGGTTCATGAACCAGCGGCTTGACATCCCAGTTGATTTGGATCCGCAATATGCATCTATAATAGAGAGTTGCTGGCACAGGTACTTCTGCTAATTACTTGTTCCAATGACATGGAGTTTTAAATTTGCAATTCTGATTCATTTTTGCGTATGTGTTATCATGGTATAAATAAATGTTGTCCTTGTTCTAGTAGTGTGAGGATAGTTGCATAGATTTTTCAGCTGGAATAAGCTCATAATTATGATAAATAAGATCAAATGTAATTAAGTATTCCTGTTAAGAAAGTAATAATAACATTTCTCCCAGATATATCGGCAAAACTTTTAAGTATCATCATTAAGTACTTCCATTTAATATGAAGGTCTAACTTGTGTCACATGAGATTATTTATTATTAATCTTTGACTGCACGAGACATCCCTAGTCACATTCTAAGACGGTCACCAGTTGTTTTTGGCCTCCATGGAAACAAGTAAGGTCTGGTCTCTGAATCACCTCGACCCATCTGCTAAAATATTTCATGGCTCAAACTTCAAGAACTTCCACATACATGAACAACACATAGGGTGAAGGGTCAAGTTCATTGCCTTTATAAAAATGTGTATAAAGTGGCTAACTTGAGGTTATGGCATGCGTATTGTACATGCTGTTGTTTAATTTACTTTTTTCTTTGAGGATATTAGTTTGTTTTGTACTTGTTGCTAATTGAAAATTTTGAAAATTAGTGATCCACACTGCCGACCGACCTTCCAAGAAATCCTGGAAAAGCTCAAAGATCTGCAGAAACAGTATGCTCTTCAACATCAAGCTTCCCGCAATGCAGCTGCTGAACGAGAACCTTAGGACCATTTAAACTGTGAATTCTTCTGGAAACCAATTGCTAATTTTTTGTGAGCTTGCACATGTTATCAATGCAGCTTATACTGCCAATTTATCTGATGTGCCTGGATTGATACAAATTCAATCCACCAGATTCAGCCGCACCTTGTGCTAAAATACAGAAAGGGGAGTATTTGTATGTGCTGGCCATTTTGATCGAAGCTGGTTGGACATATTTCTCATATCTTTATCAGAAGGGTAATTTGTGAACATGGTGGATGGACTGGAGATACCGCGTCTTGCCTTAGAACCCAATCGTGTGATACCTGTAAGGATCCTTCAGAAAGAAAAGTGTACAGCATCTTCAGAACTTAGTAATATCCTCCATAATAACTGGAGTATGACACCAGTGTATACTCATTTTTGTTTGCACTGATTTATTTCTGTTTCCTTGTCATTAAACTTAGATACAGAGTTCCTATACACAAATGTTTGTCTTAGGGCATGTTTGTTTTGCAGGAAATATTTTTTTCGAATATTATTCTTTAAACATCTGTTGAATATTAGTATTGATTATGGTCTATGTTATGTTGAGATAGTGATCAAAAGCGAGTTTAGAAATTACTATTTCTTAGCACTAGGTATTGACGGCAGGTAATCATAGTGGTTGACAGCCGCTGAAGATGATTCACCAAACTGAAAACCATTTTCTTTTGGTAAATAACAGTTTGTATGTTTATGCTTTTTCCACTTTTTTACTTGTGTTTTCATTTTTGACACTTTGTATGCTCATGTTTTATTGTATTATAACTGTAAGTGCAGTTAAATTTTAGCAAACGCGGTGTGCTCTGAGGGGAAAAATTCAATCTTCTCCCTTTCTAAAGGACAAGCTCCTAATACCCCAACCAAAACTCCTTTGAACCCTAAGACCCAAAATCAAGGAACCGAATCTATTAAAGCTGAATATTGAATATTAGCATTGGTTGTGCAAGCAAAGACCCTTACTGATGGGAATCTTGAGTTGTATTCATTGTTTAAGTGTTAAAGGCTAAGGAAATACCCTCTAGAATTGTTACAAGGTCAACTAATGTTAGAAGAGACAAGTTGACAAGAAGAGAGTTGAATTGACCAAGAATTAATAAGAGACCATTGGATTGATTGGGTGGCCAAGTGGTCAACTAGGTAGGTGGTCGATTGGGAAGGTAGTTCAAGTTAGGCAATTTTGGGTTGTTTTAATTGAGTTTCTATTTCATTACTTCTTTTTACAATAAGTTAAGTATATTTTATTAGCCTATAAATAGACATGCAATGTAATAGATTAGAAAGTTTTTAAGATTTTGTTAAACCCTTTGGTTATAAAGGACTTAGCAAGATGGACTTCTCTTAATTCTAGAGTTTTTATCAATATTTGGAGATTGTAGTAAACCATCTGTTGAATGAAATTTATGCATCATATATGAATATGACACTCTTAATGAGATTAATTTATAAATTGTATGTTATATCAATTTGTATTTAAATGACCTTTGCTTGTTTTAAAATTGGTATGTTATATCCAATCTTGAGTTGTCAATCTCCTTTATTTTTTTGTGAACAAACACACAAAAAATCCATAAAAGTCTCTTCTCTATGTGGAGTCTGAAATCCAAATTCAACATATTCATCGATTGTGATCTAATCATTCTACAATCTAATTTGTATTATAATTGGTATCAAAGTTTTGGGAAAGCACTTTCCATAGAAGAAATTTTATGGTAACTATGATTACTTTGTTAGATTTTAAACATGGGATAGAGTTGAGATTAAAAATAAAAAAAAAAGAAAAGAATTTGTTCATTGGGTAATTGTTATTGGAGATATTAAATTGCTAATGATTGTGTTGAGGTTTGAAAATGATGGTGCTCATGCTTGATTGATTGACTTTGTGGAGAATTGGTGTGAGGTTCTCGGGGGTGTTATTATTAAATTTTAATTCCTAAGCAATTGTCAAGATGACAAAGAATGATTTTCATGCACATTTTAAGATTCAAGAAAAAAATGCCATGTGCTTATTAATGATGGACTATCCAATTTTATTTTGGAACTTTTGGTAGACATGCTGTAGTTGAGAATCCATATCCTTACGTATTGACTCGTTACGGTGAGGTAATCTAAGTAATGAAACAAGTGAAATACCTTTTTCTCTTAATAATGTGTATCTAGATGAGATTTTATGCAATGTAGCTTTTATGGACAATTGCCACTTATTTTTAGGAAAAATGTATTGTACACAATTGTTAAGGTAAGGCCAATTGTTTTACTAATGATTCTTGATGGGTTTGAACTAGACTTAGTTGTGATAAGAAAAGGGGTGTAAAGGTGGTTGGCTAAGAGTAAAGTACATGATGGGTATAGCTATATAACTCCAAGATTCGAGGTCATGAGAATTTGGAGTCGAATATGTTAATCAAGCCTCTATGACTAAGAAAAGATCCTTTGGAGTAGTTAGAATGTCAATTGAAGGTGGAAGAGACCTATTAAGTTGAATAGGAGAGAGTTGGTTTGATTAGGAATCAATGAGAAACCTCTTGGATGACTAAGTGGGATAAGTGGTTGACTTTGATGGGTGGTCAACTGGTAGTGTTTCACTAAGTTAGGTGCTGTTGAGAAGTTTTGATTAAATTCCACTTTGGTTTTCATATTTAATGTTCTATTTTATTATTGCTTTTTGAAGTAATTAAAGTTATTTTTTTAGCTTATAAATAGGCATGTTAGGCATATAATAGATAGTCATTGAGATTTTGTTAAAAAATAGTTTTTGAGATTTCATTAAACTTTTCGGTTATAATGGATCTAGAAAGATGAATTTCTCCCATTTCTTGAATTTTTATTAACCTTTTCATATTATGATGAGCCATGTGTTTATTGAGTTTTAAGTATCATATATCAAGACACTCTTTTATTGAAATTAACTCATAAATTATAAATTATGTCTATATGTGTTTTAATATACTTTAGTTTGTTTTGACATTGTCCTTTGGTGGTGGCGACGACGGCGGTAGCAAGGAGTTTGTGGTTTTAGGGGGTGGGGAAACCCCTAAGAACTAAGGAGGTTTTATCATAGTGGGTTACAACTATAGGTGAGTTGTGGGACCCACTGCTGGTGGCGAATGATTGCACACCACCCCTAAAAGTAATTTAAAAATGAAAAAAAGAAGCTACAAAACATGTTGAATTGCATGACCATATTACCATCTCACACGTTTTGAAGAGTTCTTCCTCTTTTTTTTTTTTCCTTTGGGGATGGTGGGTGGCCACCACTAGCCTACAGGATTTGCACCACCCCATAGGGTGGCAATTTGCAACCTACTACTTTATTACCCTCTTGGCTAATCACTTTAAGGCCTTGGGGTGGCCAACTAAATCTCTATAGACTTCTTCTTCTTCTTCTTTTTTTCTTTGTAATTTTCTTTTCTTTTTTTTTTTTCATTTTATTTAATCTATATATTAAATTTATTTTATAATTTTATTTCATTATATATATATATATAGACACATAGACACACATTTATATCTAAACATGAATGGGAAATAGGTAATGAGTAGGAGTTATTAAAAAAATATCGACAATCATCCCTTGATGAGAGAACATGTCATTAGTTTGCAAAAACATCAAATTAAGTATAAATCATAATCTTAAAATTTTCCCTTATTATTATTGTGAAGGTGTAAGATGTTATGATTACTTTACATTAGTAAATATACCTTCACCAAATCCATATTAGTATACTCAAACTAAAAAGACTTATCTAATCTCCAAAATGATATAAATTATGATCTCTATTTACCATTCCTACCAACACTATTGAAAGCATGTGAATCAACATAAGGTATTGATTATATCATTAACCTATGGAAACCTAATATTGGACATACTCCCCTCTATGCTATTGTATAAATTTTAAAAATTTTGTTCCTTACATTTGATAAACACAAAAATTTAAGATATGAAAATTTCTAACCAAAACTCAAAACTAGCACTTCTTCTTAAACACCACCTTACCACTACCTTATCACAAGTGTTTCAAGAAACATCTTACCCACCACTTCGATCACCATCAATGCTACCTCACCCCCACCATCACCACCCTAACTAAACTACCACCACTAGTATTAGTACCATCATCACCATCTTCGCCTCATTACCACTACCACTTCAAACTTACTATCACCATCGCTACTACATCCTCTACCACCATCAATACAACATTAACACTAGATCACCACCACCATCATCATAACATTATTATTATGCCTTCATAACACTTAAACCATTAGTAGTATACCACTATCTTTACCATTACCATCTTAAAAACCTTATAAATGGGCATTACAACTACTATCATCCTATTACCATCATAACTAATACAATACCATTGCTAGTGCCACGACCACTGCGGTTGATGCATTATTACCATACCACCCTTATATAGTCACTGTCTCATCATCACTATTGCTACCACCAATGGACCATCACATTGCTACTACCACTACAATAGTTTTATTATGCTGGTGACAAGGATCAATGATGGTGATTGTATCATGGTAATGGTGGTGGCGATGATGTAACAACCGGTAGTAATGATGATAGCAATGAGATGGTAAAGTGAAGAATTGTTGTTAAAATAAATTCATGATAACATAAATGATATAATTGTCAAAATTACTAATTTAGTGTAGTATGCGTGCATAAAAATTGCATACAACACACCAAAAAAAAAAATCTTATATTGTTCTAAATACACCAAAATAGTATAAGAAATTTGTTTTGTTTTATTCTCCTTATACTACATTATGCTATTCCCCTTGTTCAATACTATATCAGAAACTAAATACAACCTAAAAGTTGATACAAGCTTTGAAATGATTTATCTCCTTATTAAGATCATTAGTAGTTGCAATTTCCTCAAATTTGAAGAGAGTTAAAATAATAAATGATAGTTGTTGAATAGTAAAAATTTTCAAAAGTAATTCTGAAAGTCCTAAAACATTAGATTATGTACAGTTGAGTTCTAAAACTCTCAATTACAAAAACAAAGCCTCAAACTTCTAAAATATTGCATAACTAACTCGTTATTTACCATGTATCACTTAGTTCATATGTTTCAAAGTAATTTTGCGACCTAGCATGTCATGTGGACACTAAGTGACATGTCACTTCAACAAACTCATTTTTATAATAAAACACTTTAAGAATGTTTTGAAAATTAAATGACTAAAAAATTAGTAATAGCAAACTCTACAAAATTAAAAAGAAAGCCATAACCTTTGAGTGGAGGTTACTTGCCTGCCATGTTGGGGTAGCATTGCTGTGGGTCATGTGACCCATCCTAAGGCGATGGCAAAGGGAGGCTACTTTGTTTCCTTTTTTTCTCATGTATGCAACCTATAGTATATCATAAGTCCAACATTATTACCTATTTGGTAGGGATCATTAGCTACTACCGTGAAATTAAAACAAAAAAGTTACATATGCTAGGATAAAATTGCCTAGATGGTTGAAACATTTTTTTTTCCAACTACATATTTCATGTGGTGGTTGGCGACTCATATTATTGGTTAATACCTCCCAGCAAAAGTAGTATGATCCATTCCTAGGGAGCGGGTTATGTAATTGTAAAACTGCATCTAAAGATAGTGAATGATCAAGCCAATAAGTAACAATAGGTAGTTTTAAGTTTCCAATCATTTGACTTAAAAGTCTCTAACTAGTGTTGATTAAGTATTCACTACTTTAATCTTGTATGCCATTATCACTACTCTACAATTGGAACAATCACTGAGGATCTCATAACAACCCTAATGAAAGATGGATGGTTGATGTGATGTAGGGTTGGCAATTCATCTTCATGTCATGTTTCGTGTCCTTTTCTTAATGGATTCTCTTTTGAAAAATTGATTCCATAGTGTGACCTATTTACTAATCTTGTTAAAAATCTCAACTTGTAATATGATTCTTTTAATAAATATGTTTTGTAGGTTGCCCTCTTTTAATTAATAATAAAAATTTTAAAATAATTCTATCATGTAATTATCGAATAAACTCAAAGAATTAGAAAGGAAGAAAAGTCTTAATAGATTTAGAGTGTATAAAAATAAATTACAATTTGAAAAAAGTCTTGATTGAAGTGTTGTCTACTTTGACCTAACAAAATAAACCATCCATCAATGACAACATTGCATCAATATCAATATCCAATTAAATTATTCATCAGTTACATCATTGTATAAAATTAAGCCATACTGAATGGGAGTATAGGCTTGTAAAGATGTTGGTGCTAAGCAAGAACGTATACATGTTTATAAATGGTCAGACACTGAACCTAAACTTGTTTACATTAATCTAATATTGCATTTAGGTTAGTAGGTTGTATCTTAAATTATTAGCACCAATGATAGGGATCTTCATAGTTCAATTTGAGTACGATTCAATTGAGAGGCTGAACTGAACATCATCGAATCCCATTGGAAACAAATAGGTTAAAACCCTTAGTGAGCTGAATCACTTTTAATGGTTCGAAATTCTAATCCTAATTGCTTTAAATATGGTTGTCTTGGTTCGGTTCGGTTTGAATCGCTTTAAAAAGCATCTAGTTGATCTAACCATGTTTCATTGTTCATAAAATACATCCATCACTATAATTTTTACTTGGAAAATTTGATGCAAGAATTTCACATCAAAATATTTAACAAGTGGACTATAATTACATGTATATATAGAAAAAAAAAGAATTATGGTTTATAATTCTTCTTAAATAAGATCAAATTATTACTTATAAATTCCTTACTAAATCATCTACATTAAATAATAAGTAAGCTAAAAAGATAAAAGGACTATATATGTACATAAAGAACAACGGTGCTCACCAATCTAAGGATCTTGGGAGAAATGAAGAGACTAGAGTGAGATTTTGAGAGTATAAAACATTGAGATTGAGATAAGATATGAGAATGAACTTAGTGAAGGTATGCCATGAGAGAGTGAGAGTTTAGTTTGATATAAAAGTTAATGTGTACAAGATTAAAATGAAGTAGTGGAGGTATTGAGGACTAGGTGATTGAACATCAATGTTTTGTGGTTTATTTTTTCTTTTCTACCAAAACGTTTGTCATGGACTTAGTTGTTGGGATTAAAAAAAAAAAAAATCAAAACATCCTAATTTTTTAATTACTTGTTATTAATTTTTTTAGTAAGAAACGTTCTAGATTAAAGTGGTTTAATTTAATCCTTCAAACAAAACTACAAACTGGTTGAACTCTCTTCAAATTGAACCATAAATCAAATCAAATCATAAAAAAAAAAATTACATCTTGTGGTTTGGTTCAATTCTTGGCTTGATTTGGTTTGATTTTATGAATAGCCCAACTAATGCAACCTTTTTACATCATGCTTGGTATGCCATAATGGTATTGAATGGAATGGAATGATGACTAGAATGATAAATCTATTATTGTATTTAGAAATATACATGGAATGTAAATAAAATATTATTTATTAAAAAGTATCATTAATTATTAAATGTCATAATGGAATTGAAAGTTAAATAAGTAATTTTAATTAATGATCTTTAAGTAGATTAGAATGGAATTGTGATTTGGCCATTTCAAAAGTAAAATTGAGTTTTCTTTTGAAGGTGGAATCGAGGGTTCTAAAGAATCATAATCCAATCTTTTGAAAGCATATCTAAGCATAGGAAGTAGAATTGAACTCAAAATCACGATTTTATTTTGGGTTCATTTTATTATAACAAATGTGCCATTAAAGTAGTTGACTAATAGGCCATCACACGTATTGATTAGTACCATAAGCTAGTCAGTGACCTTTGGTCTCATTAGTGTGCTATAACCCTTTAATTCTTGTTTTCTTTTTTCTTTTCTCTCTCTTAAGTGGCATATTGGTGTTGAAATATTTTATGCAAGGGTCATATGAGAATTTGGAACTTCCCAGCATAATATTCTGAAGTCCTAAAACTTTAATTGCTTGAAATTTTAGGAGTGAACGCCACTAAAAATTTTCAATTTCGGAAACCTCCTCGAATATTTTGGGCAAAGAAAAAAAAAAAAAATGAATGTGATGATAATAATAAAAGAATTGTGGGCCGAAGGACAAGAAGGCCCTCAGGGCCCATTTCTTATACTTGCTTCTCTCATAAATATATTGAATTTCTAATTAGGGTTTTGTCCAATTTATCTCCATCTTCAGTTCAGAAGTCCACGATCAATGGAGGGTGGTGACGATTCAGCGATCGGAACAGTTGTAGATTCAAAGGACTTACAGCAACAAAGCAAAGCCCTTGATAAACTCACCGACCATGTCGAAGATCGCCAGCTCGATTCAACTCGGGTTCAAGAGGTGCTGTTTTTAGTTCAATTGAAAAGTTTCTGAATACATTCATACTTTATGATGTTAATGTTAAAAAAATTTATAGTTTGATCGAGATTGTGTTTGGTCTATTGCTGTTTTGTTGTCATGTTCTGGTTACTATATAGTTCTACTGAAAATGAGTAATAAGTCTGTTCTTGCAATAATGGATGTCATTTACGGGAAAAATTTTCATTCGCCGTGTCTTTTCCTGTGTCCACCAATCACAAATATATGAACGAAGAAGTGAAAAGTAGGTCTCCCATTGGATAGTAACTATTAAGTTAGTTTTAATTATCAGGGACGGAGTCATGGAGATTCTATCGTGATTTTAGAGATATTAGGTGTGTCAATGCAACTGTTATTGGATATCATCGGAGTGTGATGTGAAACCTGGATACTTGGACTTGAATTATGTAGAGTTTGGCATCACACTCCAATAATACCCTATATATATATATATATATATAATTGGAGTGTGATGTGAAACCTGGATACTTAGACTTCAATTACGTAGACTTTGGAATTATCATTATTGTGCTATATATATATATATAAAGATGGATAATAGTTCCAAATGTCATCTGGGATACACATGGTGCAACTGTGAAATCAGATTTGGGGATGCTTTTGTTAGTGGAAAATGTTTTCAGAATTCTTTTTATGTTGCTTGCAACTTAAGTTAGATAATGGCCAAAAATTTTAGTTTGTAATTGAAAGTGGTTATGATAACTAGCAGCATTTGGTTGTAGAAGGTGGGGAGGTAAATGGTGGCTGATAATGATAATTAATGTTTTTGTTGAGAGTAATCAAGAATCAAGCAATTCTTTTTCATATTTTAAGTGCAGAAATCTTTCTGTCTATTACATATTGATTTTTATTGTGGAACAAAAATTGTTTTCCATTAACCACTAAATGTGCAAGTCTTATGGTTCAAAAATCATTTTTTTCTTCTGGAACAAATGCACCCCAAAGCATGAGTTTTAATGTCATAAAGATTAAATTGAAAAATTCAGATTTCCAGTTTTGTTTTTGTGATCTGGCTGTTGTAACTCCAATTTAAAATTTGAGGTCTGTTGTGATTTCTGAATATATCCTTAAGTTTTTTACTCTTCTTTCCAGAGTCATGCAGGTTTTCTTCTTCTTCTTCTTTTTCTTTTTCTTTTTCTTTTTTTTGGGTGTTGGTTGGCTATATATACTTACAAGAATGATGTGACATGTGGCAGGCTATGGCTTCTATTGCTGCTTCGGCAGAGGCAGATAGGAATGCCATGAGAATGAGGTATATTGCAGATGTTGCATCTTGCTGGTCGCTATTAAAACTAGAACGATTTTATGAATTTTTCTTTTTTTTTTTTCATTTAATCTCAGTGAAATGTAATTGCAATGTCGTGATGAGATTATAGTAAACATATGTGCTTTTGAAGAGTAAACAGCTCTTCATCACTGTTAGTTTCCATTAATTGTCCGACTTGGCCTTCTATTGTAATATCTATTCTTCTATCAATGTGGTACACTTCACATCAATTGTATAGTGAATTTTAGGCAAATATAGTGCTTTGTTGTCTTTTTAATCCATAACACCACTGATGGACAACATCTTGAATTAGCCATGAGGGGAGTATCATGGTTGGCACCAAATGAAACTCTTAGTTCTGGTGTGAGATAGATTAAAGCTGGGATTTCGGTTTGTAGTGAAAGCTTGAAACTTTTATGATGGATCTGAAGCTCCCTGAGTTAATGCTATAATTGGGAGCTTCATGTGTCCTTATGCAGGATTACTTAAGCTGTGTTGTCCAGCGTTGAGTTTCTTATATGTGTTCTAAAGTGAATGTGAAGTTCTTCATTTGGGTTTGGACAATTTTGTAGTGTTTATTTTAGCTATTTCCCAATATATCTATCTCTTACAAAAGCGTATAATTTTGCAGGGAGAAGGAGTTGGCTGCTGTTAAGATCAATGCAGCTGATGTTGACATAATTGCCAATGAGCTAGAGGTAATTTCTATGACATTTACCATATGCTCTTATGCATTTCTTGTAAGCAGGTGGTTACCTCTGACTTTCCTGCATTTAATATTATAACAGTTGGACAGGAAGGTAGCAGAGCGGACATTGCGTGAACACAAAGGCGATGCAGTTGCTGCAATTCGTTCCTTGCTTCACTAGAAAGCCCAGCGATTTTGGTTCCTAGCTAAACAATTCTGCCCTATATCATTGCGGGATGTATAGACAATTTGTTCATGTTATGTAAAACATGCAAGCTTCTTGTGACAAGACTTGTCTCTTTGGTTGTTGAAGGAAGTGCCATGAACATGTGCCACTCCCTGATTATATCATACGGCTGATGGATTCTTAACAATTGGGAACTGAGGCAATTAAAAGATTGAAGAGCTATTAACTTATGCCACCTTTTTTTTACCCTGTAAAATGTTTAATAGTTGCATTCCTTATATCAGAACGAATTTGATTCTGCAGACCTGGGGTGCGGGTACATTGTCATTAGAGGTGGCTTTTTGATACAATATTGGGTTGGCATGTAGGGCCAAACTGAATGTGCCATTCCGGCTAGTGTATTCCACTGGAGGACAGAGGTAACAAACCTTGACCAGTTTCTCTCTTGCTTTCTCAAGCTTCTTAAATTTATCTAGCTTTGAGTGAATCAAGGAGTATCAAAGTGAAACAAAGGCCACAAAATTGATTCATGAATGCTTGTCTTCTTTTGGCTGGGTGTAAAAACTCTTTCCAGCTTTCAAGGAGCATATGTCTGCTCAATTATTTGCATGCTTAGACACTTTATTTTTTTTATTTGCACCGATTCTACTTCTGCCTTGACATTTATTCTTCCTTTCACAACTAATTGTAATGCGGTTAATTTCGACAACCAGGCCACTTTGATTGTTTTCTTCGTAAATCTGCTTCCTACACCTTCATAACACAGACCGAAAATAGAAAGGGAAACATTCGCGTGGAACTTCTCCGTCGCTCCCCCCTCTCTTGGGAGATGGAGGAAGTGATTTGTGAAGATAATTACTGGCTTGCTGACAGAGGAAAGCCAGAGGAGCATGGACGGCAATCCTTAGACTCATTGCATTAAATGATCCGAAATCCGACCTAACTACAAAGACGAGTACAATGATTTTTGGGTCGATACAACTCCTCAACTAGCTTGAATGAAACTCACAAGATTGACTAAATAGTCAAGATTCACCCACAAGTGCATTTATGCACATCGAGCCAATAAATAAAGTCTTAACACAACATTCAAGCGTGGACATTCGTGATCCCACACCTTGTCATCACCTTATTACGGCCTTGCTAATGCATCTAAACTTTCCTACCGGGCTCGCTATGTCCGCTGTCGTCCGTTAAACCTCACTCGCACGCTGTCTGTTATCCATATTGGTTTCCATCGCTGAAATACAAAGATGGGCGGGTAGCAGTGGGTGTTAAATGCCTCAATCCTCATTACAACCGTGCTCACAATTACGAAGCTGCATCATTGAAATGATAGTTAGCTCAGGTGCCGGAGAAAGTCATCATCAATTTAACCCTCAGGCACGACATTCCTTCAATAATAGTTAGATGGAGAATTTCTCGGTAGAGTAATGGTGGCTGTTTCGAAAAATTTGCGGAATCATGGCCAACGAATGGTGTGGCGTCGTTTCTCCTCGGTGTACGTACAAATGGTCGAGACATATGGCAAATATTTAATGAGGTTTCAATAGCCAATGAGAATGCATTGTGCTTTTTACTCTCGTACACATAATAAATATCTAATACATGACTGAACAAATGGTTGATTATAGAATATTGACATATCATCACCTCCCCAAGCCCACCCACACCCCCCCCCCCCCCCCCCCAACTCTTTTAAGCAGATCTTGCACACACTCCATACACGTGTACACGTCTATTCCATACCTTTTCTTATGTGAATTGTCTCTTTTCTAAGTAAAAGCCAATGGATCTAGCACCTGGTACTTTTACTTAAATATCAAAGTTCTTGTGTGTACAGAATTCAAAGATATCAAAATTGAAAAATATGATTTTTTGCATTGTACAATTGGATCAATTCAAACGAACTGGACTGGGTCTAATTGGTCCTGAGTTGTGTTAACTTATTTCTAATCTAAGGGGTTTAGTTTAAGGGTTCTTCGCTTCTTGTGAGTTGGTAGCTTTAAGGGTGGTAATTCAATTCGTATAAGGTGGCTAGTTGGCGGTGGTTTCAAGTGTGTTCCATGTGTGGCGGTGGCCATGAAGTTATAGGTCCTCGGTTTTGGTGTTTTTCTACTCCAATTCAGATTAGATTCTAAGTGCTCAATCCAAGTATTTTTGCATAAGTGTCCTTAATCACTTGTTAATTAATTTGTTGACGAATTAAGTTTTCATTGCCAAGTAATATAATTTAAAAGGTGGAAGGGTAAGCTTTTCTTCCTTTCTTAACAAGTACTCTAAAATATGTGTTATGGTTTTTCGATAAGCTACTTTATAACCTATCAAAATATCATGCTTCCTAATTATGTCATACTCGAGGAACCCATCAAAATATCACACTCCTTAATTATGTCATACTCGAGGGACCCATCAAAATATCACACTCCCTAATTATGTCATACTTGAGGACATATTAAGTAAATAACAATCTCATTATTGCCAAGACCTTTGTAATTTAAAGATATGAATGCTAATATCTAATTGGAATGGATTAGGTTCGAATATTTTCTTGTAATAATAGAAAAAGAGAATTCCATTATCATTAGATTAAGAAAGATATATAAAAAAATAATAACAGGAAAAAGAACCTATAAGCGAAAACTAAAAAGAACAACATTTAAGGAGAATGGTAGTCAGTTATTCTAATTAGCCTAAGAGTATGTTGAGTCCTTTTCTTAGAGCTAATGGCCATCTTGCAAGCATTGCATTCATCTGAAAGAACTGC
Source organism: Laguncularia racemosa (assembly GCA_037954665.1). Taxonomy (NCBI): domain Eukaryota; kingdom Viridiplantae; phylum Streptophyta; class Magnoliopsida; order Myrtales; family Combretaceae; genus Laguncularia; species Laguncularia racemosa. Next base: position 66,256 of record JBBMOL010000117.1, on the reverse strand, counting down.
TCGAGCCAGAGAAGTACCTCATTTAACACAGATGACTTGTTTCTTTGAAATTTCCATATCATATCCCTATATTTTATTTTAATGAATAAGCATTTAAACGCTTTTAGTGATTCGCAAAGTTAGGTGTTTAAAAAGGGGAAAAGAAAAAAAAAAAAAACTTCGATCATTAGAAAATAGGAGCACCGTTTGGATTTGGAGTAATGCCAAAACACTGCCTAAACTTTAGATTTTTTTTTTTTTAATTTTACACAAAAATTTAAAAGGAGATGAATTATCTCAGTTTTCATCCCCTCAATTTCCCTTAATTCATGAACCAATGATTGATAATACTTAGAAATTTGAACAATTTTATGATTTCATTTGAACGATTTTATGATTTCATTGTGATGTTATATACTTTATTGTAACATTAACCATTGAATATACATGATAGTATCTTAAGGGAATTAATTGAGGGAAATTGAGAGAATATAAATGGAGAGAATTCAAATCCTCCCCCCCTTTTTTGGCCAAGTCCAATTTGAAATTGCTATACATTATACCTAGTTGAATTACTTGTCAAATTTTACATCTAAAAGTTTGAAGTTTTTGAATATTATATCCAATTGAATTTTTACTTATCAAATTTATTTATCTCCATTATCTTGAGAAATATGATAAGGCAAATACCAATTGGACAAAAAGATGCAAACATAAGAATTAGATGTGAGATAGTAAATTTGATAAATAAAAACTGATTGAGTATGAATTTAATAACTTCAAACTTTAGGTAAATGTATGAAGTTTGAGCAAGAATTGTTTTCTTATACCGTTTCAATACTTCTTATTTTTGCTTGCTTCAATTTAATATATATTATATAATATGAAGAAATAGAGTTAACAAGTCATTACACCATAATGATTTGATTTGGGAAAAAAACAATTAAATATGGTTGATAATAGGAAGAAATTATGATTAGGAAGTGAATGAAAAAAATTTCGCTTTAGTTTTATATAAATAAAATATAGTCGTATTTTATTCGGCACCTTTTGGTTAGCACTAATTTAAAAAAAAAAGTCATAAAGAATTGATATATGATATTGAGTTTGGACATGGTTGGTCCTTCATGAGAGTTTATTGACATTATGCTATTGTTAGAATCACCTATAATGGAGTGATTGCCGCAAACCTATATAAGTAAGTGATTTCACAATATAAATAAGTAAGTCAAAAGAATTGAGTTATTTATATATTTTTTTAATATTTTGTTTATGAAATCGGATAGTTATCTCTAACAAGTCCTCGAAATAAGGTGGCTCACCATCTTTAGATAAGTTTATATCCAAGATAATTATGGTCTAGCACTTCGATCTGAATGAATAGTCTCTCGACAATTGTTAATCACTCACTACATAGATAAAACAGTAAGAAGTTTCATGAACACTGACATTTTTCCTCGCGCACTATGTTATTGTATGATGCTTGACAGCTTGAGGAAACAAAAGGTGGCAGCTCAAAATGAGTCCTAGATTTCGTATTCATATTCACTATACAAGCCTAGCAGTCGTAATCTTTTGACTAATTTTAGTATAATCAATGGGAAATTGACACATCGCTTAATCGAACGATGATGAGTAAGTTGTGCTATGATAGGGAGGGCTGTCGACACTAATGGCTTTCGATGACCTTCTATTTGATGTTTTTCATAAAGAGTTGAAATTTTGCATCCATGTCCTTGATGGAAGTTTCGTCATTAGTAAGAATAAGTCCAAAATTGCTTGCACGTAAAGAGAGAAGAAGAGATAAGAGGCCACACCAGCTTCCATTAATTGATTTATCGAATCCCTTTATGCATGAAAGTATATAAATACTGGTGAGGGGATAGTGTAAACTCAATCATAAGGAAAAGCATCTCGCTATTGAGAAACTCATTTCCTTCCTACAATGGGGACGTTCTTGAGGCATGCTGGGTTAGCAGTTTTAGTGCTTGTATTGATAGTGTGGATAGCTGAATTTAGGAAATTGCTCGAGGATGAAGTAGTTCATGGTGATGGTGAATTTAAAGATGGAGTAGAGTTATGGAAACATGGTGGTGTTGCTGGAGGATATGGTGGTGGAAAGGGTGGAGGTGAAGAAGGTGGGAAAGGTGGAGGTGGCAAGGGTGAAGGTGGTGGTTTTGGGGGTGGTAAGGGTGGAGTTGGTGGAGGTTATGAAGGTGGTAAAGGTGGTGGTGGAAAAGGTGGAGGTGAAGAAGGTGGCTATGGAGGTGGGAAAGGTGAAGGTGGTGGTTTTGGGGGTGACAAAGGTGGAGTTGGTCGAGGCTATCAAGGTGGAAAAGATGGAGGCAGTGGTAGTGTTTATGGAGGTGGCCAAGGTGGAGGTAGCGGAGGGGGTGTAGGTGGTGGAAGGGGGGCAAGATATGGTCATGATGTTGGAAAGGGTGGTGGTGGAGGTGGAGGATATGGTGGTGGTGGTGGTGGTGGTTATGGTGGCGATAGAGGTCATGGTGGTGGCAAGGGTGGTGGTGGTGGTAGAGGGGGCAAAGGTAGAGGTGGAGGAGGTTGTGGTGGGGATTGCAATTAATTTTATTAATAAACAAAGCTTAGCTCCTTATGCATGCCTCAATGTAGCAAATACCATGTGGGTTTGTTATATATCTACTATTACAATAAAATCAACAAGCTTATTGTAAATTATCTCATGCAATGACCATGTAATTAGCTCAAGTTGTAAGGCTTTATCTATGAAGAGTGTGGATGTGTTGCGATGTGTTGCATTGTAATATATATCTAAATGTTTACTCTATTTAATATCTAGAAATAATTATATGAATACATCTTCCATCCACATCTACTATTTATTTGATGCAATCTTCCTATTTCCAATGATACATTCAATAGAGGTGACACAAGAAGAAAATTGTCAATCCATACATGCTGGAAAGGCATAAAGGAAATCCATGGATGTGCACCTCAAGGTTTTGATCTATGTGAATGAACACATATGTAAGTTAGAGGTGGGGGTATGAATGAAATAAATCTATTCATAAGCTATTTGAGTTAGCTTACTAATGCTTGCGTTCAAGAGGTTGATTTATCTAATGTATCATTGAGTTAAGTTAGAGTTTGAGATACTTTGAGTAATTTATGAAGCCAAGGCTTGAGTTTTATGATTTCTAACTCAATAGATTGTAAACCTAGTTTGGCTTTAGTTGAATTTAAGTATAAACTGAATTCATGTCAAACTTAAGAATTGTCAATATTGTTTTCTTAGGAGAAATGTCCTTTTCCAAAATAAATGACTTGAGTGAGCTTAATTTAGTCAACTTAAACTTGTTCAGTGTCACATGAAGTACACATCGAATTAAAAATTCTAAAGTCAATTGAGCTTGAGTTGTGATCAACTTATGAATTTTAGAGTAGAATTCAAGATAGAGCTCAATATTGTATTATTTCGTCTCGACTTGTTTACATCTCCCCCAACATCCCATTATATTCTATTTAAAGCTTTTGAATTGTGGAGTAGGCATGGTTCGGTCTAACTTAGTTTTTCCATCCATGTTCTAAATCAAATATCAGATTTGCAATTGACTTAGTCTTTTGTCTTTTGAAACCTTGTCATGAAAGTCCAAGACTTTATGATTTGATTTACAATTAAGTGTCGAAAGAAGTCCACATTAAGTCATAAAATCTTAGAGCAACTTTAGTAAATCTCATTGCAACTCATCATTAAAAAAGGTAAGTACTAATTCTATACAAAAGTTGCTCAAAAGGAAAATTATAAATCTTATTAATGAAGCATTAGACTAAAACTTTGGGTTAATGAATACAGAACATATAATTATAAGAGTGTATCCAAAAGGCAATTTTATATAAGTTTGAATAATAATTCGGTGATATTTGATTCAAAAGAGTTGACATTAATTAGGAATACCTATTTTTATCAATAGCTAGCCTTATTTAAGGAGTGGATGGGAATTCCTGTTACTCCTTAATATAGAGAAGTTGAATGTACAATGACAGATGGAAGGAAGAGGGATAGTAAAAGATAGGGTTTTTATCAATTGGTAGCTAAATAGTTAATTTGCTTGAGTTTAAGCTACTAAATTTAAAAATGGTAACTAAATAAATCTTTTCAAACACCATTCTATCCTAGTAGTTAAGTTTTTCTTCTTTTTTACTTTTTCATTTAAGAAACTTTTCCAAAAGGCTTTAGCTACTAGGTACAAGATTTGGTTGTCAAACATAATAGCCACCAAATTATTATTAATACTTTCGAGATTTTTTCTTGACATAATTATTACTAATGACTAACTTAGTAACTAAAAATGATATTTTGCTACCATAAGGAATTGTTAGCTAATAATTTGGTGGATAGAGGGTAAGTTTCTTGTGGCATGGTCAAGGAAAATGCTTAAAAGAAATATAGAAACTACGTCACAAGAGAAGAAAATTGTTAGGGTTTCAAGTGGGAGAGCACATTTTCCTTAATATATTACCCACCAAAGGTATTTTACTATTTAGTATTAGAAGTTAAACTCACATTATGTCGTATTGTTTGGGATTCAAAAAAGGATTAGGGGATGGCATATAGGTTACCTTTACCATTGAGTATGGCAGCTGTTCACGATGTGTTTTACATCTAAACATTGAGAAAGTGCATTAATGACCCAAGGCAAGTAGTAGAGTTGGTTTCACGTTAAGTGTGCGGAAACCTAACCTACAAGGAGAACCATTAAGGAAAAACCCTAAGCAATAGTCATCCATTATGTGAGAGTTCATTTCAACGACCATATTGAAAGCTAAGTAACTTGAGAATTGAAGAAAGATGTAAGAAGGATATGCATAGCTTTTCAAGGATGCGGAATTACAAAATTTCAAGGATGAAATTTATATGTTTAGAAGGAAGGGAGGGAGCGAATGATTATAAAAAATATTTAAAACAAGGAAATTTTACTAATTGGATAAGAAGGATATTGATGATGTTTTCCCTTTTAGGATAAATGTGAATCCTAATGGATAGTTAAGCAACAAAGGCTTCAACCTCTTATCTCTAATTTAGTATAGACGGTTTTAAAGATTAAGGAGGATGAAGAGAGCTCAAGTGAGATTGTGGATAACAATATGGAAAATCTGATAAGATAAGATCATTATAGTTGAACTAGTTCTAGAGCTTAAATATTCATTGCAAATGGATTAATTAAGCTTGAAATTGTGTTTGATGACAAAAAAGGAGAAAGTCCAAGAAATCATCATGGAAACTTTGACAATATATTGATAAGTAATACTAACTCAAAACCCTTGATTTAATGTGTTGAAATTTTTCTTTTTCATTTTTTTCTTTTATCCTTTTCATTGAAAAATTGGGTTTGATTGATTAATGAAGTTTGATATTGGTTTTAGATTTGATTTGTGAAGTATTAGTTAGTTGGTTGTGCTTGTGAATCATAAGAATGCTGAAGTCCTGATTTTTAGCCTAAAATAAATGAGAATGAAGTATCAAATCGATTAGAGATCAATTAGAGGTTTAATATGAAATTTGCATATTTTGTCCACAAAAGTCCAATTCGATCGACCTAAAATTAGATCAACCAACCAAACTGGGTTGTGGCACTCAAGTTATGTATAAGCCGATGCAAAGTTTGCACACAACTACGAAGAAGAGTTGCATATAAATTTTCACACACAATCCATGATACAGATGAGAACTAGAAGTGTTGGACATATAGAGAAACTGCATCCTATCGGCAGTTATCTATAACCTAATTTTCTATTTGCTCCTTCCATAGCAGGAACGAAGTTTTACAAACGTATGTGAAATCAAAAGTACTGTTTTCCTCACAGCACATTGTAACATAACATAGTAATTTCATTGCTGGGTGTTAGTTGTCTGCGGGCGGAGAATATCTATAGCCAAACTGGGAGCCAGTCCTTTCCGTCGATGAAATCTATGGACATGTAGGGAAGGGCTTCCTCGTCAGTGAGTTGTTTTGACCAGGAAGCACGCTTAGATGTCTCGGCTCCTGGTCCATGGGTTTGGTACTCTGCTTGTACCACGTTCCTGTTGAATATTGGTACAGATTAATGTATTAGGAGAAGCCATTCTTTTGATGTTAATCATTCATGATTTAGACAAAAAAAAAACATGAGAGAAAACAAAAAATGAAACCTAAATGGAGACAGATGAAGATGATATATATAGGGAGAGTGAGCTTACTCAGTAGGGCCATCATAGCTCCAATTGGTCCATCCAACCGGGACAATGGTCCTGGAAAGGTAGGTTTTTGCAAAGACGACCCTAGAATAAGGACCCTTTGCACGTCCTAGGTATACAGCATCAGCACCTATTCCATACAACTTCCCTTTTATGAACACGAAACCACTCTCATCGTATGCACTATCTCTATGTTGGGCTGTCACTGATCCACGGATTGTCAACCTCTTATCATCGATCACAAATATTTCACAACTCTGCACACCCAATTCACAGATTCAATTTCAATTACGGGAAAACTAAAAAAAACAAAAAAAAAAGATCATTGTGGTGTATAGATTTTTATATAAAATTATGATAAAATGTAGGTTAAGTAATAGAAGTTTTGTTGGGATGTACTGTTTTGTCCGATTTAAGATTAATATAGGTCATGCAATTGTAAAAAGACAATAATGTTAGTAAAACGAAAATGTTTAAAATCATAATTTAATTTTTATGATTATCTTTTGATTTTGGGAAAAATGGATAATAGTAATCAGAGAGAGGTTGTGCTTAGCGGTATTGATAGTAGGATAGCCATGATTATTGATGCAAGTAAAATAATAAAAGAAAAAAAAAATCATCTTCTCATTTATAAAGATTATGGAAAAAAAAGAAGAAAAATTTAAATTCCTTACATGAAACATGGATCGACCACGGCCAAAGATGAAATCAATGGAGCCTTGAATATGGCAGTTATCATAGTAATGTCTGCCTTTGTAATCAAAAAGAGTATTGTGATTGCTGTAGAATCCACAATGATAGAATGCAGCTCCATCTCCAGCCACAAATGCTGCTACTGACTGATTCTGTGAGGTATATGCCAACCCCGTAGGAGCATCATTCTGCAATCAAGAAAAGCGAATATGATCGAACCCCCATGTGAGAAAATTCCATTACATAATGAAACTTTTCATCTTTCTATAGAAGCACTTTCTTTTTTCTTTTTTTTTTTTTTTTCTGTTAAATGTATAAATGAAAACAAGGGATGATGAATGAACCTTGAAGGTGATGCCAAAAGCAATAAAATTAGAAGCTTCAACTTTTAGAGTAGCCGATTCAATATTATCATGAGAGCTTTGATCCCAAATAATGATAGTCCTTCCTTTTCCATTTCCCCTCAGGAATATGTAGGGCTTGTCCTTTGGTACGTGAACCTTTTCCCTGCCAAAATAGATAAATAAATACGATACCTGGATTTCGCAAATTCCATCAGAAGTTTGAGTTTTGCATTAGGACTTTGGATCCACATTTAACTATAATCTTGTCCAAAAGTCGTTCGTCTAAATAAATTTTGTGCAAAGTTCCTAGAAATCGCGACATTGATCACATGAAAGATTGTTTTAACAGGTATAGGATGTTAGCATTCACATATTATGCTGGAATGTCTCTGATCTTTGTCGAGAGTGAAACGATCATCCTACCTATAATGTCCTTTCCTGACATGGATGATGATCCAAGCATGGTTTCCTTTAGGAACAGAGTCAATAGCAGCTTGGACGGATTTGAATTCTCCATCTCCATTGATATCTACCTTTATGGTTCGGTTCGTCCCGATTTTGTCCGTCAACAGTGGGGAATCAATAACTTTTTGTGCACTCAAGCCATGGACAGGAATAGAAATCGAGATCGAGAAAATAAAAATGGTGAGGAACACAACGAATGTTTCGATAAATCTGGAAGAAGAAATCATGTTCTTGGAAATGGGGGGGTGAATGTTGAAGTAAAGGTGGAAATTGTTTGACAAAAGAGCAGTAGGATTTATGGAGGATTATTGTGAATATATTATCATTTTCAAATGGAGTTGGGAAGTTGGATGATTAAGGGGGGTTACTCTATTTTGGAGAAGTTTAAGGTCTTCTTGTGGTGTAGATGCATTAATTTTTGGTTTTGTTATAATAAGAAGTTGGTTATAGAACAAGAAATAGCTATTATAAGAGCCTTCTTGGTTGAGAATCACAAACATACTAACCTCCATAACCATTATCTAAACATACATAGTGTTTATGATGAGAATGACCAAACCGAATTGTTAAAATTGCCAGCTTATTTATTTATTTATTTTTTATTATAACAGGGCATAATATGTTATAACTTATAATAACATAAAATACAAACATAAGCTGATCATTTTGTAGCAAACACAAAATGTTGCTCAATGGGATTAGTAAAAGTCTATACAGGCATTCGTTTCAGGGAATAAACAATAGCTAGAGTTGTATTCAAAATTCTTGAGGATAACCATGTAAAAGCATGGAAGAATACACATCATGTGAGGGATTTACAGCACCATTCTACAATAAAGTCAAGTCCACCTCAACTATAAATACAAGGAATGGATTTTTATATTTACTTTTCTTAAAATTTTTTAAATTTATAATTCAGTTGTTAAAATTATCTAGATTTTTGAAATATCTTATAATATTATTGTGATACCATTTTTTTTATTGTAACGTCAACTATTAATTACAGTAAAACTATAATCATTGAGATAATTTTATAGTATAATCACTTTAAAGTGATTATATGATATAATCACTTTATACTGTTAATAATCTTTATTTTACTGTAATTTAATGGGCTTTATTTTTACCATAATTAAAAAGAAAAGATGTTACTACAATAAAAAAATAAGTATACAATATAATCACTTTTGAGTAATAGTACTTAATGAATCTAAATATTCAGTGAGCATTGCGGTGATAGAATATACCCTGGGCAGATAATTATAATATTTATATATATTTATCTATACTTCCCAATTCACTATATTTAAAGAAGTTCTCTTTTTTAATGAAAAAAAAAACCAAGATCTTGTAACATAGTTGGCATGAACACCGTCCTCTCTATGAGATATAATAGGTTTAAATCCTCCATCTTCTAATTGTGGAATATATAGTTGACAAAAAAAAGAAAAGAAAAAAAGAAAATGCACAAAAAATTAGTTTACTTTTTTCTTACTAGTAAATGAAAAATTTCATATCCAAGAATGTTATGTTAATTCAAATGTGCAATTTTTTTTTTTGACAATATCAATATTAGAACAAACTATTGAACATGTAATAATGTGCACTTTGCTAGATATTAGAGGTTCAACTTCCATAACTTCACCAATCCTACATCTTATAGCCCTAGTAGTTTTTTCAAACATATGTTTTAACACCAAACCATGCATCTAGGTCAAAATCTTCAATGAATTCAATGCTACATCCTCCAACTTCCACTCACTCTTCCATTCCTCAATCACCATGCAATGTGCCGTCACTAACTATGGGTCCTCTTCCCAAATGCGATCGAGACAATTCTTGGATTTAATTCTCATTAAGAACAAATATGTATTTATATGTAATATCGCCAAAACTCCATAACTCTTCTAAATATTCTTCTAAATATTAATCATAGCAATTTTATTAAGTCTTATATGTAATCACTTTCACCATAGCTAAAATCTCCTTCGATTTACTATTTGTAGATAGATTTGGTCCATTAGAATCATCAAGTAAGACTTCATAAATAGTTGTACTTGCAAGGAAATCAGTTACTGATCTAGAAGCCATGCATTTACAGAATAAAGGAAATTAGTCTATGCAATCACAAGAAAGACAATGACACTAAGAAAAGGACCATAGAAAAGTATGAAATACAAGTACACAAAACTCACTACAGATATGATAGGACAATACAAAACTAACAAATTACCTTGACTTCAAATTGATTTATGGATACCTACGCTTAGATTACTCTTTTATTTCTCTCTCTCTCTCTCTCTCTCTCTTTTCTTTATATGATCCTAGAGCTAAGTAAGCTAAGAATGACTAATGCAAGATTAAGAATAAGAGATGTAGATGATGCTTATTTTCTGGAAAATTTGTGCAAAATTATTTGAATGATGCAAACTAGTCATGAATGCACATACAAAGCATGGTAAGAGAGAGAAAATAACAGAAAACACTCTAAAGGTGTAACAACTCTTCAAATGAGAGAATATTCTCTCTCTAGAAGGCTAGAGAGAGAGAGGGGGAGAGAGAAGAGCCCATGATGTCCTTTTGCATGTACCAAGTTGAATTGCTCCATATGGTATACTGAAATATACATCTAATAAATTGTTCTAAACTTAATACAGTGGCCATAAGGACTAAATTTTCATGCTGAAGTTTCATCAAAGTGGGATAGAGGATTCCATTATGAATCCCTCGACGGATACCTATTTTCTTCCTATTCCCACAATAAAGCAAATCGGTTAAGGAGGAATTGACTAATCAAGCTTTAAGTGTATCAATTTTAAGTCTAATTTGACCTTTAGTATAATTTTGATCGGAAACATTAATATATATTATGGATAAAGTTATCCAAGTTGACTTCAAACTTAAAGTATCTATTTGAGTATATCAAGCTTGACTTGATTGAGTTTGATTTTAATACCATGTTGGCTCAAATCAAGTCACCTCAATTATATCCTAAAAGGATGAATATTAAAGGGAGAGGAAATGTGAATCTTATCTCCCTCACACTTCACACAAGGTTTCAAAACTACATGATGTTGTAACATGAATACTCATGTAACTTGCTATAAAATTTTTCTTTTATTGTTAACATTCTGTCAGCACTACAATTTTTTCAATAAACATCATCAGATATAGGTAAACTAATTAATACTCTAACTTATACCTAATAACTCCTAAGTTCTTATAACTTGCTATTGTTACATTTATCAAAACTAAGGTCATTAAACAAGAGTGAAGAAATAATTTATTGATGAAGTAATCTTCCATGGGTTTGTTTGAAATGGAAACTTTGTTAGATTATATTCATCTTCTTCCTAATGATAATCGATTCGTTTATAGGTTCAAGTTTGGCCAAGAATATCTGCACTCTATTCATATTTGGGGGTGCTTTGGTTGATGTAGGAGACAACATACATTCAAACTTTTGCAAAAGCAAGTCACCATCCTAATGGTAGAACAACTTTTGACATTATAGGTAATTTCTAACGTTGCTTTTACTCACATTGAACAAACTATTATTCTCCTCTTCATTAGATGATTCAAGAATGTAAATGTGTTCTTTTGTTTTGAAAAGAGAGGATAGAAATAAGATTTAAGAAAATTCCTCCCCCACTCCACATGGCTCTAACAACTTCTAGAAATATGCTTCTAAATTGTGTGAATCATGCTTCTTTAGGTTCAAGAAAACTAAATGAAATTGGTGTTGCATTTGTAAGGCCCCTTTTCCTATATTGCGTTGACTATGAACACTTTATGCTTGTACTCACTAGATTGTATCATGCATGCCAAAATGGAAACAAATATGTTAAATTTAGGGTGTGCTTGTTAGGTTGAAACTATTTATTATATATTATTGAAGTAATTTCAAGATCTATTGACTACTAGTTTTCACAAGTGATAGTGGAAGGGAAACAATTATGAAAAAGGTTAAAAGAAAATGGAAAAAAAAATGAATTTTCTTTATAGAACTTATTTTCTTTATTTTGGAAAATCTAAAATACATGTATTTTTATACTTTTGCAAACCATCAAATATTATTTATTTATTTATTTAGTAAACTCATTTCCTGTGATTCATTATTATTTGTTAATATTAATGAAGGGATACGTGTCTGTACACAATAATTAATTCAATTATATTTTTAACTTTTTATTTTTTTTGCCAACATGGGTAGACCTCATTGGTTCATGGGTTTGATAGCTTAAACCACCTTGGACCTGTGGACCTATTAGGTCCATTAATGGTTCAAGAACTGGTTGGACGGGGTTGATTCTAGTTCTAGTCTTGTTGAATTGGTTCCAGGTCTGGTTTGGTTTATGACCCAACCCATGACTAGGTTCGCCTTGGTCAAATTAGATCCACTTCCATCGTGTTAATATTAAGACATCTCATCAAAATGGAAGATTTGGTTCTAATGGTTTGTTTTTGTTAATAAAAATAATTTATTTATTATTCTTTATTATATTATTTAATTAAATTGCTTCATAACACTATTTAATTAAAACAATTATTGTGGACCCATCAGAGATTGACTGGTATCCTTTGACTAGCATTAACAAATAGTGATGGAACGCAGTTTTGAGTTTGGTAAAAGAAAAAACATTGGTAATGAGTTTTCTAATATACTAAAAGTATGAATAATATTTTTGTAATTTCCCCATAACATTTTCCATGATTATTTACACTACCATTGCCAATTAGTTATAGTTTTTTCTTTCTTCAATTATTTATAGTAAAAAAAAAATACCAACTAGTAAACTTAAAAATTTCCAATTATTGTGATAATGTTTGATAATCATAAAGCAATGAATGCCCTAAAACTTGCGATGTCATGACCTACCATGTGCCATTATCATGACCTACCATGTGACATGTAAAGACTTAGAACTTATTTAAACATCACCACAATACCTTTAATAATTGCAGATCACACATTGAGAGTAAACCTCCCTAATATTTACATAATTGAGTGAAGCAATAGTCTTACTCTATCCAACATGACTACAAAATGACAAACCTATATCACTGAAGTTTATATCGGCTTCTACAACAATTGAATCATAGATATGGCACACTAAACCAACTAACATAACTTAAATACACTTGTAACCGGAGTATAATCTTCAATCACAAAATAAAATTGAACCATTGGACAATTAATAATCTCCCACTACAATTTTTCATTGTAGTACACGTACTCAACATCATCACCCATGTTATATTACAAGTCTAGCCTAGCTCATCACAAGGATTAGCCTCATTAGAAGTGCTTACAACTAAAAAAGAGTTCCACAAAGGGGTAAGTTAGAGCCCAATACATGAAAACATTAGAGCACATGTGGATATCATACATGTTATTCATAAGCATATAACCTTAAAAATTAATGCACAACAACCCCACTAATTATCTTTCATTTAAGTGATAAAAAAAAAACTAAATTGGTGCTGCATTTGTAAGGCTTTTTTCCCCATACAACTATGAACAATTTATGCTTGTACTCATTGGGTTGTATCATGTATGCCAAATGGAAACAAATATGTTAAATCTATGGTGTACTTGTTAGGTGGAAATTGTTTGTTATATATTATTGAAGTAATTTCAAGATGTATTAATTATTGGTTTTTCACAAGTGGCAGTGGAAGGTAAAAAATTGTGAAAAGGACTAATGAAAAAAGAAAAAAAAAAGATTTTTCTTATTTGAAAATAGAACTTATTTTTCTTATTTTGGAAAATTTAAAATACATGACCTGTATTTTAATATTTTTGCAAACCATTGAATTTTTTTTTCTTTTAATAAAATCATTTCTTGTAATTCATTATTATTTGTTAATATTAATGAAGCAATACATGTCTATACACGATAATTAATTTAATTATATATATTTTTTGTTTTTTCTATAAGCTTTTTTTTTTTTTTTGGTAACATGGGTGGGCTTGGCGACTGAAACTACCACAGACCTGTGGACCCGCTAGGTCCATTGACGATTTTAGAACTGAGTAGATAGGGCCAATTGGTCTCATCAGACTGGCTCTAAGCCAAGTCCAGCTCAAGACCAGGACTATGACTAGGTTAACCTTGGTCCAATTAGATCTACTTCCATCGTGTTAATATTACGAAGTCGCATCAATGGTACATTTGGTTCCAATGATTTATTTTTGTTAATTTTTTTTATTATTCTTAATTATATTATTTAATTAAATTACTTAATAACCCTAACATTAATAAAAATTACTTAATTATTTAATAGCCTTAACATTATTTAATTAAATTACTTAATAAAAATGACTTATTTAAATCAATTACTATGGACCCATCAGAAATTGATTGATATTTTTTTGACTAATATTAAAAAATAATGATGAAACAAAATTTTGGAGTTTGGTAAAAAAAAAAAAAACAGCATGAGTTTTAAAATGTACTAAAAGTATAGGTAATATTTTTGTAATTTCCACATAACATTTTTTATGATTATTCTACACCACAATTATCCAGTAGTTATAGTTTTTGCTTTCTAAATGATTTACAATGAAGAAAGAGAAAACGTATATTTTATAATTTGGCAGTTGGATTTGAAAAGTAGTAAATTGATAATACTACCCTTGCTCTTCAAATATTATTATTAAGATACCAAATTAAATATGTTAAAACACTATTTTATAAAACTTGGATATTACACTTAGAACTTGCTTACATAAAGAAAAAAAATAAAAGATGTCTCCCAAGAAATAAACACGAACTTAGATTTAATGATTTAAAAATTTAAATCTATAGATATATATAGCATGGTTCTTATATCCATCTCAAGTCTGAACAACCTTAAGGCACATTTTTGCATTTGCAATATAAAAGGGCTAAAAATACCAAAAGCTTTTTACTCCTTTTTGTGATCCAGTTCTACATCTTGCTAAAGTATAACCAATTTAAAATTAATTAATCAATTTATTTTGATGATATAAATTGTACCATATATCGTGTGATTTGAAAAGTCCAGTTAATTAGAAAATAACATAAAAATATACCAAGATGAAAAATTTAAAATGATTTAGGACTTCTATTGCATAGCAACAGTTTAATTTTAATGTCTCAAAACGAAGCAGATGCTTAAATTATAATAACTTTCATGATGAGTTATTCTTTCTATTGATATATAAGAGTATCTTTAATAGTACTAATATGTCACGTAAATTAATTAATTATAAGCAAGTAACAATAAAATTTTAATATATGAAAATATAAATTTTAATTATTTAAAAAATACCTATTATTACTATAATATGTTATATTATTTGATATTAATACCAATAAATCTTTTTCCTTGATACAAGATGGAATTCTTGCTATGCAAAATGTACCTAAAATTTCATATTAAAGTTTAGAAAAATATCTAACTCCAAAAATGATACTAAGGTGATAAAGAAATTTGTTAAAGGGGCATTATACATAATCACAATAGGTGCAATGACTTATTGTTGTATGGGCCAACACCAGATACTTGGAAAGATTGCACTCTACCAAAGCTTATCTCGAGTAAGTGCTTGCAAGACTTGAACTAGTACTCATAGTAATATGTACTATGTAATGCCTAAGAACTTGGAGCATTACAGTTCGCCACTTGTCATTATCACGTAACGATACGCTAAGGCTCTAAAACTTCAAACAACTTCTAATCTGTTCACCTTCTCAAATTCATTTATGAAAATATAACCTCAATAACATAAAACAAATGACTTTCAGGTGAGTCATTCCAATCCATGATATTTAAACAACACTTGAATCTTCTTTTAACATCTAGAATAAACTCTGTTCATGTCTAAAACTCTAAAATAAATAGAATTCTACTGATATCTCTACAATCCTAGATCAATTACTAAAAATCCTGATCATAAATCTTCCCATTTTTGTCACTTCTCATCCACATAGTAATAACTCTCTCTCTTGTTTTTATCCACATAATGTCCCACTAGGTTTCTATTTTTATCATAATTTAACTGCTTGTCATTCTCACCTGCAGCTAAAAAAAAAAAAAATAGGAAGGGAGGTGAGCTTAAGCTTAGTACGTGAGTACAAC
Source organism: Laguncularia racemosa (assembly GCA_037954665.1). Taxonomy (NCBI): domain Eukaryota; kingdom Viridiplantae; phylum Streptophyta; class Magnoliopsida; order Myrtales; family Combretaceae; genus Laguncularia; species Laguncularia racemosa. The sequence continues at coordinate 50,449 of JBBMOL010000117.1, read as the reverse complement.
ACCCACATGCACATGACACACCACATTACTCATACATGCATATATGCAACATTTATCCACAACATCTTTATACATCAGCTTACATATCAATCTCAAAATTAATTATACAACATAGGGGTACTCATGATCTCGGTACACATAGAAGTTTTTCCTAGTGGGAACTGCTACTATGGGCCCCATCTAATCCTAATTTACCTTTGATCATTTTGATACACGACTCCACTAAGGATAACATGGCATACTGATTATCAAGGTACCCCCTAGGGATCTGCTACTACGGGCCTCTAAGCCGAGCTAAACATAAGCAACTCGCAACATGTCATTCACATATCACATTACATTACATAATTCTCATATCCAATTCATTTAATAACTACCTAACAATCACAACCAACAAAACAATGTAAACACGTACCTAAGCAGACGTCTCTACAATGATCTTGCACATCTCTAATCAAAGTAGGTAGCCCTATTCAATTACAAGGAACTACACTTAGCTTAATTCTACAAGTAATCTAAGTTCACTAAATTTTCTACTTCGTTCTAGTCATTTAATTCCCTTCCTTAGAGTACCTTCATATTTAATTCATGTTTTGAAATGAAATTGAAATAAACTAGAATCAATTAAGACATATTATTGCATAACACGGTCAAGAAAGTAATTGTGTAGGTGTGCACGGCCTGGAGCATGGTTGTGCTAATGGCCGCGTACCCTTTTGTAATGTTTTTGATCCAACACACCCAAGTACATGGCCGTGCTTGTGGCCATGTACGTTTAAACTTCAACACACCAAAGTATACAGTCGTGCCTAAAGCCATGTATCTTATTGTACAATTTCCCATTTTAGCACACCTTAGTACAGGGTTGTGTACTTGATCGTGTACCATTTTGTTTGTTACGAATCCTAATTTTTCTCCTCCAATTCATTCAAAATCCTAATTGTTATGATTTTTAGTTTAATTAATCATTGTATTAGCTATATCTAACATAAAATTAGTTTCTAGAATGCTTACTTGGTTTGAATTATGCTTAGAACTCCAAATTTGACGACTTCTGTGCTTGTTCAATCTGTCCTTAAATCCGATTCCTATGAACAACCAAGTCAAATTCATAATCTTTAATATCAATTGTTAGAATAGATCTTTGTTTACTAACTACAATCTTTACCTGTTTGATTCATCGCGTAATTCTCTTGCAAATCACCTTAGTCATTTGTAGGGGTTCTCTCTCTCTCTCTCTTTAGGTTTTTAGATAACAGTTGAACAAATGAACAAAAGGAGGAAGCCCTAGGTTAGTGTAGTTTTTATAGTCTCATCAGGAAAAGAAGATTTTACCCCTTGTCCTATATACTTATTTATGACATCTCCATTAGTTATATATATTATTTTATTTACTTATTTTATAATATTATTTTTATGAATATATATATATATATATATATATATATATATATATATATATATATTACATTTAAAACTGTGTATTATATTCTCCACCCTTTATAAAAACTTTCGTCCTCGAAAGTTACCTAGAGTTGGAAAGAGTTCTGGATGCTTTTTCTTTATTTCTTCTTTTAATTCCCATGTTGTCTCTCTTTCTGTTTGATTTGTCTACTGTACTTTGACATAGGTAATTCTTCTTCTTCTTAATACTTGTTCCTTTGTGTTCACTATTCTCACAGGTTTCTTTATAGAGGATAAGTCTAGCTGTACTTTCAAGGGTTCTAAGGCTACCACTTGATCTAGGTTTGGTACATACTTTCTTAACATTGATACATGAAACACATCACGTACCCCTACGAGACTTGACGATAGGGCCAACTTGTAAGCGACTGTTCCAACTCTTTTCTAGAATTTTAAAAGGGCCCACGTATCTTGGGTTCTGCTTGCCTCGCAATCCAAACCTGATTACCCATTTAGTTGGAGATATCTTTAGTAAAACTTTATCCCCGATATGAATTTCTAAAGGGTGTTGCTGTTTGTTTGCATAGCTTTCCTGGCGACTTTGGGTCGATAGAATTCTTTGCTTATTACTTTGACTTTGTCTATAGTTTCCTACACTATCTCTAGCCTTAGTATCCATCTTTCTCCCACTTCATCCTAGTGTAAGGGAGATTTACACTTCTTGCCATACAATACTTCATAGGGAGCCATCTGTATAGTAGCCTAGTAACTGTTGTTGTAAGCAAATTCTACTAAAGGTAAGTGATCACTTCAATTACCCCCATTGATCTAATGCACAAGTTTGCAATAGATCTTCCAGAATTTGGATAGTCCTCTCTAACTGCCCATTTGTTTGGGGATAAAATGCAGTACTAAACTAGAGTTTGGTTTGGTCACAAATCGAGTATTCATGTCAGATGTAAAAGTGACTAGTACCCTTGTGTAATATGATGATCTCTTTGATCTATATTTAAGCAAGATTTTCTAGTCTATAGTCCACTTTACTTGGCAAGAAATGGGTGGACTTGGTCAATCTGTCTACTATTACCCAGATTGCATCATATTTCTCCTTGGTTCTCGGGAGTGCTGTGATGAAATCTATAGTTAAATGTTCCCACTTCCATTCAGGTATAGGAAGTGGTTGTAATTCACCAGCTGGTCTTTGGTGCTCAATCCTTATTTACTAGCATGTAAGACACCTGGACACATATTCTGCTATCTCCCGTTTCATATTTTTCCACCAGTAATTATTCTTGAGATCCTTGTATATCTTGGTGCTTCCTGAGTGTATTGTATATCCTGAGTAATGAACTTCTTTCATGATCTTCTTCTTTAACTCTATATTATCCAAAACACACCATCTGTTGCCATACTTGACTATCCCTTTAGCGTTTACCACAAATTTTGTGGCTTTACCCTATTTTATTTTGCTCTTTATCTTTTGAATTCCAAGATCTCCCATTTGTGCAGTTTTAATCTGATCAATAATATTGGGTTAGATACTAAGTGTAGTTAACCTATTTCCCACTTCTTGTGTCACCATTTCCAATTCCAGCTTATTTACGTCTTCTAGTATTCTTCTCTGAGATGTGATTAATACTATAATATTTATTTGTTTCTTCTTGCTTAGAGCATTTGTAATCGCATTTGCTTTTCCAGGGTGATAATGAATTTCCACATCGTAATCATTCATCAATTTTAGCCACCTCCTTTGCCTTATATTCAATTCCTTTTGGATAAACATATACTTCAAACTTTTATGATCTATAAATATTTTACACTTCTCCCCATAAAGATAATGTCTCCATAATTTCAGTGCCAAGATCACAGTAGCTGACTTTAGGTCATAGGTGGGGTAATTTTTCTCATATTGTTTCAGCTAGCAAGTGGCATATGCAATGACTCTCCCATTTTGCATAAGTACACACCCCAAACCTTGATTTGATGCATCATTAAATACTTCAAATTCTTCTCCTGTCTTTGGTAGGGCCAACACTGGAGTTATCACCAATTTATCCTTTAGTGACTTTGAAAATGATCTGTTTTATTCATTAACCATATCATATAAAAAATTCATAACAAGAAACACTAAAAATTTCTGGAAAAATATCCAGAGGTATGCAACAATTCTTAATTTTCACAGTGTCATCTCCTACCAGCTTCCTTGATGAGGTGTCGGCAAAAACATGAAGATCTTGCCAATTGTGCCTCCCACTAGACCACTGCTTATACGGGTCTCATATAGTTTTCATGCTGAGTCAAAAGTCTTACGAGGACTAAAACGCAAATCGTGCAGGAGAGGAAGTATTTTGGTGCATTATTCGTCCCATGTAAAAAACCACGGGCGTTAAATAAGTTATGCAAAACAGGAATTCCATCGTACTTACCGAAACAGCCAAAGAGTACAGTGGTGGATTAGTATTCATAGAGCCAGAGGCTAGGGTTGTTCGTATATTTATTTCCATGTCGGATCCCCAACGAGGATTCTCGATTCTCATATACATTACTTTGTTCCCAAATGAAGATCCCTCAACATATCCGACAAAATCCAGGCAAAACTGGAGCATTAATTGACAAATACACGGTTTTACGTCATCATTTCCTGCCTTCCTAAATCGGCTGCGTTTGCCCTTATCCGAGAGTTAGCGAGCGATTGTTCATCTTGGAGCACTTATATAAATGGTAGGGTACTATCCTAATTGCTCAGCACAAATAGCGTTTTCTTAACCTATCTGCCTTCAAATTCTGTAATATTTTCGCGCCATCGACTCATTGCAATGTTGCACAGTACCACACACCCCAGCCGCCCTGCTTCTTTCAACCCTATAGGCATCATGAATAGCAGCCCTGTTCATTGGAGCTCAAACTCTAACCAGAAGGGTAACAATGGTTCCATGAGCTCTACACGGATTGTTTCTAACTCTACTCCCGGAGTCCATCAAAATGACATCATCCTTCAGAAGAGCTCATTTACTGCTGAACCTGGCCTACTTGGTCTTAGCCAGGTTGCTCACAGCAGAGGTGTGACTGAGGTGAGGAGGACTTGCATTGCAGCACAAGGGGTGCAAGTTGGCACTGCAGTAAACCACCCTTCAGTGCAAAACCATTCACTGTCCTACATAACCAAAGTTACAACTGTCACTGAGGTCATAACAATCCCAAATCTGAATTCACCACTATCCACAATGAATCGAATGTTGCATCAAAATGGAAGTGCAACCCTTCAAAACGAAGAACCAGTTGTTGGTGATTCCTTTGATACCATGTCCAATCAGGTGAGCACTTTCCATCATGCTAAGCCATATCCTCAATCTAATAATGCAATGGCCATAATACCCAACCAAGTCACTAGTGAAATGCAGAATAGTCAATTGAACAAGGTCCAACTGAACTCGACTTTTGATAAGACACCCATAAGTTTGAATCCCATTGGATCCATGGATTCAGACACAATTCAATATATTTCAGGCAGTCATTCGCAAATGGCCAAGTTGGATTCACTGAGAAACGACCGGAAGTTTGACCCCAGACTGGAGGATGCTGATGTGAAAGACGAGAAATCTGAGCATACTAATGATGGTATAACACACAGCCTTCCATGTAGGAAGTATGGCCCATATACATGTCCTAAATGTGGAAAGGTTTTCAATCGATCGCAATCCTTTGCGGCTCATATGAATTATCACTATAAAACTGAAAGTCCAGCAGACAGGATGAGAAGACAAGCAGCTAAATACAAACACCGAAATGTCAGGGGAGGTAATGCTAACGTGAGAGAATGCATAACCGATACTCAAACAGAAGTAGCTTTGGCTGTGAAAGTCAAGCAGGAAGGATGAGAACCCAGAAGAGAATTCTCCGTCAGCTAATGTGGGTGAAGTTTTCATGTTTAATGTTAAGATCAAGACCAACCCTCCGCTGGGTTAATATTAGTGTAGCAATTTCCGAACTTTGTGAGATTATGTCTTTATTGGAACAAATTGAGTTGCATTTTAAGCAATAGTTTGTAATGGACATGATTCTAGGATAATTTAAAAGCAGATATTTTACCTCATTAATTTATGGTTATCTTTAGCATATCGTTAGATTATCATAATCCTTTTATTTTTTGTGAATCAGGTAATATTACTTGTATATATAAGTTATTCTCTTAAGAAATGAAACCAGCTAGAAGTTATTGCCTTTCAATTTTAATAGTCCTCCTTATGAGTCCCAAAACCCTAATTTCTTAAATTCACAAACCTTAATTTTGCCTTACATTCCACCAGGAGAGGTCAAAACAGTTATCATCAATAATTTCACTAGTAATTAATAACCCCTTGACTAGATCCTAAACCGGAAGTTCACAAAATTTGGTACAATAGCCACTGTCACGGGGATTTCAAGAATTGAACGAGTAGTCAACAACCTCTATTAACCATTGTAGGTGTGTGGCTTTGAGTGTGAGAGTTACATGCATGTTGTGAGAACACACTACACATGGCCTAATGAGGAAAGTGATACATACAAGGATGATTAGAGGTGAATGAGATGGGAAGGAGTAGGTGAACCCAAATAAGGCTCAACACTTTGGTGGCAAACTTGTGTGTGTGGGTAGATTTTGGCTTTAATCTTTTTGAGTAAAATCCGGTAGAGTGATGGTGTTTTTCCAAAAAAGAGACTTTTTAAATAAAGATGTTTTGAGTATTTATAAGATTTGACTATAAATCTCGTTTATCGGATAGTAACGATGATTAACGATTTTGAGCAAATAAACTCCCATGTTGACTTTGTATAGGTCTAGACCCATTTGAGGCCTTTAGTATGTGTGAGCCTTATTAAGAAAGGTTGTATTAGACTAGCTGATCCAACGTCTTTACTCTAAGTCCACCATGCTAAGTCTCTCTTGATTATTCTAAACCATGTGCTTAACTTCTTAAGCTCTATTATCTTTTCCCTTTATATTTTGCTCTCTGATCAAAATTCTTTGATTGAAATCAAAGGGGTTTAGGCATCAAATAAGTTTTTCTAATGGCTAGGGAATTACTTGGTGCATGCGTCCTTGTAAAATAGTTGTATTGCTGCCGTATAGCATTCACACAATTTGTATTACAAAGGCCTAGTGCCACCATTGTATATAACTTGGATTTTTCTCTTAGTGCATAAGTTTATAACACCATTTAATTTTATGTGTCGCCTTTAGCCAACTGTAAATGAATATTGCTGTGTGACATCAAGTAGCGTATATGATACGAATTTGATAGCTTGCAGTCTCTTAACCATTTTTTCTTTTGCAAAGAAAAGAGTCTTCCATGTTTCAAGCTTTGGTCCGTAGCAGTTCTTAGATGGAACCTTTGATCACTGCCAACAATAACATCAGATAAAAATGTCACGGCAGCAACATAATTTTTTGCTTCTTTTTGCTTTTCTAAGCATATCTAAGACCATGCTAGTTGCAGAATTTAGATCCTCAAACTTCAAATGACATGAAAGCAAGCGGTTATAATATTGATGAAATTGAGGATCAGGGAGCTTCATCTATGCGCTTCTGAAGCTTCCTTAGCTCTTCCCCCCTATCATTTCTCTCATATATTTGGGCCATTATGATCAACAAATTCGTATTAGCTTTGATCCCTAAACAAGACATCATATCGAGGAGTTGCTCTGCTTTCCTAGAAGAATCAAACAACAATAATCTTGCCAAGGCGATATTGAAAACAGTAGTATTCGGCTTCATGGCAAATGGGGATCAACTCTATTATCTTGACGCAAGCAACCAATTTCAAGTATTAATTCGGCTGCCAGATAAGCTCCAAGGCCCACGCCAGCGACCACCACATATGCCATGATAACAGACCAAGCAGCCACGGGAGGGTATGGTTCCATATCAATCAATATCTTCTCAAAAGCACTTCAAAATTTTTTGTCCAGAATCCGATACTTCTACAAGGAAAAATGTACTTCCTATCAATATATAAAACCAGTGATCTGGTTAGGAGAAATAATTTGGCTCAGCTGGTCCATGTTATGGCCTGGTGTGTAAGATGTTATGTAGTCGAATCCCTTCAACAGCGCTTAAGCGATATATATATTTTTTTACCTTGTACGGTTTGCGTAGGTCAAAGGCATTTGTTTTCCTTTCTGTCTTGTCTCCCTCTCTATCTAGCACCGCGTTATTTTTATCATTATTATTATTTATCTGTTCCTCCACTCTTTCCTTCTGCGGGATTACCAGGCTTTGTGTTCTCCGTTCGGCAACATCACCGCCTCTTCCTTGGTCATTCTTCTCCCATGCCTTTGTAGAGATCAAGCCCAGCTCCAAGGGATATCTCCATAGAAAAGTAAGGATGAGTTTTGTGATTGCTTGATTCTCATAGAGTATTTATTGTGTTTTTTCTTTTTCTTTTTCTTTTTTTTCTTTTTTGAATTGTTTCGACTGTTAGTAGGAGTAGATACATGGAGGTTGTGAGGCCGGCTTACGACACGGTGGAATATGAAGTTAGAAGGAGTAGAAATGGGACTGCGCAGCATTCTGCTTGGCGGGTTTAGGAGTCTTAAGTAGCCGTTTGATTTGAGTAGTAAGTTTTTTCGATAGAGGGGAGAAGACTACGAGGGTCGGAAAGACGGGTTTCGTCGGGCAAAGGACGTTTTGGAGCGTATTCCGGAGTTTTATCTCTCTTCCTCCACTCTTTCCTTCAGCGGGATTACCAGGCTTTGTGTTCTCGGTTCGGCAATATCACCGCCTCTTCCTTGGCCATTCTCCTCCCATGCCTTTGTAGAGATGAAGCCCAGCTCCAAGGGATACCTCCATAGAAAAGTAAGACATTCTCATGTTACTTATTCCACCATAAAGAGGATGAGTTTTGTGATTGCTTGATTCTCAGAGTATATAGGGGTTTACTTGTAGCGTGGAGATTGTGTTTTTTTTTTTTTGAATTGTTTGGACTCTGTTAGTAGGAGTAGATACATGGAGGTCGTAGGGCCGGCTTACGACACGGTGAAATATGAAGTTAGAAGGAGTAGAAATGGGACTGCGCCGCATTCTGCTTGGCGGAACTACGATGATATTAATGAGTATATTTGGAGTAGGAGGTACTTTAGGAGTCTTAAGTAGCCGTTTGATTTGAGTAGTAAGTTTTTTCGATAGAGGGGAGAAGACTACGAGGGTCGGAAAGACGGTTTCGTCGAGCAAAGGACGTTTTGGAACGTGTTCCGGAGTTTTGACCGATTGTGGGTGATGTTGGTATTGATGTTGCAAGCTATGATTATCATCGCTTGGACAGAGGTTGATTTTCCATGGCAGGCGTTAGATAGTAGGGATGTGCAGGTTAAGTTTTTGACTGTTTTCATCACATGGGCTGGACTTAGGTTGCTTCAATCTGTGCTCGACGCGAGCACACAGTATAGTCTTGTTTCGAGTGAGACGTGGTTGCTTGGATTGAGAATGGTGTTGAAAAGTGCCGTGGCAGTGACATGGACGGTTGTTTTCTCTGTGTTTTATGCCCAGAATTGGAGCCAGAAGTACGCGGATGGGGGCTGGTCTAGTGAGGCTAATAGGAGGATTGTTGTGTTTTTTGAAAACCGGGTTAGTTTTCATAATTCCAGAAATTTTAGCATTGGCACTATTTTCCTTCCTTGGATTAGGAATGTGCTTGAGGAGTTGAACTGGAGTGTGTCGTACGTGTTCATTTGGTGGTTTCATACTCGAATATTTGTGGGACGCGGCGTGAGAGAAGGTTTAGTTTATAATATCAAGTACGGCTTATTTTGGATTGCGGTGCTACTTTCTAAGTTCACGTTTAGTTTCTTCCTCCAGATCAAGCCCCTAGTAACGCCTACGAAAATCCTATTGCGACTCAACAATATTTAGTACAAGTGGCACGAGTTCTTCGACAGCACGAATCGGATGGCTGACTTGGTGTAATGCACTCCCGTTGTGTTGATACACTTGATTGACTTGCACATTTGGTACTCGGTCTTCGGTTCTATTGTTGGTGCGGCAAATTAAGATGTGACGAGGAGGCAGCATTGGAACAGAAAGACAGCTCAGGTGAATTTAGTGATGAAGCACCTCCAGGTTTTGAGGGTTATCGTAAGATGTACGACTTGATAGGGAGTTTCACAGACTCACAAGTGTCATATATAAGAACTGATGAGCATGTTGCTTCTAGAGCGGCTTGCTTTTGTTCTGTGAGGCTAATGGAGTACGTGAAAGGATGTTATGATACTTGATCCTCTATTCTTTGTGAGTTGCTAATATTCCTGACCGGCATAAGGATACGCGGCTGGATGTTGATAATATGTCTTACGAGTAGTCGCTCGCTCTCGAAGAGCGTATTGGAAATGTCAACACCGGATTGACAAAAGAAACAATATTGTAGCGGATGAAGAAGCGAAGTATAGTAATGACATTGATGCTCCGGGAGAGGCTGAGCCCTGCTGTATTTGTCAGGAGAAGTATAACGATGGTGAAGATCTTGGGGCCTTGGAATGTGGGCACGATTTCCATAGGCATTGCATTAAGCAATGGCTAATGCGCAAAAAACCCTGCCCGATTTGTAAAGCAACGGGTCTGAATACATCAAAAGCCGCGGGTATTTGGATGGAGGTTTGATGGCTGCGTCAACATGGGTCATATACATCGGTAGCTTGAAGTTCTATTTTTGCCATTTTTTTTAATTTGTAAATGTTCCATGGCACCCTTTCAAGGAAATGTGACACAAGTGTGAGGGTGTCTTTGGAACAGGTTCCATCATCTTCTTGACATAAGAAGTATCAATCATCTTTTATCATGCAAGGCTTGTGGAGTACTAGACATCCTTCTTTCTACTTGATGAGATACCCTTCTCTAGGACTTAGGAATGCTTGTAGGGTATTTGAAGATCTCTCTACAGCATTTTCAACTGAAAGTGGTCTTCATTTTTCTTAATTTAATTTCAATATATCTACATTCGCTTGCTTGCTTGGATTAAGAAATTGGGATTCTTGTGTGTAATTTTCATATATATGCACCTTTCTTTGGGTCTCACCTCTCCTCTTACTCATTTTTTAGGTAAAGAGATTAGCACTTGAGGAACCCGTGATTGTGACAAGGATTAGGCATCAACAAACTCAGCTCGTACTTGTAACGAGTGGTAAAGACACAACGATTTTAAGAGGTCCAACTTTTTGTCATTCTGTTTGAATTACTCTTAAGTTTGTACAACCATGCGATTTTAAGAGGTTCGACTCTTTGTTGTGTCATGCTCTACGACTCACAAGTTTGCAGCTTAGTTTAGAAATGAAGCGGTGGCAATTGAAATTGCAGTTGTGACAAGTGAGGTCTCCATTGAGTGTGTCATCTACTCAAGTTAGCTTTCCTTCTCTTTTTATTTTATCCGATATCTGCCATATTGTGCTATGTCTGTTTATTTGATTTTTCTTTTAGGATTGAAGGAAGTCCTTTCTTTGTTAGATAAATTTGGACTAACAATCGTTAGATGTCATTAATCGCTCACGAATGCTAAAAGGAGGCTTCCAAACTTAAGAACCTCACATGTTTACTAGGCCCCTTTCATTCTGTTATTAGTCCAATGGCGCGTTTATCCTTTTCATGCTCACTTAAGAAATAGATAAAGAGGAAGACAATCAACTTTGTTAATATGATCGAACCCACGTGTGTTATCACATAGAGAACTCAACTCGAATGTCAGATTGGGAAACAAAGAAGCAAGCTTCAGTTGCTCGATCAATAGCTGAAGTAGAATACATTGTTGCATTTGCTGCTGTTAACCAAGCAATTTGGTTAAGAAAAATTCTATTTGATTTAGGATTTCAATAAGAAAAACCAATTGGAATCTTATGTGATAACAAGTCAGCTGTGGCTATGGTGAAAAATCCAATGTTTCACTGCAAGACAAAGCACATCAAGATAAAATTTCACGCTATTAGAGAAGCTAAGAAAGAAAAAAAAGTTTTGATCAAGCATTGTTGCGCCAAAGATCAAGTTGCCGATGTCTTTACGAAGACATTACAAAAACAGATATTTGAATTTCTTAGATAGTGTCTTGGTGTGTGTAGCATTACTTGCATCATGGGGGAGTATTAAGATGTGAAGTAGCTGTCCCTGTTTTGTAAATGATGCAAGTGCTGTTGTGTTTTGTTATGTAATAAAATATTTTTGATATTTTCTGTAAAAAGAAATCCTCCGTATTAGGGTTGTTGGTGTTTAGTGAAAAAAATATGGAAGAGCTTATTTCAAGCTTTAGTTTGGAAGACAAACATCCTTAAATCATGAAGTTTGGTTAGCAAACTTTTGAAAAACTCATATATATATATATATAAACATGTCAAATCAATTAATGAAAAGTGATCCTACTTTCCCTTTTTTTTTTTTTTTTTAATTTTAAAAGGGTTCTGCTCCTTGCTAACAATAACACCCGTGAATAAATCCCAATTAGTGTGAGAGCCATTCCTTGCAACCATTGATTTTCTTCGTCCAAAAGTATATGCCGAGCAATGGGTGGAAGTGACGCGTTTAGCACAACAATACCGGTTTGCTGAGTGGCTAGATAAGGTGGGTATCATCAGTGGACAACCCAAACGAATCAATGACTTAAAGTGCATTCAACCTTATCAAGCGCATCCTAACACGCGATCAAATTGTGTAAAACCCAGATCCACAACCTCAACAAATCATCAATCACCTCGAGTTGCTGCCCATAGCAAATATACACACAACTAGATGGTCTTGCCAGACATAGTGCTTGACCCACAGTGCCTTAGGCACGAGCCATCCCCACCTCATGCGTCGATGTGCACTGCCTCGCAACGTAGCCATATGTCCTACTTTCTGCAGCACGATCCGATGCTCAACCTCCTGGTAAGCCACCCTTTTCATGCACATGACCGCCCAAGCATCAGAGACATGACTTTCAAAGCCCAAGAACAAGCTGTTGTCTTAAACGAGAGCAATGTTAGGGACATGGCTTAGGAAACAAATGAAGATGAACTATTTTGTTATGCTAATATTAGGCAGATTATTATTATAAATCGTTTACATTATTAATAATGAATCCTCCGGTAGACATTGTGAAAACACAATCTTTTATTTTTATAAGTTGATATAGGTATTCTTAGTAGAATATCTTTCTTATTTTTAAATGATATTGGTCCCCACTAACAAAAGTAACAAGTAAGAATAGTATTGAGTTATTTTAATTATTTTTATCTTTTGTTTATCTCAAAACTAAAGATTAGAGAATTCTCTTGATGGACCTCCAACTAGACATCCGCTTAGTTCAGAACTGGCCTGGAACTATCGGGTGAAGGGCTGTAGGGAAGGGTAACCTGAACCGACCTTTCTAGTTTTTTTTTTTTTTTGAATTATTTATTTTAATCCCTGTTTTTTATTACATATTTTTCATATTATTTAAGATTATTTGACATTTATCCGTATGTATTTTTTAAGTTAGTTTGTTTTTTTTGTTAAATTTAAAAATATTGAAATTCAATCTACAATTTTTTGAGGTAATATATAATGTTTCGGAATTAATTGGTGGTAATACCCTGTACACCGGGGGGGGGGGGGGGGGGGGGGGGTGTGGGCGTGGGTGGCACAAGGGAGATACCAGCCTTGAATTTTATTGATTGAATAAAATTATTACAAAAAAAGAGGGGGACATTTGGCTTTACCTCTTGTACATACTAATAATACTATGTAAGTAAATAACAGAAATAAATAAGGGAGTACTACTCCTCTTACAAAATATGTCTAACTCTAACCTAGTACAAAAAATAAATAAGGTAGTACTACTATCCTTACAAAATTATTTGGCTTATCCAATATTAGGATTCGAATCAATAGAGCTTTCACCTTATGGGACAAAGTTGCTAAAGTATTCATCTTCTTCAATGGACATCTCGTACGACTCTTATGTGCAACTTCTTGCCTTTGACCAATTCTCCATGTAAGCCAACGCCTCAACATTGATGGGTAACAATCGTGATCGCTGTTAGGATAGGATAAAGCCTACCATGATGAATGCTTGTACAAAAGCTACTGTTGATGTGGAAGCAGCCAAAACTTGGCGAGTCATGTGAGAAAGTATAGGATACGTTTTCTTATGCCTCTTCCACCAATCGAGGATATTGAAATTTGTGATACTGTTGTCATTAAATTCGAAGTGTGTATTAAAGTAATCGTCAAGTTTAGTGTAGTCAGTTGACCCGGAACAGTGCCGCTTTAACTTTTGCAACATCATTCATTACGCAATGAGGATGGGATCATGGGTGGTACCATGTGAGCTGAGGAATGGTGAGGGAGTTCGGGACACTTGACCACCGAATGCAATGCAAATGTTAGAATATAATTCTTTCGTACATAGATTGCTCGGCATAGTTCTTACGTGGTAGTAACGGTATAAGTGTCTTTCGTGTCAAAGAATGTGTCAACAATGGAATAATATAAATTAAGATATTCTAATAACATGTATTTTTTACACCATTGATCTAAAATAGAAGCAACTAGATAAATTGTTGAAATTTGTCTACAATATTACAACCATTTTGTAGCCATATCATTTATAGCCACATGCAGAAAAGTGTCAGATCGGGAATCGAGCAGCAGTGACAGTGTATTCACCACATTCATAAGGAAAAGATGAACACTAGCCTGATAAACTTGCGAAAATGTTAAAGCACACTCATGAAAAACTTTTAAAACATTCAACATTCTACTGCATACATCTCAATGGCTGGGGTGTAGTGGAATGTCTAGGATAATCATGGCAGCGAAAGAACATAATACATCTTTATAAGCAAGTGTACTTTCTATAAGTTGATAGGTGGAATTCCACCTATGCTTAACATCCTTTCTAAATTTTTTAGGTCGCATTCCATTTCAACACAAAATCTCCGCTATGCCTTATTTATGAAAGAATGGTCAATTAAAAACATACTAGTTGTCTTATTGGGGACATTTTAAAATCTAAACAGTTCATACCATCCTTAACACAAAGATTTAAAATGTGGTAGGTACAGCGAATATGGAAAAATGTCCCACCTAATGTGGGTTGACATAAAGTTTGAAGTTCATCAATAGATGCCGTGTTAGCGGCCGCATTGTAAAAACCAATTGAAAAAATATTTTTTTGTCAAACTGTATTCACCTAAAATAATACTTATAATATGGAAAATATTTTGCGCATATGGCGATTGTTGAAAACCCTTAGAGCTATTAATCTTTTCTATACCTACCACACATCATCTATCTAGTAGCATGTAACTCCCATGTATGAATTTTCTTGCCACGGTGACATGCCACTCCAATTGTAATCAACAAATACTAATTAAGAAGTAATTGAACAAAATTCCCAATTGGCAAGGATCCCCTTTCACGTGGAACCTTAATGTTTCAATGACAAGAACAAATGAAATTCCAAATTCTTACCAGATATTACTCACTAGAAAAATGAGGAAACAACTTGCAATTGTTGATTTTACACACAACAATCCAAATCTCCACTCACCACAACCCTAATTAGACTTGATAAGAGTGTATATGAAAGAGAGGAAGCCCCCTTTTCCACGGGAATAAACTGCAAAATAATATCCAAAAGCCCCTTTGTTGTTCTCCTTTATAAGTATTTATACTAAGCCCTAAATATGAAAAAAAAAAACAAAATGAAAATTACATAATACATGACCGGTCTTCTATGCCTATCTCGGTCTAAAGTACATAACACATGCTCAGCTCCTCTACGTCCATTTTGGTTCAACATGGACCGTGACTCATCTCCAAACCAAGTGCTAATGCGTTTGATTGTCTTCCTGTAATACTGACAAGTGTACCTAATTAAATAAAAAAAAATCATACAAAGTAAATGAAGACACTATGTGAATGTCTTCGGGTTCCATTTACTTAAAGAGGACTCTCAATGTTATCCTCTAAACCATGTGTTAATTGGTTTGATCTCCTTTCTGTAATACTGACAAGAGTGTTAGGCTCTACAGTCTTTTAACTCTTGCTTGGGTAATAGATCCTGTTGTTGCATTGGTTTGATTCCCATTATCTCCTCGGGCCTGTGGAAAATTTGCCCTCAAATCTAATGGGTCCTTTGTTTTAGATGAGAATTTCTAAAAGTCTCCTGGACTAAAAACCTTGGTTTGCCCTGAAGCCGTGATTGCCCTGGATTCTTCTTGAGGCGTTTAGAATTCTTTTGATAAAGCTTCTGAATTTCTTGTGACTGTTTCACTCTACTCAAGTTGTCTTCCAGTTCCTTCCACCTCAATAATAAAGACTTCTTTCTAGTAATTTTATTGATCTGTTCTTGGGCTTCGTATACCTCAGTTGGTGACATAAGAGTCAAAACAACCCATTCACCATACTTTTGAAACACATAGGTGTTTTTAAACCTATCATGTAGCACTCTCCTATGAAATAACCAAGGTTTACCCAGTAGTATACGTGATGCGCACATAGGAAGAACATCACAAACAATTTCATCCTGGTATTTTTCCCTTATGCTGATTGAAACCTTAATCCTTTGAGTGACATACAGACTATCTTGTTCATTCAACTAGTGCAATTTATAAGGATTTGGGCATAGGTTAGTGACTACTTGTAATCTATTTACTATTATAGCAGCTATTATATTTGTGCAACTACCACCACCAATAAGAAAAGCACATAGATTACCTTGAACCCTACAGGGAATATAGAATAGGTTTTCCCTCTGTAAGTCCTCAACATCTAAAGATGTAGTCATTACTTTGCGCAACATGTTAATAGCCAAATATTGATCATTTCCTTTGTCTTCATGTGCCTCAACATTTGGATCCTCATAATACTCCTTAGCACTATTGACAAATCTATTGGCTTAAGTATCTCTTCCTTGCCATCCTTACTTTCTACCTCCATAACAATCATCACCCTTTTGTTAGGACATTGATCAACTAAGTGTCTAAAGCTCAAACATTTGAAGCATTAGATTTGACGATTCTTCCCACCTTATGACCCAGACACTATTTGCCTAATGTCTGCCCCAGTAATTGCTTTCTCCTTTCTAAAAATTTCCTTTTCCTTTCTAATATCAGTAACAATTGCATTTGCTTCCATAATCTTATCAATTCCCCCTTTTTCACCCTGTTGACTATTTGACCCATATAGTTTAGTAGTGGATCCATACCTATTACTCACTGCTTTATAAGGGTTAGAACGCTTTTGTCCCTCTACTTTCAAAGCTAACTAAGCGACCTCATTAAGGGAGTCATATCGCTGCAACTTTACTATGTAGGCAATTTCATATTTTAGACCGGACACAAATCGTATCATAGTCTGTTCAGGAGGTTCGACTACTCCACATTGGATCATTAGTGCCTCAAACTCCTGGACATACTCTTCTATTGTTTTGCCTCTCTGTCTCACTGTTTAGAGACGCATGAACAATTCCTGTTTGTAATGTTATGGAATAAACCTCTTCCTTAGAACTCTTTTCATTTCTTGCCAAATACGAATCTCAACATCACCATCTCTTCTCCTACTGGCCACAAGGTTCTTCCACCACAAGGTGGCATATCCCGTAAACTCGACTGCTACTAGACAAACTCAAGTATGGTCATTAATCTCATAATATTCAAAGAGTCCTTCACCTTATCTTCCCAATCAAGATATTCTTTTATAGATCCCTTTTCCAGCAAATGAAGGCATCTGTAATTTCACATATTCTAGACCTCTAGGTGATCTAAACTCACGATTTGTATAAAACGCATCCCTAAAGTTATCATCCCTTTCCTCCCGATAAGCATGATAATCTCCTACCATTCTCCTGCCCCTATTTCCTCCTACTGCTCCTTCCCTACGTACATCATTATGGACTACCTAAGGTGGTGGTGCCTGTAGATTTGCCATTGGTGGTTATGGCAATGTCATCTAATCAACTTGTGTTGCTAGAGTAGCAACAATAGTGGTCAAGTCTTGTAATTGATCTTCTAAAGTTCTTCTTACACCTATAGCACAACGTTTTTTACCTCCTCCTCCAACCTGACTATTGGCCTCATTCCTAATTCCTCCATTCACACTATCATTCAACATAGTTGTTGATATATATTTTTTCTCACAACCACACCTTCACAACACAAGTCCTCCAATTCCAAATTACACACTTATGGCACAATTCCTTCAAATCACAAAGTACATAATACATGACTGGTCTTTTATGCCCATCTTGGTCTAAAGTACATAACACATGGCCGGCTCCTCTACATCCATTTTGGTTTAACATGGACCGTGACTCATCTCTAAACCAAGTGCTAATGTATTTGATTATCTTCTTGTAATACTGACATGCGTACCTGATTAAATACAAATACAATCATATAAAGTAAATGAAGACACTATGTGAATGTCTTCGGGTTCCATTTGCTCAAAGAGGACTCAATGTTATCCTCCAAACCATATGCTAATTGGTTTGATCTCCTTCTTATAATACTGACAAGAGTGTTAGGCTTTGTAGTCCTTTAGCCCTTGCTCAAGTAATGGATCCTATTGTTATATTAGTTTGATTCCCATCACACGGATCGGTTCATATATCTACGTAAATGGAAACATGCATCTCAAGAGAATTGAAAAGAGTGGCTAATTCACACTTACTATTATGATACAGCTTAACGGTGATTTTTTGTATGGTTTTTGGGTTGTAAGTCTGTGATCTTGGATTTAGCACTTCTTGCTCGTACTCCAATCGGTGTGGGGAAGCTATGTGACTCCATGACAAGTTACACTTTACTAAGTATTCTACAAGTAGAAATTGTTGTCTATCAACAGAATAATGAAATAAAGCTCCTCTTTGCGATCTTATTGATTGCGAAATTTGTTACTACAATTTATCTATACCAAACTCCGTGAGGTGCTTAGCTCACATGTGCCTATTAAGGGTGCCATACCCCTCTCCCTTTTTTTCATGCATAACTTGATTGGCAGTAGTTGCAATAAGCACGACTATTGCCATCTTCACCTGTAATTTTACAAAAATGTTCAGTAAAAATTTCTGATTTAATTAGTGCTGGTGGCTTACTCGTAGAGTTAGATGGGATACGTAAGTGCCCTAGAATTTCTTCCTTCGACACTTCTTGCACATTGTCTTGCCCTTCTCCTTCCGCCTCCTCCTCATTGCCCTGTCATGGCAGCGATTTGCTTTGTCCACCAGAAAGCCTAGGGATGGCATCATCAAGTCTTCTAGGTATTCGTTGGTAAAGTTGTGGATATCATAATCATCCACTTCAAAATATTGTTGGGGTGCCTCTTGCATAAATTTTTCCTTATCACCTTTGCTAGAATAATCCCTTTGAGAAGAACCTGAGCAGCCAAAATAACTTTCCATTTTTTAATATTAAGATAATTATAAAATATTAATATGGGTAGATGAGGGAACATAATATTTTTAACAGTTGGCAAGAAATATAACAAAAATTATTCACAAGGTATTAACAGTGTAAAAGATGCGAGTACAATAAATAGAAGATGAGAGCACACAAAATGGAAGATGAGAGTATAGAAATTTAAAGATGAGAGTAAAAGACAAGAGTGAGTGCAATTTTTTTATGTGGATAATTTTGCTCTTCAAAATGTACTATTAATTTATACAACATCTAACAACAAGCTTAATTTCTTCTACTCTTTTTCAATGTTTAAATTTGAAAATTTGAACACCTGCATACTGCACCTATACAAACAACTTAAACTTATTCCTCATTGCCTGCTGTAAACACTCCATTTTTGCCCTAGGAATGAATAATAATCACTAATAATCAATTCTTAATTTTTTACAATTTTTCTTTAATTTAGCATAAATAATAAAAATATTCAAAAAAATAAAAATAAATAGGAAAACACATCAATTTTGAAAAATGATTTCAGAAATGGCAATAATAAATAGTAAATAATTTTTACAAATTTTTGAAATTTCAAAAAATACAAAAAAATAAAAAAATCGCATTGCATATATGCAATTTGCGAAATTAGAAAAATCAGGAAAATGGGCTAGCCCAGCTGGTCTGGACCACGGGCTAAGGCACACGCAGGAGGGCTCGGTCGCAGGTTCGAATCGCGGGGGAAGCAGTTTCCGCGTTTTGAGTTTTTTTCACTTATCCAGGACAAGTGGCAGCATCCGATTGGCTGGAGGAAACGCATGCGCCGGATGCGTGATCGTCTTCTACCTCGAGTCCGAGATCGCCGGCGGAAGAAAAATTCGCATTTTGGCCGTTTGGATTCGATTTTTTTACACAAATCCAACAGATCTTCAATAGAAATGAGATAAACATAATCTAATTGGAATTAAATCGCAACAAATCGATGGATTTACACAAATCGGAGTTGTTTTTTTTAACCGAAAATCCGATTAGCTTCGATCGGAGGAAATCCAAGCTTATCCAGCTTAGTTTCAAGTGCCTATAAATAGAAATCGAAGGGAGGAAGCCAAGGCACGAATCACAATTGAGAGAAAGTGAGAAAAGAGAGCAAATCGGAGAGCATCGGAGGAAACCTAAAACCGTGAACCGCCGATCGGAGCCAAGCCGCCACCAGGAGACGTTCTGGGAGCAAACCACCGCTACCATTGGATTCAGCACCCTCGAGAAGCTAGGATTTGACAACTCACCCGTGACAAAAGACCACCGGAATGCCGTGAACGAGCATCCTCCGCCGCCGTGTCCGACTGATCCGACCCGACCCGATTCGACTCAACCGAACCGACCCGCGCACCGACCCGGATCCAGGTAAATCGGATTTTCCGGATTTTTTCCAATTTATTTATTTACTTTATTTATTTATTTTTATTCTGATTTGATTTATTATTTATTTATTAATTTGTTTGTTATTTATTTATTTATTTATGTTTCCGTAAATAGGAAAATGTTAGAAATTAGATTTTTTAGGATTTAACAATGTAGAAAAATAATAAAAAAATAAAATAATAATAATAAAAATGTGGAAAAACAATATAAATATTAGAATAATAATAATAGAACCTTAGATTTCAAAATAGGATAGATAATAGTTTAGGATAAAATTTTTAACAAAAATTCACAAAAATTATAAAAATCAATAAAAATCATAAAAACTATAAAAATCATGAAAACTTAGAAAAATTATAGAAAAATTGTAGAAGAATAATAAAAATCATAAAAAATCATAAAATTACAGAAAAAAAAGAAAAATCATAAAAATCATAAAAATTAATAAAAATTCAAAAATAATAAAAAAAATAAGTTTTAGCACTTAGAAAAATCATTTTCTTCAAATAAATCCAAAATTGATGTTTTTCCTAAAAACCATTTTCAAAAATCAGATAAAAGTTTAGGCTTAGATTTTTTTTAAGAAATCCAAAAAAAATAGTAAAAACATAAAGCAAAAGAGATTTCAAAATTAAAACTCACAAACACACTTAAAGTTTTCAGAAAAGCGAACTACGGCTTGTTTGATCCTGGATAACAGGTACGTAGGCACCCATTCGGGTCAACCCATAAAATGAAATAAAAAATCATTTTCTTGAAATAATTCAAAAACATAATAAAAAGTAACAGAAATACAATAAAACACATTTCTAAATAGGAACAATTTTAGGAGATTAGGTGGTAACCGTAAGGTTTTAATAGGTTAGCCTCCGGACTTAGAAACTCTGGTTTTCCCTTTTCCTCTTTTCAAAAACGAGAAGAGGAAATAACGACGACTAGTGGTCCAAATTAAGACCAATTCGCTCCTTTAGTCTTAATTCAATATTTCCCAACAACAGTTGGGTGGCGACTCCAAAAATCAAACGAAATTCCTAACTCAAGTCGAGGATCTACATTAGATGAGCATAGGGTCTAGTCTAGATCGGATTAGGAAGGGGAATGCAAAAATTAGACTCGACACCTGCAATCCTATAAACCTATGCGTTTTTTTTTTTTTTCAAATTGTGCTCCATGCTTTCAAATTTTCTGAGTGCAAATTTGACCATTTTTATCTCGCATCCTCCTTCCGCATTTCTCTCCAGCTATCTTCTCTTTTTGTTTGTTTTTCTTCACTCTATTTCTGCTTTTTTTTTTACATTTTTTCCCTTCTTTTTCAATGTGTGTCAGGGTAGTGTTTTTCAATGTTTGCCTTTTTGTTTTTCTTCCTCCTTTGCATTTCTTCTTTGCTATCAACTTCAATTTTTTTTTTTTTGTTGGCATATACGGTAGGCCCCACCTACCAGTTTAAATTAACTGTGAACCGGTGGGCCAAACCGATGGGTTGATGGCTGGTTCGAGGCTCGCTTGTTCGCTAGGTTGCGTAATGTAACCTAGCCTTTGAACTACCAACCCAATTTCTCAAAAGGGTTGGTTCAAGGTTCAAGGTTCAAGGTTCAAGGGCTTGAACCGACCCTCTCCTATGTCTACCTCCAACCACTTTCCATACAGATGTCACATGTGACTAAATCTATTATGCTAGCCCATAACATATGTAAGCCTAAATCCACCACATAAAGGTATGAAACCCAAGCTTCCGTATATTAATGCGCACCATCAACTCCAAGACTTGTGCTGCATTAAGAGTAGCTAAATATGGTAGCATGAGATGGCTAGTGACCAAACTCAAAATTCATTTCATGCTATGTACAACTAGGATTTCCTTCTGTCGAAGACTATAGACCATCTCAATCTGTTCAATGGATGTGACCAATTCTTCCTTAACCAACAAACACCATAATTGATTAGGTTGGGTTAGCTTAACTCCATCTAATAGAGTTCCATTTATGTCATCTTGTATCTCACACGTATACACTAGAATGCATAGTTTTTAGAAGTTTCTAGAGACTTCTAGATGTTTCCATTAGAAAAGTGCGTTAATTAGTCTTAAAATTTTTACTTTAGATTTTCTATTTTGTTAGTAAAAGGAAGCAAATTGCTCTTGTGAAGTCTTTGTAAAACCTGTGAATTTAGCGTAAATATAATATTGAATTAGTCAATACATTATATTAAAAATTCTATTTATAATTTGTATAATTTTAAATTAAAAGAAATAATCGTATAAAAGCCTAATCATATAAAATTTCAAGATAAATGATAAAATAATTTAAAATTACTAATTTAAGATAGTCAAATGAAAAATTTGAATAAATAATTATGCTTAGAATAATTTATTTAGTTTAGTCGTAAAATTTTTATGTTAAAACATTAAAATTACTAAAATTACATAAATTACCACGCGTGATAAATGTATAAATAAAATTAAAGGATTGATTCATATAAAAGGAGCCCCAAACTAACTTCACTTCTAGAAGGACCTACAAATTCCAAAAGTGAGAGGGAGAGACAGTGAAAACTAAAACGAAGAAAATGAAACATGAGGGAAGAAATAAAAACGAAACGTGAAGAAATTTTTTGTAGAACGTACGTACTTAGTCTAAATTGTAAACTGGGATCACCTATGTGATTCTTGAGGTGAGCGTTATGAAAACTAGATTAGACTTGTGTAGAAAAAAATTTCCTTTAGAATTTAAATACAATTTTAATATATATATATAAAATGAATTTTAACTTAGAAAATAGCGGAAATTTTTAGAAATACACTAGATAAAATAATATTAGTAAGAATAAGTATGTGATGGTGCTATTTTCTTGTGTTTTAAGAGAAGATTTCTATCTCGTGTATTTACTAGAAGATTACAATGAGTAATCAAGAAATGAGACCTAGGTGAGTAGAAACCCTGTGATATAATATTATCAGTGTGTTATATATTGTTATCCATGTAAATGTGTAAATAATCATATCTTGTCCATGGAATTTGTATTGCTTTGTTTTGGTTTTCAATGTGCTCTGTTCATAACATGCAAGTAAGATGAGTGCATGTGTTGTAATGCTGAAATGGAAGGTTGGCCATGGTGTGGGATTTTAGACGTGTAGGGTGTATGTTAAGTGGGTAGTGATGGTGCAATAAGTGTTGGTGATTGGTCAATTGTGCTGTTGGAGTCATGGTGTGATTGTGTGTGTGTGTGGGAATTATGTATCTTATGTGTGTAGCAGGTGTGCGAGTGGTGAGTGTTGTGGTGTTGCTATGCATGAGGGTTTGCTGTAGGATTGTTGAGCATGTTAGTGTGTTGTTTGTGAGTGTATTATATGTGTATTGCGTGTGTGTGCGCTCTATTGTGCGTGTGTATGTGCCTTGTTGTGAGGGTGATATGTGCTGATGTGCAGTAGAGGTGAGTATAGTGTGCTAAGGCCATGTTGGTGATTGGGGTATGCTGGTGTGTGAAGTGCGTATGGGATGTGTGGTGTGATGTGTAGTGGAGGTGTTAGAATGGTATGTGTGTGTGTGTGTGTGTGTTGATTAGGTTGTGAGTGTGTGAGTGTGTTAGATTGATCTCTGTGTGTATGTATATGTGTGTGCGCTGTAAAGGTGTGTGTGTGTGATGAAGTGGTGTGTGCTGTGTGTGTGTGAGGTTGGGTGTATTAGGAAAGGATGTGCATGGTGGAGAAGGTGTGTGTGTGTACGGGAATTGGGTAACTCGTGTGCACATGTATGTGTGTGGGTGATGGTGTTGATGGGTGAGTGTGTGCATGGTTGATGTGTGGATTTACATAGGCATGTAGGTATATGACACGGGTGTGTAGGCAGGTGTGCTTGGGCATGTAAGGTGGTGCTGAGTGTGTTGAGGAGGTTGCGAATAGTATGATGTGTATAGTTCAATGAGTATGTACAGGGAAGTGAGAGTAAAAAAAAAGAAAAAAAGAAAAGAAAGGGTGCATATATGTTGTGAGATTGTTAATTTGGGATGAAAGAGGAATGGATTGTGATTAAATAAATTTGGATAAAATCCAAAACTTGGTGAATTGTTTTTTTCTAATGTTGTGAGTATGTTTCGTGATTGTATTTTTTTTTTATTGTTTTCTATATCTGACATGAATGTGACTACTTTTTGCTTGATCATTTGGAAATGATAAATTAATTATTACAAATTAAATAAAATATCTAACACGCATTACATGAAACATGCATGAAGTTGAAGGCTTCACTGCTACGGACGCATCGGAAGTAATTGGGTAATATTACTATTCTGTTAGGGGTGAACTAAGTAATTAAGGAATTATCGTGCCTTTGACAGTTTTGAGTCCAGTCTGTTCTTAAGGGTATTTATGCTCGGTGTGCTAAATTACACTTGAAGCTTATGGGATTAAATTTAAAAGAATAATTCTAATGAAGAAATAAGATTCAAAAAATTGGTATGTGACACTTGAGCATTGATGGCAGTAATGCGAATTCCTAACCTAAGGTCAAGGGAGACATAAATCTTAGACTTCATGCTGGTTATTAGAAGACTGCATGTGATGTTGCACTGCATATGGTTGCCCATGTATAGCATATGATTGAAAAATTGTTTGAATTGTTTATGTGTGTATAGTATTGAGAGATTACACTCCTATCTCACTAAGCAATTTAGCTTACCCTCCTATAGATTGTGTAGTGCAAGTCACGACTTCATAAACTTTCTCTGTAGGCGCTGTACTACAATAAGTAAAAATTGTCACAGGAACTTTGGGATAAGAGGCAAGGTTTGAGAGTTAGCATGGTGACTTTTGTAGAAACTTGATAAATATTGATAGATAGATGATTGTAAATATTTAATCTGTTATAGTGAGATCTTCAATGTGTAATATTATTATGGGATTCGGATGAGACCCACTTCTGAATTATATGTGTATTGCTTTCCGTTGAATACGAAATGGCTTTAACGAGATAGATGAATGTCGAAGGCATTCAATTTTATAAATTATTGTATTTTAATAAGTTAATTGATTTTGGTTTGAGACACTTTGTGGTTACTTAGTAAGGACCGAATAATTGTGGTAAGTTGTTCACGAATAGGGTCTGTAGGACGTGACAATCTTTCTATCCGGAGATCGTATGATCTCATTATAAAAAAATCATTGAAAAAATCTTGCTTTGCCCCTACAACTGTAACAAGTGGTCTAACTTGGCATCGACGGTGGCGAGGATGGAAATGTATTTGATTTAACTAGTGAGACTAAACACTCTGCGGCTACCATCATGGAGCTTCGAAAAGGAACGTTCCTCAGTTGGGGAAATTAAACATCTACACGAGAAAATTCCTAAGGGCAAAGTCGTGCAGAGACTCTTGCGTAATATTGTGGATTCTAGTTTTAGTCATATTTCTTCGAAATTCGATACCGATCCGTCGAACACAATGCATTTGGATCACGATACTGGCGTCACACTGCTGGACATGGATTTGCAGGAGAATGTATGGTATGGTGCATCATTTTACCTACACTTGATGGCTTTGATACAATTAGTTAGGTTGCTCGTGCGGAGCAGTAATTTTCTCTTCATGGAGCTAGTGATCATCGGAAGATTTCAATTAGCTATTAATCCTTACAAACGCCACAGGTCATTGAAGCAGGAATCTCTGGTGGCTACGTATGTTGAGGAATTCGAAACTCTTAACTGCTCAGGTTCCTGTTTTGCGTAAAGCCCAACTCCTTGGTTGTTTCATGGGAGGATTATGTGATGATCTTTGTCTTTGTGTTCGTACCTTGATTCCTACTACATTAGCTCAAGCAATTGAACTTGCTTTTCAAATGGGTAGTGAAATTCATTGACGAGTTTATAACTAGAATCATATTCAATGTTATTCTATGCAGACATCACTTGTTCCTAGTGACGGTGGTGCGAAGAAGACTTCTTTTCGTCCACCTCAACAGGATTTTGGTTGTTCTTTGATGCTTCCTTCTTCCTCTGCGGTTGCTCAACCAAAAGAAGGTACTATCACTACTTTTAGTCTACACGTAGGATTGTCAGGGAGGTGTGCACATAATACTACAAGGTTGCAAAAGGACAACTAAGGATTTGGGCAATCACATTCTAGCCTTCATGCTTAAGGACAACCTCAATGTCAAGGGAGGGAAATGTAATGAATATAATAGTAGGACAAGTAGATTAGAAAAATTAATGATTTACTTCATCTTGTTGTTTTATCTTCCAAATTTATGGTTATCTTTATAGGATAATGTCAGATTATTGTAAACTATTACTTTTGGCAAGTTACTCATCTGGCTTGTATAAATAAACTATTGTCCTGAGAAACAAAACAACTTAGAAGTTATTGTCTTTGAACTTTAATAGTTGGTGAGATCAGAGAGTTCCCTCTTAACGAGCCCTCATAACCCACATCCTAATTTCACTATAAGGTTGGAATCTAAACAAAGGCAAAGTCATTATTATCAATGATTTTACTATTAATCGCTCTTGAATTGATCCCAACCCCAAGACCACAATAGTTGATGGACCTTGAGATTAGAACCCAAAAATATAGAGGTAACATGCAGTTAATTGAATCATGCAAGGGAAAAACCCAAAAAAAAAAAATCATGAAAATCGAAAAATACCATTAACGAATGATTTGATAGCCGGGATTCCTATTTATGGGTTCTTAATATTGAAAAAAAAAAACAATACTGGTACCTATCCAGCGAAAATAGTTAGGTCATATGGATGAATCAAATGCAATCGATATTATTAAATGTTACAGCCTCTCCAGCTCAATTGTCTTTTTACATCTCGTATTTTTCTAATCTTTCCGGAAGAAAAACAGAAACACACACACACACACACACACCCACCCATACACACACTATAAACCCAAGCAAACCTAAAAAATTTCGCTAGCATGTTATGGTACATTTAGACCCCTTTCAAACCCAATTTTTTCATTATGATCATAAAGTCAAAATATCTAATGTTCACTAAGACTTTGTTTTTCTTCCACATAATTCTCACTACATCTAAGGACGTGACAGGGTGTAGCATATGAAATTGCTTCAATATTCGTTTTAGTCAATATATCCCTGCAAGAATTTTCTAATGCATGCCAGCTATAAAGCTTCAAAAATAAGGTGGCACTTTTGTCGCAAACTATTTCAGTCATCATCCCTTTCGTTGCCAAAAATGCTTATTGCAACAAAACTGTGCTAGCACTGGCTGCATCAACCCTCAACTTCTCCATCAGATCGCATACCAATGTATTGTGAAATGGAAAAAGCATCACACTCAAAGAATCTTGGTTATTTACAATTCAAAATAAACAGGCTAGTCAATTTGGGAACCCCTAATTTCTGACAGTTTCTTTCATTGTGTTAAGCCAATGTACCCTTCTGCAGGATTTGAATAATATGAACTTGGATAAGTTTTCTTGAAAAACTATAATATTTTATACTCTCAAAAGGCATCTCAGACTCAAAGCAATAGAGATAGCCATGGCTAAGAAAGTCAAGATACTCACACAACTTTAAAAGCATGTGTAACTTTCACAAGAGCTCTTGTACTATAGATCCTCCCCTGTAATCATTCCATAAAGCTGCTTTGCTGTCCATGTTACATCAGTTATGCTTCTAAGCGGAGAAGCAATATCTTTGGCAATAGTCATCAATAGGACTCTGCACTCTGTTAGTTGAGGGAAAAGACTTTCATCAATTATTTGATCCACAAATTTTCATAGTAAAATGTATTGATATGGACTCCTTAAAAGAAAGAATAAGCTTCTTGAATATTTTTTGTGAAAGTTTAATTGGATTATCTGTATCTTACTAGCATTTGATAACGCATTACATTGCAGAGGATTGCCAGGAAATAGTACTACTAAGTTGAAAGTCTGAGCAATAAATATATACGTGGTTTCATAATTTAACTTTTACCATTTGCTTCCAGCCTTCACCTTTCAGTTGAGACATTTATTAAGGCTATTCAAGTGCCAATACACAGGATGGAAACAAATCTTTCCTATAGTATCAAGTTAAATCAAGACATGCAGGAAACTAATCCCAAGTCTAAAGCTAGTAAATACAGATGGGCAGGAGTAAATGCTTTCACGTATAAATTTTAATCCTTTGTTCACCAAGTAACAAACCACTCCAGAACCATTTTCCACTAGCCACAGTGTCTCCATGCTTAAGAAGAATTCACCCATGCATAACAATGATTGGAAGAAATGTGACTGAACAATTTTGTAGTTCAAATATATTTCATTATTTCATCAGACACCCGCATAAACACAAAGATTTTGACATTACCTTGGGGGCATATATTGGTATTCTTATTGATTTTTATTGAAAGAAAAACTCAGTCTTCAGCTACAAAGACTACAAGAGCTACTCTGCTCTCCCTCCAAGACTGACAATGAAAGAATGATGAATAAAAAATGATCTAATGACAAAAAAAATGATCTAATGACAAAGCCACTATTTATACAAATAATAAAGTTGACTACACTGGGAACCGACTAACTGAATAAAAAAATATCTGAAGTATCTAGAACTTCCTAGAAACTTGATAACATGTGAAATCACATGTTATTTCTTAGCTTAATGACTACACTTGTATGTATTTCTACAAGATTTTATTATGAAATCAGCTAAAAACAATAAGATACACACGCAATAGATGAATCACGCAAAAGTACATAAAAAGAATCAAATTAATGGTCAATTGGACTCAATTGAAAATTAATTTTGCAGGTGACAGGAACCCCATTCGGATGGCAAGCTTTAGCCATCCAAATGCCCCTTAGAATAGAGCTTACTTTCAACGGCCATCGGATGGCTATTTTGGGCATATGGATGGCCAGTACATTTTCAATGGCTATGCAGATGGGCACTGTTGGGTATTCAGATAGGCAGTAGAAATTCTGCATATATAAGTCCACAAGCTGCTCATTTTTTCATACTTCACTTTACTCTCTTTTCTCTTGTCAAGTAAATATAATGGCCTACTCCATATTTACAAGCTTAAATTATATGCTAACTTTAATATCAAAGCAAGAGGTCCTAAGTTCAAACCTCTGCATAATCAGTCAACCTCCATCTAATTAAGTTTTTCACTTAACAAGTTTTAATCAAAATCTCAACCCACAAGTGAAGAGGAGTGTCAAGTAAATATAATAGCCCACAACATGTCAACAGGTTTAAACTTATAAATTAGATTATTGTGGTGATAACCTCAACATCTTACCCTAAGTTAAGGTTTTACTTCTTCATCATATTTTAGCTTAGATTTAGGTTAAATTTAAGTTTGATCAGCGGATTCCATAACAGAAACAGGTGGAGAACTTTGAAGCTTGCAATTTCCATTTGAGGTTATTCCATTACTTTTTCTTTTTCTTTTTCTTTTTTTATTTTAATGTGTTTTTATTAGTTTCTCATATGCTTAATAAAAATTATGAATTAAACATTGTGGATGGAGAAAAAAATTCATAGGTTGTGTTGTTTGCAAATTATGTATTGTAATTTGCATGTTTGAGTTATTGATTATAAATTCACTGAGCACTTACTGTTAGTTTCCTGCTGTAAAACCAATTGATATTGGCCAAAAAGAAAAGGGTAAACAAAAAAAAAAAAAAAAAACCTGATTTTGATAAAAACCATGCAATTGTGGTGATTTTCAAGTGTAAAAAAAGAGTGAGTCAAAACTTCTAATAACTAACTACTAACTTTATGTTTTCTAAGATACATGTGGGTAATTTGAGGAGTCATATGTGAAACCCTATCAATGCCTCCCCTCATGAGAATTGAGTGCAAGAATTGCAACTAACTTGGGTTCAAACCGCACAATATGAAGAAACATAATGGCTACGAGTTTGTCAGTGTGATCCTATATGACATGAACATTAGTAGTAATTTGAAAAATTTCTTCTCAATCTATTGCAAATGCTTGAAACAAATCAATACATATGGTCATATCACTATCAGACTAATGAAGCTGGAAAAAATTCCTATTGACCTCATAAGCTTGAGAGATGTTGCCAACATAGAGATCACAAGCTTATCCATGTCTCATAGTAAGAGAAGTACCATCTTAAAATACTCATAAGTGAAGGGTCAATCACTTGCTAGAGAAGCTACGCATTAATCTTATGCCAGGCAGATCACTTTTAGGAATCTCTTCCACCTGCTTTGTACGATGACCTCATTGACCTTGACTTGTAAGTAGCGTTTGGTTACTGGTACTGGACAGGACAAAATAAAAAGAATTGAACAAAAAAAATTTTTGTATCATATTTGGTTTGTTCAGTACTGGACAAAGATTTTTGTGCTATCCAGTGTTTGGAATTGCAAAGTACTGGACTGAACATAGTAAATTTGACAATTATACCATTTTAATTATATCATGGTTATTTATATATATTTGATATTATTATAAGAAAATACAATTTAAAGAGATTATAAATTATATAAAATAATTCGTGTAAATCTATTAATTGAAAAAATTTAATAATTCATATTATAAATTACAATAATTTATGTTATATTTAATAAAATAACACATTACTTATTTTTCTTTATCTTAAAAATGATGTTCCGATATAGTATATATACATGATAAATAATATACAATATAAAAGAATCTTGACCTGAAATTAGCAATAAACATGGTTAAAAAAAAAAAACTTATGTTATATTATTTTTCTCATGCTTTGTAATTTTCTTTGTTCTTATCGTACTGGAAATCAAAACATGAGTTTAAAATCAAGTTGGGACACGTGATGATCTATTTATATATGAAAGATTGATCCATCACCACTGTCTCATTTCAATAGACATCTAACGCACGACGACAACCAAACGGAGAGCATGCAACAAAGATAGAAAAGCAAGCGAGGGAAATCTAAACGGACGGCGACAACCATAGGTAGAGCATGCGGGGAACATAGAAAAGCAAGAAAAAATGTGAGAAAGAACGGAAGGATACGAACCTGACAATGACTTTTGGCATGACGATTGTGACATTCGAATAGCGGTTGATTGCACGATGAATCCCATTGTTGGAGCAGCGCCGATGGGTTTTCCTACTACACTTAAAGGCAAGCTAGTGCGGCGTGGATGGGTTCAAATGAAAAAGGTTTGGGGAGGTAAGGTTTGTTTGTAAAGAGAAAAATATGAAGGGCAAATTGGGGATTTCGAAAAAAATGAATTTTTGTCCAGTACTAGATTTTTTGTACCTAATTACATGTGGTACAAAAATTTGTCATTTTGTCCAATACCACATTGAATTTTTGTCGCAGTACTTTTTTCATGAATGGCAACCAAACGCAGGACAAAAAAATTTGTCATGTCCAATACCACATTTTGGTAGCAACGAAACGCTACCTTAAACTAAACTTTTGATAGCTACAAACCATGAAGCATAATTCTTTTCATTTGACTTCTTGGTAGTAATTATCATGGACCCCAAGAGAGATGTTACAACTGTATCAAACTTTTGACAGCTACAAACCATGAAGCATAATTCTTTTAATTTAACTTCTTGGTAGTAATTATCACAGACCCCAAGAGTGATGTTACAACTGTATTAGTAGTAGCTGCAAAAGTGGATGACATATTGGCAGAATCTGAAAGGGACACTACCAATGCCACTGATTTCGCTGGAGAGTGGTGTGAATGAGCTTTGTCAACAGCTGAACTGGTATAAGAGCAAGGAAAAGCTCATCATAGGAGGACAAATACCTCCGAACTGTCAGAGCTTCATGCGAGTTGAACTGGACAAAGATTGAGAAGAACGAATGCTGGAGAAGAACGTTGGATAAGAACGAACATTGTCGGAGGAAAACTGAAGAAGAATGAATGTTACTGGAGAACGGAGGAGAACTGAAGAAGAGTGAATGCTGCTGGAGAATGCTAGAGCAGAACTGAAAAAGAACTAACGTTGCTGGAGAAAAATTCAGGAGCTCAACTGAAGAGGAGCGCTAGATTTCGGCAACAAAGATGAACGTCAGATTCCAGCAGCAATGATACAGAGGCTAGGGTTTCATTTTTTTTTCTTTTCTTTTCTTTCCTTTTTTTTCTTTATTAATTGGTTTTGAATAGGGTTTCAATTAATTTATATATTCCCTAATACCGTGTTAATTTGAGGGAAAAGCTGCTTAGTGGTGGCTCTCCACACCATTATACATTATTTATTTTTTGTACAAATTGCCCTATACTATTTATATTTATATTTATATTTACAAACTTAACTGATTCGAATGTATTTCTCTATTTCATTGCATGCCAAATAGATACACACAGATAGTACAAAGGATAGAATAGATATAGAAATGACATGGAAGGATTTTATCTACTCTTTCCATTACTATTATTCTTACCATATAAAATATAAATGCACACTTCCTAGATAAGATATGCTCCAACAGTGCCCATAAAAAGTAAATGTCCAAGGAGCTAAAACTGTTCGGAAAAGCTTAATTTTATTTTACTTCTCTAGCAATATATATAGTTGATACAATCTTCTATTTTATACAAGTATATATTCAAGGAAAGGAAACTACATCTATCATATATACACTAGTATTCTATTTTTGTTCTAAATATTGTATTTCCCTTATTCTAGAGATTGTAGAATATCCAACACCCCCCTCAAGTTGGTGCGAAGATATCTTCCATGCCCAACTTGATAAGTGAATTTTGAAAGATTCTTCTCGAGACACCTTTTGTTAACATATCAGCTAGTTGTTCTTCTGACTTCACAAAAGGAAATTGAACTATCTTCTCTTCAAGCTTTTCTTTGATGAAGTGTTTATCAATCTCAACATGCTTCGTTCTATCATGTTGAACTGGATTTTGTGCAATTTCGATGGCAGCTTTATTGTCACAAAACAATCTCATTGGGTGTTTGGATGTGTATCCAATTTCTTTCAACAACTCTCTTAGCCAAAGTAATTCACATAGTCCTTTAGCTATACCACGGAATTTCGCTTCTGCACTTGACAATGCCACCACCTTTTGTTTCTTGCTTCTCCACGCTACAAGATTTCCACCAACAAATGTTAAGTACCCGGATGTCGACTTCCTATCTGTGACACTTCTAGCCCAATTTGCATCTGAGTATCCATCCACACGGAGGTGATCTTGTTTTCTAAACAGAAGTCCTCTTCCCGGTGATCCCTTCAAGTATCGCAATATTCGTCTCACAGCTTCCATATGCTCTTCACTTGGATTGTGCATGAATTGGCTCAACAGATTTATTGCATATGCAATGTCTGGTCTCGTGTGGGATAAGTATAGCAACTTTCCCACTAGTCTCTGAAATCTTTCCCTATTTGTGGAAGCTTGATGTTGAGATTCTCCAAGTTTGTGATTCTGATCAATTGGAGTGTCTAGAGGTTTGCAATCGAGCATCCCTGTTTCTGCTAGCAAATCAAGGATGTACTTCCTTTGTGAGAGAAAGATTCCTTGTTTTGATCTTGTTACTTCGATCCCAAGGAAATACTTTAAGCCTCCCAAATTCTTCATCTCAAATTCTGATGCTAGCTGATCTTGTAATCTTCCCATCTCCTCATTATCATTTCCTGTAATGATCATGTCATCCACATAAATAATCAAGGCTGTTATCATTTCTTTTCGACGCTTCAAGAACAGAGTGTGGTCTGAGTTGCACTGTTTGTAGCCGTAGTTCTTCATAGCCATACTGAATCGTCCAAACCATGCTCTTGGGGATTGCTTTAAGCCGTATAGTGCCTTCTCCAACTTGCACACCATCCCTATTTGTGATGCAGTGTATCCTGGTGGAACCTCTAGGTACACTTCTTCTTCTAATGTTCCATGTAGAAATGCATTCTTTACATCAAATTGGAGTAGTGGCCAATCCAAATTTGCAGCAAGTGAGAGTAATACTCTAACTGTATTTAACTTTGCCACGGGTGAGAATGTTTCTTGGTAGTCAATGCCATACATTTAAGTGTA
Organism: Laguncularia racemosa; assembly: GCA_037954665.1. NCBI lineage: Eukaryota > Viridiplantae > Streptophyta > Magnoliopsida > Myrtales > Combretaceae > Laguncularia > Laguncularia racemosa. The sequence continues at coordinate 16,278 of JBBMOL010000117.1, read as the reverse complement.
TCCTTTTGCCACCAACCGTGCCTTATATCAATCTATCATCCCATCAGCTTTATATTTTATGGAAAACACCCATTTGCATCCTACCACCCTCTTGTCTTTTGGCATTGGCACAAGCTTTCAAGTATCATTCTTTTGGAGTGCTTACATTTCCTCATTTATAGCCTTAACCCATCTAGAGTCCTGCAAGGCTTCTTCTATTGAGCTTGGTACTGTCTCCGATGACAGTTGTTGTACCAGATTCTTCAGTGGTTGTGCCATCCTCTTAGTGCTGATGTGATGTGCAATTGGATACTTTGCTTTGGTTTCACCATGGTCGGGTGTGTAGCGATTTGGTGGTTTGCTCTGGTTGTTCCTGAAAGGTAACTTATAATTAGATGATGGTTCAGGGAATTGTACCTTTGCTGCATCCTCAGGAGCTTGGTTTGTTGGTACTAAACTTTGAGTTGTATCTTGTTCCGGTGAAGATTGTTGCCTCTGAGTGACTTCCTCTTCGATGGAATGTTCTTGTCTTTCATTTCCTTCTTTCTCAGATTCTGTGGATCCTCTTTCTTCCATGTTTCCATGGATATGACTGTTGCTCTCATCCAGGAAGGTTGATGTATCAGGCCACATTTCCTAACCAGTTTTCTGACTTCCTCGTTCATCATCAACTAGTTCTCTTTGAATAGATGAGGATGAATCCGGGTTTGAAAAAAACATCTCTACTTCTAAGAAAGTAACATCCATAGTTACATAGAGACGTTTAGTCAGTGGATCAAAACACCGATATCCCTTCTTGTGAGTCGCATAGCCTAGGAATATGCATTGGACAGCACATGGGTCGATCTTTGTTCGTTCTGTCCTATGTAGATGAACATATACTGCACATCCAAACACCTTTGCAGGGAGCATCAAAACTGAGGGCAACGATTCATGTTGAGCTAAGACTTGTAATGGAGTTTTGTAGTTCAACACTTTGGAGGGCATGCGATTCATCAAGTATACAGCAGTAGTTACGGCATCAGTCCAGAATCTCCTAAGGGTATTAGTAGATATCAAGAGGGCTCTAGTTGTTTCAAGTATGTGTCTATTCTTCCTCTCTGCTATACCATTCTGTTGTGGAGTGTGTGCGCATGTTGTCTCATGATTTAGCCCATGAATTCTGAAATAATTCATCAGTTCTGTATTAACAAATTCCCCCCCATTATCAGTACAAAGTATCCACAAATTTGTCGAGAATTGAGTCCTAACCATCATATGAAATGTTTTGAAAATCTTAGTAACTTCACTCTTATTTTTCACCAAATATAGCCAAGTCATACGAGTACAATCATCAACAAAGATCACAAACCATCTTATTCCTGAAGATGTTGAGATAGGTGCTGTTCCCCACACATCTAAATGTACTAACACAAATGGTTTGTTGCATCTTCTATTGCTTATTTGGCATGTAACTCTATGACTCTTAGCTAAGATACACAACTAACACTTTAGCAATTTTTCTGGAGTATCATGAAACAAACTTGGAAACAGATACTTCATATACGTAAATGATGGATGTCCTAATCTGTGATGCCACAGCCAGACGTCCTGCTTCTTGGTGTCCTCCTTGCTCACTTTGTATACTTTGCTCCCATTGAACTCCTCCAAGTAGTATATCCACTCTCGTTTAGTACCACGACCAATGATCTCCTTGGTGAGGATGTCCTGAAATATACAAAATTTTGAATACATTAGAACACAGAAATTCAAATCCTCTGTAACTTTTCCTACTGAGATCAGTTTGTTAGAGAGGGACGGAACAAGTAAGGTGTTTGGCAGATGAAGTGTGGGCGAACAAACAACTTCTCCAGAACCAATCACAGGATATTTTTCTCCATTCGCGTTTATGATGTAGGTTCTGCTCGAGTTGGCTTTCCTACTGACATCTTAAGGATCAAAAGTCATGTGATCCGAGGCTCCGGAATCAATAATCCACCTTTGATTACCTGGTTCATCCTTCGCTGGGGAACAGTTTTCTGTTGCTGTGGATGACTCTCCTTGTGGGATAAGGGAGAGATTTGCTCCTGTGCTCACCGTCTCCATAGCAACATTTGCGACATGGCCTACTTCACATTTTCTTTTCTCCTTCAGTTCATGCCACCACTTTGGATATCCATGTATCTTAAAGCAGGTATCCTTTGTATGTTTGGTGTTTCCATAATGAGTACAACCGTTCTCTGCCGTCTGATTCCTTATTCTTGTGACAGGGCTTCTTTTTCCATGTTGAAGCATGTGAAGAGTAGGTTTCTGCTGCAGTTTTGGTCCTCCCCTGGACATCATCACTGCACTTGACAAAGTTTCTTCTTTCATCAACATCACACTTTGTCTTTGATACTCCCTTCTAACATATGAATATGCTTGTTCTACGGACGAGAGTGGTTGTATATGAAGTGTATCAGCTCGAATGCTATCCAGCCGATCATCCAGCCCATCTAGGAAAGTGTATACTCTGTCTTCCTGCTGCATAGAGTTGTACGTCTCTATATCAATATCACAATGCATAGGATTCGGTCGCCTAAAGTCAATTTCCCTCCATAATCCTTGAAGTGCATTGTAATATGTTTCTAGTGATCCTCCATTCTGCCTCATTCTTGACACCTTCCGCTTCAAATCATAGACTTGTGAGGTATCGGTGCCATCGAAGTATGTCGTCGCAACCGCATCCCACACAGCTTTAGCAGTTGGAAATCTGATATAATTTCCAATCAGATTCTGTTCCATAGATGTGATTAACCATCCCTTAACCACAACGTTCTCTGTTCTCCATCTTCTAAACATAGGATCTGTTTCCATCGGTTTAGGTAAGTCTCCGTTGATGTAGCCCAGTTTGTCCTTGGCTGCAATATACATCTCCATAACTTGCGACCGGATGCCATAGTTGGTTCCATCCAGTTTTACACCCATGGATGTGAGAACTGGATCAGTGGTTGTTGGTATGGGTGTTTGATGTAGCATCTGTGTTATTCTTGATGTCAGATCATCAAGAGCAATAGTGTCTGTCCGGGAAGAGCTAGTCGAAGGTGTTTGATCTCCCATTGATCTTACCCTTTTGATTTCTTTATTTTGTTGGTCCTAGATCTTTTCCATGCTCTGATACCATGTTCGGAAAAGCTTAATTTTATTTTACTTCTCTAGCAATATATATAGTTGATACAATCTTCTATTTTGTACAAGTATATATTCAAGGAAAGGAAACTACATCTATCATATATACACTAGTATTCTATTTTTGTTCTAAATATTGTGTTTCCCTTATTCTAGAGATTGTAGAATATCCAACAAAAACATTCTAGTAAGAGCAAAGGTCTTACTGCATAAAAGGTGATATGCATAAATCAATTAATAAATGGCTATAATGTGTCCAAAACATTTATGTGATTCTTGGTAATAAAATGCTTACCTGGAGCCTTGCAGAAATTCAGAAGAGAAAATGAGGCAAGAATCTTGTGCTTCTGTTCACTGCTTTCCAGGTTATTTTTCAGCTGACAAATAAGAGCTGAAAATGCTGAGAGCTGGATCTCAGCATCAGATAGTGAAAAAAGTGCATAACTAATCCATGCCACTGTAACCAGGCAAACCCTCACCAAGGTTAAGTTTTTTGCACTCAAGCACTTGGAGATTTCCTCTAAGAATGATCTTGTTTGACTACTACCTATAAAAGAAGCTAACAAATATCTCAACGTGTCTTCATGGGCCAATTTGCCATTTTCCTGCATCTAGACAATATTGATTCAGCAATTGTTGAACTCATCAACTGTAAAGGGAACGAAACAAGGTTATTGGGAATACTAAAAACTTAGGCAGCTGTATCAAAAGATGCCTTGATAATTTAGAGTTCCATCAGGTTCTATTTGAGAGATATTTAATAGACATCATTAATTAAATGGACATCATTATACATGTAAACATGAAAATTATGCTTGAACAGATATTTAAATGCATTTACTGAACTGATACATGAAAATTATAATGACATCCTTTATTTGATGTCCATTGAATATCATTTCCTCAACTTAAGTAACTACACATTAACTGACTGATATTACAAAAAGATGAAAATTCTGAGTAACTTGGGTTTTGTTTTCATTCTATAGAATCTACCTCTAAAAACACTTAAATACATATAAACAAAAATAGAAGAGTTCTGAGGCAATCAAGTTTTCACATTAACCATATTTTAAAGAAAGAAGAAAAGAACACCTACCAATGTGACACCTTCATCAATGAGACAACTGGCTCTGCCAATGTCCTTTTGACTTTCTTCGTTGTTATCATCAAATCCTGCTTGCTGCAAGATCCAACTCTCTATAGGCAAGTTCCTGGAAAAAGAGAACCTGCCTCCCAAAATTAGGAGTGCTCTGCAGCACTGTTCTTGAATATTTTCATCCACTAAGCTCAGGTCTAAAGAAACTGAAATTGCATTAATTGCCTCTTCTCGGTATATGCTGTACTTCCTAGGTTCTACCTGCATTAAATAGGTGTACCAGAAAATAAGAAGATAATTGCACCCACCCAAAGAAACAACAGTAATAATCTGGAAATAATTATAAGAAACAGATATGGCCTAGTATAAAACAGTGGCACCTAATCTGCATGATGTATTGGCAGGAATTGCCCTCTGGACGTCTAGCTATATCCTCAGCCATAGGCAGATTACAAAATTAAGTGGAATCTATACATACAGAGCTGCAGTTAAGGAATGGCATGTTTTCTTGGTTTTATAGTGCCTTCATATAAAATCTTATGACCTGTAGTGGCATGTGCAAACAACAAAATGATATAAGAAGATGAACACTCAAATAAGCCCCTAAAAAGTTTCCAAATTGTGTAATGCCATCATTTATAAATTGACTTGTTCAATTTTTCATTGGACGGTCTAGAATTTCTTAATATAGCCCACGACAAATTGTTCAACAGATCTGAAACCCATGTAAAATCAGAGAATCTTAAAGATTGTGATGGCCTGAATATCGAATCAATGTCTTCTAACAATGGTAGAGAAAAACATATGAAATGGGACCAGGAGACAACCCATCATTTGAGCTTGCTTGATTGGTGGACATGATCAATTGCAGGTCCATTTGTAATAGCAATGACATAATAATTTAAATACCCTTGTCGCGTCATCTGATTATTAATGACATTAGATTCATCATTCAAAATCTAGTCATATTTACACACATCTTTAGGTTTATGTGATTTTGAAACTGAACCAACCATTTGGGAAATTTTGATGTTAAGGGTAATATTGATCAGATTAATTCATAGAGGACCACGGTGCACTATTATGGAAATTTCTAGTGCTTTTATGTGTATTTGTTCATAAAAAAAAAAGCCATTGATATCAGGCATGCACTAGCACCCATATCCTTGCTCAATAGTGAGATGAGGAAAGAGTAGAGTGTCTACATGAGGAAGGAAGACTTGACAAAATCAAATATGACAACAAACACCTTTAATAATAGTAATAATAGTTTACCAAAAGGTCAAAGTGCAAGAGAAGCACAGCAATGAGGGGTTTATTTTCACATTCAGTACTTCGGAGATACAGCAGCAGAATGTACATGGTTTTCATCACCTCTTCATTCTGCACTCCACTTAGAAACTTTAGCACATCTTTCTTCCTGTAATCAAGAAGTGAACCAAGTAAAAACACTTGGTCATAATCTATACCGCATATAAGTAAGGAATCATATTTCTACTTTCCAGCTAACCAAGGAAAAATAAATTTTCTTACATTACTTTGTGATCAATTGGACTGCAGGCACCATACAATTATTCACATAAATACAAAGGGTCTTGTATCTTCAATATATTTTCAATGGTGAGGCTAACATCTCAAAATTGATTTAAAAACTAAAATTTAGCCATACATTTTCATCTTAGAAGATTAAGCTACTAAGAGAAAAATGCTTGAGATGGCATCTCAAGGCCAAGTCTGCTTACCATCAACTTGCCAAAGATATTTAATGGACATCATTACACCTAAACTGCAGCATTGAAAAAAAGAAATAAAGGCATTATGCCATCTAGGTCTTTTAACATTAATTTAAATCAGAGATAGCAATGATCCAGCAAAAGAAAAACATCTAACATTCCCACATTGTACTCCAATGTGTGTCCCTAGGTATTAATCTTCTCATTCAAATACTACTATAGACTCTAGTTGTAGAGTAGTCCATGATTAGTAAAATAGATAGTTGACACCTGTCTAGATGAACTGAATTGATGAGAACCAACTATAAGTGGGACTAGGTTGACACCACATTAAAGTTTCAACACTGCTTGATGCAATTCTATTCCAACAATAATGCTTGCCTCTTGTTTAATTCCTAAGATTCTATTCCATATCATTACTAGTGGCATGTTTGGTTGACTTCATAAGGGCAAAATAAAATAACTATTCCTTCTATGCAAACTTATTCTTGTGTTTAGTTAGCAAAATAGTTATTTTACAAAATTGCTATTACCATGAAACAAGGATTTGTAATTCCTCTAGAGGACTAATGGAGACGTCATTCTTTGGTTCTTTCAAACATATTTCCTTATTTACCCCTGAGACCTAAAAGTAATAATAAAAAATAGCTATTACTTCTTTATTCTATTCCTTAAAAATTGTAATTTTATTCCTACCTCATTATATTTCACAAACTAAACATGTCTCTTAGTACATTGATCGCTTATTTCCCTTCCAAACAATATGTAGTTCCACTAGCTGCCGGTAATCATTTCCTGTCATTACTTTACACAAGAAGGCCCCTCTACATCCTCAAATAAGAACAAGTTGAAGCTCCTTTATATGTATAATTAAGAAAGAAAAGAAAAGAGAGAGAGAGAAAGAAGGTTTCATGCTTTGGGTTAGATGCCCATGCTTATGCTGAACTTTCCACATGCAGCATCTCACCAAAAGGGAAATCTTTCTGCTCTAATTCAAAGCTTCAAAATGTGAAGGATGGAAAATTGCTGCTACTAATTGCTTCATTATGTGATTTCATCCTTTAAATGATTGAGCCAAAATGATAAAATCAACATAAACAAGTTCCCAAAGTTTATATTGGAAACATATGCAACTTACTCTTGCATGCAAATTAACTCAGCAAGCAAGAAAATAGCATGTCTCCTAGCATGACTTTGCTTGCATTGCAGTAGTTCAAAAAGAACTTGTCTATTAATATCTTCAGCAATCAGGCTTCTGCATTCTGCATCTGCCTTGATACAACACAACAAGAGCTCAGCAATATGGACTTTCTCTTCTGATGCCCCAAATTCAAACCTTCGGATGAGATACTGAACCCCTCCAAGAGATATAAGATGATTGGCATTTGCTATTCTTTCCTCTTTATTGAATACAGTAAAAAGTTGCTCCAATGTGGAGACAGCTTCATCAGCATTGTGCTCTGACTGATGCACTCCCTTTGTCTCCAAAGTTTCAGAGGCAATAGCCAAGAGATTTTTGCAATACTCAGACTTCCAACAATCAATTACATGTTTTATGATATTATTTGTGTAAGGCACGATTAAACATTGTAAAGTTTTTCCTGTCATAGGACAAGTTCTGTTTCCTTGGTCAAACCATTTCCTGATGGCTACCTTCTCAAAGGTGTACCCAGTCTCTAGTGTCACAGGGTCTTCCAACAATTTCCCAGTTAGGGGACAGACGAAATCCTTCAGAATTGTACAATTGGAATCACGGTTGGATAAGTCTGCATAGGAAAACTTCCAATAAGTGGTGAGGGCAACTGAAGAAGAAGTATCCTAAATATCTATTTATGTACAATATTATGGAACTCACCTTCAAAAGTAAACTTTGTTGTGAACTGCAGCCATGCAAAGAAAAATTGCATTAGACATGGGAGACATTAGCTATCAATACTTAAGAAGATAGCCAGACCAAGAATGATAATATAATTGCACATTAATAGTGAACAGTTTCGAGGGTAATGTCACTTACATTTGTACCAGAAGAATGCATTAATTGAACATCAAGGTTGCTAATTGGTGGACAATTACTAGAGCTGCTGTCTGCTTCCTTGCAATCTCTTTCACTTAAACCACTAGCTTCCAGCGAGCCCCTTCCTTTCTCAACAGTCAGCATAGTGCCATTTCCTGTAGATATGTGGCTTATTCAGAGACCGCAGAGACAAAATCCATATGTACAACAAATATAAAAGCAAGCCTCCAATTAAGAAACTTAAGGAGCAAGAGAGGACACAAGACATTATAGTGTTGACCAATAAGTTGGTCAAAAAAGATAGTATTATTATATTGTGGATGGAATTTGAAGCTTTACTGAACAGCTTATCCATCTTTCTACTCACAGGAAGGAATGCTTCTTCTATTGATGTCTTCATGGAATACTCTATACTGCATTGATTCATATGCTTGACAGTCTCAAATGCATTTATCAGTGTCTGTCTAACTTCTACAATGGAGCCATCAGAACTTCTGCAATAATTCCCTGCCTCAGCATCTTCTTCCTTAGCACCCCCAGGTTCACCTGACTGTCCAAAGATTGCTTCATATAATTTCTTGCTGACCATAGGCTGAGGAGGAGAGCGCCCAATTGGATTAGTTAGCTCAAGGGAATGTGCAGCCAAACTATCAAGGTCAACTCCCTCAACAGAGATTGATGGAATATTGATTGAAGGAATGGAAGGTTCTTTGAAGCCCTCTGCAAGCCAATCCATGTAATAAACTGCAAACTGGTAGGTACCTGTATCAAGAATTTCATTATATACTTTATCAAGAAGCTTCAATTGTTGTGTCTTGCTTGGTGAACCCACAAGGCAGCCTGCTTCCTGATTATACCACTGATTCAAATGACAAAGGTGTGGATAAAAAAAACTTTCCCACAGCTCAGGTAATAAAGTAGTTCGAGCAAGGAAAGGTGAATCGCAGAAAACTTGCAAAAGATGCTTTGCAGAGACCCTGTCTTTCTTCTGTAATTTATAAATCACACTTAAGTAAAGATGAGCACATGATGATAGTAGATAATTGGGTATCCCACATGTGAATCCATCTTTCCTTTCATTTGAATTCAACCCTGCAATTATGCTTAACTGCACTGAAGCTTTTTTCAACTCTTTTGTGCTGGCAGCTTTCTCTATAGTTTCAATCGCTTCTTCTAGGTTAGACATTACTTTGCTCTGGTTGTTATGACTCTCTTCAGCATCAGCTAACTTGAGTGAGGAGAAACAGCTGCAACGAAGAGCCCCTCGGAAATCTGCATCTCGGAAAAAACAATTGATATAGCTAGTTAATATAGAGATAGTCGCTCGAATAGCAACTTCATCAAGAGCTGGAACTGCATCTACCAAGTTATTCTTATCATACATTCTATTCTGACCATCGTCAGAGTTTCTAATATGGTTGGACAATCTATTAGATGTCTCTTCCACCATCATTTTTGAGCTTTTCCGGCCATTACCAATAGAAGTTGTATGCCCACCCAAATTTTTATTTGATCTGCCAGTAGGCTCCTCATCAAGCATTTCCTTCCCAAAAGAATCACCCCGTTTTGGATATGCATCTTTCCATGTGGAGGTAAGCACTTTATTGAAATATATATCCTTAACTGTCTCAGATCTCCTTACTCCATCCTCAACTATCTCATCATCGGATATGTTATCATCGAATCTTTTTGACTCCTGCACATTAAGACCACTTTGTTCCTCAGATACTTGTCTCGTCCCGATTCTTAACTCCCCTGAAGCATTCTTTCTTCTAATGACACCCTTACTAGATCTTCTATTCCAAGAACCGCCATTATCTGATGTTCTATCATTAAAACTGTATCGGGATGCACCAGACTTTATTTTGTCTGACTTAACTGTGCTGCCAGATGCAGAAAATGCTTTTGGTTGCCGATAAAGAGGAGTAGCAGCTCTATCTGATCCAAATGAATTTCTCGGCCTTGTTGATGATCTCCTTCCCTTAAACCCTTCTTCCGCAAGAAGCTCTTCCAAAGATGTTGCCATGTACACCTATATTTCAATCTTGCTCCACTGTAGTTCTAATAAATGACACCAAAGTGAATAATAAAAAAGCGAGAGAACAAACGCAAACATGGAGAAATATCATACTCAGGTTAAGACTTTAGATCGATCATTATGTTATTAAATTTAACATTTAGCTTTTAATCCATGAACCCTTATTAATTATTAAACTTCAGTTAATATCTCAATCAATAAGGGTGCTGGAGTATTAAAGAGTCAGCATAGGACCACGAATGAGGGAGAGTATCGGAATAGAATATTAATTATTAAACTTCAATTACGATCTCAATCAATGAGGGTGCTAGAGTAGTAAAAAGTCAATATACAACCACACGCGAGGGAGAGTATTGGAATAGAAAATATAGAACCCCACATTAAACTATTAGATCAGTTGGTTGTGGCATCAAAATCGATAGAATCCATTCTAGAGAAAAAGTACAGCAATGAAGAAACTTCAGCTTCGGTGCTATAATCATCCACAAGATAATTCTTTCAACTTCGGGGTAGAGACTTCATGTGAAACACTTGTTTCATTGCAAACAAGAGGTAACTTCACATGGTTTAAGCAAGGTATAGCATGATCATTTATATTGCCACATTATAAGACGACCTGAAATTCACTAAATAAACAACTTAATATTTAGCAAAAGACTCGTTCTTTATTTTATCTAACAACGTCTAAAATTATGAAAATGAAAATCCGGCGAACAAGTCAATTATCTGCACTTCTTGCCAATAGCATAAGGCAATCACTGACATAGGATTTCCGATGAAAGCTTAAGACATATACAAGTTGACCTAGTGAAAGACAAAAAGGCAATGTATACGGTCTGATACCGTGTTAAATTAACATTTAACATCCATGGCCAACTAATTATCTAAAAGCTTGATGTAAGTATGTATGTACGTACGTACGTACGTATGTATGAATTTATACAAAACAATATAGCATGGAAACAATTATTACAGTAAAAGCACTAGGATCGTACCGAAGCTTGAACGATATTATTCATGCAAAGCCCAAACCCTAGCGCACCAAATTTTAGAAGAAACGTCTCCACTTGTGATGAAACTAGACTGATGAAAGAAGAAGAAGAAGAAGAAGAAGAAGAAAAGGAGGAGGAGGAGAAGTGAGGAAGTTGACGTGAAAGAGACATTAATGGGAGGAAAAAGAACAGAAGAAAAGACAAAGAGGAGGAAGAGAGTGACGACAGAAAGGAAAGCGAGAATGATGGAGAAAGGTAACATAAGGCAACAAGAGGAGGCGTTTGAGGGGAAGCGCGACAGGAAGAAGACGACAAAGAGAAGAAGTTGACCGGAATTGTTTAGGTGAGTTAGCCTTAGCGAGTTGACGAGTCCATCCATGACCATGAAGGGAACGCCTCGGTGTCTCGATTCGCTATTATTATGTAGCTTTGTATTAAATAATATAATTGCCGGCCAATGGAGCGAAACGGTCGGGGCTTATTTGGTGGACGGGGGAAAGGAAATTAGATCATTGAATTCAGTTGCATAATCTTGTAGGGGTCCACCTCCACCCCACCACTCGGAACTTTTGAGTGGCCCCGTTGCATTAACCGCAATTGCGTGTGTCAACAATTAATATAAGACGAAGAAAGTTAAAGCAATATCATGCTAAGTCGCTTGTAATGTACTGATGATACACTGAAATTAATATTAATTTTCATTGCAATAAATCAGGTTGGATTCCTTTTTTAAATAATAATTAAAACAAAAAAAGAGAGAGTAAAAGCTCTTTTTAAAAATAAACTAAACATTTTGTTCATTATTTATGATTTGTTTTAAAAATGCCATGTACCTATAAAAAAATAATATAAATAATTAAGAATCGTTATTTTTGGTATCATAAGTATTATTAAAATTGATTTTATTTTTTATATTATTTAACTAACCATCTTCCTCACCTATTATAAGAAAACCATGATATCCCTTTTTTCCTTGCAAATGATTTTAAATTTAATATAATTCACATGATGATTAATTAATTATAAATCTTGCTTTGGGGCACATGCATTGCCAATACCCATCCAGCTAGTTTGTTTTAAAAATGTCGTACACCTACAAAAATGATAAAAGAAAGAAAGACATCAATTGAAATATATTGAATTAGAGGAATGATTAATTAAAAAAATTGGACAATTAACTAAAAACAGCACCATTCAAAGACTTAAATATCAATTGAAAAAACGTGAAAGTACTGGGAATCGGTATTTGGCACACTAGTCTTCTTCATTCATTATAAAAGAAAAAAGATTCAATTTCACAATTAAAGGGTACTGGGAATTGGTATTTGCTCTCAGGATATGCTCTTTTAAAGGGTTTTGTCTTTTTGGGAAAATGCAGGGGGATTTCTAATGTCCTGCCCACCTAGTCATGGTCTTCATTACAAAACTGGTGTTTATGTTGTTTCTGTCTTTACAAGTAAGTTGAAAGCTGGATGATTTTGAAAAGTTTCGATGATAACACACGGGGTACGTTTGAAAAGAGGTATAGAAAGAAGAATAGGTAATCTTGATTGATAGGAGCATGAGCATAAAAGAAGATTGCCCTTGAGCATGTCGATCGTTCTTCGATTATTTTTTATTAAGTTATTGTTTTCATCTTTCGTGAAGAGATTTCCACAACGTAAATCTTCAAAACGTTATGAACGAGAAGGAGAATGTCTTTGTTTATAGATTTCGAGGCATATTTTCATCACTGAATGACTCTAAAAATCAACGAATAAGATGAGTCATTTACGATATCTATTCGATCGTTTTGATAATTAATGAACAAAATAGACCTTTCCTTAGTACAATTTTAGCTCCTTTTTGGTTTTACTATAAATAAGTTCTTTAATAGGTTTAATATAGACCAAGTGCAATAGCCCTTATAAATAAGCATCCAAGTCCAATATTCTTGTAAACAATTCAATTATAAGGGCTAATTACGCATGTAGGTCAACTGAGAAGAGCCAAGAGTAGTTGAATTTGTAACGTCCTAAAACTCGAAATGTTACAACCTGCTACATGTCCTTATAGAGTAAATACATGTTAAGACTCTTAAATATGCTAATCTTATATAATTTATAATACCTATTATTCATAATCAAGATAAATATCTAACATCATGAATAAATAGTTCAATTGAATCTCATTCACAAACTACGTACTTCCCCAAATTATCTTGATACATCTATATAAAATAATCTAAATGTCAAACTATTGTCAATACTCTAATCCTCCATAATTAAATTAACTTCCAACAATGCTCAAAGAGTTAAAATGATAATATTCACCTAATCATCATCATAGTAAAAATACTCTACATTTTTTTCATCCTAAACGTTTGTTCCTAGGTCCTTGCCATATGATGTGTAATCATTTGTTCTTGTAGCTAAAAAAAAAGGGGTTTCCGAAGGGTAAGCTAATACTTTAGTACATATCACCTACAAACACATGCACATGATCAAGTATAACTCAAACCATATACATCAATGTAACAACAAAGCTTTCAAACAGTAAGTTATGATCTCATTTAGTCCTCAAACAACAAAATGGTACTAATGACCTTGCTACACACAATATATATATATATATGTACATAATACATAATAAGATATTGAGAACTATTACTATAGCCCCCAACACTTATGAGTTCCTAAATTTACTCAAGTCATTTTAATGTGCAACTTCACTAGAGGCAGCATCACACAAGATCATCGGGGTGCCCTTTAGGGACTTGCTACCACTAGCCCCTAGGTTGAGCCAAGTACAAGCAATAACTAATTCTTAATCAAATATCATTTAAGTCCATTTTTAATACTATGCTATCAAACACAAATTAAAAGCAGGGTAGTCACGTGCTTGAAGGAACTGTTTCAAGGTTACTAGAATAATAACTACGAGCCTAAGTATAACCTATTAGACATAAAGAACTAACTTAGCACTAACTTATAAGTTAATCTAGCTTCGCCCGGTTTGTAATTCTAAGTGTGGTTTAATGATTTCTCTTCCCAATGACTTTATTTGGTGCAAAAAGGGTTTTAGATTTTGGAAAATTCGAGAAATAGGGAAGAAGAATCATTTTGGATGTTTTACAAGGTAATATGGTCATGTATAGGTCTACAGGTAGGAACACAACCATGTGATTGGTCAAGATTTTGTATTTTTTTTTCATATAGATAGTGTCTCCATAACTTGAGTGCTAACACCATTACTGCTAGCTCTAGGTTATGAGTTGGGTAATTCCTTTCATATGGCTTCAGCTATTGTGAAGCGTAAGCTATTATCTTGCCATCTTACATTAACATACATCCTAAACCTTGAACTTTTTCCCACTTTTTGGTAAAGCTAATATTGGAGTTAACACTAATTTTTGCATTAATTTCTGGAAACTATTTTCATATTTGTCATCTCAGACAAACTTTACAGCTTTTTGTGTCAATCGAGTTAAAGGGGCTGCTATATTAAAAAATCCTTTAACAATTTTTTTTGTAATAGTTAGCTAAACCTAGTAAGCTTTTGACTTTTGTCATTGTCTTTGGTTTGAGCTAGTCTACCATTGCTCTTACTTTTTTTGGGTTGATAGAAAATCTCATCCTTATTTACTGTATGACCTAAGAAAGTTACCTATTCAAACTAAAACTCACACTTTTAAATCTTAATATAAAGCTTTACAACCTATAATCTACTTAACACTAGCCTCAAATGTTCTTTGTGATCCTCCTTACTCTTGGAGTATATTAAGATGTTATCAATGAAGATGACCACAAACTTATACAAAAAATCCCTAAACACCTTGTTCATTAAATCCATAAAAGTTACGAGTGTACTAGTCAACCCGAAAGCCATCACTAGAAACTCAAAATACTCGAATTAGGTCCTAAAGGTTGTCTTCTAAATATCCTCTTTCTTAATCTTCAATTGGAGGTATCTCGATCTCATATCAACTTTTGAAAATACTTAAGTTCCCTGTAATTGATCAAAAAGGTCATCAATTCTAGGAAAGGGATACTTGTTCTTGAAAGTATCTCTATTCAACTCCTTGTAATCAATACAAAGTCGCATACTACCATTTTTTTCTAAATAAACAAAACCGATGTGCCCAATGGAGATATACTAGGCCTAATAAATCCTTTGTCTTCCAACTTCTATAGTTGTGTCTTCAACTCTGCTAATTTTATAGATGTCATTCTATATGGTGTCTTGGAAATTGGCCCCATACTCGCTACTAAATCGATTATAAATTCTATTTCCCAAGTTGGGAGTAATTTAAGTAGTTCATCTAGAAAGACAGTTGGGAACTCCTTCACTATGGGTACTTGTTCTAAACTTACCATCTCACTTAACTCTACTATTATTGCTACTAGCATACTTTTGCCCTATAATTCAAAAGTGGGTAATTATGCTAGTCTTTAAATATCCAATTTAAAATAAAAAGGATCTTCACTGAGGACGCTAAAATATACCACCAGACTATGATAGTTTATGATGGCATGGTACTTTAACAACTGGTTCACTCCTAAGATCACATCAAAATCTAACATTTCTAGTGCCAATAGATCAATTAGCAACACTTTGCCTTCTACTTTTATATGGACACCACGATATATTTGATTTAAAATTCTCCTAACCCCTAAAGTTATATTCACATCTAAAGGAGCATCTAAATTTTCAACTTTCAAACTAAACATATGAATAAATGTATCAGAAATATAAGAGTGTGTGGCACTAGTATCAAAAAGCACATAAGGACTGTAGGTGTGTATTTGAAGTGTACTTGTAATAGTGTCAATGTTAAGAAGGTCTTAGTGCTAATGCTGCTAAAGTGCAAATACTCTAGCTAGAGCCTGTTGTTTGGGGGCTCCTACCTATGGTCTACTAGCTTATACCCACACTGGAGGTCTCGTTACCTATTGAGTAGCTATTTGATTCTTTACTTGACCATTAGTACAGTCGATTGCCTTCTGTCCCCTTTACTTACACACATGGCAAAATACCAATGGAATGGATCTCTCATTGCAATTTCTACTTATGTGACCTATCTTCCCATAGGAGAAGCATGCACCATCTAACCATCTATAGTCTCTCTATTCATGGGGTCCATAACACATGGCACATCTGATTGTAGGGGCTACTAAGGGAAGTGTTAAAGGTATTGGTTAGATCTGTAGAGGAGAAGCTATAGTAACTAGAGGCCTATTTTGAAATATTTGGGGCCTCTTACCTTTGTCTTACATTATCACATTAGAAGTTGACCT